>JAJHZJ010000588.1:342690-942690 GCA_023548195.1 Bettongia penicillata ogilbyi
CTTCTTTATATTGTCATGACCTCCTAATCTTTTATGAAAGTTCTATGAAAATTATTATATTATTACAAAATGATTTACACAGAAAAGTTGGAGGCAGATGAAACTCCAAGGCTAGATTCAAGTTTTACCCACTGACACCCATGCTCCCAGAAACATAATTAGCTTTATCATTTCACATGATTATGTACCAATTTCAGGTTTTCATAATAACAAAATCTAGGTATCTCTTTGAAAACTACTGTTTCCTCTGTCTCTAGCCACTGCAGTGCCTTTAGAGTTAACTGTCTGAAGATGTGATCTTTTGAAAAGTAGTTAGGTTAGAAAAGGGCTAGCGTTGTAAGAAAGATCCCATTGAACACTGGATTCTTAGGACAACATCACTGGCTCTTACCAGCTTACAGGCTCTAGAAAAAACAAACAAACAAAACCCCATTATGCCTAAATGTAGGTTTTAAGCAAAACACAACAAAGCAAGAAAAAACAAAAGATAAAACACTGAAGGATAAAAGAGAGGATTGTTTTCCTTAAAGACAGGGTCTGAGGTTAATTATCTGGATAATTCAGATCAGGAGGAGAGTTTTAGAAATCCTGTCTCTTTATCTATCTACTTACATATTTATTCATCTACTTGTTTACTTTCTCTTTCTGTATTTTTTTGTTCACTTATTTATCATAGTTTTCTGGATATCTTAGAAGAAAGTAAATTTTCCCTTCTCCATATAGTTGCCTCCATTTTTAGCTTTATTTTATTCATACAGATAGCATGGAATACTAGATAGATAGCTGGCTTCAAAGCCAGAAAGATCTGAGTTTGAGTCTCACATCTGACACATCCAGGCCGTGTGACATGGGAGAAACTCCTAGGTAATTCTCAGTTCTCTGGGACACAGCCATGGAGCAGTTGCCCCTTGGCATTGATAGAAAGTGTTCCTCACTGGGAACTCCCTAAATCTATGAAACAACGAGATAGCTTTTTTCTAGGCTGCCATGGTCATATATTAATTTGCCCTTTCTGTGGAAAATTGTTGAGGATCTCAAACAAGGGGTACAGCTTCTATCACTTGCCCTTCTGACCATTTGCCTGATTAGTCTAGGGAGCACAGAACTTCCGTAATGGGTGAGGTTGTGCCAAGAGATCCTCCTTGACAGAAAGCACTGGGTGTGGGAGATGGCAAACAGATCACCAAGAGAGGCTGCAACGGCACAGGGCAGGGGAAAGTCACTGTGGATCTGGCTGTTAGGTCACCCCACCCTCTTGGCATGACTCTTAAACCAGGCAGCAGCCTGGGGCGTGCACCGTGTGAATTGTTAGATACTACAATAAAACCCGTAATGGCTAACCTGGGGGAACAGAATTCCTCTTTAACGCCTCTCATCCCTGTTTTCTGTGAACATTACATTGTGCCATACTTTAACTCTGCGTCTTGCTAAGGCAGTGTGGTCTTGTGGAAAGGTAACTGAATCTTGAGCTGGAGATACTAGGTTAAAATCCTGCCTCTCGTGCTTATGATGATGTCAGGCAATCCTTTGATTCCCCTTCAGTGTCTCCCAAACCGCTCCCATCTAGAGCCGGGGCTGAAGTTCTTCATGCAAGCAGGGCTAGGCTTTTCAAGGAATGAGATCCCTGGAGAGCTTTGCTGTGCCAGGCCTAGAGAACTCTCAGGTTATTATCTCAGGCAGGATCACCTGTGGCTTCTACTAACAGAAGGCAAGGTGAGTCCGCAGTCCCACCACTAATCAGACCAGAGTACCAGTTTCCCTTCTTGCCCCTCCACTCTTCTCCTGGAAGCCCTAAGCATTTACATCTGAAGGAGATAAAGGCAGGGAAACCAAGACTTAGTCTGACAAATATGGCAACCCCACTCCTCCTAGCCCACTGACTCCAAGAAAAGTTTCTTGTGTTTCTCTTACTTGTCTCAGATCATATGTCTCTGGTTTAATGTAAATCAGGTGTTGTTATTGTTGGGCTAGATTTCAGACATCCATGAGCTTGTATGGGAAAAAAAATACTTCTTTATTTTCACTAATCTTTAATTGAAATGTAGCATTGTCTTCAATTATGAATGTAGACAGCAACGTTATTCTGAAAGAAGGTCCATGGGCTTCCACCAGAGGGCCAATGGGTCCATTATATAAAAAAGTTAAAAAATCCCTGATTTAGATAAAAAATAGCTTAGGAAGTGTTTGGGAAGAGAACTTCTTATTTCCAAAAAGAGACCTAGATTCTAAACACACAGAGAACAAAAGAGAATACTGTTCATTTTTCTTCCATGCATAGATTCATAGATTGTTGGATTTGGAACAGATCTTTAGGGATGGTTTCCACCAATCCCTTCATTTAATAGATGAGAGAGCTGAGCTCCTGGAAGATTGTGATATCCCAGGTCACACAGGGAGTTAGGGGAAGAGTCGGAGTTAAGGACCTGGGATTGAAGACAGCATCCAGTACTCAGCAGTCAATTCTTTGTTGAGTAGGTATGCCCTCTATGTACCCAGTATGCATGAATACTGTAGATAGAAGCCTAAATGTGACCTATTTCATTTTCATTTTCATATGTTCACATACAACAGTTAATTTTGATATATATTTCAGAGCAAATGTTAAAATACATTAATTTTCCCAACTTACTATATTCTAAATACAGAGCTAGAAACTATTCATATGAAGATAACTGGGAAATATTCCAGCCTTTATTCACTGACAGTATTCCTTTGTGTTTGGCATCAAAGACAGTTCTGATGCAAATATTATCTGGTAGGGGTGATTTTAAGCCCTCATCAGTCATTAATACCTTAGTTAAACTTAATGAGTTACCTTAGTGGGGAACATTCAATCCTTTGGGGCTCTGGTTTTATATGGAAGAAAATAATGGAAAAGTCAGGTGCACTCAACATTTCCAGGCTTGGTGAAGTTCCCCCATAGGAATTCTCCAGACACTTTTGGTAAAACTGTGGGGTGGGACATGGGAATCATGATAATATTGACATGTTTTCTGAAAGGAAGAAGGCTGAAGATAAATTCCTGAAACTATTAACAATGTGTGTGTGTGTGTGTGTGTGTGTGTGTGTGTGTGTGGCTTGGATGCTAAGGGTTTCATGGGATTCTAGTTTTAGAGCTAGAAGGGATTTAGAAGCTAGTAAATTCAACTTCATTTTCAAGACAAGGAAACTGAGACTCTGAGAAGATAAATAGCTTACTAGGATCACAGAATTAGTAAGTACTTGAGTCAGGATTTGTAGTCAAGTCTTTATTTCAAGTTCAGCACACTCTCCACTGTGTCACCTGGGCACAATATAATGGAAAAACCCAACCATTATCTAATGAAGATGGACATGCAGGTCAATATCCACTCTCAGAGATTGTCTTCAAGAGATCAGATATTTGTCCTTCTTGCCCTAAGTTCCTCTAATCAGGAGCCTTACCACATTGTGGTTTATTATAGCACATGATCCCACACACATCATTAAGTTTTCAGCTGATAAAATTCCTTTCATTTACATTGGTAGAGAAACTCTTAGAATAATAATGTCAGTTTATCACCATTTGGTGCTTTACAGAGCCACAAGTTCCAGACCAGTGGAACTTCCACCTCCAAAGAGGTGACCTCAGAGTCCTGGGGAGCCCTGGCACATTCCTGCTGGGTTTGTGGCACGACTCTATTGAATGTGTAGCCAATTAATTGTAGGGTGAGATGATAGGTCCTATCCTATACTCCCTAAATTAACTAAGCATGAGACTTTTGAAAAATATAAAGCAATCACTTGTACCTTTTACTCATGACAGCCCAATATTCTTCTGTTCTACTCTTCTCTGCCCATGTACATGCTCCCAACCTTCATCTGGGCAACCAGGCATTTCCAACAACAACAACCGCAGTCAATGATTCTAGAATGAACTTGAGATATATAGTTTCTTCATTTTACATATTTAGAAACTAGAGTTCAATGTCAAAGTTGAAAGGCCAGGAAATGGCAGAGCTAGAAATGAAGCTCAGGTCTTAGGTCTCTTAAGTTCAAATCCTATTTCTGTGACATTGCACTATCTCTTTGAGTTAGATGTGGACAATTCCATAATTTTTAAAAGTGTTAGGAATACAAAGACTAAAAAAATGTCCCACTATCCCTGTGCTCAGAAAGCACACTTAGAGCGATACAACCTATACAGTGATAAGGAAGGAATGCGGTAGGATGCAAGAAGGGCCAAGGAGAAATCCAAATGGCAGTAAGAAAACTTGAGGAGCGGAGGTCATTTTCTCCTGGTAGGGGGAATCAAAGAGGGATTCGTGCAATAGGTGGCATGTGAACTGCGCTTTGGAGGAAAGGAAGGATTTACTTTGGCAGAAGTGGCCAAGGGAATGCATTCCCAGAAAGAAGCAAAGGTAGGAGAGGGCAAGACGAGTCTGGGGAAAAGTTTATAGAACATTGTTAAGGGAACAAAAATGATAATAATATATAACTAATTAACAATAAATAATTATTTAATAATAATTAATTATATAAATAATTAATAATAATAAGTAAAACTGAAGTTAAGCTGGAGTCATATTGTAAAGAGATATTTGAGTGCTGAGCTAAGCGTGTTGTATTTGTAAGGTGCAAGTGTTTCCCATGTATGTTACGTATACCCACAAGGGTCTGTTTGTATGCAGCTCACAGGGAGTGGTGAACAGAGCCTCTAGAGCCCTCTCTACCTATTATTCTCCAAAGGAGACTCATTCCTGCCAACTGGGGAGCAAGAATTTGGGGCCAAGAGACTGTCCACTCTGGTATTTTTAGGGAGGGTGTTTCAGGCTATAATTGTATCTGTCTACCTCATTTCCATAAACATTGTTGGTCCAGGGGAAATATCTTTTAGTTTCCAATCACTCTCCTTGCTGCTATCTCTTAATAGGTAAGGAGATACATTCCAAGTTATATACAAAGACATTCTTTTCCTACCAAATGCCAGTTGCAGAAAGACTATCACACATTGCAAATAGTGAATAAACCCATTTATCCAAACCAAAAGCAAGGACAAATCAGAAAAGTTATATAGATGAGAATATATTAGACAGTACATAGAGTGTGCTTTTCCACTGGGAGTGAGATATCTCCACTAAACTGAGAGGGTCCCTGATCATGCTCAAGGGGAAATTCTTCAATGTAGGTAACATGATAAACTGAAAATAGAAGTACCTTGAGACATTGACTACTTTACATTTTGGTTTCTTCTCAGAGTCCTTTACTTCCTCTAGGTTTCTCTCCCTGAAGAGAACCTGAAACTGTGAGTGCATGTTCTCTTGAAGCCAGAAGCTGGAAGCATTAGGATCTCTCTGAACCCAAGCTCTCAGCAACTCCATCCTTAATACAAGACAGATCATGGACTTACTGTTCTCTCCCCCAATTAAGAGAATTTTATGTCAACATCAGATTATATTCTATAGGAATAGGGAGACCCACCAAAGGTTTCTGAACCAAGGAAGCATTAAGATGATCATTTTTGCAGGTATTTGAAGGATGGATTAGAGAGGAGAAAGATAGAAAGCAGAAGACCATTTAGGACAATATTATAGTAGCCCAGGAAAGAGGAATATAAACATTCGAACTGAGTTGTTGACAATTTGAATGGAAATGAGTAGATGAATATGAGAAACCTGGATGGGCCTGGCAACTCCATCTTAACCTCCCATGTGAGAAACTAACAGTGAAATTTCAAGTCTGGTAAAATATTGGAATACAAGTACCATAAATAGAAATAAGAAAGGTAGAAATAGGGCTGAATTTTGTGGGGAAGATGATGAATTTAATTTTGACATGTGAAGCTGATTAAACCTATGTTGATATATTAGCAGAATGTTGGAAATATGGGACTGGATTTCATAGGATTGCTCAAGTCTGGATCTATAGATTCAGGAATCATTGACATAAATATGATAGGTGAAATGATGGGAGTGGATAAGATTATCAAGGGAGAGTTTGTAGAGAGAGAAAAATCACAGTTATCACAGAGATTTGGGGGACAACTTGAATTTAGAGGGTGGGAGGAAGAAAATAAAAAATTCTGAATGATGAAGAGACTAGCTGTTAAAACTCATGTAATAATTCATCATTAGACTTGTCATAGGATCATACATTTAGATTTGAAAAGGACTTAGAAGCCTCTTGGTCCAAGCCTCTCATTTTAAAAATAAGAACTGTGAGGTCTGAAGAGGTAAAAGAACTTACTCGTCCAAGGCTACAAAGGTAAAAAGTGTTCAAACTGGGATGTGAACTCAAGACCTCTGGCTCTGTATCCATCAATATTTCTACTGTGCCACACTCTTTGGAGAAAACATAGTTAAATGAATCTAAACAAACAAGACATATGTGTTTTCTTAGTGTTTCCCTGCACACACACATGCACACACACACAGAACTAATGACATGAAATAGACACTCACTGACCTACTCAGCTTACATGTTATATAGTCTGAGACAGCTGGAGACTTCCTCTTGGTCATCAGGCAGGAGGCAAATTGAGAAGTAAGAAAGCAATATATTAACTTCAGCAAAAGGAGACAAGTCAGTTTAGAGATGAGTCAAGCATGGAAAAGTGTAGTGTGTGTTGAACACTGGAAGACACCATGCATGGTTTGGCCCTAATTCTTCCAGATGTGTGGCTGACAGTTCCCCAAGGGAGAAATGTGAGCACAGAATAATGAAGTACTTACTTCCCCCCTCACCTTGTAGAGATTCCTCAGTTGACGTTGATCAGTGTCCTTCAGCTTCTAAGATTAGAATGGCCTCATGTTTTAAAGAGAGCGTTCCATCCAACAGGCACGTCCCCCTTCTCACAGTTCTCCTGATTACTAACAAAACAGGTCAGATTACAAGCCCAGAGCCAGATGAGCTTCCCTCACTCTGTGTGTACACATGGCAGCAGAAGGAAGGGCACAAGGTGTCAGGGAATGGGGAGACGGGTGGCAGCCTGAGGGAGAGAAGGAAGAAGCGACCAGAGCTGGGATGTTTTTGTTCTCTTTCCCTTGCCAGCCTACTTTGGGGGTCCCTCTCTGCAGCGAATTGGGCTTCATTCAAGGGAGTGAGTCAACAGTTTGAACTCAGTCTATTAAGAACACTACTCATTTCATCCACATATGCATTCAGTCACAGGGAAGACATTGTTTCTTTTCCATATTATGTGGAACATTAAAAATAATTATCCAGCGATGTGTTGGGGAGTTGTGTTTTTCCTAGTGTGTGGTTCTTGGCAAGGGGTGTATGTTGATTGGAAAAAAATCAACACAATGCTGTTATGGACAGTATTATGTCTCTGGTAAAAAGTGGTTTTGAAAGTTTTGTACTGAATAGGATTTAAAGGTAGAGACTCAAGCAGATGTATAACAAATCCTCTCTCTGGGTGACTAATTTAAAAGTTAGATGAACAAATCCCTAAAATCCATAAAGGAGAGCAAATTTACCAAGTTTTCATATTTAATTTGGATGTTGACTTGGTGTTTTTAGTCTTAAAAAAATTCCTTTTATGTACAAAGGATCAAACAGGCGAATTCTGTGGATCACTGCATTCCTCTGGTAACTAAATACAAAACTGCCTTTGCCTCTTATGAGGTAACTCATTTACAACTCAGATTTCTGAGTTACTGGTATTGCTGTACAGCAGTAAGACCTAGGATACCACTGCTGCTGAAGACCTAAGAAAGAGTATCGCACCAAAGGCAGTGAAGAGGTACATGATGGGTGTGAGTAGGCTGCAACATATAACCAATGAAGAACTCTCAGGAAAAGTAGGACCACAGGATGCCATCAAGGAACTGTATGACAGAAAGATAAGATAGTCTAATCAAGTGGTGAGAGCAAGAGATGACAGGTGGATGGATGATTAGAAGATGCCACTGATACTCTTGCGATATAAGGAGAAGGGGAAGAAGGCCTCTGGTATGTTGGGTGAAACCCCAGGGGGGGATTTTGAGAGGACATGACTGAGAACATACTAGATAGGAATGTCTCACAAACTGAGTAGACATGGATGAATTGTGGTCTGCATTACTGACTCAGTTTTTTTGTAGTTGTATGGACTCTTGACTTACAAACAGTTTCTGCTAAGGATACTCTTTGGTGAATGATTCTCTTCTGTGGGCATCCTTCTGGCTTTCCACATTTTCTTTCCTCCTTTAGCATAATTACCAGTCTTTGCCCTACTATAATTGCTATCCAAATTATCCCATCCAACACATTACTAATCACAATCCAACACAACACTTACCTCACCTAGCAAGGTAAGAAGTGAATTCCCAAATCCAATGACTACTCAATGAATCCTCTTAAAATAGTCTAATATTTAAAAAGAGAAAGCAATGAGCAAAATGCATCCATCACATGTGACAACATGTATAAAGTTATACCAGCTATGAAAAATCTCTTACCAGCCATGACACTAGCTAGGATTTTGACCCAGATTGTATCTGTCCTAAGGATAAACACAAACCTTTGACTACAACTAAGTAAACACTGAGAAAAAGAACAAGAAATAGATAGGTATAAGACTGGGAACAGCTGGATGTGATACAAAGGATATAGTTCAATTCTGTAGTGGATTTGTGATGTCATCTTTGAGGTTCCTTCAGTGATACAGGCTGCAATGCTCCATGAAACCTCTTAAAATAGATGAATATTTAAAAAAAGAATGCAGTTAGATTTCCGCCCCCATGGGAGAGTATGTTAGCTGAGAAAGGCAACTATAGAATGTTTAGGGCTGGATGGAGCCTTGGAGATCTACAAAGACAAACCTCTCATTTCACAGAAGTGGAAACTGGGGTCTCGCAGTGAGTAAATGGCAACTTTTAGAAAAGATCTCAGGTCTTCTGTCTGTGAGTATAGGGCTCTTTTCACTCTCTTATGCTGCCAATAATGCTTCACTATCATTTTCTTTTAGAAACAGAAAGGGAGGCTTTGTGTCCTGCTCAATGACCTGCTCCCCCTCTAACTTCTGGTTTTCATCATGGGCCACACAATACGATTTTTCTCCCCTTGTACATGACTGGTGAATGTAAGCTG
The DNA here is from genome assembly GCA_023548195.1 of Bettongia penicillata ogilbyi. Classification (NCBI taxonomy): domain Eukaryota; kingdom Metazoa; phylum Chordata; class Mammalia; order Diprotodontia; family Potoroidae; genus Bettongia; species Bettongia penicillata. Next base: position 351,721 of record JAJHZJ010000588.1, read on the forward strand.
TGCTAAATGGAAAGGACGTGGGTAGCACTGAGTTGACCTGTGGGTAGTAAAGTGCTCTGATGGGACTATGTCAAAACCAGTGTTTCTTTTCATGAGCCCAAGTTTGAACATTCGACTGAAATGAAGATAGAAAATTGAAACCTTTGCTGCCTAAATTTTCTCAAAGGAAAAATGATCTTTCATCGACATTTTCCCCATCCTGAACTCATACTCTTGTCTCCATTTCAGGTATTCATGAAATTCTTCCTTCAAATGCTACTGCTCTTCTTGGCTACCTTTGACAGGCTAACTGACTTTTGCTACGATTGGACAGTTGTGACAATGATAGGGAGAGAGACTCAACCTGTAAATTCATTGAAATAGGGAACTCCTGGGTAAGGAGATTTCCCTGGTCAATGAATGCAAGTTGATACTTTTCTGCAGTTTACAATCCTGAAGAGTCTCCTAGAACACTGAGAGGCTAAGTAATTTGTCCAGGGCAACGCAACCAATATATATATTGGAGGTGGGATGCTTTCTTGGCTTCAAAGGCCTCATCCACCATTCCATGTTGGCTGCAATAATGATAATAACAACTCTGTCCTTTTAAAAGGACTGCCCAACTGTGGATAGAAGCCTTTCTTGGAATGAGAAAGAACTGGATTAAAGTCCCTACTTTGACATATACTAGCTGTGTGACCCTAGATAAGTCACTTTACTTTGAGTGTTCTCTCATCCCTCCAAGACTAAAAGATATAGATATGTTATTGACTAGGAATCAGTAGAGATGGTTTCCATGCTTGCAGTTCCCCACACTGAGAAAATGGCCCCTCTGGAGATTTATATCTACATAGGATATTTCTAAAATCTTAGTGCACCTTTAAGCTTTAATATCTTAAAATATTTTAAGATATTAAATATTAAGATATTAAACACTTTAAGATATTAAAGCTTAACATTGCACTAAGACTTTTTGCACATCTTATATATCTATATTTATATCAACTATGAATAGATAGCCAGATAGACATCCATATAAAATCTACTTAAGGTTTATAATATACTGTCCACAGCACAACCCTATAAGGCAGATAGTACAATAATATCATTGCCATTTTAATAACAAGAAAACTGAGACTGAGAGAGAAAATAAATGATTTGCCAAGGTCACAAATCTATTAGGTATATTGAGACTGTTCCCCACTTGAACATTAGGTCTCATTGTGTGGCTTGAAGGGAGGCAGAGTAGACAGCTCTGGCCTATTCTCCTCCAACCCTTCTCCTAGGAAGAGAGTTTCCTGCCACAAGATGAGGCAGGAGATTGGGGCCAGAAGCCTGACCATTCTAGTCTTCTCAGAGAGAGGGATTACTCTAGGTGGAATTATATCTATCTCCTCCCTTAAAAATTAGTAGTCTAGATGATGTAGTTTTCAGATTCAAACTAAACTTTCAATCACTAGTTATAGATGGGAAAAGGAAAGCCCTCTATATTCAAGGACTTGAATTTCTTCCCACCAAATACCAGTTCCACAATGAGAACACACACACACACACACACACATACACACGTACACACACACACACAGAAAGAGAGAGAGAAAGCAAATAGCAAAGAAGCACATTTATCCAAGTCAATAGCAAAAGAAAAATCAGGAAAAAATATGCAAATGAGAATATATAGCAATACAAAAGGAAGGAGTTCTTCCATTGGAGCCCTCAGCTCTCCACACCCTCTCTCTCTTCTCTCTCTCCCCCCCTCCCTCCCTTCCTCTCTCTCTCTCTCTCTCTCTCTCTCTCTTTCTCTCTCTCTCTCTCTCTCTCTCTCTCTCTCTCTCTCTCTCTCTCTCTCTTAAAAAGTAAGACTAAGTGCAAGAACAAGTCACCTCATGGAGAATTAACAATTCATTTAGGTAGTGCTTTAAGCACTTTCTTTACAAGCATCCTGTGAGGTAGATAGGGAGTATAAGAATAGGTATTGGGGATCTTTCTATGCCCATTTTGCCGATGACAATCCTAGATTCTGGCAAGCGAAATGATTTTCCTAAAGTGACACAAACGGTAAATGTCTGAGTTGTAGTTGAAACCTGGGTTTTTTGATTCCAAATAGAGAATTCTTTCCACTGCTATAAACCGAGTCTCAGCCATGCCGATCCAGTGCTTTAGGTTCAGGACTGCATCAAAATGAGATGCTTATCAACCACTTTCTTGCTATTCAGTTGTTTCAGTCATGCCCGACTCCTCGTGACTCCATTTGGGGTTTTCTTGACAAAACTATACCACAGCAATTTGTCTTTTACTTCTCCAGCTCATTTTATAGATGAAGAAACTGAGGCAAATGGGGTTAAATGACTTGCCCAGGGTTACATAATGACTAAGTATCTGAGACTGGATTTGAACTCAGGTCCTCCTGACTCCAGGCCTAGCACTATTCACTATCCCACTAGCTGCCAATGTCAACCCTCTAGCAATTAACAAAAGGAGATTTATATGGTCATAGCACGAAAAGGATATAGTTCATAGCGCTGCTTAAGTGAGATATAGACCCCATATGGAAATATATGTCATCAAAAGCTTGTGCTGAGTGTGGTGACTTCCATAGCTATGGGCTATCTGTCAACTCTGAAGGGCACTCACTCCTGTGCTATGGCTCTAGGTGCCTGGGAAGGTCTATCAACAGCCAGAGTCTTCAGCTGCCTGAACCCATCAAGTCTCACAAACAGCTTTCCTTCCTTTTAGGGAAAGTAGCCCAGCTCATATGACCAACATTGTTCCTACTATCACCACACTGCCCTTTGTCAGAAACACCTCAGTAGTAGGATACACATCTATCAGGATCCAGGAAAACCGTTAAAGAATGTTATCTACAATGCCCTTCATTGCACATTTATTATAGGATTCACATATGAGAGTTTCTCCAAAACATCCTGTCTATTAATTAGCTGGCTGTAAGCCCAGTTGGTTACTGAAGGCATAGCTCCTCCTGGGAATAGCTCTGCCTTGGTTTGAGATACTTAGAATCATGACAATTTGGGGCTGGGAAGGAAATATAGAGATCACCTAATTCAGTTTCCTCATTTTATAAACAGGAAAATATTAGAGTCACTGTCAGAGACACTGTCAGAGTCTAGTCAAAATATTAGTCTACTCCTCCTCTTTCTGCTTCTCCTCCTCTTGCTACTAGCTCTGGCTCTGAAACTGTCTTGAAGACTTTGCAAAATACATATAATATTTTTCAGTCTGTTTTCTTGTCAATAAAATGAGAAAGTTGGATTAGTTGATCCTTAAGGTTCCTTTTGGCTCCAGATTGTTATGATTCTAAGTATATGTTTAGAATAGTACTATTCTACTACTACTACTAACTTACTAGTACTTTTACAACTACTACTACTATGTCTAGTAAAAGTAGTACTAGCACTACTACTAGCAAATAATCAATAATGGTTAGCATTCATATAACACTTTAATGCTTTATATATGGTATCTCATTTGATTTTCATTAGGTGTCATGCTGACAGCCATGTCTTCAAACTCAGAACATTTGAGATTTTCAGATGATAACCGTATCAACTATGTAGATGGGAATTTGGGGTTGGGGACGGTGGGAGAGAGAAGGGAGTAATATATTCAAAGGGATCACACTAATCTTGTCATTAAAATGTGACACATAAATGCAATCAATACAGCTTGAGTATTTCCTTTCTAAAGGGCTTCCAATTGCCTTAAATGGTCTAGATCACCTGGAAGTCCGTCAGGTCAGAGTGCTTCATAATTTTCTACTCTAAGAAATAAATGTATGGCACTATTGGAACCATCTGTACCTCTTTCCTTTGTCGGCAATGAAAGAAGAGCTTTGTAACTTGAACACTTCTGTGATGTCAGCCAGTTTCCAAGGAAAGGAACCTTTTTTGATCTCTCTGTGTTTTCTTGGGGCCATTTGGTTCACAGGTCTTTGGATGAATTGTAACCAAAATGGCACCCTTTACTCAAAGCTATCTCATGGCATCAAAACAGTAGAATCCATAGAAAGATTCAATTCAATTCTGAGGGATGAGTTGTTTGTGTGTGTGTGTGCATGTGTTATGATATAAGTTGCTTGACATGTTTTGAAACAAGTATTTTCATGTTTGCTTCATAACCCTGAAAAGAGTATATCCATATTGTCCTGCTCAATGTATGCCATATTCTGATGAGGTAGAAAGAGAGCCATGAGCGGAATGATGTCATTTTCTTATGTTTCTCAAGTGGTCCTCATTAAATTTGCTGAACAGACTATAAAAAGGATTTTTAAAGCCAGGAAAAACTGAAGGCAGACAATCCCTTGTTCAGAGAATGAAATAGAGTAAACCCTAACACATGGACCAAATAATATAGCCTTTGTTTTATGTCATAATTTCTTCTTCCCTAATGCCTGCCCCTGAGATGGATAAGGGACTTGATTTTGGAGGTCAACTCATGGGACCCTTGGAAGTTGGAGAAATAGCACTGCTAACTTTATGATTTTTTGAGCAGGGCCACTGCTGGACCCCAAGAGCCCCAGGCAGCTTAACCAGTTAAATTATGGAGACTGCCTCCAGTAGGGTAGGTTTCATGCTTTATGAGTTTGATAATATTCAAAGCTGAAACCATTAAATTCACATCTGGGGGAACCCTGTATGAGTAAAGGTAAAAAGGTCAGTAAGAAATGTTTTTAGAACAAAAATGCTATCTTCCCTGAGGGGACTAACTGAAATGAATTCAGTATTTTGTTGATTGAAATCAGTTGTTTTAATATAAAATCAATAAAACATAAGACCTTTAACAAGACCATTTCAGTTCATGGATCCCAATTCTCCCACTGTCTAAGTTACTCCTACATTAAAATATCAGCTCCTTTAAATCTACTTTAGCTCTCTCAAGGTGAGTATACCCTTGCTAGAGTAGTCTATATTTATTTCCTACAGATTTAAAGTCAAGAAATTTTAGTGACTAAGATTTGCCCAGTTTACAGGACTAGGGGCTCCTTGTGGAGTACTTTTTTTTCTTCCCAATAAGGACCAATTGCTTTGCAAATCTCAACGTCATCTTATTATATTGTACTTTACAGCAATTATTTCATTTTATTGTTACAATGACCCTGGGAGGTAGATAATAATGTTGTCCCCATTTTACAGATGAGAAAATTGAGGCAAATAGGAGTTAAATGACTTAGTCAGGGTCATATGGATACTAAGTGTCTGAGGACAGATTTGAACTCAGGTCTTCTTGACTTCAGCCCTGGAACTCTATCCACCACATCATCTAGCATTTGATACAATGCTTAAAAGTTTGCAAAGCACTTTACATATATCATCTCATTTGATCCATATAATAAACACTCTGAGATAGGTGCTGTTCTTGTCCCCATTTTATAAATGAAAAAACTGAGGGGATAGAGCTTAAGGGATTTGTCCAAAGTCATACAACTAGTGTCTCTGGCAGAATCTGAACTCAGATTTTTCTGATTTTAAGCTTAGCATTCTATCTACTATACCACTTGGCTGCCTTAGGATGATGGTCTTGAGTTGGGTTGTTTCCTCAGTTGTGTGCACTTCCCTTCATCCTCCTACATGTGGTCTTGGTTACCAAAAGTCCTTCTGATGATATTCCATCTAGAACAGTAGCTTTCCATCTAAGGCAGGGGTGGAGAACCTGCAGCCTCGAGGCCACATGTGGCCCTCTAGGTCCTCAAGTGCAGCCCTTTGAATTCAAATTTCACAAAACAAATGCTTTTAGTAACGGGATCATCCTGGATGACTAGATGTAAAACAAGAAATATAATTTTAGCTCCCTTTGACTCCATCATTTTGTGACTTAGATTTCCTAAATCAATCAACCAAGAAATAATCATAGTAACTGACATTTCTATATCAAATTGAAGTCTGCAATCACTTTCTATGTCTTATTGCATTTGATCTATATGGCAAACACTGTGGTGTGTACTGAAGGGATTATTATCCTTATTTTAAAAACAAAGAATCTGACACTCAGAGAAGGAAAGTAACACACATGGTAGCATGGTGAATGGCGTGCCAACTTGAAATCAAGAACTGGCTTTGAATTCAACCTCAGACACTGAGTGTATTTCCTTGAACAAGTCATTGAACCTTTCTAGATCTCAATTTCCCCATACAGAAAATGAGTTATAATAACACTAATTTCACCATATTGTTGTGAGAACAAAATGAGATAAGACCAGTTGTATCAATTTTTAGGGCAGTTTGGGGGTTTAATAGCTTAAAACTGCACAAAAATTTGTGGGACACTTTGTATAAATTGCTAGCTACTACTATTATTATTAAATGACATCCATAGTAACATGGCTATTAGGAATTGGACACAGTTTTTAAATTCAATCTTCCTGACTCTAAATCCATTGGAAAGGAGAGGAGAGGGGAGAAGAGGAGAGAATGAAGTCAGGCAGGTTAGGAAGCTAGTAGTATGGACTGTGGGACTGGAAGTGATGCCTGTGGAAGTCCTTCCCCTAGGGTCTGCTTATCTTTGCTGAAGATTTTGACTCTCAAATGACAAGAGGCAAAGCCTTTGACTTGCTTTGGACCCATAAGCATTATCTTTCAGTTTGTAAAGTCTGGTAATTTCTTCTTCCATGGGTTTTTTGTTCCTGAAACCCATTCATGCTGCCAATCATTAACATCATCAATAACGATAATAACGCTAACAAGCATTTATTAAACACTAATTATGCGCCCAGCATTATGCTAAGTACTTCTATATTTACCATTCTGTAAAATGGCCTTTTGTTCAGTGGGAAGTAAATTTTCCAAATTGCCTATGTCTTTTGCACTGAAGAAAGTAAACAGTCAAGTTTGTTGTCTAAGCACAAATGCTACTGAAATAACCCTGTTTGAGAAAGAGTGGGTCCCTCAGCCTTGGAGATTTGTTTGGTTAGTGACCTGAAAAGAGTCCTCTCTAGAATGTTTGCTTGGAGACCCATAACTTGATTGGATCCCACAGTATTATCAAACCAATGGCACCATCCAGTTTCCAATTTGAGGCTGTTGCCCTCCTCGGTTGCTTCTACCAGATACACATAGACATCCAACAGATACACATTTACTGCATAATCACTGGAAAGGGGACCACACTATGACTCAATCAATATATAATATTGTGAACTTTTTCTAACCATGGGGCACTTACACAAGTCATTGTCCTAAACTTGGAAATTTAATTAAAAGTTTGGCTCCATCTTCCTCTTTCCCCTACACATTTAGAATAAATAGACTAAACTCAAAGAGAGATTTCTGGATGTTGACTTGAAATAACATCTGGTAATTTAGCCACTCTCTAGGCTGATCTAGAGCAGTCTTTTGATGGAGAAGTACAGGCCAAGGTAGACATAGAAGAGAGAGTCAAAAATATGGATTTGTCATGTTTTCAGTGAGGAACTGCAAAAAGTGAATGGTTATTGATTTTGTTCGTTCAAATTGTCTAATAATATCTAATAATGACATTAAAATTGAGGAAAAGGTTCATTGTGAATAGGATTTCATATATACCCATTTCTCCTGTTTTCAGATTTTAAAATTCCTGATCAGAAAAAATACAAAGTCCACTTAGATTATAAACTTCTTGAGGGCTTCTTTTTGCATCCTCAGTGCTTAATAGCATGCCTGGCACACAGTAGGTACTTAATAAGGTACTTAATTTTTTTTTGATTTATTGATAGATTGATAGGCATGATGTCTTGGGGGTTTTTTTTTAAGCAGATATGTAGCACAGTGGATAGCATGCTGGGCCTAGAGTCAGGAACACCTGAGTTCAAATTTGGACTCAGATACTAGCTGTGTGACACTGTCATTTAACCTCTGTTTGCCTCAGTTTCCTCAACCATACAACAGCATCTATACTTCACAAGATTATTGTGAGAACCAAAGGAGATAATATTTGTAAAGCACTTAATATAGTGCCTGGCACATAATAGGCAAGATATACAGTTTTCTTCCCTCCACATGCATGCACTTTTTATAGTGTACAATACAATAAGACTATTGTGCTCAAGATGTCACAATTCATTCATTCCTGAGTATATTAAGAAATATAATGAGTTAGAGGTCCTAATGCAACGTGATTTGATTTGACATCATACATAGAACTGACATTTGGTAAGATGAAACCTATGGCTGGAACATGAGTCTAGGTAAATATTCCTTATTCAAAAGAAATGGGACAGGTGAAAGAGAGGGAAGGGGAGGGAGGTTAGTATTGCATGTTAAAAAGATCACTCATTGAAAACTTCATGCCAAGTTATCAAAAAAGCAAATGAAAAGCAAAATAAATATGGGTCACTTCCCTACTCCCTCCAAAGTGGAGTTTTCTGGAATATGTAAATATGTGGAACTCATCCTTCTCTCAAATGGAAGAATCATGATCAACAGGGAAACAAAACCTTATGGATAAAAGGATTCTTTCCCCTACTAATTATTTGCTCCTTGAAAAGCTGAGTTCTGATTTATTTTTTAATGACCATTGTAACTATCACAAATTTTATTTGATCCTATGCTTCTAATTCCACACATAGACTTTTTTAAAAAACCATTTTTCTGGGATTGAAAAATAAAAAGCCATTAGAAAATATTTTTATTAGACAATGTTTCTTTCTTCTGCTCAATGTCATGACTGTTTCTTTTTTGAAGAGGGTAATGAGCCAAAATTGTTTCTCTTATAATTTCAAAGAATTTCTTGGGGATATCAACCTATGGACAGAAACATTATTGGCAGCTAATATTTACATAGTGAGAGAAATGATTACTAAATAATCAATTGTTAATATTGGGGATAAAAATACTTTTACCTTTCTATTTTGTCATTCTCTGCTAGGTCAAAGCATCCTCTGAAGAAAAGGACTGATAATGAGACTGGATTTAACATTCTCCTCAATCTTATTTAGAACTTGACATCAGGCTGGGAGAGAAACAGCAACAGTTACCATTGATAATCAGGAGGGTCCAGAAGAGAGCCCTGAGGCAGGGCCTTAGTATCCTCTGATGTATGAGCTTCAGAGTACAGTAGGTCTAAGATTTTGAGAAAGGAGAGGAAGGCAAAAGGAAGGAAAGGAAAGGGAAGGGAAGGGAAGGGAAGGGAAGGGAAGGGAAGGGAAGGGAAGGGAAGGGAAGGGAGGGAAGGGAAGGAAAGGAAAGGAAAGGGAAGGAAAGGAAAGGAAAGGAAAGGAAAGGAAAGGAAAGGAAAGGAAAGGAAAGGAAAGGAAAGGAAAGGAAAGGAAAGGAAAGGAAAGGAAAGGAAAGGAAAGGAATCTAGCCAGTAAAACTCAAGTTAACTGGGCATCTTCTGGCCATCCAAATTTCCCTTCCTTTGGGGAGGAGAAAGAAGGGGACAGGGAGACAGACAGGAGAGGAGGAGCTTAGTTGCCCAGCCAGCTGGGTCCCCATTCAAGCAGTTTCATTTACTCACAGATTGATGTGTTCATTCTTTGTTGCCAAAGAAAACCATGCCATTGGAGAAATGATGACATGACTTGCACTTGACATTTGCCTCATTAAAGGGGCTATCACCTGGCTACTTCAGTGAAAGGTCTATTCACTGAATGGGTGTTACCTCACTCTAAGTGAGTACCTGAATAGACCTTGGCCTAAAGGGCCTCTCATTGCATCCTGGCTCATCTCCAGTCATCCTGATGGATATCTGGTCGCTGGATTCAGATGGCTGTGGAGGGGAAGTGAGGCTGCTAACCTGCACAGCCCTCCCTCACTCAAACAAAGTCAAGTATAAGTCATGCCATTATTTCTCCCATGGCGTGATCTTCTTTGGCAATGAAGGACAAATACAGCAATTTAAAACCCACCCAGCTAGGAAAGCTCAGTTTTGATTAAAGAGTAAAACAAATGAATCTGGGTAAATTCAAGCCCATTGTGTTCTACTCGGGTTTGGCAGGAGGGGGAGGGGAGTACATTCTTTGTCTAGATTGCCAACGATGGGCATGGTCTGGGAGTAAGAATGGCATAATCAAAGTCATATCCCCCAGTCCATCATTAAAATAAGCCTGTCTCTCATTATAATATTCATTCTCTCATTAATTGTTACCCAATCAGAGTGGATTGCCACCTGTTGGGAACACTCACTCTTTCAAGGGTATATAAAGGTAAAGAAGTCTCCAGGGGGAGACTTTCATTTATGAGAGTCAGTCAGAAACTCTTCTATTGTTGTTCATTATTGCCTATCTATAATTAATAAAATAATCAATTATCCAGAAATTATCTCGAGCTTTTTATTCACCATAATAATAAATTATGGTTTGCAAAGATATATATGTGCATGTGTGTGTGAGCCTGTGTGTATAAATGTATATACACACATGTCTACTTAGACATGCTATACATACGATACATACTTATACACATGTACTATACATACATACTTATACATACTATACCATACATGTATATACATGCATGTGCACATACATCTATATATATACATACGTATAAACATTGGGCATTTGAACCTCATAATAACCCTATAACTTAGGTACTATTGTTGCCCTCCCATTTTATAGATAAAGAAACTAAGTTTGAAAGAAGTTCAAATGCTTTGACCAGGGTCTACAACTAGCAAGTATCTGAGATGGTATATGAACTCCTCTGCCCCTGGGCACAACACTCTCTCTACCACACAGAGGTGCCTCTCTAACGTATAATAGACGTTCCTACAAGAGAGGAGCTCTCAAAAGCCACCATTGAGGTAGACTTTGTGGTAGTTGTGCCTAGTGAATGGTAGTTTTCTAGGCTACTGTACAGAACAATCAGAAAGTGCTGGAAATGCAAGCATAAAACTAAGCTGGTCCTGACCCTCAAGGATGTTGCATTTTGCTAAAATAACTAGACAGATGATGAAGATGATGATGATGATAGATAGATAGATAGATAGATAGATCAGCAAATACATAATGATAGGTGTAAGATAGATGAAGGATGGATGATTAGGTAGATAATGATTGAAAGATGGATGATAGTTGGACAGATAAAAGAAGAAAAGGGACCTTTGTTTTCCTAAATGAGTACTGTATGTATAACTCCTGTCTTAAAGCCCATTGGCAAAGCCCCATAGATAGATGAAAGATAGATAATGATAGACAGATAATGAGAGATGGATGATAGGTAGGTAGATAGATAATGATGGATGGATAATAGATAATGATAGATAGATAGATAGATAGATAGATAGATAGAAGAAAAGTGACCTTTGTTTTCCTAAATGAGTACTGTATGTGTAACCGCTGTCCTAAAGCCTGTTGGCATGGGATTCTCTCCTTATTGGTGAATGAAGCCTGTGTGAAGAGCAGGACAGAGCTGGAGTGAGATGAGAAAGCTCCAGCCTTTACCAATCCCCCTTCAGGACTCTGCAGGGCTAGTCCCCTTGGAACTCTTGAAACACCAGTCTTTTGTAGGACTCTCCGAGCTTCAAGTTGCTTTGGGCTTCTTGGCTTTCAGTTTGGACAAAGAAGATACATGAGACCAATCTGAATTTATACTGTTGAAGAAAAATATGTTAAGCATTCAAATTCTACTGCAGAGAGTGCAGCTCTGATGGACTGGCTACCTTGTCTGAGTGCCTAATGTACTTTTACCTAAAAGACTCTTTTTGGAGAACTCACAGAAAGCCTTTTCAGTTAAAAGTGAGAACTCAAAAAACCCTTAGCTTAACAAGGTTGAAATCTCTTACTGAATCTTGTTCTGATCTATATCTGGCCACTGAACCCAGATGGCTCCAGAGGAGAGGGTGAAGCTGGTGACTCTGCACAGCCCTCCCTCCCTTAAATCCAATTTACTTGCAAATCGTGGCATCATCTTTCTGATGTCATGGTCCTCTTGGAGAATGAAGGACAAACCACATGCTACCCTTAGTGAACAGTGCTTTCTCATTTCTCAAATTATACTGATTTGATTTTGTAAATTTTATAAACTCATATAGCATTCAAGCATCTTGATATCAATAACTGTTTTCCTTTTTCTTAATACCTGGAGTTTATCACCAGTGCCTTGCACATTGAAAATGTAAATGCTCATGGAATGAAAAGCAGAATGAATGCTTTCATTGATTTAAATCAATTCAAGTAGAAAATCAAATTGAATAAGCATTTATCAAACCAGATACTGTTCCAGACTTGGGTTTGTGAAAGCAAAACCCCAAAGAAGTCCTCATGCACGTACTCATTATTGAACCTGTTCTTGTTTCTCTGTAATTCTGACTTCAAGGCCTATGGACCATAGCATGCCAGGCCTTTCAGTCCTCCATCTCCAGCTTGCATTTCTGGCAATTCTCAGTTCACATATTGTTGAAGCCTAGCTTGCAAATTCTTAAGCATAGTTTTGAGGGAAAGGGAAATGAGTGAAATCGTTGAAGAGTTTGAACATTCTTTGGCACTGCTTTTCTTTCGGATTAGGGTACAAACTGTCCTTTTCCAATCCAGTGACCACTGTTGAGTTTTCCAAATTTGTAGGCATATTGAGTGCAACCCTTTAACAGTGTCATCTTTTAGGATTTTAAATAGTTTAGCTGAAATTCCTCACCTCTGCTAGCCTTACTGGCTTCCCAAGGTGCACTTGGCTTCACTCTCCAGCGTGTGTGACTCTAGATCAGTGACCACACCATCGTGGTTATCAGTGACATTAAGATCTTTCCTATCGTTCTACTGTGTGTTTGTACCATGTCTTCCTAATCTCTTCTACTTTTGTTAAGTCCCTACTGTTTTTTACTTTTACCATGTCCATTTTTGCATGAAATGTTCCCTTTATATCTTCAATTTTTCTGCAGAGATCTCTTGTCTTTCCCATTCTATTGTTTTCTTCTATTTTTTTTGTATTGATCATTAATCTTTCCTTGTTAACCTTGGGAATTCTGATTAAGTTGGGTATATCTTTCCCTTTCACTTTCCTTCTTTCCTCTGCTATTTGTAAAACCTAATCCAATAGTCATTGCCATTTTGCTTTCTTGTTCTTCTTTTTCTTTGGAATGTTTTTTTTTTTTGGCTGTTCCCTCTTCTGCAATATTGTGAACTTCTGTCCATGGTTCTTCAGGAACTTTATCTACCAGATCTAATTCCTTAAATCTATTCATCACTTCTACTACCTATTCATAAGGAATGTTATTTAGGCCGTATCTGCATGGCTTATATTGGGTGTAGGAATCATCAATTATTCTAGAATTAAAAATATGAGTCATGTGAAGTTAGATTGATTCAAGGGAATTAGCTAGTGGATTTAGAAATAACTAGGAAATTTCTTTTAAAATAGTAGATTTTGAAGTGTTCATGAATTGCTCTAGCACCTCATTTGGACTCTAGGTTTACTTGTTTTTGTTGCTTATCATTTGTGGTATTTTAAAATTCTCACCCCTATATATATGCGTATATATATATATATATACTCATATATAATATATAATGAAATATAGCCCTTATAGTGCAATATTTCACATGTTAAAATTTCAAACTCTAGTGTAAACTTACATTGCAAAAGAAGATGTGATAATAATAAACTATATTTAATAGAGACTTTACTTATGAAATATACATGTCCCGAGAAACTTATTTAAATAGGACAGATTTGTATGAAAAATTGGAAACACAAGAATAAATAGAAAAAAATATGACAAAAGAAGCAGCTTAACCTGGAAAACAAAATCGCGGAATGATCTGGTGATTTCGAAGAAGGAATTCAAAAGAACAAAGGGGAATAAGAAATCGCATATTTCTACCAGTTTTGAATCTTTCACTTTGGATATATTTGTTTTTAATACCTGTTATCACATTTCTAATCAAGAGCTAAAGATGAAAAAGTTCGTCTGACTACTACATATGTGTACTTAAGAAACAACTACATAGAAACTCACGCAATAAAATTTGTTGTCATATAAAATCCACTGAAAGTCATATGGTGTTCTCAGTGAAAAAAGCCAATATTAAATCTATTCTTTCTGTTTTTTTGCTCAGTAAAATACTTCAAAAACAGTAAACTTTCAAAACCATCATTAGAGAGATAGATTTCATAAGGGAGAGTGTGTAAATAATTTACAGTAAATGTTAGTGATGCCAATCAGGGGTCAAGAAGGCCTTCAGTTTTAGAAGTTCTGTAAATTTTCAGAACATTGCCCTCAGCAGATCTCATATTTGTTCTCTGCCTGAAATGAAGGAAAATGAGATTCAGAATCACAAAAGTGAACATTATATTACATACTAATATCTGAGAACTTCAATTCCTTTTATAATGGTAACCATGAATTCAGAGTTACACAAATGGAGCAACTGAGACACAAATGTACATAGAAATGCAATCATTTGATGTCAGGCATCATACATTTCTGCAATCCCCACCAGCAGATTGTAAGCTACTTGTTGGATGGTTATTTATCATTTTTGATTCCCACTGCTAACATATTGTGTTATGTTATTGCCTTTTGTGTTGTGAACACTTAATAAAAGTTGAGTTGTATCAAGTATTCTGTCCAGGAATTTGGAGTCCAACATTGATATAAGACATACTCCACACATAACATAGACTCAGAATGAATGTAGAATGGTTGGGGAGAAATAGAGGAGGGCTTCACATGTTTTGCTTTAAAGGGCCTTTACACATCTTGAAAGAAGTTTAAAATATGGAAAACCACTATAGAAAGTGATTTAAGGCCACATAATTGACTTAGATATATGATGCTGCTTTTCTAACTTCCTGGTTTGGGGCATGTCTATCTGATGACACTAACTTTCAAATATACTTCAGCATTTAACTATGAGATACTGCACCGAGAAAATGGCAACTGTGTGGTTTTCTGCCTCAATAAAAGGTTGTTGGCTAAGCAAACCCCATTCCAAAGTCATAATGTAAATCAATCTTTTTTTTTCTTTTCAAAACAATCTTTGAAATCCATTTGGTTCAAATATTATTCCATTCTTCAAATTTCATGAATAAAGCAAAAAGCAAAAACTGAGAAATTAAGGAAAATGAATATAGTAATTTATACTGAAGTACAAGGGATCAAGATTGGTACCACTGAAGAGCCCTGGCTTTGAAGCCAGAGGACCTGAGTTCAAAATCTATCACTTTGTGACTTTGAGAAAGTCACATAACACCTTCTCATTTTAATTGCTTGATCCATAAAATATGCACTTTGGACTAACTGATCTTTCAGGTCTAAATCTATGACCCTAAGAAAGCAATGTGATGAATATAAACATGTCTAAAGTTAATGGTCTAAGGTACTGACTGTAAAGTTAAGGTAGTGATGTTGGATTGTCACAATGAAATTAATCTACATATTCTTTAAAAGACAGTATAACGGAATGCAGTTATGAAAGAGTTTTCAGGTTATGTATAGTGATGTTTTGATGCAAGTCCACAACGAGTATTGGGTTTTTTTCCCCATAAAATATAGTTCTAAAAAAAATAGTTCTGTTTGCCACTTGGCCCTGCTATGGTGACTGGTTCCAGTCATGCCATGTATTCCTGCTTGATAGATAAAAGAGGCTGTTCAACAGGAGAGAAAAGGAAAGTGGGACTGGATTACTATAGTCAAGGAACTGAGACATTAGAAAATTACCTTCTTGGGACGCAAAGATGAAAAGTTTGCATAAAGCACACCAGCTATCACCACTTTCTAAAACACATTCTCTACTACTGAAGTCCTCACAAGGCTCATCCTGTGAAGAAATCATTTCTTTACTTGAATTATCCTGATAATTGCTCAGTGTTACTAATAAACTAATTCGGGGAAGTGAATGAATTTCCATTCAGTGGAGATCTTTGAGAAGAAGCTAGGTGACCCTTTGTTGAGAATGTAATAGTGGGAATTGTTTTAAGCTGGGCTGGATGGTCACTGAAGCTTCTTCCAATTCTCAAATTCTTCAGTTCCATGATTGTGTAAGTACCTCTGAGAAACAAAATGTAGCTCTAGTTCTATGGGAAACCAATCATAAATCCCCTGGTAAAGTTTTAGAAACATGGGTTGGAATAATTCATTCTTGTGGTGATGGCACAAAGTTCTGTCCCATTTCAAGGTAGCCCTTTTTGTGGCCTACATTTTGGTAGAGTTGTGAAACCTTTCTGAAACCCTGTTGTTGTTTTGAAGTAGATTCTCCATTAGTAAGAATTAGAGAGAAAACATCATTATTAGGAAATAGCTGAATGAACAAACAACTACTTGTGAGTAGCACCACTTATTCATGTCTTATTCTAAAAGACTGTCAAAACTTCAGGCCCTTCATTTCCAAAACACACTGTACTCTTCATCCCCACCTTTAATAAATATCACAGAATGGTCAACATGGAATCAGTTAGAGACCAAGTAAAAACCAAGTGAGCAAGAGAACAGCCCTGGCCAGAGGAGTCCAAGAGTGACTCAATTTGTTCTCTTAGGCCACTAAATCCCTGTGGGGCTCTTAGACCTTCTCAGTCAGGAAGCTGAATCTGTATGTGAGAGCCAACTTCTGCTTCATCACCAGATCATTTATGGCACTCATCACAGAACTATCATTGAAGCCGCAGACTAACGATGTCATGCCACATACAGACTTCTGTCTGTCAACCACTTTAGTCGCTCAATGATTGAACACCTTGGAAAACTAGAGGGAAAAAAAATCTTTCATCAGGTTATCATTTTTCCCATTCTTTTTCCATTTTTATAGGTTGGAAAACTATTCTAGGCAGAGACAATTATGAGATATACACATATACTTACAGTATATATGGAAATACTATAAGAATGAGTTGATATGTTGGTTAATTTGGATAAATTACTTTTGTTTCCTTTTCTTATTTTTTTTTTGTTACAAAGGAGGGTTATCTGGAAAGAAATAAAGAGAGATATTTGGAAATGAAGGTAATATGAATATGCATACACATGTCTACACACATACATCTACACACACATATAAATGCATCAGGATTATTGGAATAGGACTGTAGGGTGTTAGAGCTAGAAAAGGTCCTAGAGATCACCTAGTCCCAACTTCTTCATTGGACAAATGAGGAAACTGAGGCCAAAAGGCATAAACTTGAACTACCAAGAACTCTCATTCTGCCCTTTGTGCTTATTTTCTCCTTATGGAACAATGACTCTTTCAGAGTCTGTATTGAGTAAATAGATGAACTGGGAAGTTAGGGCATTTGGGGGACCATGAATATGTGTGTTCAAGGCCCCTTGTATGATAAAGGAGTTGGGATAAAGAAAGTAATTAAGAATCAGATGTTAAATTCTTTGAAGAAGGAAGGAAAATGCCCTTTGGTTCAGGGGTGTACTGGGACCAGTTCATACCAGTTGATAAAAACTGATTATCAAATTTTCAATGTCAGCATTTATATATCTCAACATTGAGAAATGTTACAAATCAGGGCTTGAATTATTGTTTTGTTAATTTCTAGACTTCAGAAAGTAATCAAAAATGTTAATAATGAAGACTGACCTTAAAAGCAGGTCATATATTTTCATTTATTGTTAAACATTTACCAACATACTACTTGGTTTGGTCGATAAGTTTACTATAATCTGGACTATGTAATAAATCTGGATAATGTGAACATTAAAGGAGGAGAGGTTGCTATGAAATGGCAGCAGAGGGCAGGTCTGGAAGTGATAATGGGGAGTGAGAAATATTCTATCGTCTTCTCCATAACCAGTTATATAGGGAATATGAGTTAAAAAAACAAAACAAAACTGGTGCTGCCATGAGTGGCGAGTGATATGGTATCATCAAGAAGAAACTAGATCTTAGTAAGATCCAGAAGATGGAAGAAGAGAGAGAGAAGAGCCTTAAGATGAGAGAGAGTTGGTTAACTATGGATAACAGAGTGGAAAAGGTGGACCTATCTGGAATGGGACGATGTAAGTTTGAAAGAGGTGGTCATGAAGGAGCTAATAGTTGGGATTTGTATGTCATTTGGTTATTTGGAAGCTAAGAGGTTGGTATCATTATTATGGAGAGAGTCAAAGGGAGTGAGTGAGAGGTTGTTAAATACTGGGAAATGGGCAGAGAGAGTATCAGTGCATGGGGAGAGAGATCTGCTGAAGAAGGCAGGTGATGAGAAGGTTTAGGTTCTCCCAGACCACTATAATAATTTGGTTCATCATCATATAGATTTAGCTATACTATCAGTCAGACTCTAAATTTTTGCAAGCTCAGCACATAAGTTACAAAATATGATAGCCAAGGCTAGGGAAATCTCGGGCTGCATTAAGAGAGGCCCTGTTGTTTTCATTGTTTAGTGGTTTCAGTCGTGTTTGACTATTAGACCTCAGTTTGGCAAAACTTCTGGAGTGGTTTGCCATTTCCTTCTTCAACACATTTTTCAGATGAGGAAACAGACAGAGTTAAGTAACTTGCCCGGGGTCACACAGCTAGTGTCTGAGGTTAGATTTGAACTCATATCTTCCCAATTCTAGACCCAGTGCTCTACCCACTTCACCACCTAGCTGTCCCAAGGGAGGTTCTAGTGCCCAGAGTTACAGAAGTACCGTAGTACTCTGCACTGGAGTATTGCATTCTAAGGAGTATATTGTCAAGCTAGAAAGTCTCTGAATAGTAAGAGATGAAGATTTCATGACATATAAGAATGAATTGAAGGAATTGTTTAGACTGTAGAAGAAAAGATTTTGAGGCAGTTTGATAACCGTCTCCAAATATATGACAGGCTGTCATATACAAATGAGATGATATTTGCTTGACTTTTAAGGCAGAACTAGAAGAATTGGGTACCTGCTTCTAAGGAACAAAATTAGTCTTGAAGTAAAAAGAACCATATTCCTAAAAATTACGGATTTTTAAAGAGGAATAGACTGCCTGGGGAAATAGTAGGTTCTCCCTTCTGTACATCTTTTTTTTTCTAGATGTCTTTAGACAGAAATTAAAGGATGAATTCCAGGGCAAGTAGTATTCTAGTTGTGGTTCCATCCTCTGATATGATAACTCACTCAAAGTAGGTTCAGAAAAACAATCCTTTTAATAAAAAACTTCACTTCCTCAAAAGGAAATCCAAAGGTGGTAATACAAATCAGTCCAGGAATGTAAAAGTAGGTAAGATTCATCAGTAAAGAAATTAAAAGCATTTGACAAGGAGATTTCTTGGAGTCTCAGGAATCCTTTCTAAAAGTCTAAAATTGTTTCTATATTCTTTTTGCCGAAAAGATCCACAGCCAGGATCCAGATCTGTCCTTATGTGGGCAAAGGTAACTCAAATTACTCATGTCTACCTGGTGACATCTTGTTTCACAAGTGTGGTTGGCCTTGTGGAAGTGTGGAGGTCAACTCAAGACTCCCCAGTTCCACTAGTGCACAGGCCTGCAATAGCATTTCAAAGAGTAGGATTATTCGGTTATGAGTTGGACTAGATATATGACAGAACTATGAAATCAAAGAACTTGAGAGTTGGAAAAGATCTCAATGTCCACTGAAGTTCATTCCATTAAAAACTGTAATAATGGTTTAGGAATCAAGAGTTTGGATTCTTTTTTTCAGCCCTGTCAGTAACTGTTCTGTATGATCATTTTTGTCAAAGCGTCAAGAATCCTAAACAACTATAGGCTGCCACTGTGTGATGAGTGGTGCCTCATTACAGTGGCACAAATCCAGTGACTAGACTTTCTGTGAGCATACAGAAACATTTTTAAAAAATTAATACATTTATTATGTAAGGTTTTTTTGGTTACATTTATTTTGTTTTTAATTTATGGAATAAAACAAGCATTTCCATAACATAACATAATAAAAAAGATAATTGCACATGAAACTAAAATCTATTATGTACAGCCTGATATTCTTTTTAAATATATAGTGAGGTTATCATGGAAATTTCTTTTTTCCCCTTTTTTTCTTTCCCTTCCCACCCTAGAGATGGTTACCATAAGAAACAAACATATATATATATATATATAATATGAATACACATATATTTATGCATATGTATATATATATATATACAGAGATATGTAAAATCATTCTATACATACTTCTTTTTGTCACTTATTTTTCTGGATATGCAGATAGCATCCTCCTTCCAAGGTTCTGTGTGGTTAATTTGGGTATTTATTTATCACAGTCAAAATGACTTTGTCATTTAAAGTTGTTCTTAAAACAATATTGTTGTTACTGTACACAATGTTCTCTTGGTTCTACACATTTAGATATTTATTATTTTGTGCAAGTCTATCCATGTTTTTCTAAGATCATTGAACTCATCATTTCTTATAGCACAGTAATATTCCATCACAGTCATATATTGCAACTTGTTCTTCCATTCTCCAATTGACAGATTTGCCTACAATTTCCAGTTCTTTGCCCCCATAAAGATAACTGCTATAAACATTTTAGAACATATAGATTCTTTTCCTTTTTCCCTTATTATCTTCAGAAATAGACCAGGTAGTGATATTGTTGGGTTAAAGGACATAGGCAATTTAATGTTTTTTTGGGAATAATTATAGATTGCTCTCCAAAATGATTGGATAAGTTCACAATTCCAATGACACTGAATGTGTCCCAATTTTTTCACATCCGCTCCAGTATTTGCTGTTTTCCCTTTTAATCATTTTAGCCAATCTGGTAAGTATAAAATGGCAGCCAAGATTGTTTTAATTTCTATTTTTCTAATCAATAATGATTTAGAACATTTTATATGATTATAAATTGTTTAGATTTCTTTATCAGAAATCTGCCTGTTCATATCTTTGACCATTTATCAATTGGGGAATGAGTCTAAGAGATTTGACAAAGTTCTTTATATATTTGACATGAGACCTTCATCTGAGAAACGATCTATGAATTTTTTTCCAGATTTTCTGCTTTCCTTTTTAACTCACCTGCATTTGTTGCATCTTTTCAAAATCTTTTCAATTAAATATGCTCAACATTATCCACCTTATACCTCATTTTACTCTCTTTTGTTAATAAATTGTTCAGGGTAGCTAGGTGGTGCAGTGGATAGAGCACTTGTGCAGGAATCAGGAGGACCTGAGTTCAAATCTCACCTCAGACACTTGACACTCACCAGCTGTGTGACCTTAGTCAAGTCACTTAACCCCAATTCCCTCATGCTGGGTTATCTCCAGTCATCCTGATGAATATCTGGTCACTGGATTCAGATGGCTGTGGAGGAGAAGTGAGGATGGTGACTTGCACAGCCCTCCCTCACTCAAAACAAAGTCAAGTGCAAGTCATGTCATCATTTCTCTGATGGTGTGGTCTTCTTTGGCAATGAAGGATGAACACACTCACACAATAAAGTATTCACCTATCTGTAAGTCTGATAAGTAACATTTTCCTTGCTCTTCCAATTGCCTTGTAATATCTCTCTTTATATATCTAGGTCCTGTATCCATTTTGACCTTCTCTTGGTAATGAAACTTATAAAAAATTGCTTACGACACATCACAAGCTTACTGGTATTTTTTTCACCAAGGGATAGACTTTAAAAATACAGTAATTAGTTAAATTTATTTTTAAAATATAAATCATATAACTATGTATCTTAACATTTCAAAAGATCCAGGATTTTGTCTTTGTGGATGCTTCTTCAACTGAGGCAGGTTCCAACCTTTCCAAGTTGTTGTTTTATGTATTGCAAAAAATCATCACCCAGTGACTAACCCTTTGGTGATAAACTTCAATTTTAAGTTGGTCTGTGGAGGACAGTCCAGGTCCTAATTGACTAGAGAACTGAATAGAACTTTTTTCATAACTTGTGCTCTGGAGAAAGAGTCTTTTTTTTCTTTTTTGAATTTAATTTTAGTTTTCAGCATTCATCTCCACAAGATTTTTGAGCTCCTAATTTTCTCCCTATCTCTCCCATTCCCCCACTCCAAGACACCATGCATTCTGATTATCCTTTCCCCCAGTCTGTCCTCACTTCTATTACATCTCTTTCTTCCTTTATCCCCATCTTCTCTCTTTTCCTGTAGGGCAAGACAGATTTCTATACCCCATTACCTGTATTTCTTATTTCCCAGTTTCATGCAAAAACAATTCTCAACTCTGTTCCTAAAACTTTGAGTTGCAACTTCTCTCCCTTCTTCCCTCCCCACCCATCCCCACTGAGAAGGTAAAGCATTCAATATTGGCTATACATGTGAAGTTATGCAAAAGACTTTCATAATAGTCATGTTGGGATAGACTAACTGTATTTCCCTCCATCCTATCCTGTCCCCCATTTATTCTATCCTCTCTTTTGACCTTGTTTTTCCTCAAAAGTGTTTACTTCTAATTACTACCTCCTCCCAATTGCCCTCCCTTCTTTTATCCCCCCTACATTCCACTTATCCCATTCTCCCTTCCTTTCCTGTAATGTAAGACAGATTTTCATACCAAATTGAGTGTGCATGTTATTCCTTCCTTGAGCCAAATATGATGAGAGTAAGCTTCACTTTTTCCCTCTAATCTCCTCTCTTTTCCCCTCTATTGAAAAGGCTTTTTCTTGCCTCTTTTATGACAGATAATTTGCCCCATTCTATTTCTCCCTTTCTCCTCTCAATATATTCCTAACATCTTAATTTTATTTTTTTAGATATCATTCCTTCCTATTCAACTCACATTGTGCCTTCTGTCTATATGTATATAATCCCTCCAACTACCCAACTGCTGAGAAAAGTCTCAAAAGTTCCAAATATTGTCTTTCCATATAGGAATGTAAACAGTTCAACTTTAGTAAGTCCCTTATGATTTCTCTTTCTTGCTTACCTTTTCTTTTTGTCTTCTTTTCTAATCTTTTTTTTTATTAAATTTATTTATTTATTTAACTTTTTACATTCATTTTCACAAAATTTTGGGTTTCAAATTTTCTCCCCATTTATCCCCTCTCCCCACCCCAATACACCAAGCATGCTAATTTTCCCTATCACCAATCTGCCCTCTCTTCTATCATCCCTCCCTTCTTTTGTCCCCATCTTCTCTTTTGTCCTGTAGGGCCAGATGACTTTCTATTCCCCATTAACTGTATTTCTTATTTCCTAGGAGCAAGAACAATACTCAACAGTTGTTCCTAAAACTTTGAGTTCCAAATTCTCCCCATCCCTCCCTCCCCACCCATTCCCTTTGGAAAGGCAGGCAATTCAATATAGGCCCTATCTGTGTAGTTTTGCAAATGACTTCGATAATAGTCGTGTTGTGTAAGACTAACTGTATTTCTCTCCATCCTATTCTGCCCCCCATTGTTTCTATTCTGTCTTTTGATCCTGTCCCTCCCCAAGAGTGTTGACCTCAAATTGCTCCCTTCTTCCATTGTCCTCCCTTCCATCATCCCCTCCACCCTGCTTATCTCCTTCCCATTTTTCTGTACTGTAAGATAGGTTTTCATACCAAAATGAGTGCATTTTACTCCTTCCTTTAGTCAAATGTGATGAGGGTAAACTTCATGTTTTTTTCTCAGCTCTCCTCTTTTTCCCTCCACTAAAAAGTCTCCTACTTGCCTCTTGAATGAGATATAATTAACCCCATTCCATTTCACCCTCTCTCCTCCCACTACATTTCTCTCTCACCATTTACCTTAATTTCTTTTACGATATGGTCCCATCCTATTCAATTCACTCTGTGCTCTCTGTCTCTGTGTGTGCCTGCTTGTGTGTATGTGTGTGTGCATGCATGTACATGTGTGTGTGCATGTGTGTGGTCCCACCAACTACCCAGATACTGAAACGTTTTAAGAGTTACAAATATTGTCTTTCCATGTAGGAATGTAAACAGTTCACCTTTGGTAAGTCCCTTATGACTTCCCTTTGCTGTTTACTATTTCATGCTTCTTCTCATTCTTGTGTTTCAAAGTCAAATTTTCTTTTCAGCTCTGGTCTTTTCATCAAGAATGCTTGAAAGTCCTCTGTTTCATTGAAAGACCATATTTTCCCCTGAAGTATTATACTCAGTTTTGCTGGGTAGGTGATTCTTGGTTTGAGTCCTAGTTCCTTTGCCTTCTGGAATATCCTATTCCACGCCCTTTGATCCCTTAATGTAGAAGCTGCTAGATCTTGTGTTATCCTGATTTTATTTCCACAATACTGGAATTGTTTCTTTCTAGCTGCTTGCAATATTTTCTCCTTGACCTGGGAACTCAGGAATTTGGCCACAATGTTCCTAGGAGTTTCTCTTTTTGGATCTCTTTCAGGTGGTGACCGATGGATTCCTTCAATACTTATTTTGCTCTCTGGTTCTAGAATGTCAGGGCAGTTTTCCTTAATAATTTCATGAAAGATGATGTCTAGGCTCTTTTTTTGATCATGACTTTCAGGCAGTCCCATAATTTTTAAATTGTCTCTCTTGGATCTATTTTCCAGGTCAGTTGTTTTTCCAATGAGATATTTCACATTCTCTTCCATTTTTTCGTTCTTTTGGTTTTGTTTTGTGATTTCTTGGTTTCTTGTAAAGTCATTAGCCTCCATCTGTTCCATTCTAATTTTGAGAGAACTATTATCTTCAGTAGGCTTTTGAACCTCTTTTTCCATGTGGCTAATTCTGCTTTTGAAAGCATTCTTCTCCTCATCGGCTTTTTAAACCTCTTTTGCCAATTGAGTGAGCCTATTTTTCAAAGTATTATTTTCTTCAGCATTTTTTTGGGTCTCCTTTATGAAGGTATTGACCCGTTTTTCATGCTTTTCTTGCATCTCTCTCATTTGTCTTCCCAGTTTTTCCTCCACCTGTCTAACTTGATTTTCAAAATCCTTTTTGAGCTCTTCCATGGCCTGAGCCCACCGGACATCCACCTCGGATGTCTGGGATAGAGAGGCCCCGAACTTCACATCTTTCTCTGATGGCAGGCATTGTACTTCATCATCAGAAATGAAGAGGGGAAGGAACATCTCTTCCTCAATAAAGGTAGCTCTCTATGGTCTTATTCTGCTCCCTTTTTCTGGGCATTTTCCCAGCCAGTTACCTGATTTCTGAGATTCCTCTCCACCCTTGCCTAGATCTGCCCAGCAAGTGCTTGGGGTCTGAGATTCAAATGGGCTTTGCATGGCAGGTGCGGCTTCTATTCAATGCTTAAATTCTGATGCTCAGGTGGGGGCAGGGCCACCTCCCAGGCTCAGCTCCCTCAGGGGGTTTATGCAGAGACCTGAACTTCTGCCTGCCTGCTCAGGGAGTCCTGGGCTGCCTCTGCCCCTGCCTCTGCCGCTGCCTCCTGAAGGTGCCTGAGCCATGGAGACACCCCACTTCCCTCTCAGCCAGCCCAGACATCTCTCTCACTGACCTGTAGCGTCTGTGGGTGGAGGGACCTTCCCGGCCACCGGAGATTCCGTCCCTGAAGCGTGCTCGGATCTGCTCCTCTGGGGCCCTGCGGCCAGGGCAGCGCAGAGGTGGGCTCCGCTTTCCGAGGCACGATGGACCCCTGGGGAAGGCTCTCCAGGGCTCTCTGGAATGGAAATCTCTTCCACTGTGTTTCTGTGAGCCTTGCAGTGATCCAGAATTTGTGGGAAGTTCTTACAGGAAATTTATGGGCTGTGGAATCAGAGCTAGCATATGTGAGTCTTTCTACTCCGCCATCTTGGCTCCTCCCTCCCCTTGATTATCTTTTCAAGCTTCTCTTGATTCTTGTGTTTGAAAGTCAAATTTTCTATTCAGCTCTGGCCTTTTCATCAAAAATGCTTGAAAATTCTCTATTTCATTGAATAATAATTATTTTCCCTGAAGTATTACACTCAGTTTTTCTGGTTAGGTGATTCTTGGTTTTAACTGTAGTTCCTTTGACTTCTGGAATATCATATTCCAATCCCTTCAATCCCTCAGTGTAGAAGCTGCTAGATCTAGATCTTGTGTTATCCTGATTGTATTTCCACAATTGTTTCTTTCTGGCTGCCTGTAATATTTTCTCTTTAACCTGGGAACTCTGGAATTTGGCTGCAATATTCCTAAGAGTTTTTCTTTTGGGATGTCTTTTAGGAGGTGATAGGAGGATTCTTTCGATATTTATTTTACCCTCTGATTCTAGAATATCAGGGCAGTTTTCCTTAATAATTTCATGAAAGATAATGTCTAGGCTCTTTTTTTTGATCATGGCTTTCAGGTAGGGCCATAATTTTTAAATTCTCTCTCCTGGATCTACTTTCCAGGTCAGTTGTTCTTCCAATGAGATATTTCACATTGTCTTCTATTTTTTCATTCTTTTGATTTTATTTTGTAATTTCTTGGTTTCTCATAAAGTCATTAGCTTCCATCTGCTCCATTCAATTTTTTACAGAACTATTTCCTTCAATAAGCTTTTGACCCTCATTTTCCATTTGGCTAATTCTCCTTTTTAAAGAATTCTTCTCCTCATTGGCTTTTTGGACCTCTTTTGCCAATTGGGTTAGTCTATTTTTAAAGGTGTTATTATCTTCAGCATGTTTTGGGTCTCCTGTAGCAAGCTGTTGACTCTCTTTTCATGATTTTCTTGCATCACTCTCATTTCTCTTCCTAATTTTTCCTCCACCTCTCTTACTTGATTTGCAAAATCCTTTTTGAGCTCTTCCACATCCTGAGATGATTGCATATTTATTTTGGAGGTTTTGGATATAAAAGGCTTGACTTTTTATGTCTTCTTCTGATGGTATGCATTATTCTTCCTCATCCAAAGAATGGAAGAAAATACCTGATCACCAAGAATGTAACCTTCTATAGTCTTATTTTTTCCCTTTTTTGGACATTTTCCCAGCTAGTTACTTGACTCTTGAGTCCTTTGTCAGGAGGAAGGTATATTCTAGGAACTTGTAAGTTCTCAGTTCCTCCAAGGTGGCACAATCAAGGGAGAAGACTTTACTCCTATCCTGGTTGGCGCTCTGGTCTAGGAACCTTTCTGACTTGCTGTCTACTCTTGGAGGACAAGATATCACTGTGTCTGCCTATGACAGTACCAACCCTTCCTTCAGGCTCTCTGTCATCAAGTAAACAATGAGTGACTCAATATTTTATAATCTGATTTTGTAAAAGAGCCAAGCCATTTTGTAATTAAAAAAACATAAGTTAAATAAAGTTAAACCATTTAATACCACAAATATAAATTAAATAAACAGAAAGCAGAGTTCTTAGTAGAATGGCCCATAGCATCTCTAAAGATAGGAAAAAATAGTAATTGGTCTTCCTTCACCATATTTGTTCAAATGAACATGGCTATGTTCCCCACTATGAGGGAGGGAAAGGATAAAGACACTAAAAGAATATTTATAGCTACTTAAGGGAATGACTAAAAAAATGCAGGAATGTATATGTCAGCAAGTCAAGTCAACAAGCATTTATTAAACACTTTTTGATGAAGGTGGTGTTCAAGGAAGACAAGAACCTCTGGTATGAGGGCTTCCCATGCCCTTTCAATGCTTGCCTTTACAGACCACCTTTGGTGTCTACCTGTCATTCAACTCTCATCTGTGGCTCCAAGAAGCTATAGCATAGGCAGTGGCCATACCTCAATAAAACCATCTTGGCAGATGGGCTAACCCAGGGTAACTGATAGGTTTCAAATCCCTCAGTGAGTTAGGGGGATGTCTTCAGATCCCAAGCATGTGAAGAATTCCCCTAGAAGAATGAATGGATAAGAGCAATTACTTCCAATGACCATGAAGGTGGCTGAAGAAGGCTCTGTGGAGCACTTAGAGCTTGGTGAGACATCAAAGACGCCAAGGTCATCCCTGGATCCTGGGCCATCCTCAGTCATCTTGACTTTTGTCTTGTCACTGAATTCTGGTGATTCTGGAAGAGAGAGTGAGCCTCATGATTTTGTGCATGTCTGGCTCATTTAAATCCAATTCACATGCAAGTTAAGATATCACTCCATGATGTCATTGATCTTTTCCCAAAAAAGACAAAGAACAATTAAATGCCTTCTATGTGTCAGGCACTGTGTAAAGAACTGGAGATGAAAAGGAAGGCAAAAAAGAGACAATCCAAAGACAAACAACCCCCGCCAAACACTTCCTGATCTCAATAAGGTCACAGTTTAATGGAATAGGGTGGGGGAAACATGCAAACAAAGATGAAAAATAGTCAGGATAAATTAGAAATAATCCAAGAAGGAAAGGCTGATATGAAAGGGGACTGGGAAAAACTTCTTATAGAAGGTAAAGCTTAAGCTATGACTTGAAGGAAGGTAAGGACGACAGGAGGCAGAGATAAAGGGAAAGAGAATTTCAGGTGTGGTGGACAGCTTATGAAAATGCTTAGAATTTAGAGATGGAATTTTATGTTCAAGGAACAGGAGGAATTAGGAATGAGTTTAGAGAATAGAAACTATTCAATCAGCAGTAGAACACAACAGAAGCTTCAGACTCTTTTCTGCCAACATTAACTCAAAACAAAAGAAGTACCATTGAGAGAGAGAGAGAGAGAGAGAGAGAGAGAGAGAGAGAGAGAGAGAGAGAGAGAGAGAGAGAAAGAGAAAGAAAAAGAGAGGGAGGGAGAGACAGAGAGACAGAGACTGGGGAAAGTAGATTGGATGTAGATTGATACAAACATAGATGACTAGTGTTGATTTTATTCCCCAGCTGCATCTTTTTTTCTTCTTTTTTAAAGGGGTTGAGGCAGAAAGAAAGAAAGCATTGTAATAGTTATGACAGAGAAAAACAGATGTGAAAATTATCACTTGTAATTGGAATGGGCTACACTTACCCATAAAACAGAGGAAAGTGGGACAATGGATCAGAAAGCAAAACCCAATAATTGTCTGTTGATAAGAAACACACTTGGAACATAAAAATTCATATAGAGTTAAAACAAGAGGCTGAAGTAGAATCTAGTATATCTCAAATAAATAAAATAATCAGGAGTAGCAATCATGATCTAAGATAAAGTGACACTGTAAAATGGAATAGTTAAGTAATAAAACTATATTATGCTTAAATGTATCATAGCTAATGAATCCATATGAAATACTTATGTACCCAGCAGCATAACGTCAAAATACCTGAAGGAAAAGATAACCAAAGAACAAGAAGTGTTACAAAGAAAAAGAATTACCAGTAGGGACATCAACATGCCCTTTTTAAACCTAGACAAACCTAACCTAAAACTAAATAAGAAATATGTTAAGTATCTAAGTGGAGTATTAGATGGGGGAATTATTTTTTAAATTGTGAAAGTGTGTGAATTTATGTAGAGTGAAGATTGAAAACCCAGGAGAACATTTTACATAATGATGTAAAGCAACATTAAAGCAACATTAGACCTCAGATCAATGAAGTGACCATTTGTGACCCCCAGAAGCATCATGGTGAAATATCTTTCCATAATTAATGCAGAGAGGTATTGGACTATAGATAAGAAATGAAGAGCAAATTGTTGGACATGATCAACGTATTTATTTGTTTTGTGTAACTGTACTTGCTCCAAATGAGTATTATATTTGGGGAGGGGGTTAATTAGTCATTGGAAATGACTGGAATTTTAAAAAGGGGGGATAACAATGAAATATATTTAAAATGCGGGAGGAAATGTTGCTAATTTTCCTGTTTCTCCTTGCCTTTTTCCATTAAAAAAATTTGTTCAAGCATTCATTGCTTTCTTTATTTGTATTTGGAACAAAGCTATGGACATATACATTTTAAGTTTCAATTCAGTTTCTATCCTAGTCAATTAATAAGAACACATATTTATATAGTACTTCTTTTATGAGTCAAGAAAGTAGGGCTTAGACAAGGGAAGTGACTCACCCAAAGTCATGCCCTAATAACTGTTAGAGGAAAGACTTTAATGTAGGCATTCCTGACTTCAAGTATAGCATACTATGTACTATTTAAGCCTGCTTCTCTCCTGCAATTACAACTGTGAATATTTTGTTCTTGGGCAAAACCAAAAATAGTACTATTTTGTATTGTCAGCACTGAAATCTGGAAAATTTAGAAAGGACCCAGGGATAGAGAGGAAAGGCTGCCTTATAGTCCCAGGTGGTATAAAGGAATGCCAACATAGCCAAAAGATGACCTATGGAGAATGTCTAAACTTAACAAGTCCAATCATCAAACTGTTCTCATGAATAATTCATCACTGAGATGAGGTTCAAAAAAACAGTCATCAAGTACCTACCATGTTTTGGGAACTTTAATTATAAAGTCACTGGGATTGACTCTGAGTGGCATTTCTTCAGTGAATCAGAAACCAGGTATAAAAGAGAATGATATAAGCTTTAAAGAGTGGAGCAATTGATGATTCATTTTGGAAGAAATATATAGACAGGAGGAAGAATAAGAACTGTTGGATGGAGTTTTCAGTAATACTATCAGACAAACTCAGCATAAAGACCATTTCCATATGATTTAGAATGAAATGGTGGCTCAAGGTGATGTAACCTTGGAGTAAAAGAGATACCACAGGGCTCAAGAAATCACCTGAGTAGGTTACTAGGCATTTGGGGAGGTTATGAGGGAATGTATAAACACAAATGAAATCTTTGTCAAGGTGACATTGGGAGAGTTGGTTGGCCATAAATCTTTTACCTGGAAGAAGAGAGAAGTTACTACAGAGATGTTGGATGGTCAGATCCATGCTATAAATTTGGATCCAGGTTTTAAGTATGTCTTACCACAATTTTGGAGTGCTTTTGATGCAGCCAGTGGAGGTACAATAAGGCATAGTGGAAAAAATAAAGTCTAATGTTGTCTGTGTAGGTAAGAAGGACATCTTTACTCCAGGATAAATGGAGGAGGCATAAAGGTAGCAATTTCAGGGAACAGAATCTTTGTTAGAAATAGTGCAACCAGCAATGTTCTTGCTAAGATGCCTTCCTTCATGAGTTCATAGAGGCAGCATGGCAAAATGGAAAGAATTGAGTCACAGAATCTGGGTTCAGACCCTACCTCTGATGTTTATTATCTGTATCACCACAGGAAAGTCATTTAGCTTGTCTGAACCTCATTTTCCTCATCTATAAAATTGAAATTTGGACTAGTTTAACTCAGAGTTCTTTTCCAGCTTTAGATCTAGATTATAAAATAAAAATTGTACAAAATGTGTACATTCTCAATATTTTCCTCATTTAACTTAATCCAATAACTTCATTCATAATGGTATACAAGAGACCAAGTGCTTCCTGACAGATGTGAATTCCCTGATGTTCATCTACTTGAAATCCTAGGCTTAATTCCTCCCATTTCTAAGGGAGGTGTAAGGGAGGAAAAGCTATCAAGAGGAAGAGTAAAGCTAGAGTAAGCATAGGACAGGGCAGACCAGACCCTGGGGGAGTCATCAGAGTAAGCAAAAAGGAAAACACATTTGATGCCATGACAACTGAGAGTGAACTGGCAGGGAGGGAAAGTTGAGACCATAAGGCAGGGACCACATTATCATTCATCACAGGTGACACACAATAAGGTGACTGGAGCCATTGACGTTGCTGAAAAGGAAACTAGGGACTAGTTACTTTTCTGTTGTTTTCTCCATTCTCAATGTTGTGTGTATTGTTATTCAATCACATGTAACTCTTCATGAACCCATTTGGGGTTTTCTTGGAAAAGATATTAGAGTGGTTTGTCTTTTCCTTTTCCAGCTCATTTTACTCATGAGGAAACTGAGGCAAATATGGTTAAGTGACTTACCTGAGTTCACATAGCTAGTTTATGTCTGAGATTAGATTTGAACCCACAGAAGGTAAGTCTCCCTGATTCCAAGCCCAGTGGTCTATCCACTGTACCTTCCAGCAGCACTCCCTTCGAAGGATACTGAACTTGTATTCCAACTCAATGTTTCATAAGAATTGATTTTTTTTTCACTTTTGTTTTTAAAAAGAAGCTTGTTTCTCTTTGAGAAAGTGGTTAACCATCACATTGCTGACCTCTGTAAATGTGTTTACATGGATGCTATCAGACTATATAATAGCTGATAAAGTTCACAGAAGGGAGAGATAGATACTTTTTAACGGTTGGGACATTTTTTGGCACAGTGGGGTTTGGAGCTATATAGAACAGAGGCTTTACTGGTTTATATTTTTACTTCTTAGAGACAAGAAGAGAAAATGAGAATATAGATTACTTTCTTGATAAACATACTTAACAGCAACCTGACTGGGTTGAGGTGGATAGGGTATACAAGGTGTCATCTCAGACATTTCCCCTTCCTGTTGTTTTTCACAAGATTTAAAAGCTGGGGAAGACTGTTACCATACACATCAGGGTGGGGACCAGTCAGAATATAACTAGTACCCTGCTCATCCTTCTAACAGCATGTACCCCACACCACTCTTAGACTTATATGATATGTACACAGATAAATAATAATACATTAAAATAGGGTCAATGTGCAACAGTTTGAATGAGGTTGAGTTTTAGGATATTTAAAATGAGGGGATGAGGTCATTTTCTCTGACTCACTTCAGTTCCTACATTTGGCAGCAAAACCAATGAGTAATCACGTGGTAGCTCCACTTCTGTGCTAGGGAAAGGAAAAAAGAAAAAAAAACATTCATAAGTTAGATTTATTAAGTCTGTATGGCTGAGTAAGACCTCAGAAGGGCTAGTGATACAAGAAGGGTCCAAAAATACATTTACTTTGGGTAAAGTGGCGCAGCTCCAAAGATGGTTTCCCAGCCTTCAGGAAATAAATTCCATCTCTGATATTCATCAGAGAGCTACTGCCTTTTCTCAGAAGTTCCAGAATGGTTATTAGTAAGGGAAAAAGTATGATATTGGATATAATTCTAGACATGGAATCAGAAAGACCCCTGTTCGCATCTTATCTCAGACACTTACTGTGTGACCTTAGCTAAGTCACTTAATTTCCCTGATCCTCAAATTCCACATCTATAAAACAAATATATTTATCACATTTCCATCACAAAATTATTTTGAGAAAAATAACCCAAATAAAGCACTTTTGCCAAGTCTTAACACGCTATGTAAATGTTGGTTACTATTATAATGAAGACAATGCTGATCTGTTACCTCTATGCCTAGAACTATGTTTTGGGATCTCTGAGCCTTATTATTGATTGAAGGGGCTGAGCATCACAAGGCTAAAACATTCTATTATCTATTCTTATTAACTATTTTCTCAGTAGGTGGGAGATGAGGTGGAGGAAGGGAGAGAATTTGGAACTGAAAAATAAAAATGTATTTTTTAATTAGTGACAAATGTGGCCATGGAAGAGCTTGTCTGTGATGCCAGGTACTATGGGACCATTCAGGCCCAGTTGAGCAATTAGCTGTGAAGTAATAATTGACAAAGCAAGAAGGTGACATTTCTGGGCTGGTTTTAGGGGTTAAAGCAGAAAAGAAAAAGATGAGAACAACTTAAAAGTGAATATGTATATAAGATAGCAGCCAATTAATATGAAAGAATCTTCCCAAGGAATTTTGTCTCTAAATTGCCTGGACTTTGCCAAGAAAGCAGCCTTGGGTTGTTCTCTCATATGACAGTCAAGGGCCCTCTGATGAAAGAACTTCTAGCTTTTTCCATATTAATTTATGGAAACAATTTATGCATAATTTATACATAAATACTCATTCAACTTAGAGGTGTGAGGGGGGCATGAGATAAATTTCCACTAAACAAAAAATCTAGTAGGGGGAAAAGCCTCAATTATTAGTATAGTGATGGTATATTAAGTAGAGAGTTGCCTGAGTTAGACAAAGCCTGAACTGAAATCCCACCTCTGAAACATACAGGTTTGGTGACCTTAGACGAATTATTTAGCCCCTCAGTTTCTTTGACAAATCTTTAAAACTATATATTGTGAAGGAGGTGCCAATGTGCATTGGTAAAGGTAGTTCTTAATCAGGTGAGTCCCAACTACTCAAGTCACAGGTATAGTAAGAGAAAAAACTGAATGAAGAAAAAGTATATATAATGCATTTACATATATTTAATATATATTTACATACACATAAATATATGTGTGTACACACATTTTTCTTTGTTCAAAATTATTTGAATGTATATATATGTATACATTGTCTAGTACAAAATCTCACTTAAATTGCCTCATCCAGAGTGATGAAAGCACTTGCAGTTACAAAATTCTAAAATGCTATCATATTTTCATAATGAATTTTTTAAAAGACCATATAAACTATAAACCAGACCCAATGAAATTGACTGGGGTCATCATAATCTAACAAACCTATAGCATACATATGTGCATATCATACATATAAATTTATATTCATAATACATGTGCTTTAAGCACCTTCTTTGTACCATGAGAATATGAACTATAGCTCGAGGTTTATGAGAGAAACGAGGATGCTATGAATGACATTAAGTCTGAACAAACTGGATGCACTCCTTGAATTTTTAACAAGAAATGAGCCATGAGCAGGGAGACTGAAACATATCTTGATGATTCTTTGCTATCTCTAGGATTTATTTTTAGCAATAGGAAGTCTGATTTGAAATTACCAAATGTTCAAGAGCGTCTATTCAGCATGCACTTCCCTTCTTAGAAATCGAAGAAATATGCTTAATGTCTCGCTTGATGAAATAAGAGCCTGAAATGAATCATTTTACCTTCTACTTAGAAATGAGTGCAAATTAGTCAGAAATGAAAGGAGAAAAAGATGGCTTGATTTTTGTTAAAAATATCGTTATTTATTCACAATTGCAACAATCTGAGGAATCTTTTTCACATGAAATCAGGAAACCTAGAATAAATGGTTGAAAAAAGCATTTATTAAATGCTTACTGTATATCAGACACTGGGTTAAGTGCCAGTGATACAAATATAAGCAAGTAAGATGGCCCCTACCCTCAGTGGAGTTAGAATTAGAAGAGAGCCTGGACATAGGCAGCTCTGGCTTGAACATTACTGGGAAGCTCCATGGTGGGCATGGGTCTGGGCAAAGTAAGATGAAAGCTGACCAATCGAGCAGAGCTTGGTGTTCTAGGGGCAGTAGCCTGAGTACCAGTTGCAGGAAGAGAAAGAAGAGGCCAGAGAACAAGTCACATGGCTGGGAACTGGAAACAGAAGTCCTTTACTCAAGCACTGGTGTCTGCTGCTTCAGCTGCTGGGTAGTTTTGGATAAGTCACCACTGCCCTGGGCTTAACTTTTCTCATTTGTGAAACAAGTGGGTTAGGTTAGATGGTCTTTACATTTCATTTAGCTTCAATACTCTATGAGTTTGAATCTTCTCTTTCAATAGTTCTAGTTTGTGACATAAAAATGTGGTGGTTACTTTGAGTTGAGAGAAGGGGAGAGAGAGAGAGAGAGAAAGAGAGAGAGATGAGGAGATGAGAGAGAGAGAGATGAAGAGAGAGAGGGAGAGAGACAGACAGAGAGAGGAGAGAGAGAAAAAGGAGGAGGAGAAGGAGGTAGAGAAAGGGAGAAGTTGAGGGATATGGAGAAAAAGAGGAGAGAGCGAAAGAAGAGGAGAGAGAAGAGAGGAGGGATAGAGTAAAGGAGAGGGAAATATGAAGAGCAAGAGAGAGAGAAAGGGAAGGGAGAAAGAGTAGGAGGGAGAGGGAGAAAAGAGGGAGTGTCAGAGATAAAGAAAAAGAGCAAGTGGGAAAAGGGAAAAAATCTTTTAGTTTGAATTGCTTTATAATTTCAAAGACTTGAGTTTGGAAGTTAATGATCCTAA
This sequence comes from Bettongia penicillata ogilbyi, assembly GCA_023548195.1. Lineage (NCBI taxonomy): Eukaryota > Metazoa > Chordata > Mammalia > Diprotodontia > Potoroidae > Bettongia > Bettongia penicillata. Next base: position 387,191 of record JAJHZJ010000588.1, read on the forward strand.
TCAACATAAAAGAATTATGCTAATATTGCAATAATAGTGTATAAAAGTCCTGAAATGCTAATTTTATTTTTTCTCTGACAAGTATCCTAAGGCCTGCCAATCAGTTAATGAGTATTTAGTGAGAGTAGCAGGCAACAGCCTGGTAATATAGCAGTAGCTTTGGGCATAGAAAGTGGTATTAGAAATAGTTCCTGTGAGGAGAAGTAGTTCCACGAGAGTGGATTAGGGGTAGCCATCCAACTGAACTCTCTAAACATTCCCACACAAACAACTTTAAATAATGCCTCACATCAAATATTGGAGTAGTAAAGCTATTAAAGGGTTGGGGTGAGACATTTTTTCAGCCTAAGAAAAATTAAGAATTTGGCAAGAGAAGTTTGAATCATAGAGGCCTGTCCAGAGCCCAAACACTCCATGGTGGCAACAACGGCTGTAAGAGCAGCAGCGGCTTCAGGAGCTTTCAGCCCAGAGATGGTGTGTCAGACACCTGGTCAGAAAGAGATTACAGGAGACTCTTTGTTGACACCATGTAGAGTGAGTGCTGATCTTCATTGGCCTTATGCAGTTCTGGGTCACAATTCCAGAGCACAGGAGTTCTGGTGGTCAGTCACAAGGGAGCAAAGGCCCTGCTCACATTTCCAAAGCAAAGATGAGTGCTAAGGCTTGTGGCTACAGGGATCCAAGTAAAAATCAGAGCACAGAGTAGGATAGCCATGACTATGTATCTCCCAGGGTCACATTATTTTGGAAGGACCAAAAACATGCAGATGACCAGACCTAACTCTGAAAATTGCAGCACAAAAAAGCCTGAAGTTTAGACTGTGCCTCCTCACCCTTAGAGAGTCAGAGCCTAACTTTAACATAATGTTCAAAGGAAAGAAATAGAGTGGGAAAATGACCAAACAAAAGAAAAATAATTTGACCATAAAAGCTATTACAGTGACAGAAAAGACCAAGACATAAACTCAGAAGAAGACAACAATGTGAAAACTTTTTTAAAAACTCAAAGAAAAATGTTAATTGGACCCAAAGCCTGCAAGAAAGAGTTAAAGAAAAAGAGTGATCAAAGAAAATTTAGGAAAAGAAATGAGAATGATGAAAGAAAATTATGTAAAGAGAATCGACATCTTGGTAAAAGAAGCACAAACATTCAGTGAAGAGAAGAATGCCTTAAAAAGCAGAATTGGCCAAATGAAAAAAAGAAGTACAAAATCTTACTGAAGAAAATAAATTTTAAAAAAAAATTGGAGTTGGGCAAATGGAAGCCAACGGCTTCATGAGATATCAAGAAACAATAAAAATCAATAGAATGAAAAAATAGATATGGAAAGAATCCATCCATCACTTCTTGAAAGAGATCCCAAAATTAAAACTCCCAGGAATATTATAGTCAAATTCCAGAGCTCCCAGTTCAAAAAGAAAATATGATAAGCACCCAGAAAGAAATCATTCAGGTATTGTGGAAGCACACTCAGGATGACATCAGATGTAGTAATTTGCACATTAAAGCAGTGGAGAGCTTGGAAGATGATATTCTAGAAAGCAAAGGAACTAAGATTACAACAAGGATACCATTCCCAGCAAAACTGAAAGTAATCCATCAGAGGGAAAAATGGATATCTAATGAAATGGTGGATTTTAAAGCATTTCTGGTGAAAAAAACAGAACTGAATAGAATATTTGACATTCAAACACAAGACTCAGGAGAAGCATAAAAAGATAAGCATGGAAAGAAATCATAACAGACTCAATAAAGTTAAATTGCTTATATTCCTACATGGAAACATGATACATGTAACTCCTAAGAACTTTATCATTCATAAGGCAGTTAAAAGGAGTTTACATAGACAAAGGCATGGTTGCACTTTGATTATGTTGGGGAAAAGGGAGAAGGGAGAGGTATAATGGGAGAAATTATCTTACAGAAAGGAAATGTGAAAGGAAGAGTTTTTATAATAAAGGGGAAAATGAAGGGAAGTTGGGGAAATGCTTGCACTTCACCTGCGTCAGAATAGGTTCAAAGAGGAAAGTGAGGGAATATTAAGTGAGGCAATGAGTAGAAGTAAAATAGACTTTTGAGAAAAGACAGGATAAAAAGACAGAGGGGAAGAAACAGAAGAAAATGGAATGGAGAGAAATACACAGTAATCATAACTGTGAGTGTGAATAGGATGAGCTCCCCAATAAAACAGAAGCAGAGAATAGACTGAAATGGAAACCAGAGTCCAACATCTTATTATTTACAAGAAACACACCTGGAAACAGAAACACACACACATACACAAGTTAAAAATAAGAGCTGGAGTGGAAACTAATAAGCTGCAGCTGAAGGAAAAAGAGGCAGAGATAGTAATCATGATTTCAAACAAAGCAAAAGCAATTTTCAAATTTCAAAAATTTCCATAGCAAGTTTCTCTGATAAAGGTCTTATTTCTCAGATATTTCCTGATTATATTACTGAGTCAAATTGATAAAAATAAGAGCTATTCCCCAATTGGAAAATGGTTAAAGGATATAAACAGGCGGTTTTCAGAAGAAAAAAAAATCAAAGCTATCTATAGTCATGGGAAAAAATGGTCTAAATCACTATTGATCAGAGAAATGCAAATTAAAACAAATATGAGGTAATACTTTATACCTTTTAGAAATGATAAATGCTAGAAGGAAAAATAGGGACACTAACGAACTATTAATGCAGTGATAATCTGTTCCAACCGTTTTGGATGACAATTTGGAAATATGCCCAAAGAGCTATAAATAGGTGCATACTCTTTGGCCCAGAAACACCTCTACTAGATCTATATCCCAAAAAGATTTTAAAAAAGCTTATTTTTACAAAAATATTTATAGCAGCTCTTTTTTTGTAGTGGCAAAGAACTGGAAATCAAGGGGTTGTTCATCAATTAAGAAATGGCTGAAGTAGTTGTAGCATATGGTTGCTATGGAGTTCTATTGTGCTTTGGGAAATGACAAAAGGGGTAGTTTCAGGAGGGAAAACCATGTCAAGGACTATATGAACTGATGCAAAACAACGTGAGAAGAACTGGGAGGTCATTGTACACAGTAGCAGCAATGTTGTAATGATCATCAACTGTGAAAGACTTGGCTACTCTCATCAATAAAATGATCCAAGACAATTCCAAAGGACCCATGAGGAAAAAGTGTAAGCCATCTGTGGAGAGAGAACTGATAAACTCTGAGTGTAAATTGAAGCATAATTTTCTCACTTTATTTTTCTTGTTTTAAAAAATATGGCTAATAGGGAAATATGTTTTGTATGATTTCACATGTATAATTGATACATTATTTACCCTCCCAGTGGATGGGAGAGGGAGTATGAGGGACAGAATTTGAAACTCATAATTTTAAAAGAATGTTAAAAATGAATAAATAATAAATTCAATTTTTAAAAAAGAAATAGTCTCTCCATTGAAAGATTATGTAATATATTGGAGAAGACAAAACTAAAAATCAGAGCAGAAAAATTTCGTGTTAAATTGTATGGTTCTGTCACACCCTGGACGAAGTGAAGCAGTTCTTGCTAGTAATATGTAGCATTTTACTTCCATTTTACAAGAACATTATAGTTAAAATGTTTTTATAATAGGTTTAAAAAGCTTAATAATCTACAGATAGTGAGTATATGAGTATTCCTTTTCAATACAGTGCAAGAGAGAATGGGAGGAGAGAGAGAAGGGAGAAGGAGAAAGGGGGGAAAGAGGAAAGGAAAACTTAATCTTATAGAACTGGGAATCTTGACTCTCTAGGACTTTCGTATAATAATTTTGTACAAGAAATTTAGCTGTTCTAAGTTTCCATTGCTCCATGGGTTGATAATAATAATGATAGCTGTCATTTATATGGCATTTTAAGATTTGTAAACCTTATGGTAACTCATTTAGGTACTCTCTTTTGCCCTACCTCTTTCATTGAAGTAACTTCCATTTTTACATAAAAAAATAATTTTTAATTCACATTAATTTTTAATGACTTGTGTAGAGTAAAACATCTAGATGTAAATAATTTATTTGCAGAATTCAATGATATTCACAGAAGGAGAAATGCATTAAGCTCCTGATATGGAGCTCCAGAAAATAACTAGAATTCAGGTTAAATTACATCTTAATAATTTATTCACACATTCACCCACAGCATAAACAAAGTTAACTAGAGATATTCCAACTGTCTAAAGAGTACAGTCAGCTTCTTACAGCAGGTATATTTTCTAGGATGTAATGCTAGGATCTGAGAGAGGGAAACTGCAAATTATATATAAGAAAGTTGCCATCTTATGGTTACTCTGAAACTAAGTCAAATGAAAATTGATTTTTTTTGTCAGTTTTTCATCATTTTTATATTAAAGAGTAATAAACAAGAGAGTATGGGCTATGTTGAGGACATCAGCGACTTTCCAAGGAAACTATTAAAACATAAAGAATATCAAACAATCATCACTAAAATAGGAGGTAATTAATACTTTCTTACAGTAGCAAAGGAATCCTAGTCCATTTAGAAACTGTAGAGTGTACTTCTTTATGGAAGGTTCTTGAAGCTTTTGCTCTTAAGTGATAAAGGAGATGATACAGGAGACATATCTGGTCCTAATATTAATCCTGTAATTCAAATATAACAAGAATAAATACTTCTGAGTTCAAATGGGGCACTGTGTCCATTCCTTCTTCCTAAAGATCTCCTTTGCCCTGGATTCAAGCACATATTTAGAGTTAGGTTCTGACTTCTAATAAATTAGAGTGGAGCCAAGGTCTTTTTTTCATCTTACACTTTTTAAGTTCATTAGGTTTCCTCACCTCCCGACCCCAGGGACAATGATTTTAAGCTTAGATTAATGCTAATGTCCAAGGTTCCTCTAAAAGAGGTAGAGATGGGGAGAATGGAAACAAAGGTACTCAGTGAATCAGGTACAGGACAGATATTTTCTAAAAGACACAACATGTATTCAGGGAATGGCTTTAAAAAGGATTCAATATATTAATTTGCAACCACTTTTACAATTTACTGGGAATGTTTAAACTTCTCAGTTTTGCATTATGCAGGTTGTAAAACTGATGATTAGGCATTTTACATTTTACCTTGGCTCTGCATAGTCCAAACAATTCCCAGTATGTATGCTGGTTAAACACACCAGGCTTGGACCAGTCTTTACATTATCAGTGATCATGTTCTCTCATGAAGAAATTCTCCTTGTTAGCTAGGATCTCACATCTCTAAGCCTAGATGTATCCATCTTAATGTGGGTGCTTAGTTCACTACTCTGGAAAAGAAATGTAAAGTGGAAAAGGTAGTCATAGGCCTAAGCTGATCCAATCTAGTAAAATCCATACTCCATGTGGGTGAAGCAGAGGGATGGGGAAGAGTCTATCCCCCAACTCATCCTTACTGGAAATCAAGAAACAAGATGAACTATTTGCCCTATGGAAAAGTTGGAAAAAAGAGAACAAGCTGGAAACCATTTCTTTTAAATGATGCAGCATCCCACTCCCGATCACTGTCAGAAGATACAAGAAGGACCAAGGACTGCTGTAATTTACCATGTCATACCAAAATGCCAAGTCTTTTCAGCACTAGATCACCGTTGGTCAGAAGCAGGCCCCAAAGGACTTACATGGTCAACTGAATCAGGAGAGGAAACTCTGCTCATCCTCTATGGGATGGCACTTATTACATAAATGGTTTCAAGTTGACTTTATATTTTTTTATGTGACTGTGTTTATGTGAAAGTCGCTGTGTCCCAGGCTGCCATTATATGGCATTATCTATTAGAATTATTGCTAATTTTACAGTTAAAGTTTTAATTTCTAGTGTGCTACCCCTCTTTTTCAGTAAGCTGGAAATGCATGAAAATGTAAATAATCAGTGGGCTGAGAAAGGTAATAAGTTATTTTTCTGCCACCACATCTGAAAAGTTTTTGTAAAACCTGCTCTTAATAGGCTCAGTAATGAAGATTGTAGCAAGAGGGGAAAAAACACAACACCTTTTCCTGAAAGGAATCAAACCAAATTGAATGATGACAGTAGAAAGCAGAAAATCATCTGAGAGCCTTTCATGAGTCATTTTGGGAATGTCTGCGTATAGCACTGGTTCTGCCATAATAAAAACTGTTCCTCTGGTGGAGAAGAGCTGAGAGGCTAAAATCTGTTTGCAATTACCAAATCAAAATGCAATTAACTAGTCACTTGGAAAAAACAATGATTTCTTTAAATTCCATTTTTTGAAATGCAGAATTGGTGTGGGGGATCAGATTCCCTGGGTTAGGATGTTTTCACTTATGGAACCTTCCTCTGAGATACCCTTGGAGGGCCACAGCAAATAGGTTCTCCTCTGTGCAAAGGAGGATAATTGTGTGGGGGAAGGGAAGGAAGCAGTTGGCAAAACAAAGCAAAGAACTTTTCTCTCTAGGCTCCTAGAGCTTCTCCTTCATTTATTTATTTATTTTTAAATACTTCAAAGGGTCTGTTGCTTTTTGGCTCCTTTTGCAGACTTTTTTTTCAACCTTGTATAGTGCAAATTGATTTATAAATTCAGGACTGGATATTGTTAGTATTACATTTTTTTTCCAATTTACAAGCAAAGCATCTGATATGGATGGATCACACTATTCAGGTTACAAGAAATGATATTCAGCTGAAGACATTGTGAACATTTTAAATCCAGAGTGTCTCACGGGTCTCAGCTCAGCTTTAATCTACTAAAACTTAAAATTAAGTACATCAAGACTTTTAGGACACCTTGTATATTCTGAGAAAAGCAAAACTGCTAGAATGGAGAAAATCTTTCATAGTTAAAAAGGACTTGTACATTTGACATTTCAACTTTTTAGTTAAAATTTGTAATAGATTTAAAAGTCTAAAAAGTCACAGATAATGTGTTATCAGTGAATCTGATATCTGAGTGGATATTTGAATGGGTTATTCCATGAATCAATTGTTTCATCAGTATCCCCCTCCACCTGTGCAATTGACACTCCATCTGCCTCTTCTCCTTGTGGGATTGTTGTCCACATGTTTGCCTCCATTCCTCCCCCAGATGTTCCATCCAATGGGTACTAGTGGTCTTCATCTGGGCCTCTGGATAGCACTCCATCCATCTATGAGCCTCTCTTTTATATGACAGTCCTAGCTCCCTTTCTGGTTATACAGTTTGATATCTCTTGAGTGAATTAGTCAAGTATGTATTAAGCATGGCACTGTGCTAAGTGTTAGGGATAGTAAGACAAAAATGAAATAAATGGGGTTAAATATACATACAAATAAGTAAATACAAGTTAATTTGAGAAGGAGAACACTAATAACTAGAAGGAAAAAATGAGGAATGTTTCCCATTCTTCAGGGTTTCCTAAATTGGAAATCTATGAAGTTGAAAAAAAATCAACCCTTGAATTTCAATATAAATGATTTCCTTTGTGATCCTTTGCATTTTATTTTGTATAAACATGGTTCTGAGAAGAGTATATAGGTATTCTCAGACTGCCAAAGGTGTCCAGGATACAAAGAAGGTAAAGAAATCCCTGTTTGTAGGAGGTGCTATGTGAGTTGAGCTTTGAAGGAAACTAGGAATGCTAATAAAGTAACTGGCATTTAAATAATGCTTGAAATGTTGCAAAACACTTCATTTGCTTTATGTCATTTGAGCTTCACCATACCCTGTGTAGTAAGTGCCATAGGAATTATTATTCCTATTTTACAAATGAAGAAACGAGTGTGAGAAAGCTTAAAGTGACTTGCCCCAGGGGTCACACAGCTAGTATCTGGAGTTTTAGGCTTCCTGCTTTCGAATCCAGTATTCTATCCAGCAAACTTATATTGCCTCCTGAGACACTGGGGAGGGGGGAGTATACTCCAGGCATCAAGGACAGCCTGGATAAATGCCTGGAAATTAGAGCTAGATTATTAACTCCCAGGAATAGCTAGCTTGGCTGGACCATAGAGTGAATAGGAATACTATGAAACAAGTTTGTAAAAGTGAGGGGAATTTAAACACCAGATTGAAGAGTTAATATTGCATTCTAGAGCTAATGAGAATAAAGAAGACTTTGAACACTAAGTGTAGAATTTGCAATGTGGCACCATGGAAAAATCAACAAATTCAGTCAGAAGACCTGGGTTTGATTCCAGCTCTGCCAGCTCCTCCCTTTGTGACCTTGAACAAATTACTTCACTTTCTTAAGCCTCAGTTTCCTCAAATGTAAAATGAGAGAATTGGATTTGATTACCTCTAAAGTCTCTTCCAAATTTAAGTCATTGATGCTACATTTTGTTGTATAGATCATGAGAAATTATTGAAGTTATTTGAGCAAAGGATTACATGATAAACCATCTGATTTGAGAATATTAATTTGGAAATTGTCCACAAGATAAGTTGGAAGATCAACTGGAAACAGTGATAATAACTAGGGGGGTACTAAAATAGTATATGTGAAGAGGCGATGAAAACTTCAAACTAATGGTGTGGCCCCATGAGAAGAGAGATATGAAATATCTCTGTAGTGCATGGATATGGATATAAAAGATATCATAAAGATAGAATTAATAGGACTGAGCAAATGTTGGACTAGAGTAAAGAGCTAAGCATGTGTCTAAGGTTGGGAACTCAAGTTATATAAAGGATGATGATGCTGCCAACAGAAACTAGGGCACTTCTCACATGCAAGGATAGTTGCCAGTATCTTACAGCCTTTTTAACCTCACTTTAAGTTTCTTTGTCCTTTGATTCTCTTCTGGGACTCTGGTGTACCATGATTCTCAGTTATATAGAGTCACTGGGAGAATTTAAAAGGTAGGTTTTTGCAGCAGCAAATAGCCAGAAATCAATAAAAAGAACAACAGTTAGTTAGGTTCCTTTTGGTCTGAAAGGGCAAATATCTGGAAGATGAAATCGATGTTTCTCAGTTATAATTGCACAGGGGAGTGGGATGGGGATGGGTAGGAAGTGGCTGCCTGCCAGTGTCGTCCTTGACAATATTGACATTGTTCATTGACTCATTACTACCTTCTATCTATTGGATTGGGTTGGGAGGCAAGGGTAACTCATTCTACTTTCTTCCAGTCAGAGCAATAGGTCATAGAAAAGGGAGAATTCATGGACCACATGACTGAAGTAAAGAGTCAGTTTTGTTTTTTAAGTCTAATTTTATTTTTTCAATGAAAAAAATCCATTCTCTCTCCCTCCCGCCCATTCCCCCACCTCTGCTGAAAAAGTAAGAAAAATAAAACTCTTATAATAAATATGCAAAATAAAGCAAAGCAAATTCCTTCTTTGGCCATGTCTAAAAAAAAGTCTCTGCACCTTTCTTTCAGATGGGCAGTTCATTTCAGCATGAATCCTGTGCAATTATAGTTTATTATTATATTGATCAGAGTGCTTAAGTCTTTCAAAGATTTTTTTAATAGAATATTATTCTGATTATATAAATTGTTCTGGTTCTGATTGCTTTGCTTTGCATCAGTTCATAAAAATCTTCTCATTCTCCACCATTTCTTACTGCAAAATAGTATTCTATCACATTCATATGCCTTAATATTTTCAGCCAATCCTCAGCTGATGAGCACCCTATTAGTTTTCAGTCCTTTGCCCCTGCAACAAGAGCATTTATAAATATGTTTGTACACACGTGTATCCTTTTTCTTTTTTTCCTTAATCTCTCTGCAGTATGCATGTAGTAATCATATCAGTGAGTCAAAGAGTATGCATGGTTTAGTAACTTTGGATGCACTTTCAAATTGTTTTCAAGAATGACTGATCAGTTCAGAGCTCCACCTACGTAGCATTAATTTACCTGTTTACTCATAGTACCTCCAGCATTTGCTGTTTTACTTTTCCTTTTACAACTTTGCCAATCTGATTGGTGTGAGGTGGAGCCTTGCAATTGTTTTAATTTTTATTTCTCTGTTAGTGACATGACAGCAGTTTTCTTTTGTTAATAGGGCCAAACTCTCTAGATTCTGATCTTTTTCAGCCTTTAAAATGATTTCATCCCCTAAATGGACCACAAGATCTAAGATAAAACTTGGAATTCATGGGTTTTATTTTTGCTTCCACAGAGATCCTAGAAATTCCCCTTTCAGTAACTTGACTAGGGAAAAAAATGTAAGAAGGTTATAGGGAAGATGCATGGGCAATTTCTATTTCTTTCTATGCTTGGCTCCCTATGAGGTCATCTGTGGAGTTATTATGTCCTATTTCCTTTTCACCTATGTAATCAGACCACTTCCTGCTGTCTTGTTCTCTGAGTTCTATGAAGTCCAGGCCAAAATCTCACTTTCTCCCTCTTTTTAGGGTTAGTACCAGCCTCATCTGGATATTTATGACTTGTAGTGGGCAGGCCTTCTGACTGATGTCAAGAGAGCTTACCCGGGTCTTGGGAGAGGTAATTACTTGTATTCTAATTCTATCCCTCCTCCCATCCTTTTTTGCACTGAATATGGTGAGTTTATTAATGGTACACAGTACTGAACTCTAGGCTTCTCCCCTTGACTACAGTAGTGCTTTGGGGCAAAGATGAGAATGGAGCATGGGATTCCCACTATAGCCACATAGGTTAGGGATGTGGGATCCCCAGTGGTAGAAGTCCTTTCTTGGCTAGGTGTAAAGATGCACAGCTTTTCACTTTACCCCTGGAGGCCATAAAAATCATGAACTCTACTACACCATTGCTACAGGCATATTCATTGTCATCCCAGGAAGTGAGCTTGACAAAATGATTGCTGAGGGTAAAACTAGCAGCAGCATCAAAGGTAGAAGAAAGGTTATCTCTGTTAAAGTCACAGGTTACAATTTGGTTGTCGGGGTAACCCACAATACCTTTCAAGGTTTCCTCTGATGTTTGCTTCACCATGTTCTTGATAACATCATATTTAGCAGGTTTCTCCAGGCAGCAGGTCAAATCCACAACAGATACATTGGGAGTAGGAACATAGAATGCCATGCCTATGAGCTTCCCGTTCAGTTCAGGTATGACCCTGCTGAGTGCCTGAGCGGCACCTGTGGAAGCAGGAATGATGTTTTGGGCAGCACCACACACATTGTGCCACAGCTTGCCAAAGGGACCATTGACTGTCTTCTGGGTAACAGTAATGGTGTAGACTGTAGTCATGAGTCCTTCCATAGTGCCAAAATTATCATGAATGACCTTGGCCAAGGGAGCAAGCAGTTGGTTGTGCAGGAAACATTACTGACAGTTTTAAGGAGATTATTAAATTTCTCATGGTTCCCTCCTAAGAAGAACATTGGGGTAGCATCAGAAGAGGCAGAGATAATGACCTGCTTGGTTTCACCTTTCAAGGGAACCCCAGCCTTTCTCATGGTGGTAAAGACATCAGTGAACTCTCCAATACACTTGACTCCAGCACCTCCCCATTTAATACTGATGGGGGATCCCACTCCTGGAATATAGTAATGGCTTTTCCATTGCTCACCAGCTTTCCATTCTCAGCCTTGACAGTGCCCTTGAACTTGTCATGGGTAGAATCATATTGAAATACATAAACCATGTAGTAGAGGTTAATCAGAAGGGGTCATTGATGGTCACAATTTCTGCTCTGCCTGAGTTGCATACATCCCTGGTCACCAGGCACCCAATATTGCCAACTCTGTTGACTCTGACCTACACCATCATGTTTCAAGGATGCAGCTGAAGTAGCATATCCTGGCACTGAGCTTGAGAGAAGAACTGAAAGTTTTTTTTATCACTTTTTTAGGATTATCTATATAGGTATCCCTCTAGAATTATTGTTCAAAGATATGTTGTCAATTAATCAAAGTCATTTCGACAGATTTACATGTTTGTATTAAACTAGAAATTCCCCTTTTCCTCTATAAAGTCCATGTCCTTACAAATCCTGATTTCCTACCATTTTCTCACACAAAAAGAAACTTGGGTCTATTTTGTTAAGTGAGATTCAGCCTTCTGCAATGTCCTGGTGGCCAAATATGCTCAATATCCTGGGAGTTTGGCAGTGAAAGGGAGCCTAACTGGGCCCAAATTTCTTCTTGGATCAGTATTTATAACAGAGAGATGACCAAATGAAGAAAAATCTCTATGCCTATTCCTTTTCTCTGTGCTGTAAAACACACACATGGCATAAATTATGTGGGTACACTCCTGATCCTCTATTTTTTTAATTTTCACATATCTCTAAAAATGTGTTATAGTCTCAAAACAGCAACAGATGTACTCTCTGATTTCTTATTGAAAGTGACAAAACAGATAAAGACTTGGCAAGATGTATATTTCACATATCTCAATATTTCAGAAATAGTCATCAAACAAACACATGGGGAGCTAGTTAGCAGGGGCTCACTGTTTGGACTCATTTAACCTGTTAGGGTCTTCTTCCCTTTGTAAGGCATGAGAGGAGTAGGAAATGGACTCTATTTGGAGTCAGAATTCCTAAATCTGAAACTTAGCTAGGCTCTTACTGTCTGTGTGACTGTAAGGTGATTCATGTTCTTTCTCACTGAAAAAATGACAGAACTGAGCCAAATGACCTTTATTGCTTCTTTTTTTTCTTTTCTTTAAAATTACTTTGTTTTCAGTTTTCTACAATCACTTCCATAAGTCTTAAATTTTCTCACCCTCCTTCCCTGTCCCCTCCTCGATATTTCTTCTCCTAATTCTGAGTCTGTGATCCTGTAATCTATTGATCATTCAGAAATAGGTAGCCTATGATGTCATATTGTCTCTAATAATCTAAAAAGAAAAAAAAAAGAAATAGGAACCAGAAAATATTTCTCTTAAAAAAATAAAGAGATAACAATCTAGGGGGATATATAGGTAAAGCAAAAATGAAAAATAAAAAACAAAAGATATGTGTAAAAATTTGTGTAATTTGTGTAAATTTGTATATTTGTATAAAATATGTGTAAAATATATGCAAATTTGTATATTTGTGTAAAATATGTGTAAAAATTAAAATTTTTTTTAATTTAAATTTTAAAATAGCATTTAAAAATACTAAAATTCAATCATATTTAAAGTTTTTAAATTGGTCTCAAATTTTTATTAATTTACCTTTTTTCAGATAAATACTTCTCTATCAAAAAGGAAAAACAATTCAGCTACTTAAAAATTATATTTAATATATACGTACATATATCTATATTCCATGTGTATGTATGTGCATGTTGAAGCTTTGACATGAAAAATGCATGTATCAGGAAAAGAGCACGAACGTGGGGGTGAATTTATTTGGTGCCACTTTCAGGGGAAAGAAATAATTCAACATTGGGCAGAAGGCAATACCAGTGTGTCATTAAACCTGCTTCTGCCAGAACTGGGACAGTTCCTTTTAAGCAAAAGTATCAAGATGAGCCCAAGGGCCATGACTAAAACTTTTGTTTGAACATTGTCTAAATTCAGTCTATTTTAAATCCATTATATCCACAATAACTGCAAGAAAGAAGCAGGGTAAGTGATTGACATCCCATTTTATAGTTGAGAAAATAGGCTAAAAGAGGTTGAATGAGAAAGCTAGAGACAGAAAGAACAGGTAGTGTGCAATGCACTGAAAACACGAATACAAACAAACAAGAGAGTCCCTGCTCTTAAATGGCTTACGGTCTAGTGATAGAAAAGAATATATAAAGGGAAAGTATAAAGGAGGTGGCAGGAAGGATCTTTGGGATAAAGGTAGTTGGAGAGGGGGTAGAAAAGAAGGCTGCAGAGGGCATCGATCCTAGAGTGAAGAATATGTCGGGGTCTATCACAGAAATGGTGGTCTGATTAAGGGGGTCATCAATGAGTCAGGAAAGCAGAGACTTAGGATTGGGGTTTGTTTGTTTTTTCCTGCATGAAAAGGGGGTTGGTGTGGAGATGGAGAAGTGTTGAAAATTCCATAGCTGGTAGTCGGTGATAGTAGGAAGAGAGCCCCTACTCAGGCTTTCCAACTCCTAAAGAGAGCCATCAGTAGGTTGGAATGACTGAGGCTTTGTCTTAGGAAGCCCCCATCTGGAGGATACACGCTTCCTCTCCCCCAATAGGGTCGAGATGTACTTTCTTGTAGTTGCAACTGATATTCCTACATCTCACTTCATGTCTCTGTTCCAGCCCTTGCTGCTGTATAAGGCAGAGAAGCCCAGGATTCCACTTCTAGGTTCTGGTCACTATGGGGCTTTTGTCCTGCAGCCTGCTTTCCTCCTCAACCTCTGAGAAAGCGTAAGGCCAAACTCTCGGGAAGCAGGCCGCCCATTCCGACAGTACATCTATGCCCAAGGATGGACTGCTCCCAGTCCTTGGCTCCTAACCATCCAATTGCCCCAGGTGCTGAGATTGCTAAAGCAGCTGCCTACTTCATGCTGAATTGCTCTTTCACAATGTCTTTCCCAGTTGTGTCTGACTCTTTATGACCTCGCTTGGGATTTTCTTGCCAAGGAGCCTGGAACGGCTTGTCATCTCCTTCTCCAGCTCATTTCACAAGTGAGGAAACTGAGACAAACAGAGTTTAGGGACTTGCCCAGGGTCACAGAGCTGGTAAGTGTCTGAGGCCAGATTTGAACTCAAGAAGAGACTTCCTGACTCCGTGCCTGGCACTCTATCTGCTGCACCATATAGCTGCCCCTCAGTCACAGCCCTACATGCGTATAATACACGATAGTCATTAAATCAGATTGTTCTCATCAATCAAAAAGCCCAAAGTGATCATACGTAGCTTTGCTGTGTCTTGCTTTTCCACTTCAGGCTGCATAAAAACAGTGTTTGTGGAGCCTGTTTGGCAAAGGGATGCATCGTGCTTGCAGTTACACTTTCTTTCCATACGAGAATCTTGGTTGCTTTGCATGGATCAAAATCCCTAAATAAAGATGCTAATTGAAGAAATGACTCACATCGAGACTAAGAACAAAATCAGTCCATGAATACTCCAAAGATCTACCGATCATTAGTAGACATTATCTGACTGATGGACTTTATGTATGCATGTAAGTAAATCATCCACAATGATAGATGGCCATTCTCATCATGGAATGGTGGGAACAGATGGGACCCTCAGCTCTGTAGGGAGCGGTTAGGTAGCTCAATAGACAGAATATGAGACCTGGAGTCAGGAAGACCTGAGTTCAAATCTAGCCTCAGACACTTACTAGTTGTGTGACCTTTCGCAAGTCATTTTACCCTCTTTGCCTCAGTTTCCTCATCTGTAAAATAAGCTGGAGAAGATAATGATAAACCATTCCAATAGCTTTACCAAGAAAACTGAAAAAGGAATCACAAAATGTCAGACATGACAGAAAAATGACTAAAGTACAAGGAGCCTCTGGAAGGCTATGTAAGTGGTATATATGTGGGTGGATATTCCTACCTACAACATCAGAAGGACTTCGTCTATGGGCCCCATGAAAGACTGTGACTTTCATATGAGATTCTGATCAGTTAAGGTTAGCAAATCTCATCCTCACAAGGCTGGAGGTCTGCTAATAATTATTTCAGCCACAATTACTCAAGAAATAGTCCGCTAAGTCATAGAAATGTTGTGATTTGTGAGAGAGAAGGCATACTCACATTGATGGAATAAAGGAACATTTCAAAGTAATGAAATACATATTTACCCACATGAAAGGCAGGGAACTGGCCGCAGAATCAAGACCTGGGTCCCCTCCTGCCTCTGATACATACCGGCTGCATGACCTTGGGCAAATCACTAATCTCACAGTGTCCCAGGCAGCTGTCAAAGACCTTAGGTTGTTGAGAGGTACAAATTTACTTTAGTGAAAGAAGTTTTCTCACTAGGAATTGTAAAACAAATATGTCCACAAAACTGGAGAGGGACAGAGACAGAGAAAGAGAAAAGTGCTGCTTTCTGGACCAAGTCAGCTGTATTTTTTTTAACTCTAGTCAAAAATCCCCAGGAATTTCTTCTTTGAAAATTGTATTGCTTTCCTATATACTGTAGTAT
The DNA here is from genome assembly GCA_023548195.1 of Bettongia penicillata ogilbyi. Taxonomy (NCBI): domain Eukaryota; kingdom Metazoa; phylum Chordata; class Mammalia; order Diprotodontia; family Potoroidae; genus Bettongia; species Bettongia penicillata. Next base: position 403,097 of record JAJHZJ010000588.1, read on the forward strand.
ATAATCACTCTGAGATATTTATGTATGTATATGATGCATGTAATAATATAAAAATATATAATAGAAAGCTACTTCGCATATATGCTTGTGCACATACACACACATATATACATATACATACATGTATACACATATATACATATTCTTACATAGGCATCTATAGCTATATTGATCAATATCATCTCTATCTATCTTTCTATCTATGAAGTAGTTGCTTACATTGTGATGAATTGTCCTTGGCCATATCTATAATAGTAGTGATCTCCCAGAGCACTTTTAGAGAGAATTCTTGTAGCCTATCACACCAATTCATTTGTTCAAATAATGGACATCAGTCAATGTTAGTTGAAGAAAGCAAAGTAAAGTCTGCAGGTAACAGAGTATTCCCCCAGACCTTTATTTCAGTAGTAGGAGTCATTTAAAATTGAATAACTCCTCCTTTTAGGAGCAATCCAGCCTATGACATCTACTGTGTGATCCTGGACAAGTCATGTAACCCTGCTTGCCTCAGTTTCTTCATCTGTCAAATGAGCTGGAGAAGGAAATGGCAAACTACTCCAGTATCTCTGCCAAGAAAACCTCAAATGGGGTCACAAATAATCAGACACAACTGAAAAAAATGACTGAACAGCAACTCCTTTTAATTCTCTATTTCTTAGTTTGTATTGGAGGAAATAAAATGAGCAGTCCTCTTATATGACTCAGGGGAGGGAGTGGTAGTTAGAGCTTCCTTGCTATTGACCATTTTGGGTGGCCTGAGCTGAGAGACAGGGACATCTCGTTAGGGTGTAACTCTCCCACAATGGCAAGGAGCAGGCCTCTATGAGTCAGTCAGGAAAAAGTGGTAGAGCATGATCCTGTAAATTCCAATGTGCTTAGCATGGAGAGGATCCTCACTCAAAGCCCAGGCTAGTGCCTGGTGGGATCACTGTCCTGACAGGTCACATGTCCTTGGCACCAGTTTCTTCCCCTTGCTCAGTGTTTACTTCCTTTTTCCAGGATAGATTGAATTAAAACTGAGGGGCATTTTGTGTAAAGAGAATTCTGCCTCTGTCTCCTTAATCTGTATTATCAAAATCTTTGTTTTCCTCATTGAGGTTTAAGAATTCTATATCCCATTCCTGAGTAAGCTAGAAAATAACTTTTTAGTCACTACCTCATATATAAAGTAAACTATGTATTAGGAAATATCAGTCCCTCTCCACTCCAGGCATGGCGCTATCCTGCCATAATGGTCAAACAATTCATCACTCTAGTGATGAACCTTTCCAAACTTAAGTAAGCTTATCTTTTGATGGCAGTTGCATTGCCCATATACAGAACTATTTGGGGCAGCTAGGTGTGCAGTGGATAGAGCACCAGTTCAGGAGTCAGAAGGACCTGAGTTCAAATCTCACCTCAAACACTTGACACTCACTAGCTGGGTGACCTTGGGCAAGTCACTTAACCCCAATTGCCTCATCCTGGGTCATCTCCAGTCATCCTGATGAATACCTGGTCACTGGATTCAGATGGATCTGGAGGAGAAGTGAGGCTGGTAACCTGCACAGTCCTCCCTCACTCAAAACAAAGTCAAGTGTAAGTCATGTCATTATTTCTCTGATGGCATGGTCTTTGAATACACACATACAGAACTATTTAAGATTGTCTTTTTAGCTTTATAGCACCTGTCATAATGTAAGTTCAACTGATATCATCTTGATATTCCAAGATAACCATTATTACTCCAGGGTAGGACTTCAAGGAAAATATATATGTCAATGTTTCTCCTTAAATACGAACATTTTTGAGCTGACTTTACTTTTTGCCAACAACATTCAACTTTCTCTTTAGCATATTGAATGTCATGTACACTAGCCTCTTTTGCAAATTTGGGTTAGTTTTGCCACTTAGTTCCTCTAAGGAAACAGTGTATATTCTACTTTGACAATCCAATCAGTCAAGGTACAGCCACTGTACCTTTTGTACAAACAAAAACAGGACAACTCTGTACAGAATCAGCTATCTAAGCTCTGGAAAGAGTGAAAATTTACAACCAGGAGCTGTAAGTGATGAGGAAAGAAAAAGCTCATTTACTTCTAAGCAGCAGACTATTTGGAGGGTACGCAGAAATATTTACACAGTACAGATTCTATGAGAAGAGGAGGAAGTATGCTGTAGTATAGGATTGTAAAGGAAAAGAAGAACTCTCTTCAAAGAGTCATCTCAATAGACACCGTAAGTGCTTAAATGTTGATGCTCTATTTTAGACCACGTGTGTGAGCTCCTATGAATCCTTTTCTCTTTTTACATTCTCTTCAGAGTAAAATAAAGGCTATCCCCTACTCAATACTCATTTAACACCCTGAGTAGCTGTGTAGAAATTATGCACCTTATTTCCTTTTATTTGGAAAAACCTTGAATATCATCTGTGCCAAAGTATATTAGAATATTTTTCTGGAGTAAATTCATATGTTGGTAATGAGTCAAAAAAAGAAATCCTCTTCTTGACTCAAGCCATAGGCCTGTACCTCATGCATATGAGCACAAGATCTTAGTTGTGGGGGGCCCTGAGCCATTGGATTTATAAGCAAATAACATCATCCTGACAGGAAAGGAGTGTTGGGGATGGGGTAAACAAATGGTAAAAATGTATTTTTTCCTTACTGTTATTTTGTGAATCATTGTGTATGTTATTATATCAAACCACACAATATACATCAAAAATATTTTCTAACTCCATCTGTAAGGACAGGGTAGTATAATAGAAAGGATAGTGGATTGGGAGTTAAAAGACATGGGATCTAATCCAAACTCTGTCATTCCTCAGTTATGTGGCCTTGAGCAAGTCATTTATGCTCTCCAAGAGTAGAGTAGATTATCTCCAAATCCCTTCCAGCTCTAAAGCCTATTATTCTACATGTTAATCTGATATATTATTCGTGGCAGCTTAGATCCAGAAATAAGGTTTTCATGAAAAAAACCACAAAATATCTTGATGTTTTGCTCTCATTTCTACTAAAAAATCTAAAATACATGGAGGAAGAAAAATCCACTCAATTACTTTTGATTATTTTCAATTTTGCTGGTTGTTTGCTCATATATAAATGAATAATTATACACCAAAATCCTTCTCTGATATGTTACATGTGTATCAAGGCTACATGATCTATCCACTTCTAGGTCATTCCTCAACATGCCTCTTGACTTGTTCCCCTATTCAATTTCATCATTTCTTTAGTAATTCCTAATATTTCAACATTTTCTCAATTAAGGAAATAAGCTTAGAACTCCATCCCAGCACACCAAGTATTTTTTTTAATGAACTAGAGAAATTGTTTCCATATGCAATTACTCATTTCTCTCAATAATAAAGCCTGTAATCTTCTAGGGTTAAATAAATATGAAAATTATTGTATTTATACTATATCAACAATAAAATAAACAATAAATAATAAGAGAAAGAAAAATCAGAAAAAGAAAATGTAGATACCTATTTACATTATTTTTGCTGTGACAAGCATTACAACCATAGTAACCTCAAGCCATAAGTCAATATAATTACAAATCACACCATTACATTCAATCAAAATAACATAAAATCCAAAAGTCTTCCTCATACACTTTGCGAGATAATGATTATAAAGATTACAAAGAAAGATCCCTGGATCATTGTCTTCCTCTAATCTTCCCTTTGTTTTCTCCATATTATCCCTAGAATGACAGGAAAACAAAGTCTTTAGTTTCTCTTGAGTCATCACTCGTAACAGTCTGTCTCCAGAAATACTTCTCACAAAATTCTCTTTATCATGTTCCCCCACTTCCCCATAAAACAACATTTAAAAGTTTAAGCTTTTCTCAAAACAACTCCATCAATTCTCTCTCCTCAGTTTCTCTCTAAACTGTCAAACCTAACTGCCAAAAGCTAAACATTCCATTTGATTCTTAAAGCTACAGTAACAGAAAATATAACCTCTTTAGGAGAGGAATTTGAAATAGGTGTTGCATTTCTTCCACCAGGCAGACACTTTTAGTCTTCTGAAAATCATTTCAGGGTATATCAAATCCACCTTAATGTTACAAAATAGTAGAATATATAATATATATTCACAATGCAAAGCATCACTTGATTTTATTTAGTCGTTTTAAGTTGTGTCAAGTTCTTTGTGACCTCATTTAGTGTTTTCTGGGTTAGGGTTAGTGGTTAACTATTTCCTTCTCCAGATATCACTTAATGGGCAGCTTTAAATATGAGGGAAGATAAAAACAATAGTAATACTGGGTAACAAGATAAAAAAATAACATATTCGGAATACATCAAAAAGTACAAAACAACATAATATGTAGTTCATTGATGAAATATATAAAGCTAAAGAAATAACCACATCTCACGTAACATCATACCTTCTTCTAATTGTAGGTACATATATCTTTAAAATAAATAAAATCTTTATCAATCTGTGTCCAAGATGGTTAACATAATAGATTAACTACCAGCATTTGAAAACTCTCTGCTTGGGTTTTATTTGCTTGATGGATTGATTTTGCTTTGTTTTTACCCCGAAACTCTACAGGTGAGGTTCTAGACAAGAAAGGTTCTCTGTCTGGGTTTGGGTCTCTTTTTCATTTCTCATATGAATTGGGGTCCATGTCAATCCCATGCAAATTTATTAGATATCTATATCCATATGCCAAGTATATTTACTCAGACTTACACTTTTTGTCAGATGTTCATCAGTCTGAGTAGGAAATAAGCTGTGAATCAATGTTCTTCAACTGCTGTTTCAAAGTAACATTTTCCCTTTTGATATTTTTAATAGCTCATTTGTTATCAAGGAAATAGCTCATTTTATTTGTAATATTAGGTCTCTGTTCTACTTCACTTTGCAATTTTTCCTTTATTTACAATAGTTCACATTTTTATTTTTTTTCTATTTGGTTATTAAATTTATCCAATGTTCTTTGAATATCAAAGTTTCTCCCCCAATCTCTCCTGCCGAATGCCCTACCAAATTTCTTTCTTCTTCCTTCAATTTTTGATAACAAAACAAACCTGGGCTCATACTCCCTTGTTTCTTGAAACTTGTTCCTTGGGCATCAGCTTCTTTCAAGGGATAATTCTTCTCAAGTGCACTTGACATATTTATGACCATGTAGTCCACAGGTGTAACAGGTTTCATACATGTATGTCATACTGAATTCTCATCAGTTCATGGAATTTATATTCTAATGGTGGAAGATAACAGATAAAAGAGAACTGTAAATTTGATGGGGGAAGAAGGGGTAATATGGAAAAAGTCATCAGAAGAGTAAGGGGCTGTCCCAGCTTAGAAGCTAGCATGGCTATGTGACAATAAAACTGACAATCTAAGTTAATTGGGTGAATATTTACCAAAAAAATGTAAATTACCCAGACTAACAGAAGAGGAAGTAGACCATAATACTTAAATAATCCTATCTTAGAAAAAGAAATTGAACAAACCATAAATAAGGTACCTAAGAAAAAAAATCTGTATCAAATGGGTTCACAAGTGAATTCTACCAAACATTTAAAGAATAATTAATTCTAATACAATATAAACCATCTGAAATATTGGTAAAAGTGTCCTACAAAATTCTTTCTATGATACAAATATGTTTTTGAAACCTAGATCAGAGAAAAACAAAAACAGAGACAGAAAACTATAGGCTAATTTCACTAATGAATATTGATGTGAAAATTTTAAGTAAAACTGGCAAGGAGATCATAGCAATATGTCACAAATATCCTACACTGTAACCAGGTGAGATTTATACCAGAAAAGTGGAGCTAATTCAATATTAGGAAAACTATAAACCTAATTGACCACATCAACAAGAAAAATAGCAAATACCATATAATTAACTCAATAGACTCAGAACAAACTTTTGACAAAATACAATGCTCATGCCCATTAAAACTGCTAGAAGGTATAAGGAATAAATGGCACTTTTCTTAAAATAGTAAGTAGTCTTTATCTAAAACCAAGATCAAACATTATCTGTAATAGGGACAAACTTGAAATCTTCCCAATAAGATGAGGGGTAAAGCAAGAATGTCCATTATCACCACTATTATTCAGTATTGTATTAGAAATGCTAGCTATAGCAATACAATATGAGATATTAACAGAATAAAAAATAGGCAATGAGGAAACAAAACTATTGGTCTTTGAAAAAGATATGATGGTATATTTAGAGAGCCCTAGAGAATCAGCTAAAAAACTAGTTGAAACAATAACTTCAGCAAAGTTGCCTATTAATCATTAATATTTTCATATATTACCAACAAAACTCATCAGGAGGAGATAGAGAAATTCAATGTAAAATAACCTTCAACAACACAAAACAATTGGCAGTCTCTATGCCAGAACAAACCTAGGAACTATATGAACACAATTACAAAATACCTTTCACACAAATGAAAACAGATCTAAATAATTAGAGAAATAATAATTGCTCATGGATAGGCTGAGCCAAAATGATAAAAATGGCATTTCTAATTAAATTATTTTTCTTATTCAGTGCCTCATCAATCAAACTGTCATGGAATTATTTTATAGATCCAGGAAAAAATCATTTAGAAGAACACAAGGTCGAGAATATCAATAGAATTAATGAAAAAATGAGAAGGAAGACAATCTAGCAGTACTAGATTTCAAACTAAATTACAAAGTGATAATCATGAAAGCAATTTGGTAATGGCTAAGAAGTAAAGTGGTGGTTCACTGGAATAGATGAAGTACACAATACAGTGGTCAATGACCATAATCCTCTAGTGCTTGATAAACCCAAAGTCCAAGTTTTGGGGACAAATTTTTTTTTTGTCAAAAATCAATAGAAAAACTAAAAACAGCAGTTTGGCAGAATGTAGGCATTCACAGATATCTCACACTGTATACTAAGAAAAGCTCAAAGTAGGTATATGATTTAAATAAAGAATGATATAAGAAAATTAGGGAAGAAAGGAAAAATTTCCCTGTCAGATCTATAGACAAGGGAAATTTATGACCAAATAAGAGATAGGGAAGATCTTGGGAAGTAGAATAGATCATTTTGATCACATGACATTAAAAGATTTGCTCACAAACAAAATCAATGAAGATAAAATTAGATGGAAAGCTGAATACTGGGGGGAAGGGCAGAAATTAGAGCAAATTTTTTCTGATGAAAGCCTCATTTCTCCAATGTGGATGGAAATGAGTCAGATTTATAAAAATAGGAACCATTCCCCAATTGACAAATGATCAAGGATATAAAAAGGCAGTTTTCAGAAGAAACCAAAGCTATGTATATAGTCTTATGAAAATGTTCTATATCACTATGGATTAGAGAGGTGCAAGTTAAAATAACTCTGAGGTACCATCTTATGCTTATCAGATTTGTTAACATGACAGAAAAAGAAAATGACAAATTCTGTAGGGGTTGTAGAAATATAGGTACATTCATGCACTTTTGGTGGAGTTATTAATCAGTCCAACTATTCTGGAGAACAATTTGGAACTATACCCAAAGGGGCATAAAACTGTTGATACCCTTTGATCCAACAATATTTCCTCTAGGTCTGTATCCCAAAGAGATAAAAAAAAAAACAAGGAAAAGGACCTATGTATATAAAAAACATTTATAGAAACCAGTTTTGTAGTGACAAAGGAATGGAATTTGAGGGGATACATTGTGGTATTGAAGTGGACATTATTCCTCCCTGGTCCCCTAGGTTGAGAGATATCTGTTAGGTTACTGGGCAGGGTTGAATAACTTGCCTAGTAACAGTTTTTCTGTTGTTGGGCCCCTGTCAAAATGTTATTCCCCTTTGGTTTAATATCTGATGAATTGTTAACAGTCATTTTTTGTTTAGTCCATTTGCATGGTAACCACCTGTGCCCCCCTAATGTTAGAGCCCAATTGCCAGGTAACCACTTTCTGCTGAGCCCCTCCCTGCTTCCTGATTGGCTACCTCTCCTGGCACCTCTCCTCTGTTGGGGTCCTTTGCCTAGTAGCACCCTGACAACCACCTTCTATTTGGGGGTTCTTGCCTAGCAGCAAGCCCCCCTCTTGCTCTGTCAGAACTCTGTTTGTTGTGGAAACCAGAAGGCTGTACCAAGTAGCGCCAAAATGCTTAAAATGCACTCACCCACCTCAGTTCGGGGCTATCTCCTCTGGGTCTCTACATGAGGCAGCCGCCAGCCTGGCTAATAAATGACACTCTCAAAATTCCCAATTAATTTTGCCTGTGACTTATTAACTCTGTCCATTTCAGTATATTATTGTGACGGGATACTATTGAGTATTAGAAATGGTTTCAGAAAGACCTGAGATGTCTTATATGAGTTGATGCAAAGAGAAATGCAGAATCAGAAGAACATTGTACACTGTTACAATGATATTATAGCAATGATCAACTGTGAGAGACTTTCCTACTCTGATCAAGACAGTACTCCTAGATAATTCTGAAGAACTCAGGATGAAAAATACTATCTACTTCAAGAGAGAGAAATGAACTCTTGAATGTAAAGTGAAATATAATTTTTTCACTTTCTTTATTTTTCTTGCTTTTTTTGTTTTACAACATGGCTAATATGGAAATATAGTTTGTATGAATTCCAATGTATAACTGGCACACTATTGCTTCCTTTCTCAATGGGTAAGGGAAAAAATGGAGAGAGGGAAGAGAATTTGAAACTCAATTTTTTTTAAAAGAATGTTAAAATTAAATAATAAATAAATGAAAAACAAATAAATAAAAGGAGTAAGGTATCCAAAGTAGGGATTGTTCACTTTTGTCTTTGTGTCCCTAGCATAGTAAGGGTGGAAAAAGAGCTGGTCTTAGGGTCAAGAAGATTTGGGATTCAAGTCTCATCTCAGACACATACTGGCTTCCTGACCCTAAGCAAGTCCTTTAATCTCTCAGTACTCTAAGTCAGTGGTGTGAAACTCAAATAGAAATGGGGGACACTAATTGGTATAAAAGGATCCCTGTGGACTGCCTATCAACTTAGCTTTAAGATATGATACTATCTATGTTTTATTGTGGACGGTTAAATGGTGCATTGGAAAGAATGCAAGGTCTAGAGTCTGAAAAAAATGTCTTCCTGAGTTCAAATCCAACCTCAGACACTTAACTAGCTACGTGACCCAGGCAGGTCACTTATTCCTATCTGCCTTGTTTTCTCCTTCCTGTAAAATGAGCTGGAGAAGGAAAGGGCAAGTTACTTCAGTATCTCTGCCAATAAAAACCCCAAATGAAGTTGCAAAGAGTCTGGTATGACTGCAAATGATTGAACAACAGAATGTTTTATTTTACTTTTATTTCTTCTGTTAAATATTTCCTCATTCCTAAGTCTTGTTTGGGCAACACTTGTGAGTGCTGCAGTCTGAGGTCACATGTTTGACACCTCTGCTCCAGGTAACTGTCCAAGAAAGGTGTAGACCTGCACTTTGAGAAATTCCTTCACCCAGGAGTTCTCCTACACTAAAGAAATCACAGGTCTAACTTGGATCCCTGCCCCTGTCACTGTTGCCAGCACTTAGCAGAATACTCAGCATATAAATAAGTGCTTAATTAATGCTGACTGATTGACTGATTTTTAAGGGCCAGGATTCAGGGAGTCAACTACATTAAATAAACACCCTATAAAAAGAATTTTGAGTGTTACTCCTTTAAGTAATTTTTCAAGTATGTTATTGACTTTGTCATGACCAAGTATAAAGTAGGGAGTGTTGTTAAATTTTCTATTAGGAATCCTATTATATTTTTGTAACATTGAAACATTGTCAATCATCTGTCATACCTGATAATTTTTAAGTAACTTAAGTTACTTAAATTTTAAGTTTTAAGTAACTTAAATTTAAGTGGAGGATATAATTTTAATTGCTTTCAAAATTTTGTAACTTTAAATACCCAATTTGGTTTATTATGGAAGTAACTTAATAGCTCATTGGGTTTGCAGTCATGAAGATCTGAGTTCAAATCCTACCTAAGACACTAGTTGTGTGATATTGTGTAAGTCACTTAACCTCACTACATCTCAGTTGCCTTTTCTGAGGGATATATACTTGATGATCTGTATGGTCTCTTCCAGTATTACCCTATGAACTCCCTCTTCTGATATTTACAGAACTCCCTATTGGGGCATGTAGCTTTCTTTGATGTTTTATTTTTTATATAGAACATCCTAGACCATGGTGAATTCCCCTAATTCTTAGTGGAGGGGGAAGCTTTTATTTAGAAACTTCTTGCTGTCAGAAGACAGGCTCCCTTGTCCTTCTAGAGCCTGGCATTAAGACTTTAGGAATGATGTGAAAAGAAGCAGAGCAGAGAGAGAGGCCTGTAGGAAACGCCTGCTCATGCCACATTGCAGCGCTGAGAGACTGAAATAGCCACAAAAGCAAACAACATTTTCAGTTATCATTAAAACAGAAAAGACAGGCTGAATTTCCTTAGTTTAGATTTTGTCAGACTTTGATGGATATGCCATAGGTGGAAAGCCAACTTTATTTTCCCAGTGGACAACAGATTAGTCTCCAGTTTGGAACTGTATTTTGTGAGATTTTTGGTGTTGTTTTTAAAAGTCTTTTTTCTCCCTCCCAAGGCAGGGTGTGTGGCCCAATGGTGAGAACTTAGCTTGGGCACTGGAAATTTGTGAGGTCTTGTTCTGGCCCTGATAGAGTTTTGGGATATGATCAAGTTGCTGAATAGCTTTATTCTTTGCAGTGGTGGAAAATAACACTTCCTTCCCTCCTCCCTGTGGGATTGTGGTGTGAATTAGTTAATGAGTCTGGAAAAGCAAAGGGTGAGGAGGACTTCTATCTTCTAGAGGAGAAAGAAAGGATCATCATGTTCTGGAGGCAGGACTAAAATTTATTGTCCAAAATATCTGGTGAGGGAGAGATTCTGCCTTTAGACAAGATTCCCAGCTGGGTCTGAAAATTACTCTTCTTACTTTCAAACCTAGCAGAAAAATCAAAAAGAGAGAAGTTCTTGTCCATTTTCTATGATTCAAATAGCTCCAATTCTGTGGAATCATGATGAAAAAGACAGACTTCAAAAATTTTAATAATTTGTTTCCTAGAGAAGCTTAGTTTCTAGATCACTAGCCCAAATATTTTTCTTGTGATTGGAGCACAGACTCTGCTGTGGGAGAATCTGAGTTCAAATTTTCTCTCTGATACTTGACTATATTGACAAGTCACTTTAAACCTCACTTGGCCTCAGTTTCTTCAAGTTGTAAAATGGAAGAGTTGGAAGAAGTGAGTCTCTTCCTTAACATTCTGGGTTCCCAAGATGAGGTTGGAAGCTTGTTGAGAGCAGGACCTGTGTTGTGCCTAACCCCAACACTTAGCACAGGGTCTTGCTTAGTAAATGTATGATGTTCTGAACTTAACTGAAATAGGTACTTAATAAAGATACATCACTACGGAGTGGGGGTGAGAAAGTGAAAGGGATTTTTTTTCTTTGTTTTAATAGTTCTGACTTCTATGGTTGAATAAGTTGAGGTATATGAATGTAATATAATACTATTGTACTATAAAAAATGATGAGCAGGCGGATTTCAGAAAAACCTGGAAGGACTTAACATGAACTGATGCTGAGGGAAATGAGCAAAATGAGGCAACAGCAACATTGGGCAAGGATTAATTGTGATAGACTTAGCTCTTCACAGCAATACAATGATCCAAGTCAATTACAAAAGACTCAGTGATGGAAAATGCTAACCACAGTTACAGAGTCTGAATGCAGATCAAAACATGCTATTTTCACTTTTTTTGGTTTTCTCTTTCTCATGGTTTTCCCCTTTTGTTTAGATCCTTCTTTCACAGCGTGACTAATGTGAAAATATGTTTAACATGATTGTGCATGTATAACCTATATCAGTCTTGGGGATGGAGGGGAGGGAAGGAAGGCAAAAAATTTGGAACTCAAACTTTTACAAAAATGAATGTTGAAAACTATCTTTACATGTAATTGGAAAAAATACTCTTAAGGAAAAAAATAATTCTGACTTCTACTCTCATGCCAGATAACATAGGAATTATTACAAAGTAAGCAATGACTTCAGTTTTTTAATTGTAATTTATTTACTTACTTTTAGTGCTATAAAATACCTTTGAGTTCATGTAATACAAATGATCCGTTTCACAGATGAAGAAATTGTGGAAGTCAAAACTGAGGTCAATCAGGCAATTCATGGCTATTAAATACCTATTTTCTGCCTGGCGTTATGCTAAGTGCTGGGGTTAGAAAGAAAGGCATCTAGATCTAGGTCTCTCATTCCCACTCCAGGGAACCTTCTACTTAAAACATTCATTTGACTGTCCTTATCTTCTTCATCTAGGACAAAATTGTAAGTTTTTATTAGGAAGGTGACTGGATTTATAACATTAACTTCATTTCCTCATTCTTTGCAATTGCTAGAGTTTTAACAATAACCACAAAAAGAGTTGGATTTCCAAAGGAAGGGATTCAAGATTAGTAATCAAGGAAAGGAACCTAATATCACCTTTAGTTCAAAATGTGTTTGCAGGAAGAATAATAAGTGTGCCCAAAGGGGTCTGAGCATCCACAATGAAAAGGCCAAATTATCTTGTCTGATTTGAATCAGCTTAAGCTAAAGTGAGCCCCTCACCTAGTTACCCAAAGACCTCCCTCTTCCTCCCCCGTTCAGAGTTCACTCCCTTGGTGACCCCTAACATTCCCACATCTAACTCATAGAGAGGCAGGGGACTCTGCTCAGCCCTAAACCACCTAGCCCTAGATCTGTTTGTGAGCAGCTGCCATAGAAGTACAGTATAGACAGAGCTGTGAGAAGCGTCCATCTTAGTTCAAGGCACATTTTATGCTCTGTGTAGTCGATTTGGAGCTGGGGGCAGGAGAGGTGAAGATAGTGTTTTCTCTTCCCACACTTTCTCCAAAAAGACGATACACCTTATGCTGTAAATAAATAGGAATATGTCTTTTTAGGATGTGAAGGCGAAGATCAAAGACCTCAGTGCTTCTCTGGGAGCATTTTATGCTAGGGGGACAGTTTGCAACCACTCAAGGTTTCAGTTGAGATAACTTTCCAGGACAGAGGCTGCTATCAGAGTTTCCCAAAATGGGCAATACCACTCCTGGGGGGCATTGGAACAATCCAAGGGGTGGTATTAACTTTGGATACAATTAGGGGGCACATATATAAGGAGGCAGTGGAAGCATAAGGAAAGAGAAGATAAAGATAATTTGAAAAACCATTCACACGTGTTTCATCTGTTGCGTAACAGAGTTAGAGTCATAGTAATTACACTATTTTCCAAATGAAGACAAAAAATGCAAATTATGACCTATCAATGGTCAAGTCTGCCAACAAGTCTTAGCAAGCAAGTGTTGGCAGGCAAGCATGTCCCATATTGTCAGGAAGTCCAGCACGCGTCAGCAGGAATACATGCGTCTAATGACTTGTTTACAGTATGATACTATACAATCTCAATAGAAAGAAAAACAAAGAGATGACTATAGATTCAAGGTTTAAGTTGAGAGAATTTTCCAGGGCAGTGTTAGACACAATAAGGAAGAATTATTGAAATGTTGAATAGTAGTACATGAGGAAATATGAAGCTCCCTTGATGCTTAATTTGCCTTGAGCAGCCAGTTTTGAAGATATAGGTGCTGAAGAAGACAACAAGGAATCAGTGATGTCAAAGGGATGATGATGATAATGATGATGATGATGATTTTTTTCTTGGTGATGATCATCCCATTAACTAAGACCGTTGGGTAAAAACTGTGGCAAGGAAGATATTTGACTCAAAATATTTTTTAAAAGTAGAACAAGCTGCTTCAGGACATGAGGTCAGCTCCAAATAAGTTTCAGTTAGAGGTTGGATGACCATGGGTCAGAGATAATGTGAAGCTGATCCTTATTCAGATTCAGATTGGACTAGATGCTCTTGGAGGTTCCTTCTATCTCTGAGATTATTTGGTTCTGTGATTATGGAGGGCTCAAGAAGTTTGTCAATTCTACATATGCTATTCAAAGACTGATAACTCTTTCAAGATCATCAGACTTTGGGAAAGGTTCTGAGAATGAGGCAGAAAAGAAAAGAGGAGAAATTGACTCATGAGCAATTAGTGAATCAGTAGTTAATGAATTTATAATCATCTCCTTGGTTTTCTTTCTAATGGATTGTAAACTCCTTGAGGTTCAGATTTTATTGAAATTTTGTATGTCTTCCAGTAGGGAGTTTCTGGTTCACTGTATTTTAGCCTTGACTACTTTTTTTTTTTAAATGGTATTTTATTTTTTTTCCAATTGCATGTAAAGATAGTCTCTAATTTTCATTTTTGTAAGATTTTGAGTTCCAAACTTTTTCTCTTCTTCTCTCCCCTTCCCCTTCCTCAAGACAGAAAGCTATCTTACATGGGTTATACACGTACTATCTTGTTAAACGTATTTCCACATTAGCCATGTTGTGAAAGAAGAATCAAAAGAAAAGGGCAAAAATGCAAGAAAGAAAAACAAAAAAAGGGAAAATAGTATGCTTCAATGTGCATTCAAACCCCATAAGTCTTCTCTGGATGTGCATAGCATTTTCCATCATGAGGTTTTTTTAAATTATCTTTGATCATTATATTGCTGAGAAGAAGTAATCATAATTGATCATCATATAATGTTGTCATTCCTGCATACAGTGTTCTCCTGGTTCTGTTCACTTCACTCAACATGAGTTCTTATATGTCTTTCCAGGGTTTTTCTGAAATCTGCCTGCTCATCATTTCTTTATTTTTTTCTAGTTAAATGTATCTATTTTCAGTTTTCAACTTTCACCTCCAAAAAATTATGAATTTCAAATTTTCTCCCCATCTCTCCCCTTCCCCTACCTCAGTTCAGCATGCATTCTGATTACCCTTTCCTCAGATATACCCTCCCTTCTATCACCTCCCCCCAGTCCCCTTCCCTTCTGTTTTCCTGTAGGGCAAGATAGATTTCTATACACCGTTATTTATATATCTTATTTTTTAGTTGCATGCAAAAATAATTTTTAACATTCATTTTTAACACTTTGAGGTCCACATTCTCTCCCTTCCCCCCTCCCCACCCACCCTCGTTGAGAAGGCAAGCAATTTGATACAGGTTATGGATGTGTAGACATGCAAAACACTTCCATAATAGTCATGTTGTGAAGGACTAACTATATTTCACTCTATCCCATCCTGCCCTCCATTTATTCTATTCTCTCCTTTAGATTGTCTCTCTACAGACATGTATGCTTCTGATTACCCCACTCCCATCTGACATCCCTTTTTATTATCCCCCTTCTCTTATCCCCTCCCTCCCTGCTTTCCTGTAGGATAAGATAAACTTCCATACCCAAATGAGTGTGTATATTATTCCCTCCTGAAGCCAAATCTGATGAAAGTAAGGCTCACTTATTCCCTTTCACCTTCCCCCTCTTCCCCTTCATTGTAAAAGCTCTTTCTTGCCTCTTCTTTGTGAAAATGATTCACTACATTGTACCTCTCCCTTTCTCTTTCTCCCAGGATATTCCTCTCAACATTTAATTATATTTTTTAGATGTCATTGCTTCATATTCAACTCACCCTGTACATATTCTCTCTATATATATATATATAGATATAGATAGATATACATATATATAGATATATATTTATGTATATACACATATACACATAAATACATACACATACACACACACACACACACACACATTCCCTCCCACTACCCTAAAACTGAGAAAGGTCTCATGAGCTACAAATGTCATCTTTCCATGAAGGAATGTAAACAGTTCAACTTTAAGTCCCTTGTGGTTTCTCTTTTCTATTTACCTTTTCATACTTCTCTTGATTCTTGTATTTAAAAGTCAAAACTGGTCTTTTCAACAAGAATGCTTGGAAGTCCTCTATTTCATTCAAATTTCATTTTTCCCCTGAAGGACTATACTCAGTTTTACTAGATAGGTGGTTCTTGATTTTAATCCTAGCTCCTTTTACCTCTGGATTATTCTATTCCAAGCCTTGCAATCCATTAGCATAGAAGCTACTAAGTCCTGTGTTATCCTGATTGTGTTTCCATAGTACTTGAATTGTTTCTTTCTGGCTGCTTGTAATATTTTCTCCTTGACTTGGGAACTCTGGAATTTGTCTGTGATATTCCTAGAAGTTTTCCTTTTGAGATCTCTTTCATGAGGTATGTTTTCATTTCTATTTTACCCTATGGTTCCAGAACACCAGGGCAGTTTTCCTTGATGATTTCTTGAAAGATGATGTCCAGGCTCTTTTTTCTGTCATGGCTTTCAGGTGGTCAAATAATTTTTAAATTATCTCTCCTGGATCTCTTTTCCAGTTCAGGTTGTTTTTCCAATGAGCTGTTTCATATTAACTTCCATTTTTTCATCCTTTTGGTTTTGTCTTACAATTTTTTTTATTTCTCTTAAAGTTATTAGCTTCCATTTGCTCCATTCTAATTTGGAAGGAATTATTTTCTTCAGTGAGCTTTCGGACCTTTTTTGCCATTTGGCCAGTTCTGTTTTTTAAGGTAATCTCTTTCTCATTGACTTTTTGAACTTCTTTTACCATTTGGTTGGTCTAGTTTTAAGGGTGTTACTTTCTCCAGCATTTTTTTTTTAGCTTTAGCAAGCTGTTGACTTATTTTTCATGATTTCCTTGCAGTGCTCTCATTTGTCTTTCTAGTTTTTCCTCTACTTCTCTAACTTAATTTTCAAAATCCTTTTTGAGTTGTTCAAATGCCTGAGACTAATTCATATCTTTCTTGGAGACTTTAAACTCAGGAGCTTTGACTTTATCACCTTCTTCTGATGGTATATTTTGATCTTCTTTGTCACCAATGATGTAAGAAAATACCTTTTCATTGAGGAAGTAAGAATCTATAGTCTGTTCTCCACCCCTACTCCCCAAACTCCATTTGCTCATCTTCCCAGCCAGTTACTTAACTTTTGAGCTCTTTGTTAAATGGAGGGCTCCAGAGGTAGCTGCTACTTCAGCAGGGGCTGCTGCTGCCTTGGGACTGGGGCTGGGGCTGAGGCTGGGACCAACCATGTGAGAGATCCTCCTCACTGACCTCTGAAGCTGTCTTTGGCATTTGTGATTTGAAAAATCTGGAAACCACCTCAGCTGCCAGTGATTCAGTTCCCTAAAACCTTCTCCAGCTCTGTCTGTGTTGGTGTGGCCCATGCCAAACTGCACTCTGCTCCCAGTCTGGTGCAATAGATCTTTGCTTTCGACCTTCCAGATTGTCTTGGGCAGGAAATTTGCTTCAGTCTGTCATTTTGTGGCTTCTGTTGCTCTAGAATTTGTTCAGAGCCATTTTTACAGGTTTTTTAAAGGAGTTTGGGGGAAGAAATCAAGCAGGTCCCTGTTTCTACTACACCATCTTGGTTCCACCCACCTTTACTGTTTTTATGAATCCTGCTGAGGACTCCATTTGTTTTAAGCTGGTATACAGGATTTGTTGTTTAGTCATATCAATTGTGTCTGACTCTTTGTGACCCCATTTGGGGCTTTCTTGGCGAACATACTAGAGTGGTTTATCATTTCCTTCTCCAGCTCATTTTACAGATGAGAAAAATGAGGCAAACAGGGTTAAGTGACTTGCTCAGGGTCACAGAGTTAGCATGTGCTAGGGACAAGCCTTTCACCCAGGCGTTCCTAAATTCAAGGTCAAACCTCTATCCACTCCATCACATTGCTACCCATGCTGCCTTCTGAACTGGTAAATAGGTAGCATAGGTTAGACAAGCTAAGAAACTAATATTGCCACTTGAGGATACTAGTCTCATAATAAGTTGGGTCACATTGATCCCATGACTGTTGTTACAGGCCATGAAACTCCTGGACTTCTACAAGTTGCTATTTCAATAAGAGTTAGAGTCAATACTGCAGTAATCTGCAGGCTTCCTGGGGCTATCCAGCTAACTTCACTGTTTTTTGCCCAATATAATTTGCTCCAAATTGGTCTGAATCATTGGAAAGAATGATTCCATTTCAGCACTTTAAGGCAGAAGAAAGTGCCTTTGTCTCTAAGTGATTTGTTTGAGACAAGAAAAGCCTAAATAAATAAAAATGAAGGACTGGAAACTGTGGCTCTTCATGATTGAAGAGATTATGAAGGACCAAATCTTTTCTTTTATTATTCAATGTCTTGTCACAAACTAAAAACTGGAAACACACAGGCTATTAGAAAACATGACCACACACATTCAGTATATGGCAATTGTTAGAAGCATGGAGAAGGAAAAACAAAATAAAACATAGGTTTGCCAATACATTGAAGTATCAAAAAACCCAAACCCAAAGCTGCTGCTGCCAGTGATAGGGATATAATGGTAATACACGTAGCTTCCAGAGCCTCCCAACACATGTCCCTTCTTCTTCCTAGGTAGAATCCTGTTCTTGTCTTGAGAGATTCTGTGGATCAGCAACTATTAAAAACATGACTCAAGAGTCCCTACTGATGAATTTACTTCCACCACCTTTGGTGATTGAATCCTTTCTCAGGCTGGTGTCTAGTAGTTTGGGTCGGATTTTGAAATGAATAAAATACTCTTACATCATCCAATAGTTAACAAAAGTTTCATTTAACCAAAGCATTAAAAGGGTACTCAACATAAATAAAATAATAAGTTTCAGTAAATGTACTGGAGTCAGGAGGTCCTGAGTTCAAATCCAGCCTCAGATACTTAAGTCACTGCACTCTGTTTGCGTCAATTTCCTCATTTGTAAAATGATAAATTGAGTTAGAGAAGGAAACAGCAAACCACTCCAGCATCTTTACCAAGAAAATCCCAAAAGGAGTCACAAAGGGTCAGACATGATTAATCCACTAAACAATAATCTCTGTCTCTCTCTCTCTCTGTTTCTCTCTGTGTCTCTGTGTCTCTGTCTCTCTGTCTCTCTCTCTCTCTCTCTCTCACACACACACACACACACACACACACACACACACACACCTCTTACTTTCATACAGAAATACTCTTATCAGCATGGCAAGGCATGGTGACCCAGTTGGCCTTGTGACACCCTAAATCTGAAGATACTTGTGCAAGGGCAAATCTATTATGTCCATGGGCCCAACAGCATAAGGAAATTGAATCAATAAAACCAGCTGCCACCAGGAAGCTATTTCAAAAGGCTGGTGGCTTTTAGGAAGAGATGTAGCCTAATCCATGTTATTATGTAAATGTAGAAGTGCGGAGAGTGCTGGCAGCAAGAGAGTCAGAAGACCTAAGCTCAAATTCTGCCTCTGACTGCTTGTTGGCTGGAGGTGCTGGGGGGGAAGACCACCTCTAGTGGGAAAGCTCTTTGTCTCTCATGTCAGATGACTGCTTTGTTGTTATTTAGGTGTTTTTGGTTGCGTCTGGCTCTTTGTGACCCCTTTTGGGGTTTTCTTGGTAAAGACATTAGATCTACCTTTTAAAAAATTATTAATCCTGTTTAGGACCTTATGAACTCTAAATTGGTATATATGATAGAAATAGAGACTGCAGCTATTATTTGATTCATATAGAGAATTCCCAGATGATTAAAGTTTCCTTATCAATGTGTAAGAGGGAATCCAGAATCCTTGACCCTCTGGTCCACTCTCCCCAATCACAATAGGTAAGGTTTCTCTACTCCTCTTGCCCTGAGGACATGGCTACTCATATCACTTGTATGATTAGAAAGCCACTAACCATAATCCTTCCAATAAGATGGAAGACCTCTAGGCCTTATCAATTGAGCTGCCACTTCATTATATAGACCTCCAGGCCTTTTCACACACTGCAATTTCATTCTTTTATATGTTGTGTCCTCCAATTAGAGTGTGAAATCCTTGAAAATAAAGAAGTGTATTACTTTTATTTTTATACCCAACAATCTCTGTGTGTGTGTTCGTCTTTCGTAGCCAAAGAAGAAATGCCATCAGAGAAATAATGACATGATTTACACTTGACTTTGTTTTTTAGTGAGGGAGGGCTGTGCAGGTCACCAGCCTCACTTCTCCTCCATGGCCATCTGAATGCTGTGACCAGATATTCATCAGGATGACTGGGGGTGACCCAGGATGAGGCAATTCGGGTTAAGTGACTTGCCCAAGATCACACAGCTGGTGAGTGTCAAGTGTCTGAGGTGAGATTTGAACTCAGGTCCTCATGACTCCTGCACTGGTGCTCTATCCACACCGTACCACCTAGCTGCACCTAACCCTACAATCTGAATGCTTAATGAATGCATTTTAAAAATTCATTAATTTAAGTCACTTAGCCTCTCTGAGTCTCAGTTTTCTTATATGTAAAATGAAGGAGCTATACAAGATGGTGCTAGAGGTCCCTTCTCCCTGTAGAGCTTTGATTTTATAATCCTATTTATCCTTTACCTAGATAAAGAGTTAAGAAGGAACCAGAGTCCAGTTTGTTTACCCCACAGAGCTTCTGCCTCTCCAGTGCCCTGAAGTAAAGACAAGTTTACAGTGTCCCCAATTGGACCTTGAAAAGCATTTATTTTCCCATAGAAGCATAACAAGCATTTCCCATAACAAACACAGGTTATAAATGGTGATTAGGTGTAATTGAAATTACCACACTGAAGGTACATTCTTGAGTAAATGGTCTCTCATGGACAAGTCTGAGTCTTAACCACCATAACAAGTAAATGTTTCAATGAACTTTTGGAAGGCAAGGTAGGGGCTATCTGGGATAATGAAAAAAAAAAGGTTGAGGAAAATTCAAATAGAAATTAAGAAAAAGCTGTATAGTGACTTTATCAAGTCAGTTTTCAGTGAGAGCTTCTAGAAGAGGGATTCTTAAGCATTTTATTTTCCTGTCATGGACTCCTTTGGCAGTCTAGTGAAACCTATGGAACCCTTCTCCTGTTATGTTTTTAAATATACAAAATAAATACATAGGATTACAAGAGAACCCAATTATATTAAAATATACTTAAAAGGTTATTAAAAAACACAACAAATTCATGGATGCCAGGTTAAGGATCCTGAATTCCTTTGTTAAAGACTGCCAAGAACTCGTAGGAATCAGTAAAAACCAAGATGATTTCTACCATCAGATATAGTGTGAGCACCAGAACAGTCATTCTATGAGTCAACTGTATAGAAGGAGGAAGCACACTCGTCTTTGAAGTGCTGAATTACTGCTTTATTAGGTAACCTTATCTCTTCAATGGAGTCTAACAAAAGAAATAGCATTTGAGTGCTCTTTATGTGTTACCAATTAACCTAGCCTTTTATCTCTTGCTTCCTCTCCAGGAGGCATGGTCTTTGATTTCCTTTGTGCCCCATTTTCCTGGCCAAACATAGTGAAGGGTTAAGTCTTATCATGTTTCACATTGGGATGAGTTAGTAACTTAATGCTTCTCTGAAGTGTTTTACATGCCTTGAACTTCCGTATTCCTAGAGTTGGAACCACTATGAATTTTTGTTAGGCTGCCAGGGACGCTTGAACTGCTAGTATAAGGACTAAATCAGTTGGGTACTTAAGGATCGTGGATCACACTCTACTCCCATACTGTTTTATTAGATCTATTTTTTTTTCTAATATGCTGATATTTATGGTCTATTGTCTAAATTTTCATAGGTTCCATAGGTGATACTGCCCCCACAAGGGGTGCCGGAACAATGAGGGGCAGCAGTAGCCTAAGGGGGCAATTGGGGGAGGTGAATAAAAATAAGGGTTAACCTAACCTAATCCCAGGGGTCACTGAGTTATTTATTTTTTTTTTTTTAAAAAGAACACTAGGCCAAATAAGTTTGGGAATCCCTGAGTCGACCAGAGACTATACCTAGAAGGAAGTAAGCCACATAGATGTGTACTCCTTAGGCTCATTTTATCTCATCTCTAGGCCTTTTATTTTCTGCCTCACTACTATGCATACTCTTCCACCTCACTATTTTCTATTTCTAATTCCAAAGAATCATAGTCAAGTCAATACCGTCATTGACTCTAGGAAAGGGTATGTCATTTCACTACACTATGGTTCCATCATCTTTCTCACTTCTCAAACTATAGATTCCTTTGCTGCATAGTAATCTACCATTAGAATGTAAACTCCATGGAGCCAGGGACTTTCTACATTTTTAAAGTACATCCTCAGCACTTAGCACAGGGTTTGGCATATAATAAGTGCTTAATAAATGCTTCTCATTCATTTATTAATCTGGTGGATCATCTTTACCTAGGTCATATCTGAATGAAGTACAGGGTAGCTAAGTGGTACAGTGGATAGAGCATCAGTGCAGGAGTCAGGAAGATCTGAGTTCAAATTTCACATCAGACACTTGACACTCACTTGCCGTGTGACCTTGGGCAAGTCATTTAACCCGAATTGCCTCATCCTGGGTCATCCCCAGTCATCCTGATGAATATCTGGTCACTTAATTCCAATGGCTCTGGAGGAGAAGTGAGGCTGGTGACCTGCATAGCCCTCCCTCACTCAAAACAAAGTCAAGTGCAAGTCATGTCATTATTTCTCTGATGGCAACGAAGGACACACACACACATATCCCTGAATGAAGTATAGATTTAGTGACTATCCAGCTGAATTCAATGGAAAAACAAAACATTAAGCTCTTACTAGGTATATATGTAATATAAAATGACATATAATGTCATGGCTAGAAGGCAGAGTCAAATGGATCTCAGTTCAAATGCTATCTCTGACATATTCTTTTGGGTTTGGACAATCTTGGGGTGGAAAAAAATATGAGAAAAGAGAAAAACTCTTTCTTTCCTCCTCAATCTCCACTGATCATGTCATCAAAAAGAGTTGTGCAGAACTATGTAGTTGATAATGCTGGAAACATGAGGGGAATTCCATCTAGCTTGCAGCAATAGTCCTCCAAAGAAAGTCACATGAGGGATTGTAACCTCTAGCTGGGAGAGGAGTATTGAGATAAGTATTAACAAAGGCACTGAGTCTCAAGGCCTGGAAAAGAACTGAATCCAAGAGGAGCTTCATGAGGTTTCTATAAAGGGGGAAAAGAACTTTGAGTAAGCAGGGGTTTTAAGTTACATCTTTGCCAACTGTGTTCTCTACATGTGAGTCTCTGTACCTGAAGTTTTTGCCCCCACCGACTCTGTGTGCACATGTAGGAGAGTGTATCATTGTGTTTTTGATGGAATACTCCTCCAACTCCGGTTCCTGCTCTGCCATATTAATTAAATACCTTTGCTTAAAAGCTAATTTAACCTCCCTGATCATTACTGGAAAGTCCAGCAGTGGGTGCTTGGAGTTAATAATATTAGAAAGCCACTTCTTCAAGGTTATACCTAGATAGCCAAAGTTCCAGTAAATAGCCACTTTCTGGGGATCTAACCTATGAAGGAGATTGAAAAGGAATGGTCAGACAGGCAGAAAGAAAACTGAAAGAGCAATGTTGTGAAATACAAAAGAGGAAAGAGTATCTAGGAGTAGAGGGTGATCAACAGTATGAAACGTGATAAACATAACAAGTAATATTGGGACTGAGAAAAAAAAACCTTATAATATCCAGCTATCAAAAGATCACTGGTAACTTTGGAGAGAACAGTTTCCACTGGTTATTGAGGTTTGTGATTCATATTGCAAAGGGTTGAAGGGTAAGAGCAGAGAAAGTAGAATCAGTGGATGTCCTGGAATTCTGACTGATAAAGGAAAGGGATGTAGTTGAGGGGAAGGTGGGATTTAGTGAAAGATCTTTTTAGTATAAGTGAGAGTTATGAAAGCATTAAGGCAATGGAGAAAGAAGCATTAGAAAGAGAAAGTAGAGAAATTAAAGAAAGGGAGGAAGATTGATGAAACATTCTACTAAAGAAGATAAGCGTATATCGAGGGATTCATCTTGGCAAGAAGGGCTAGATCATAGGAAACTGAATTTATGAAAATGTGGAATTAAATTAATTAACTATGGAAAAAAGGACGGGAAGGGAAAATATGAAGTCAGAGCAGGAGTAATGGCTTGAAAGGGGGGTCAGTAGAGGGATTGAAGGATCATAGTGAAAACAAAGAACAGATTTTGGATGGGTGAAGCACAGGGAAAGATGTAATGATAGGTAATTATGGTCAGGCAGAGGAAGGTCGTTTCACTTGGGGTAAGGGTTTTCCCCTTTATGAGTTTCTTGTGCCAATGAAATAGTCTCTTTTTAGCTCTAAATGTTGCAATTTGAATTAGTCATTTTCATCATTGTGTTCATCTGTGGGTCAGGAGGATGGGATCAATAATGCCATTTGCTAAGTACTAAAATGAAATAGTCTTTGCCCTAAAAAGACTTCCATTTTGTTGGCTTACATTTTTATTAGTGAATTTGATGTCCGTCTCTTTGTTCATGATGCTTAAATTGACTAAATAGCAAAGCTCGAGATTAGATAAGGAAAACTTTCTGATAGGAAATGGGAACATTCATATCTAATATCTATGTTGCTCATTACTATGCATTCCCACAACAACTCTGTGGATGAATACTATAACTTTTAGATATAGTGAGTTCAAGGCTCAGAGAGGTTGAATGATTTTTCCATGATTATGGAACTATTAAGTTCTAGAAGTAAGCTTTGAACCCTGTTCTCTTTTGACTGCAAATTCTGAATTCTTTCTGTATTACTAGGTGACCTTATTGGACCACAAATCTGTTATTTGTATGTGTATTTCTTAAACCAGTTTTTTGTAGTTATTGTTGGAAGGCTCACAATATATGAGTAATTGAAGCTAATGGTTTGAGAAAGGGGAGAATTCAGTATACATAGATAGATAGATAGATAGATAGATAGATAGATAGATAGATAGATAGATAGATAGATAGATAGATGATAGATAAATAGATAGACATAGACATGGATATGGATACAGATATATCAACATATAGATGTATCTGTATCTATATCTATGTCTCTCTCTATTTTTTTTCTTTTAAATGTTCCCTTCTATGTTCAACCAATGGCCCCTCCTATTTCAAAACCAGTTGAAGACAACATGCTGAGGTATCGTGAAGATACCCTTGCTATGTCATTCCACTCTTTATTAAATTTCATAGCAGGAAAAGGAAGTAGTGATGAAGAAGGTGCCTGGCTAGCTCACCAAGACATACCTTACTGATGATGGAGCAACAATGTTACTTGTGTCAATGAAGGATTATACGCATGTGTGGGCATGCATGTGGGCATTCACAGACAGGTATGTCCACCATAACATGGATGCAGATTTACAGATTGTATGAAGAGTTGGAATAAGTTGGGAAGACAAGTTATTTAAGAAAAGCTAAGTTATTTAAGTCGTTATTTTAAAAGAATAAATTATTGGGGGGGTGGAGCCAAGATGGCGGAGTAGAAGGACACACATTTACAAGCTCCGAAACCAAAGCCCATAGAATTAATGTAAAAAGAGACCCCCATAACTTCTGGACCACTGAAAAGTGTACAGAAACAGAGTGGAAGAGATTTCCGTTCCAGAGAGCCCTGGAGAGCCATCCCCAGGGTCTGTCGCGCCCCGGAAAGCGGACCCCACCCCAGCGCTGCCCTGGCCGCGGCCCCAGAGAAGCTGACCCGAGCAGGCTTCAGGGACGGAAGCTCCAGCAGCCGGGAAAGTCCCTCCGCCCACAGAAGCTACAGGTCAGTGAGAGAGACAGCTGGGCTGGAGGAGGGGAGCGGAGTGTCTCCGTGACTCGGGCCCCCTTGGGAGGAAGCGGCTGCGGCAGAGACGGGGGCAGGAAGCAGCAGAGGCAGAGGCGTGGGTGGCAGCGGAGGCAGCAGTGGCGGCCCGGGTCTCCCCCAGCAGCAGGATCTTCATTACTGAAAGTCTCTGCATAAACAACCTGAAGGAGCTGAGCCTGGGAGACGGCCCTGCCCCACCCTGCTCCACTACTGAAGGCCTCTGCATAAAGCCCCTGAGGGAACTGACTGAGCCTGGGAGGTGGCCCCCCCGCCCCCACGCGCTCCATTCCTGAAAGTCTCTGCATAAAGCCCCTGAGGAAGCTGAGCCTGGGAGATGGCCCTGCCCCCACCCCAGCACCAGAACTAAAGCTCATTGATTAGCAGCTGGGCGGGCAGCGGGGAAAGCCTATTTGAATCTCAGAGCCCAAGCACTAGCTGGACGGATGTAGGCGGGGGTGGACAGGAATCTCAGAAGTCAAGTAACTGGCTGGGAAAATGCCTAGAAAAGGGAAGAAAAATAAGACTATAGAGAGTTTTTTCGAACAAATGCAAATGATCCCGACATTCGGATCTGATGATGAGGACGTATTCTTGCCATCAGGGAAAGACATGGAGGGCGGGGCCTCGGTACCCCAGACACCCCAGGGGGATGTCGGGTGGGCTCAGGCCTTGGAAGAGCTCAAAAAGGATTTTGAAAAGCAAGTTAGACAGGTGGAGGAAAAACTGGGAAGAGAAATGAGAGAGATGCAAGAAAAGCATGAAAAACGGGTCAATACCTTGGTTAAGGAGACCCAAAAAAATGCTGAAGAAAATAACACCTTGAAGAATAGGCTCACTCAATTGGCAAAAGAAGTTCAAAAAGCCAATGAGGAGAAGAATGCTTTCAAAAGCAGAATTACCCAAATGGAAAAAGAGGTTCAAAAGCTCACTGAATTTAATAGTTCTCTCAAAATTAGAATGGAACAGATGGAGTCTAATCACTTTACGAGAAACCAAGAAATCACCAAACAAAACCAAAAGAATGAAAAAATGGAAAAGAATGTGAAATATCTCATGGGAAAAACAACTGACCTGGAAAATAGATCCAGGAGAGACAATTTAAAAATTATGGGACTACCTGAAAGCCATGATCAAAAAAAGAGCCTAGACATCATCTTCCATGAAATTATCAAGGAAAACTGCCCTGGTATTCTAGAACCAGAGGGCAAAATAAGTATTGAAAGAATCCATCGATCACCACCTGAAAGAGATCCAAAAAGAGAAACTCCTAGGAACATTGTGGCCAAATTCCAGAACTCCCAGCTCAAGGAGAAAATCTTGCAAGCAGCTAGAAAGAAACAATTCCAGTACTGTGGAAATACAATCAGGATAACTCAAGATCTAGGAGCTTCTACATTAAGGGATCGAAGGGCGTGGAATAGGATATTCCAGAAGTCAAAGGAACTAGGACTCAAACCAAGAATCACCTACCCAGCTAAACTGAGTATAATACTTCAGGGGAAAATAGGGTCTTTCAATGAAACAGAGGACTTTCAATCATTCTTGATGAAAAGACCAGAGCTGAAAAGAAAA
This sequence comes from Bettongia penicillata ogilbyi, assembly GCA_023548195.1. Classification (NCBI taxonomy): domain Eukaryota; kingdom Metazoa; phylum Chordata; class Mammalia; order Diprotodontia; family Potoroidae; genus Bettongia; species Bettongia penicillata. Next base: position 430,296 of record JAJHZJ010000588.1, read on the forward strand.
TTTGACTTCCAAACACAAGAATGAGAAGAAGCATGAAAAAGTAAACAGCAAAGAGAAGTCTTAAGGGACTTACCAGAAGTGAACTGTTTACATTCCTACATGGAAAGACAATATTTGTAACTCTTAAAACCTTTCAGTATCTGGGTAGTTGGTGGGACCACACACACACATGTACACGCATGCACGCACACACACACATGCACACACACACAGACAGAGAGCACAGAGTGAATTGAATATGATGGGACCATATCTTAAAAGAAATTAAGGTAAATGGTGAGAGAGAAATGTAGTGGGAGGAAAGAGGGTGAAATGGAATGGGGTAATTATATGTCATTTAAGAGGCAAGTAGGAGAATTTTTAGTGGAGGGTAAAAGAGGAGAGCTGAGGGAAAAAAAAAACAATTAGTTTACCCTCATCACATTTGACTAAAGGAAGGAATAAAATGCACACTCATTTTGGTATGAAAACCTATCTTACAGTATAGGAAAGTGGGGGAGAATGTGATAAGCAAGGGGGGGATGATGGAAGGGAGGGCAAAGGGAGGAGGGAGCAATTTGAAGTCAACACTTGGGGAGGGACAGGATCAAGAGACAGAAGAGAAACAATGAGGGGCAGGGTAGGATGGAGGGTAATTCAGTTAGTCTTATACAACACGACTATCAGGGAAGTCATTTGTAAAATTACACAGATAGGGCCTATATTGAGTTGCCTGCCTTCCCAAAGGGAATGGGTGGGGAGGGAGGGATGGGGAGAATTTGGAACTCAAAGTTTTAGGAACAACTGTTTAGTATTGCTGTTGCTACTAGGAAAGAAGACATACAGTTAATGAGGAATAGAAAGTCATCTGGCCCTACAGGAGAAAAGAGAAGATGGAGACAAGAGAAGGGAGGGATGACAGAAGAGAGGGCAGATTGGAGACAGGGAAAATTAGATGCTTGGGGTATTGGGGTGGGGGGAGGGGATAAAAGGGGAGAAAATTTGGAACCCAAAATTTTGTGAAAATGAATGTAAAAAGTTAAATAAATAAAAAAAGAATGTTATCCTGTTGTTATACTAGAAGACTTCATTAAAGATAATCATACTCTCTCAAATACCCTAATTTCCCAGTTCCTATTCAGTTCTTATGATATACTTCTCCACTCTTCCACAATTACATATAGAATTGATCATATGTTTGATCTTTCTATCACTCCCAAGTGTTTGGTTTCCATGTTCACAAATGCCAAAATTTCTTTATTGAATCACCAACTTTTATCATTTCTCCCTTCCCTATGACTTATGACCCCTAACCTTTTTTATCCTCACCAGGACCTCCGTTCCCTCCATCTCTAAGTTATTTCAGGCCATCTTCTGCTTCTATATTCCTCCCTTCCCTATCTCAACCCCTTTTGAACTAACTCGACTCTACACTGTCCTCTACTCCAGAATCCTTTACCTCAGTGTCTTGTTGCTTACCATGTCTTATGACGCCCCAACCTTTGATTACTCCTCTCATTCACCTCCCTCACTCCTGTTCACGTGCTGTTGAAGTAAATTGGAAGAAATACCCCAAACCCAATGACTAGGCTCATTACAAATTCATGTTCTTTAATATCAACTGTGCCCTTATGGCAGTGAGGCAAACATTTCATTCCTTCCTGATTGACTTACCTTCTCTTCTCCCCAGCAGCCATCACAATCATTTTCATGTCTCTTCAAACCTTCTGTAGCACCCTTTCTTCCCATCCTTCACCCCCAAACTGAGATCATTCACCAAGAGCCTCCATTTTTCCTCCTCATCATTTCACATTATCCAGACATTTCCCTTCACCCTCTCATTGTCTCTGGTCTCAGAGGAAGTGGGCCCTTCAATTTACCAAAATCAAAACCTCTACGTTCATCCTAGATCCCATCCTCTCTCATACTCTCCCAGGAGATTGTCCCCACTCCCATCCCTACACTGTCTCTTAGCTTCAATCTCTCCTTTCCAATAGGCTACTTCCTTATTGCCTATGAGCATCCTTTAAAAAACGCTCCTATGATCTAACCATCTCCACCAGTTATTTATCTTCTTATATCTCTCCTCCTCCTGACGAAAATCCTTGTCTACACTCAGTATTGCTACTTCCTCTCCTCTCACTGTCTTCTAAACACTCTGTAATCTGACTTCTAGCCTCATGGCTCAACTGAAACTGCTTTCTAAACGTTAGCAATTCTGTCTCAATAGCCAGATTGAATGGCCTTTTCTTGACCTCCGCAGCATTGGACACTGTTCATCATCTTCTCTTCGATGGTCTTTCCTCTCTGTGTTTTTGTTACACTGCTCTCTCCTGCTGTTTCTACTAACTGCTCCTTCTTTGTCTCTTTCACCAATCCTTCATTCATCCTTCAGCTATTTCTTAGCTTCCCTGGCTTTCTTCAAGACTCAATTCAAATCCCAGCTTGTGCAGGGAGCCTTTCACAGTTCTTCAGATTCTAGTGCTTTTCTGTCCAAGAGATCATTCCATCTGCTCCAAAACAAAGAACATTCCATCTGCTCCAAAACTGCTTTTGCCTTTCATTGTATCCCAAGTGCTTAGCATAATGCCTGGCTCATAGCAAATTCTTAATAAATGTTTGCTGACTGGCTGACTACTTAACTTGATTACACTAATAGTTAACTACATCACACTTTAAATGTTCTTTGCATGTTTCATCTGATCTTGTCCCCACAACAATCTGGTGAAATTGGTGCTACTGTTATTCTCATTTAATAATAAAATCAAAGATGAGAGATAAGTGAGTGCCATGGGTCACACAGGTAGTATCCGAGGTAGGAACCCTGATTTCCCTAATTCTGAGTCCAGTATGTGATCCACTATCCCAAGCCTCCATTCTCCAAACATTATCCGTTACTTGGGATCTAGGGCTGTTACTTAAGACTTGATCCATCCTTACTGGTTTAATAAGGAAAAAAAATTATTGGGTGAATTTTGCTGTATATTTGGAAGTGCTTCCCTTATAAATGTAATATTAAATAATTAGGTGAGCTTTATGACATTTTTTAAAGTAAAAGAATTCATTTGTTCCCATCCCCCAAATCTAGATACTTCAGAACAGTAAAAATACATTTGTTTCTGTTACTATTACTAGAGAATATTGAAGAACATGCTTCTGCTTTCCTGTCAAAATGCTGTAAAAAATAATCCTAGTTAAAAAAAATCTTAGAACATTTAATTTTTAAAAATATCCTTTCCCTTGAAACTGGTATATGAAATATATTTTCTCTATAAATCTAGTGTCTGTATAAAAGACATATTTCATATGCCAGTCATAAGTTCTTTTGATGATTTTTCAAATCATAAAATGGGGGCAGATGGAATTATAAGGATGTTAAACTTTATTTTGGTATGGTGCAAGGTCTGCATCTACAGAACTCCTATTTTAATGCTATTCCATTTAGGCTGTGGCCCATTAGTCACTGTATAGAGTGGGCTAACAAAGGATTATTATGTTACTGCATTAAGAGTTATGGGAAAGATCATAAATTATCTTTATGGGTCATTTCCTTCAAACAGTCATTGTAGTACTGCTAATGGAGAGCAAGCAGCATTTCTGTGTCACTATTGTGTGAATTTTGTGGGACTGGAATGGTACAAAACTACAGTTTGCTCCTTTGTGGTGAGATTTTGCATTAATTGCTTTTTAACACCTTAGACTAATGAGATTTATTCTGTCAACCTTTAGAGGTGAATTAGCATCCTTAGCATCATGGCACTGGTGAGAAAGTGTGGTTCGGAGAGACTACTTTTTGACAGGTCAACTTACACAGTAACTCAGGATAAGGGAAGGATTCTCTCCTATCTCACTATGTTTTGTTGTGTGCTGATTATTTTAGAGGAGCATTTCATAAACGTTAATTGAATGGATAATGGAGGCAGGTTCTAAGACATTTCTGAGTGACTTGTAGTCCCCGCAGTACATCTGAAACATGGATTTTTGGAATTTGAAAGTGTGTTCGGTTTCAGATTATGAGGGGAGTTTTTTACCTTTTTTGTGTGTCATGGTCCCCTTTGACAGGCTGATCCATAAATCCCCTTCTCAGAATAATACTTTAAATGCATAAAATAAAATTCATAGAATTAGAGGAAATAAATTATTCTGAGTAATAAAATTATTTTTAAAGCAATCTTATATATCTCAGGTTAAGAACCTGTGGTCTAGATTTTCACTACATTTTTGAAACTATTCTCTGTCTTTAGCAAACAAGAACTCATATTTAAAGTCACAGTTTACTGTTAGAGCTGGACAGACCCTCTGAGACCATCTGGTCCAAATCCCCATTTTGCAGTTGATGGAATTGAGGTTCAGAGAGAGGAAATGATTTGATCTTTCCATATTAAATAATTAGAGACAGGCAACTCAGCTTTCTACTGCTTGGTAACTTTTAGTATGTATTTAAAGAGGAAAAAGCCGATTCAATAAAAATGCCTAGAGTAATGTGATAGAATTATTTGAAAGACATTTAATAAATGTTTGCTGATGTTTGGAGGGACTATGGTTAGTATTAAGCTATTGTTAGTGTTTAAAAGTTATTTATTATGGGTTGTTTCCATGGCTTTCGTTTGTTATTCTTGAGTTTGGTGACATTTTGCTGTTCCTTGACCTGAACCCATTCCTCTTACTCTGATGTGATTTTGGTCAGTGACGGATCTTCATTAATCTGGACCAGAGAATGTGTTTGTTGCTGTTGAGTCATTCCAAACTCTTCTTGACCCTGTTGGGTTTTCTTGGCAAAGACCCTGGAGTGAGTTGCTATTTCCTTCTCCACCTCATTTTACAAATGAAGAAACTGAGGCAAACAGGATTAAATGACTTGCCTAGGCTCACACTGTCTAAAGCTAGATTTGAGCTAGTGAAGATGAGTCTCCCTGATTCCAAGCTCTGGGTTCTATCCATGGTACCACCTAGCTGTCCGAGAGGATGTGGTATTATAAATAAAATACACTTGATAGGGAGCTATCATGTACATAACTGAACGTCAAATGATGTGAGTATCAAGTTCCCTGGGCTTCTCTCTAGAACTCAGGGAGCCAGCAGCTACTCACCTCTTGATTCCACCCTTTTGTAGGTTATGTTTCCAGTCTCTTCCTCCTGGAGTGTTGGTTAATCAAACTCCATCTGCTTTGCTCCTCTTGTCTCTTACTATCACATTTCTGTCAAAGTTCTCCCAAAGTCTTCCTTAAATGTAGCCTTTAATCAGAATATTAGAAATGAATATAAATAAGTTAGTACCCAGGAGACATGGTCTTCTTTTAGTGCTTGCATCAACCCTCCTCCCACACCCCTTCCCCAAACAGCCAAACCAAAGCCCCTCACTCCCAGTGGGGAAACTAGAGAGTATTTTCCCAGGGCTATTCATTCACAATAGACACTCCAATATAAAAAAGGAATTGTTAATTTGGGGGTCCATAAACATTTTTAAAAAATATTTTGATAGATGCGTTTTAATATAACAGCTTTCCTTTGTAATCTTATGTCTTTTATTTTATATATTTAAAAGTATTATTGTGAGAAGGGTCCCAAAGGTTTCACTAGATTGCCAAAGGCAGGGAATAGTCCAAGGAAGGTGCCCCAAAGACCCTCGGTGCTTCAGCCCTACCAAGGCATTTGTAAGTAGAAGAGGCCCTTGGCTGCTACCAGTCGGTCCTACTGTGCTCAGTCCTGTTCCTCCTATTTCAGTGTGTACATTTCTTTTCTTGCCATGCTCCAGCATATTCCACCATTGTGTGAGTATGGGCAGTTTTTGCCTCTACTAGCCCAGGAACTTTATGTGGAGCAACATGCGCTCTACACCAGCAGGGCTATATTTTTAGTAATTTTTCAACCTGGAATCCCTTTGGCAGTCATTTCATTTCATGGATCCCTCCTCAGAGGATAGAGGGCTAGGTCTGGAGTCAGGGAGATCTGAGTTTAGATCTGCTCCACTTCCTATCTGTGACCCTGAGCAAGTTTGCCTCAATTTCTTCAACTATAAAATCAGGACTGTAATAGCCCTCACAGGTTGTTAGGAGATAATACCTGTAAAGTGCTCAGCATAGTTCTTGGCATAGAGTAGTGACTTTATGGATGTTTATTCCCTTTCTGCCCTCCCCTATCATTTCATTTTGCACACAGACCACCTTGTCTAATAATAGCTACAAGATTAGAATGAATATGAACATGATGTCTGTAATCTTTGAATAACTCACTTATGTGAAAAAGAAATTCTTCACCGTCCTTATTCTCTTCTCATATTTGTATCAATTGAAGGAAGAAAAGAAAGAAGGTAGGAAAAAAGGAAGGAAAGAAGGAAGGAAAGAAGGAAAAGAGAGTGGGGAGGGAGAAAGAGACAGAAACTGAGACACAGAGAGGAAGGGAAGCAAAAAGGAGAAAGAAAAGGAAAGAAGAGAAAAAAGACAAGAGATTAGAAGCCAGCAAGTTTGGAGCAATGGGGTCCATTTAAGGTTATCATAAAATTGAATAAATCTCTCCTAATAGCTCCCTATTCTGTTACCAGGCATTTTATGTCTCTTTTGAGGTGGAAACATTAAACTCTAGGGATGTGTTTTTCATTAAAAATCTAATTTCTGTTGTTGGTGGGTACTTCCTGGTTTTTTTCTTTCTTTTTTTTTTTCCAATTCCTACACCTTGCTTTAGGGGTCTCTCAAAGGATGGATTTACAGAGCAACCTGTTAACAGAGCAATAACCACAGCCTTGTATTCTGCTACTGCCTGTCAACACTCCCACCAAAGCGCTTTGAGATGATCCAACCCTTACTGTTTTCCTCTTTCTCTCTTTTATCAACCAGAAGTCATTTCAAGCACATGGATGTTACTGGTTCTTAGGAGGGCTTCAGGGAGCATTATAGTCCATTACCTACAACCAAGACTTTACAGAATCAGAAAAATTGAGAGGCTAATGCCTGGGGCTATACAGGATAGGACATCATCACAGTGTCTCTATCTTGTCCTCTCATAAGGAGCACTTCTGCCAGAAAGAGTCAGATTCTACCTGGACGACACGGAATTGTATGGGATAGTGTTTATTATGAGGCAAATGCAAAACCACATGGTTCTCCCATTAAAGTTTTTGAGTCTTTGAGAAGTAGATGTGAAACACACATTTCAGCATTGGACTGAAATGCCCAGGTTTATAAATAAATAAGCAGAAGCAAAAGTCACATATTCAAGACTCAGTACCAGCCCTTCCTCTGGGTTCCTTATCCCTCTTGTGTTCTTTTATAGCATTAATTAGCCAGTACAATCTGACTGAATGCATGTCTTGCATACACAAGCACACACACACATACGTACCACATGACTTGTATCCCTGGAGAGGTGTTACCTGAAAGCCTGTCATCTTTATTGAGTTTTCTTCTTTGTACTGGGAACTTTAATTTCCAGGAGGTCATTGTTGGAGTAAAGTGGTTCCAGGTGTAGCCAGCCTAGTTCAAGTGGTAAATCATTCCTTTCATAGGTCAGACTGTTAGGCTGTGATTTGTTTTCAAAACGCTCTTACAGAGGGATTTCTTCTGAAATTGCACCTGAAATTCTTCCCAAACCATGTAGTTAAAATGAGCATTTTCAAAAGGAACAAAACCCTCCTGATTTGAATGCCCAAGATTTCACAAACCTTCCAAAGTGTATGCATCCTCAAACAACTCTTTTTAAATGATCAAAGTGGAAAGAGACTAATTTGTATAAAGGGACCGGAGTTTGAATCCTGGATAGGTTACTATCTATTTGGTCTCTCTGTGCCTCAGTGTCCTCATCTGTAAAAATATGAAGATTGGATTAGATAATAGCTAATACCTCTGTAGGACCTCAAAGTCTACAAAATGCTTTCTGTACCTTATTTTATTTGAAAATCACAGCAATAAAGATAATAATGGTGAAGATGATAATATTATTATTAATAATGGCTATCTATAGTATAGTGCTTTAAGGTTCGCAAAGTCCATTACATATGTTATTTTATCTGATTTCACAGAAACCCTATAAGGTAAATGCTATTATCCCCATTTTACAGATGAGTAGCCTGGAAGTTGGACAAATTATGACTTGTCCAGGGCTTATTCACAGCTAGTGTCTTCATCAGTTTTCAGGTCTTCCTGACTCCATGGCCAACACTCTACATACTACCATGTTTTTGTTCCCATTTTATGGAAAAGAAAACTTAGGTTCAGAGAAGTTGGGTGCCCTGCCAATGATCACTTAGCTAGTAAATGTAGAAGCAGACATTGGACCCAGGTCTTCTTGGTTACAAGGCCAACACTTGATCCGTGATACCAAGTTGTGTATATCTCATATGTACATAGTCATTTGTATGCCTGGAACATGAGCTCCTTTGAGAAGAGTGACCATATTTTTGCCTTTTGTTGCATCCCTAACACTTAGCATAGAGCCAGGCACAGAGGAAATCCTTAATAAATGCTAAGTGACTAATTAACTGACTTTCTGACCACTGTCTTTTAGAATGAGCTCTAAGCTCTCTTGTAGTCTTAAGTTTGTTCTAAAAACCGTGGCACTCTGAACTATAAGATGGGAAATGGACTGGAGGTGAATGTTGGAAATAGTGAAATAAGCAAAATACTTGAGTTTGTGAATCCTGATTCCCCAAGTACCTTCTTGACCTTGAACTCCTGATCTGTAAAATGAAAATACTGAATTGGTATAGATAATCCTTTTTATCATGCTTAGTCTAGGATACTATGAGAAACATGCTTCTTCAATCAAGTTGTTCATCATTAATCTGCCAAAATGGATCAGTCTTTAGCATTTATGGTCAGAATCATTCCTTTATCATTGACACATTGCTTAGTGTGTTTTTCCCTCCTTCCTTACTTTCTTCTATCCCTTTTTTCCTTCCTTTCTTTTCCTTTATTTTTATTCCTTCTTTCCTTTTTCCTTTATTCTTTCCTTTCTTTCTTTCTTCCCATCCTTCCATCCTTCCTTCCTCCCTTCATTTCTTTTTTCTTTCTTTCTTTTCTCTCTCTTTCTTCCTTCCATCCTTCCTTCCTCCCTTCATTTCTTTCTTTTTTTCTTTCTTCCTGTGTGTGTCTTATTTTCCCAACAATCAATCATTTATTAAAGAACTATTATGCAACAGGCATGCAGTCTAAAACAAAAGTGTTCCTTTCTTCCATGAGCTTACATTGTACTGGATTAAAACAACAAGCTATAAGTACATGCGACACATATGTAGCAAATGTGAAATAGTGGTTAGGTAGAAGGTCACTAGGGCTTTGGAGAGAGCTAGGTATTCTAAAGTGAGGAGGGAATGTGTTCTAAGTGTACAAGACAACCCAATTCAAAGACGTAGAGATGGGAGAGGGAATGTTGCATATGGAGAACAGCAAACAGGTCAATTTGGCTGGCACACAGAGCGTGTGAAGGGTTGTGAAGTGTAACAAGTATGGAAAGAGAGGATATATTTTAACTTTGTAGACAACTTTAAAGATCAAACAGAGGAGTTTATTAAAGAATTTTAATTGCTTATTAAATACTTATTGACTGACTATTTGATTAGAGGCACTGGGAAGCTACTGTACTTCCTTGAGTTGGGAGTGGCATGGTTAGACCTGAGCTTTATGTTAGCACTTTGGTAGATGTCTAAAGGAGGAAGGGAAGTTAATTATAGATCACTGAAATAGTCCAGACAAGAGGTAAGGAGGTTTTGAACTAATGGTGATTCAACTGAGAGATGTCACGAAGATGGATTCAAACTTGGAAACTGATTGAATATGGGAATGAGGGAGAGTGAAGAGTGGAGAGCGACTCTGATGTGACTGGAAGGTGGTGGTGATTTCAGAAGGAGAAAAAAATGCTCTGTTTTGAACATGTTGAATTTGAGATGCCTATGGGATATCAGGTAGGAAATGCCCACTCAAAGTCTACTGATGATTTGAGACTGGTGCTCCAGAGAAAGAATAGGATTGGATACAAGAAAAGCATAAGTCCTTTAAGGGCAAATTCATATGTTTTTATGCCCACCAATGACTGGCACAGGGCCATACATCTTTGCTTGGGATGAAACTAAAGCCAGAAAATCCCAATTACAAAAATACTAGATAAATAATGCTATTATTGAAATTCACTTTTTTAAATACAATATTGTCACTCAGAGTTTTTTCTAGTCAACATACAAGGTACCCCAAATTAAAAAAAAAAAAAACTTAAAACTATACTAAGACTTCTGGGACATCCTGTAAATAGAAATTGATATTTGATAGAACAAAATGCAAAAATATTTCCTACAAACAGCATTATCTTTAGGAGCTTTTAGGGGTCCCTCATTAAGCATCTCAAACCTCAAGCCCTAGATGAGGCTGCTTGAAGTGTCCTAGTTATATTATGTAGGTCTTTGTTTAGATCAGGGAAAAAAATGTCAAAAAGGTAGATATGTGTTATAAACTTAAAACAAACATACCCTTGGGATTGCAGACCACAATTCAGTAGAACCCTACCAGAGGTGGGGAACCTTCAACCTCAAGGAAACATGCGGCCACCTGGGTCCTCAATTGTGGTCCTTTGACTGAATTCAAGTTTTACAAGACAAATTCCCTTAATAAAAGGATTTGTACTGTGATCAGTTAATAAGGAGATTTGTTCTGTGAAATTTAGATTCAGTCAAATGGCCACACTTGAGGACCTAGAGGGCCACATGTGACCTCAAGGTTGCAGATTTCCCACCCCTGAATTCTTCCAAAGAGTTTGACTTGTTGATTAACAACATGGATTTCTTAAAAGAGTCTTTAAATTACTCCAGTATTTTAACTCTATCTATGTGGCACATTCAATTTTATAACATTTTCTAAGTCAACAGTCCCCTCCTCTCATTTGTAGGAAGCGTTTCCTGGTCCTCTCACCAACTAGTGTCTTTTCCTCTGTATGAGCTTCCACCTACTCTATGTCTAACTTATATATATATCTAGTTCTTTCATGCCTTTCTTCCCCATTAGATTGTGAACCTCTTGAGGACAGGAACTGTTTTTGCCTTGCATTTTATCCCTAGTTCTTAGCACGGTGTCTGGAACACAGTAGGCTCATAACATATGTTTCCTGATTGACTCAATGAATTGCTCACTTACCACTGTTCCACCACTAGATTCTCATGGACAGTCATATTTTCCTTCTTCCTCCTCCCAATATCCTCTTACTCTACTGTGAAAAAAATGCATTCCACCTGATATTTTGGCCATAGTTATTATAGCATTCTTCTTTTCTAACCCCTTCCAATCTAAAGATATTTGTGTAGAGGGGGGAGTACGATTAGAATATTAGTAATTAATATAATCACATGCAGAAGGCTAATAAAATAATCATTATGCAATTACTTTGCATATTTTGGCACATCATTTTTTCACAATAAAATGTAAGCTCCCTAAGATCAAAGCCTTTGATGTCTGTGTGTCTGTATCCCCAGCACCCAGTACAATGCCCAGAATACTGTAGGCATAAAATAAATGTGTGGTGATAATTCTTTTTAGAATGCTCTGTTGGCTGGGTCTTATATACATTATCTCATTTGAGCCTTTTAACTCTGAACTAGGTACTTTATAAATTATTAAACTTTCTTCAAAACAGCCTGCAAAGCAAATAATGGAAGGATTATCTCTCCCTCTTGCAGATGACGAAATTGAGACTCAGCGAGGTCGCATGAATTACCCAAAATCAAACAATCAGTAGGGTGGAGAACTGGGACTAAAACTCGGATCTCCTATAAACAACGGCAGTGTTCTTTGCTATACTGTGCCATTTTCCTCCTAGTGATAACCAGTTAATCAATAAACATTTAATTCACTAAGAACCCGCTGCGTGCCAAGAACTGTGCTAGGCAATGGAATTACGAAGACGGAAATCGACAGCTCCTGCCCTCAAGGAGCTAAGCCAATGGGTCTGTGCAGGGGTGCATGTGTGCACACAGAGGGGATACTCTGGCCAAACACTGAGTGGTAGAGGGATTTCAGGTCATGGCACAGATAAATAATAGGTTTAGGAGGAACAAAATAGAGGGAGAAATGGAATCTTAAGACATTAGGAATAAAGGAATTCAGACTTCTAGATGATGGAAAGAAATGATTGGGTGTGATAGCAAGACCCAGAGTAGGGTCAGCCTTGTATGTGGCTGAAGAGGAGTAGACATTGGAGTTACACAGACTGAGAAAATGGCAGGGTAGAGTGTTTTAAGGAACACTGACATGAATGTTGACATCTGTCAACATCAATATAATGATGGGCATGGTGGTGGAGAGGAAACCTGTGAGCCAGGTGCTGAACTCCTTGAGAAAGGAAAGACAGTCACCGGACTGTCAGCCTGTAGGTAGCAGCTACCGTAATCAGAACTGCATGACAGATTTAGATGGGCCAAGCCCCAAAGGAGGAAAAATTGCTCAGTAATGACAGCATGTCTGGAAATGGTAATAGGGAGCAGAGAATATTCCAGCTTCCCCTCTAGGACCAATCTAAGTGTATGAGAAAAAAATGTGGCCAATATGTAAAGAATGGCTAGGGATGTAGTGTCATCTGGGGAAAACCAGTACTATGTATTAAAATATGAAACAAACATGAGAAAGAGGTATAAAATGCATAGGAGACTGTTGATTATGGAACAGAAATTCCAGAAGGTACAGTTGAAGGAGAAGACAGATCTGGAGACAGATATTGAAGGATAGGACCTAGGTATAGAATGATAATAGGACAGGAGATAGAAGCCAAGAAGGATATAATTTACTTTTAGGTAGGCAGGGATTGAGTTATTAGAACTGAGAGAACAAGACAGGGTGGGAATTTGCTAGCCCTACAGGGAAGATTCTGTGCAGAGTAGCAACAGGTTGGAGCAGCTCTGATGATGATTGAAGATGAGTAGAACACTTGTGGTCAACATCCCTGTGGTATCTCAACTCAACTCTCCATTGGGCACATGAGCAAGAATGAATGGGAATAGAAAAATAATGTCCATCTCTCTTTACCTGAGATCTTCCATGACATAGAATTCTTGAGGGTACTCATGTTTACTAAATTTTCTGGTGTCACAATTCAGGAGTGGGGAGGATTGGGCATAGCTGAAACAATAGATGAGAAACTGAGCAGGGAAGGTGGCAAAAAGATGTTATAAGATAAATATATAATGGAACAAAAGATGGTCTGCCACATATCAAGAACAAAGAATAATCAACACACAGCTTATATACCCTATTCCTATCTATACAACATCGAGAGATCTAGAAGATGGCTCTAGGAACACTGGGTAGACTGTGAAAAAATTTATAGTAGCACATAGATGGTTTCACAAGATGGACAGGCAAGCCTGAGGTGCTATCTACAATGTTGGAGGTATTACCTTCATCCTTGACATCACAAATTCATTATGTATCAAAACATCCTTTACTCTCTATTTCTTGTTATCTTTGGAAATGTGGTTCCAGAGGACATTTTTTTCAGCCTTCATCCCATAGGCCAACTTCTTAGAAAGAAACCATTCTTCTCTCAAAGGAAACACAAAAGTCACTTGCTTTTGCTTCAGTTCCGATGACAGCAATTCCCCCAGTCTTCCCAACAAGACAACCAGGAGTGTGATATTGATGAAGTCTTTTAATATTAGGTGATTATTGTTTCATCTCATAGGTTAATAAAACATTACAGCATCTATTCATCTGCTTGTTAAAGAGGGATGTTCAGTGTTGGTTAATAATATTTTATTAAAAATTGTAAAATTTCAACTCTTGAGTGGATTAAAAATGGTGTTGCCTGTTGACTATAATGCTGCAAGGCAGGGATTATACTCTCATACATCACTGTGCAATATGCAACCCCAGCAGTCCTTTGGAAAGCTCCTCACATCTGGCTGGTAGTGAATGAACCTACTGTCAAACTGCTGCTGCTGTCATACCTACTTTCTCAGGAATTAATGACCAGTTTTGACCGAAGGAGTTAGGGGAGTCTGGGGGCCTAAGGCTGGAGTTCACATGGTCTTCTTTAAACAAAGGAGGCCCTGTTTTCATATGTTACTACACTTAATGAGGAAGTGAGTTTGACCAGGGATTGCATTAAGAATCACTTATTTAACAGGGTACTGGGAGTTTTGGATAAAGTTTATTTTAGGTAAGATCAGACATTTTAGCTACACAGGGGGCTGTCTTTGCTATATCTGACTTCTCAGTGTTTTGAGTTTTGGTTTTCTTTTATCTTTGGTCATGGATGGGGCTTAGAGAAGTGGCATGGTTAGCTTCCTAGGACGCAGAAGTTATGAAGGAAAGAAAAGGTGGAAAGGTCTTCACTGCATGTTGGGTTGTGATATATCAGGGGTGGGGCCTTGCAGGCTCAAGGCCACATGTGGCCCTCTAAGCCCTCAAGTATGGCTCTTTGATGGAATCCAAACTACATGGAACAAAGCCCCTTAATAAAAAGATTTGTTCAGTAAAACTTGGACTCAGTCAAAAAGCCGCACTCAAGGGTCTAGAAGTCCACATTTGTCCTTGAGCCTGCAGGTTCCCCACTCCTGTTACATGTTAATAAAAGCTAATTAGAATAACAGCTAGCACTTATACAATACTTTTCAAGTTTGCAAAGCACTTGATATCTCATTTCACCCTCACAAAAATCCTGGGAGGTATGTGCTATTGTTATCTCCATTTTACAGAAGCAGAGACAGGCTTAATAAAATGATTTTCTAAAGTGAACATTTCAGTAGACGATTGAGGTGGGATTTGAAATTGAAATTTGAAATTGACATTGAAAATTTGAAATCAGGTCTCCTGACTCTAGGTCTAGCATTCTATGTCCTGACTCATTGCTTTCTTTGTATTGGAAAGAGCAATCGATTTGGGTACAGAAGACCCAGGTTCAAACTCTAGCTCTGCTATTTACTACATGTCTAACCTCGGGCAGAAGAATAGCCTGCTTCTGAGTCTCAGTTTTCTTGTATCTAAAATTGAGAAGTTGAATTAGAAATACTAGATGATCTCTAAGGTCCCTACCAGCTGTAATTCTCATGATGCATAACAATCTTATATTAGGATCTTAGGGACTAAAATCTTCTCGACACTGATATCCTGTTACCCCAGGATCTAGTGAACTTTTGGTTTCCCACATCCCAGAAACCTTTATCTTATCAGATCAAGCTATTTGCAAAAGATTTAGATCTTATATACCATGATAAATAGAAACAGTTTAAGGAAGTAAAGCATGATGATATCAAATAGCAGCAAGCATATGTAGAATGAATGACAGAGTTTGGAACAGGTAGAAAGAGCAAAAATTTGGGCTTGAGGAAAAGGAAAAGCTTCTGAACAATTACTGCCATCCAAAGATGGGAGGGGCTACCTCAGGAACTGGCAGATTTTCCCTCTTTCCTAATGGTTTGAGGTAAATGCTTTTTATCAATTGAATTTTATACCTATACTTATAAGTGGGGTTTTTTTTTGGAGGAGGGGTCAAGGTAATTGGGGTTAAGTGACTTGCCCAAGGTCACACAGTTAGTGGCAAGTGGCTGCAGCAGGATATGAACTCAGGTCCTCCTGACTTCAGGGTTGGTGCTCTATTCCCAGTGCCACCTAGCTTTCCCTTAAGTGTTTTTAATAGAAATGCGTGCTATACTTTATCAAACGCTTCTTCTGAATCTATTGATAGAATCATATGATTTTTGTTACTTTTATTATTGATATAATCAGAGAAAGAATGGATAAATAGAAGTATGTATAAAATGGTTTTATATTTTATATGTATGTACATATATATTATATATACATATATATTTGTTTCTAATGATAGTCATCTCTAGATTGGGGTAGGGGTAAAGGATGGCAAAAAGTTACATGACGACTTTATACTTTTAAAAGGAATAGCAAATGGTGCATAATAGATTTGCAGTTTCATGTGCAGTCATCTTTTCCCCCCAACTTTACTATGTTATGGAATTGCTTGTTTTATTTCTTAAGTTCAAAATAAAATAAATTTTAAAATATTAACAAGGGTAAAAAATAGGTTTTCCCTCTTTGGAGGTCTTCAAGCAGAGGCTGGATTGTGTGTTACATGTGTCTGGAGTAACATAGCCACTGAGGAGCTTTTCGACTCAAATTCTATAATTTTCTGATTCAGTAGACACAGTTCCTTATCACAGTACAGGTTATCATGGAAGGGAGAGAGGAAATAATTTGCCTGTCTTCTCCTCTTTCTCTTCATGGTCATACTAATCACAAACTGCAAACACCCTTTATGCCCTCCTTCCCCATGACCCCTGCCTCTTCTGGGGCAGAGTTTGATGTCTCCAGTCCCAAGGTACCCAAGAGGAAATGGGGAGGTTTATCTCAGTCACATATGGCAGCACAAGTGAATTGTGGGAGTTTCAACGATTCTCCTATATACAGCTACTGTTAAGGCTAACCTGTCTACCTAAACAAATGATCCCATTCCACCCCATCTCCCCCAGCAGATTGCCCCATCTGTCATTCCTACTCTTTCACTCCCTATCTATTGGCTCATTGCCTATTATATACAAATACCATAGATGCTGCATCCTGAAAAAGCCCTTACTCGATCTTTTCATCCTTGACAACTATCACTCTATATCTTTTCTGCCCCTTGTGACTAAATTCCTTAAAAAGTCTATCTACAATAGGTACTTCCAATTTCTCTGCTCTCACTCTCTTATTAACCCCTTACAATATGGTTTCCTACCTTATCATTCCACTTAACCCGTTCTTCCAAAGCTACTAATAATTTTCGTTGCCAAATCCAGTGGTTTTTCTCAGTTCTCATTCTCTCTGATCTCTTTGCAGTCTTTGACACTGAAGATTACCCTCTCCTCCTTACTACTGTCCTATCTTTAAGTTTTCAGGGTTACACTCTCTTCTGATTCTCCTCCTACCTATCTGATCACTTCTCCTCAGTCTTCTTTGTCGGATTCTCATTTAGACCATGCCTTCTAACCATAGGCATCCCACAAGGTCCTATCACGGGCCCTCTTCTGTCCCGCCTCTATCCTACTTCACTTGTTGATCTTATCAACTCTCATGGATTTAATTGCCATCACCATGCTGACAGTTTTCAAATCTACCTATCCTGCCTCAGCCTCTCTGCTGGTCTCCAATCTTGTATGTCCAACTGCTTTTCAGAGATCTGAATGTCCGGTAGACATATTAAACTCAACATGTACGAAACCAAACTTATCTTTTCCCTTACGTTCTTTCCCCTCTTAACTCCCTATTTCCAGTCCCTCAGGCTGGCAACCCAGGTGTCATCCTTGACTCCTCAATATTTCTCACTTTCCAAATTAAGTCTGTTGCCAAAGCCTTTCAGTTTCATCTTTGTAACATTTTTCATACATTTCCCCTTCTCTACAGGGATACATCTATTCAGAGTCTCATGCTTCTTTTCCAATTAGTGCATGGATTAGAGTGGAAAAGTCAGTACCGTGCCCTGATTTTAAAAGGGTAAGGATTATATTTTTCAGCATTGCCTTCTGGCCAAGAGTCTTCATGTGAAGACTTCCTTGGCATGGAGACTTCTTGCTCTTTAAAACATTCGGCTTTAGCAGAGCTTACTGCTAACCCACCAGAGGGTCACCACATCCAACATTCTATAGGCAGAGTCCCCACCCTAAACTCAAATAAGCCATAATATAAGTGAACACTGATGTTTTTCAGTGCTTGGTTTGGGCATGCTGCAACTTTCCATCCTAGTCAATGTTTATTAAGCGTCTGCCTAATAAATCTTCCCTTGTCCTTGTGCGTGACACTATTCAGGATACCATATAGGTCAAGTGAACAGGAGGGGCACCTGTTCTCCAGGATCTTACAGCATAAAACAACAAAGAATGGGTGGATAACAGCAGGAACAGCTTAAAATAAATGAGTGAATATATAACTAATTATACACAAGTCACAGAATGAATGAGGTCATTACATTCTGAGTAACCACAGTAGCTCTTCATTTCTTGAGAGGGCTGAAAAAAGAGTTTTCTGTTTCCATCATCATTTGGCATGCCAGAGATTGTATGACATTGAAGAAAATAAAATTGGAGGACCAGAGTTGACAGTAACAGGAGAGAACTTGCATGTAGAGAAGGACAGGAGAGAGTGGTGATTAAATGAAAGAAAGCTTATTTAACCATCATATCTTCTGTCTTTCCTTAATAAATGAATTCTATATGATGAGTTGCTTCTCACTTTAAAAATTGTTAACAGCACCATGGAGAGTTACATAGCCTTTGCCTCTTCTTCCTCCCCATCAGTCTTTCAGAATGTCAACAAGCAAACTATTTCCCCACCGCAAAGCACCTCCCCAAGTTCTCACAGCCACATGTTGGTGAGAAAGCCAGCAAGCATTAGTAAGAGGAAGCACATGTATGTTTTTATTTTGTGTCCTGTCTGGCATGTACAGCTGTGTTAAGAGTGCAAGTGAATTAATCTGAATCACACAGGATAAAGTGAGATGAAGTGCAGGGAATGCTAGTAATGGAAGAGATAACCTAGTAGACCTTTCTCATCACTAAAGATCACCTCAGAATTAAGTTGATATTGCTATGCCTTATGGTCTAAAGTTTCTCAGAGGCTTCTCCATTCTCACAGCTATGAGTAGTCATTTTGCAGACAGTTATTGGGTTCCCTCCTATAAATCAAAGTCACCAGGCAGATAAGGTTCAGCATCAGAGTTATTTAGTGCCTTCTTCTCCTAGATATGTGTTATTCCCATTAGCCAGCCTACAAAGTTTTTCCTTGTCTACAAGATTGCTCAACAGCTCCAGGCAAAGGTATTAGCCCTTGCCTTGGGTATGGGATCCTGTGTTTCTTTTTAAAACACCATCCAGTTACATGAAACTGTAAACAAAAATAGGAAGGTGCTGAAGGAAAAATTAAAAGAATACTTGAACATATTATAATACTTTAATATTTTATAGAATAATATATTCTATATTATACATGTGTATGTATATGTACATATACACATATGTACTCTATAACAGAGAACACTATATTATATGCATGTGCATATATATTCATGGAAATATATATGTATATTTATATGTTGCAGTGTATGAAATATGTGTGCACATGTATAAATATGCAGATATGACCACATACATGTCTAATATAGAGTACATATATATTAATACACATGTACCTTTAATTTCTAGATGTGTTTTTAATCAAATTTGTTCTTCTAACTATACATATACACTCACATTTATACAGAAACACATACACATACCCATATAAGAAAAAGAAGTGAACATGCTTTATTTCATCTTAACTACTGAAAGTAGAAGATGAATCCCTTCCTCCTCACCTCTCTGACCTCTGGACAAGTTTTAAAGGTAATAACAAAGTTCATAAACATCCTAACTGTTCCACATAGCTTGGAGAAAAGTAAATTTGCTTTGCACTGAGTGATTGCCCCCTTTTGGTCCCATAGGAATTAACATCCCTTGTGATGCTCTGAGAGATGAAAACCCTCCACAACCTCTTCCATTTGTGGCTCCAAACTCACTTAAACATCCACTGGGATGTGCTGAGTACTATTCAAAATCATTTAAAAGTCGTGCCTCCTCTTTCAGAGTTGTCCATCTAGGATGGTGTGGAGAGTTATTAGGTAGATAAACAGTCTGGGGCTCTGGGAAACAAAGCCAGATCAGGCCATCCCAAGTCTTACTTAGGTTGATCTGCTTATCAGGCCTGATGTGGATATCATCCAAATTCAGTCCATCTTCATTTCATTGATTTCTTGACAGGATGATTTTTCACCTTCTCATCTCTGCTACTGAGTAAGTTGTTTTTCTCTTTGTCTTATCAGAATGACCTTAAAATGAGTGGTAGGGTTTATACATCATATGGAAATTCTCTGGGATGACCTATTTGGCAGCATGTGGCATGGAATCATCTTACCTGGCTTGTCCTGCAATAAAGTGATTGGAAGTTTCCATGACTTTCCTTCTTTAGAAGCAATAGACCTACAGTCCAAAAACCATGTTTAGAATCTTTGGAGAGTCATGTAAGGAAGGAGGAAAGGAAGAAAGGATTTATTAAGAACTGGGTACTTAATAAATATTTATTGATTACGTACTAGGAATTGTGATAAACACTAGAGACACAATTAAAAACCAAAAAAATCACTGGGGACAATCTCTGTCCTCAAAGTGGCTTAAGTTCTAATGGAGGGGAGAAAAAACTCAAAAAGGAACGAAACAGCAGGGGCAAAGGGTAATGAAGGCATGCAGTTCAGGGGACATGGCTCTGCAACCCAGAAGATGTCAGGGGAGGAGCCAAGATGGCAGAGTAGAAAGACATACATACGCTAGCTCCAAACCCACAGCCTATAAAATATCTGTAAAGAAGAACTCCCAACAAATTCTGGAGCAGCAGAAGCCACAGAACAACGGAGTGGAGGAGATTTCTGCTCCAGAGAGACCAGAAAATCGACACCAAAGGTCTGTCGCTCACCGGACCGGGAGCAGAGCCCAGCCCTGCCTTGGACACATGGCACCAAGAGGAGCAGATTCCCAGCAGGCTTCAGGGACAGAATCTCCAGCAGCCGAGCAGTTCCCTATACCCACAGGCACAAAGGTCAGTGAGAGAGCCTGTTTGGTGGGCCGAAAGGGGAGAAGGTGTCTCCATAACTCAGGCCCCCTCGGGAGGCAACAGCAGAGGCAACAAATGACTGGAGCTCCCAAAGCAGACAGGAGCTCAGATCCATTGTTGAAGGTCTCTGCATAAACCCTCTGAGGGAACTGAGCCCTGTGTGGCGGCCCTGCCCCTACCTGAGCACCTGAATTTAATCTTACACTGAATACAAGCCCTGCCCCCACTGAAAGCCCTGAGGCTAGGAAGCAGCATTTGAATCTCAGACTCCATGCACTAGCTGGGTGGATATGGAGGGAAGGTGGAGGTGGAGAGGAATCTCAGAAGTCAAGTAACTGGCTGGGAAAATGCCAAGAAAAGGGAAAAAAAATAAGACCATGGAAGGTTACTTTCTTGGTGAACAGGCATTTCCTCCCTTTCTGATGAGGAAGTTCAATGCTTACCATCAGGAAAATATATAGAAGTTGAGGCTTCTGTATCCCAAACATCCAAAATAGATATCCAATGGGCTCAGGCCATGAAAGAGCTCAAAAAGGATTTTGAAAATCAAGTTAGAAAGGTGGAGGAAAAACTGGGAAGAGAAATGAGAGAGATACAAGAAAAGAATGAAAAGCAGGTCAGCACCTTGCTAAAGGAGACCCAAAACAATGCTGAAGAAAATAACACCTTAAAAAATAGGCTCACTCAACTGGCAAAAGAAGTTCAAAGAGCCAATGAGGAGAAGAATGCTTTCAAAAGCAGAATTAGTCAAGTGGAAAAGGAGGTTCAAAAGCTCACTGAAGAAAACAGTTCTTTCAAAATTAGAATAGAACAGAGTGAGGCTATTGAATTTAGGAGAAAACAAGAAATCACAAAACAAAACCAAAAGAATGAAAAAATGGAAGATACTGTGAAATACATCATTGGAAAAACAACTGACCTGGAAAAGAGATCGAGGAGAGACAATTTAAAAATTATGAGACTACCTGAAAGCCATGATCAAAAAAAGAGTCTAGACATCATCTTTTATGAAATTATCAAGGAAAACTGCCCTGATATTCTAGAACCAGAGGGCAAAACAGGTATTGAAAGAATCCACTGGTCACCACCTGAAAGAGATCCAAAAAGAAAAACTCCTAGGAACATTGTGGCCAAATTCCAGAATTCCCAGGACAAGGAGAAAATATTGCAAGCAAGTAGAAAGAAACAATTCCAGTATTGTGGAAACACAATCAGGATAACCCAAGATCTAGCAGCTTCTACATTAAGGGTTTGAAGGGCATGGAATAGGATATTCCAGAAGTCAAAGGAACTAGGACTCAAACCAAGAATCACCCACCCAGCAAAACTGAGTATAATACTTCAGGGGAAAATATGGTCTTTCAATGAAACAGAGGACTTTCAAGTACTCTTGATGAAAAGACCAGAGCTGAAAAGAAAATTTGACTTTCAAACACAAGAATGAGAAGAAGCATGAAAAAGTAAACAGCAAAGAGAAGTCATAAGGGAGTTACCAAAGGTGAACTGTTTACATTCCTACATGGAAAGATAATATTTGTAATTCTTAAAACTTTTCAGTGTCTGGGTAGTTGGTGGAATTACAGACACACACACACACACACACACACACACATACACACATGCATGCACACACAGAAACAGAGAGCACAGAGTAAACTGAATAGAATAGGATCCTATATTTAAAAAATGAAGGTAAATGGTGAGAGAGAAATGTATTGGGAAGAGAGAGGGATAAATGGAATGAGGTAAACTATCTCTCATAGAAGAGGCAGGCAGGAGATATTTTAGTGGAGGGGAAAAGAGTGGAGCAGAGAGAAAAACATGAAGTTTACTCTCATCACATTCAACTAAAGGAAGGAATAAAATGCACACTCATTTTGGTATGAAAACCTATATTACAATACAGGAAAGTGGGGGAGGAGATAAGCAGGGTGGGGGGGGATGATGGAAGGGAGGGCAATGGGAGGAGGAAGCAATTTGAAGTCAACACTCTTGGGGAGAGACAGGATCAAAAGAGAGAATAGAAGCAATGGGGGGCAGGATAGGAGGGAGGGAAATATAGTTAGTCTTACACAACATGACTATTATGGAAGTCATTTGCAAAACTACACAGATATGACCTATATTGAATTGCCTGCCTTCCCAAAGGGAATGGGTGGGGAGGGAGGGATGGGGAGAATTTGGAACTCAAAGTTTTAGGAACAACTGTTGAGTATTGTTCTTGCTACTACGAAATAAGAAATACAGGTAATAGGGAATAGAAAGTCATCTGGCCCTACAGGACAAAAGAGAAGATGGGGACAAGAGAAGGGAGGGATGATAGAAGAGAGGGCAGGTTGGTGATAGGGGAAATTAGAATGCTTGGTGTATTGGGGTGGGGGGAGGGGGCAAATGGGGAGAAAATTTGGAACCCAAAATTTTGTGAAAATGAATGTAAAAAGTTAAATGAATAAATTTATTATAAAAAATTAAAAAAAAACATGTCAGAAACAGAAATGGGAGAAGAATGAAGGCAGGCTTGCCTGGTTCCCTCCACAAGGTTCTAGGAGAAAGTCACCAGTGAGAGAAGTGGGACCAGTCTTGTGGAGGGATGTTGTGGAGGGATAGTGAATGGACTGAGGGAAATCATTTCAGGTTGAGGATGACCGAAGCCCTGAGGGAAGCTCCAGGATGAACCATCAGTATGGGAGGAATGGTTCTAAAGTTCTAAGGAAGTCAGGAAACAATCCTCTGTTTCCCCATTTGCAAAGTGTTGCAGGACTTGCATTGCCCACCTAAGCAAAAATTGGGGGGGAACAGATGAGAACATGTATTTACAATGCTTTGTAAAAGTGAACCATTACATAAATGCAATTTATTATTATCATTCTCTTTTTTTTCTCCTTTGTATCTAGACATACACCTCACTAAGACATTCATGATTTCAAACACATTGACAATAAAGGATATTCATTTACAGAAAAAACCTCATAAAATATACGTATTGATATCCACATGTGCAGATATGTTCAGAAATAGACCTCCTCACATCCCAGAGTATATCCTCAAAGCTCCAAATGAGCTATAATCTCATTAGAATTAATCAACAATATTTATTAAACACCTACTATGTGCCCCCCACTGTGCTAAGTGCTAGGTATACAAATGAGAGAAAAAAGACAGTCCTTGCCCTCAAGAAGTTTATAATCTAATAGGGGGACAACATGCAAATAAATATATACAAAGTAAACTAAACCCAAGATAAATAGGGAAACAACTGCAATTAAAGTGTTGACAAAGGTTTCTTGTAGAAGGTAGGATTTTCATTGGTACTTAAAGGAATCCATGGAAGTAGTCAGAGAGGGGAAGGTAGAAATTTCTAGTCATGGGGGATGGACAGAGAGAATGTCTGAAGCCAGGAGATAGACGATCTTGTTCGTGGAATATGGGCACTTGCTCCAAGGATACGTTGCAGCTCAGGCCTTCTCTCCCTGTACAATTTTTGTCTGTGTCTTCTTAATCATAGATTTATATTTGAGAAGGACTTCAGAGGTCATCTAGCCCAAACCATCACTGCTACATGCCTGGAATCCTCTCCCTCCTCATCTCTGCTTCTTTACTTCCTTTGAATCTCAGCTGAAGTCCTACATTCTGCAAAACGTCTTTTCCAGGACTCCTAAGTATAAGTGTCTTCCCTCTCAGACTATTCCCAATCTGTTCTGTATAGATTTTGTTTGTACTTACTCATTTGCATGTTGTTAGCTAATTCCTGATTTCTGTCTTGCTATCAACTTGGATAACTGGATTTCTTTGCTATATGTGTTCATTGTGGAACTGTTATTTCACGGGAAGGGAGTCAAGTCCGGGATAAAAATCTTGGGATCCTCCTTTTCTCATTAATGAACAGTGATCAAAACTTATACCTAAAACTACACCCCCTAAGCCAATGATATTTAAGCAAGCAGATAGATATAATTCTAAACTGGAACCCCACTGTCTCTGAAGACAGCAGAGTGTTCTCTGGCTCCAAACTCTTTTTTACATCCTTTCTGGAAGGAATTAAAATCTATCTCGGAAAAGGGTGGGGGAGAAGAGGCTAGAGGTATCTATTCTGCCTCCCTTAGAGCCACACAATGACACTATTGTGCTACATTTAGGGGATAGCCTTGATGACTTGCATGTTGCTTCCCCCATTATATGATGAGCTCCTTGAAAACGTTTTTTGCACATTGGAAATTGTGATGTTAGAAACCAAAATAATCAGCCTCCCACTCACTGATGAGAAAAAAGTTTGCTATTTCCATTTGTTTGTTGTCCTTTTCCCAGGTTCATCTTTAAAGATGATCCTTAAAGATATCCTAATTATGTCCTATCGTTCTTGTAGAAATTTATCTTACTTGCTACCACTTGCAAGTGTTTGGATAATTAATACTGCTTCCTTCCAAATCCACATAAGATACAATAAGTAATGTTTTTCTTGCCCTCTTAATGCATGTGGGGGTGAGGATGGAGAAAATCAGGAACTGAAAATAAAACACAATTTTGAAAAATTAATTAAAATTTTAAAATCTAAAAAAGATGATAGTGTTGCTGTTCTGTTCCATTTCTCTTCTTGGCAAGAATGTCAAATATTTTCTAGCAAAGGTTGTTTCTAGGCCCTTTTGCTTCCTCATTAAGGTGGAGTTTTAAATAGCAAAACCTCATATAAGAAACTGCAACAACCTTGTCAATGTCTTTTCTTTTGTCCACTTTCCATTCTTCAATGTCAAAAAAGCTTATTTGAATAGGTCAGGATGGCATTGTTTTAGCTGCAAACCATTTCTTATTATAAGTTTTAATATTCCTCCAATTTGGTTCTGATTTTGATTTTGTTTTATCGAGCTAATGATCTAACGATCCACGGGCATCTGATTCATGATGTCACTCCTTCATTGGCAGCTATAAACCTTTAAGATTTCATTTTTTTGTGATGTTATCCAAACCTTGCATATGAAATGTTTCCAAACTCTTCCTGAAGCACATTCATGACAGATAGACAGGTTGTTCCTCTGTGAGATTTTTGACCTCCTTGTTTTTTCTGAGCAGGGAAGTCCTTTTCAAAAGAAAGATGAGAGAGCAGTTAGGAGGCTATCACAATAGTTCACCTGAGCAGTGCTAGGTCATCTCTTCCAAGACTCTCATTTTATAGATGAGGAAGCTGAGACTTAAAGAGAGAAAGCAATTTATCCTAAGGTTGCATAGACAGTAAACAACAGAGCTGGGCTCTTACTCTCTGACTCCAGATCTGATGGGTTTTCCACTGCATGCTCCACACTGCTAGGTTTGTAATGCAGAAAAGTTTTGTACTTGAGGAATTCAATGTTTCTTTTTACAATTTTAAAGTCCCTGTGTTCTAAAAATAAAAAGAACAGATTTTTATAGATCAGCCTTAAAATATAAATTGATTAAAGGCTAAACATGACTTGCAAATAAATCATTAGAAAAAGACTATTTTCCATTTTTAAACATTGTGTTTTTATAAGATTTTTTTTCTATAATACCATCATTTCAAAAAAAAAACCATCCCCCAAAAAAAGATATTGAAGGAATAGGCTTAGCCAAAAGGAAACAAAGCTATCGTTTTTAGCAGGTAATATGATGATTTACTTAGAGAACCCTTTAGTTAACTAAAAAATTAATCAAAACAATTAGCAATTTTAATACAATTGCAGGATATAAAATAAATCCGCAGAAATCATCTGCATTTCTTTATCACCAATAAAACCTAGCAGGAAAAAAATTGACAAATTTAAATTCCATTGAAAATAACTCTAGATATTATAAAACACTTGGGAACCTACCTGCCAAGGCACACACAGGAATTATAGGAACGCAATTGCAAAACATTCTTCTTACAAATAAAAACATATCTAAACAATTGTAGAACTATACCTTACTCATGTAGACTGAGTCAACATAATAAAAATGACAATACTACTTAAACTGACTTATCTAAAAAAAACCCCCCAGATTTTCCAAGCCATGAAGAAAAGCACCCAAAGTCTGGTGCCTACAGAAGTCAAAGGATTTTACATTGCTGAGACCTGGTGTCGCTGTCTCACTTCAGCAGGTAACTTAACAGGGATCAATCAATTGGCACGTTCTCACTGAATGTGTCATTTATGACATTGAATTAATTACTTTATTAATGTATCTTATGTGAAGGTTAGTATTAGCAACCCCTTTCATTTATATGTTGGAAATAGAACATGTTATTTTTGTATGGTTGGAATATTCATAATTGTATTCAGGAGAAATCATCTAATCATAAGTTGGAAGCTCTTTACTACATATACAAAGTCATCCACCAGCAGAAATACAGAGGTCAGTAAAAGTCGAAGTATTTTTTAAAAAATCTAGTCTGATTTCCATTATTCATCCAAGGCATTGAAGGCACATCCTTCTTTTAGTCTTCTGGAAGGGTTGAGAATTTAGTTTAGAAACTTATTCGTACTCCAACTGTCTTGGAGGACATCCAGAAGTTTCAGGAATTTTTCTCCCTTGCCTTTTCCCTTGAGGGGTTATTTTTCTTCATGTCCATTTCTCTAGAGCAGAGGGAGAAAAATCAGTTGCTGTGACCTGATATACAGACAGGGAGAAACTGTTTTCCCTGAGAACTTGGCTTGGAATATGTGTTAGCAAAAATTCTTCTTAATCAAGATATAACATTCTTGGCTAAAGATCCTTTGAATGCCAAATCATTACCCAGTCCTGGTTCCCACAGCACGAGTGATAGAGCATTCACTTTTACTACTTCAGGATATCTCAAGAATATCTGTATTCCAGGAGAGCAGAATCTCATTAAGATGGGATATTTAGCCCACAAAACAAACCGGAATGAATTCATCTGATATTGGATTCTTTCTTTAAAATTGCCTCATCTGTGGTTTATATTTCCACAAATGGCCAGCATTAATACCTGTAAATGAGGCAAGAAAGACCAAGCAGTTCTGCGGGATGCATCCAGATCTGTGCTTTGGGACCAGTTTTAATTCCACGGCTCACTTCTAATTGAGTGTACATTACTCTAGACCAAGTTTTCCTGTCTGATTGGTTTTCTCATCTTTTGTGCCCCATCCTCCAGATCAGGATTAATTGCTGGCTATGGAGTCAGCAGAAACCTGGGTTTGAATACTGACATTCACACTTAGTAGCTGAGTGACTTGGGTCACACAGATGAGTACCACCAGAGGATCCATGGAGTGATAGTAATGATATCACCTAGGAATCACATAGTTCTTTCAGGTAAGCAAAGCACCAAAATATGTTATTTTATAGTAAAGAGAATACTGGATTCAAATCAGGACTCATGCACTTATTAGCTGTGTGACCCTAGGGAAGTCACTTAACCCCTCTAGGCCTGGGCTTCCTCACATATAAACTGAGGGGCTGGGCGTGGATGACATCGAAGGCCCCTTACAATTCCAAAGCTACCTCTTGTGGTTGTGTTCATCAAATGAAATAGTGTATACGCAGTATTTTCCAAAAGTTAGAATTAAATGTCAGCAGCTATTATCATTAGTTCCAAGTGGAGCAACATTACTGGGTTTTTTGACTGTTTTTCTCACCTCCAGCATGGGTCATTGCCAGATTTTCTGAATGTGAATTGAACATCCTGTTGGATGTTTAAATTTAATCAAGGTGAACTTGTCTGTTGTAATGACCAAGTAATCTTCCAGCCCAATAAAACATTCACTTTCAAAAATTACCATGAACTCTCCTAAATCGATCAAGATTTCCTCCTTTTCCTCTCCATCTTCCTCACCTTCTTCTACTGCTCGTATCACAAGGTCAATATTTCTCAGACTTTGCATTGGGATATTCAGGGACGTCTTGGGGAAGAGAGGGAAATAGCTCGAGTCAGTTCTGCAGAAGTACATAGTTACTTAGAGAGGGCAAGCTGCAGGCCTGGGACATGCACCAGCTCATAGAATGTTCAGCTTAGAAGGGGACCGAAGGACCTTTGAGCTTGACATCCTCATTACATCATTGAGAAAACTGTGGAGAAGTGAGTTGCTTATAGTTGCATTTATTAGTAACCAAATGGGACTAGGAAAAAGTGTGATACCTCGTCAGGTTCAGCAGTCTTTCAACTGTATAGTTGCCATGCTACATACTAAGAGATCTGGAGATATAAACATATACATATGTATGTTTATGTACATGTATATATACATGTATGTGTATATGTATGTGTGCATGTATATGTGTGTATATACACAGAAATATATGTACAAACATATATATACACAGAATATATATAAAATATATATTATATATACATATACATGCATACATGAATTAAATATTTATGAAGTACCTACTATGTTCCAGGCACTGTGCTAAATGCTTTACAAATTTTATTTCATGTGACCCTCATAATAACCCTGGGAAGTAGGTGCTGTTACTACCTCTACTTTATAGATGAATAAACAGAGGGACACCGAGTTTGTATCACTTAATCAGGGTCACACAGCTAGGAGTCTGAGCCTGATTCTGAACTCAAGTTTTCCTAACTCTAGGCTTAGTGTTTTATTTATTATACCACCTAGCTGCATTCTAATAAACCCATCCATCCATCCATCCATCCATCCATCCATCCATCCATCCATCCATCTACCGAAATGGCAACTAGGTGGCACAATGAATAATCTGTGAGACCTGAAAGTCAGGAAGACCTGAGTTCAAATGTGACCTCAGAGACTTACTAGCTGTGGGACCTGGGCCAAATCATCTAACCTCCATCTGCCCTAGTTTTATCATCTGTAAAATGGTAAGAATAATAGCACCAGGATTGTTTTGAGAACAATGAGCTAATATTTGTAAAGCACTTTGTAAACTTTAAAGACCTATATGTATGTATGACCCACCTAGGCTCACACAGCCAACATTTGTCAAAGAAATTTTTATGAGGAAATTGCTATCCTCTTCTGAATATCCTGAACTGCAAATGGAAATTTAGTTTCATCAAATTTTTAACATAGATTTTCTTTAAACATTCAGTCTTTGGCATCTTGGGACCAAAGAAGGATTCAATGGCCTCTGGCTTTCTGGGACCAAAAGATTCAGTAGCTTTGATAGAACAGGGGAAGATTTTCTGCTTCTATCCCTGATCCCAAAGAGCTTCATTCAAAGTAGGCAGAACTGAAGAAACTCTTCTTATTTCTTCACAGCAAGAAATGAAAAGTAAGACGCTGACTTCAGAACTATAGGAAAGGCTGACTTTCCAATGTATTCCATGCTTCCTCTGAGAAAGTAATGGATCTGGTAACAAATCCAGGTTTGCTTTGTGTTTTGGTTACTGTTGTGGTGATGCTGGTGGTCATTTACACATGATATAAAAAAATAATATCCCCATTATAATTTGATTATAGATATTAGAATCTTGGGGGATTTTTTTAACCTCAGGGACAATATGGATGTCTTTCTTCTCTAAGGAAATCAGAATATGAAAAACCTATCTTTTTAGCTTTAATGTCAATGAAGCTGTCAGTATTACCCTTAGGTTAAGGAAGATATCAACTTTTGATATGTTTCATAGGACTTTGATGGCTCTGTTTTTGCTTTTGTAAATGTTTTTATTTTTAAACTTAAATAGAATATAAGAAAAAAGAAACAAACTTAAATACTAAAACTAAAATTATACAAACTAAAAAAAAGAAAAAAAAGCATTGCCATGTGTACAGCAGAACATGAGAGAGAGTTCAAAATATACACAATGAATTTCCATTTCAAGAAAGCCTATGTAATAAATAAACACTATGCATTAGGTTGAGATGGCTGTGTTTCTGATACTGCTTCCAGTGACTTTTCTATTTCCTTCTTCTTTCCTTTTAAAGTAATACAACCATCTTTCATTTTCCTACTAAAACCCAATTCATGCCACAACCATTTGAGGAAGACTTGAGAAAAGCCAAATAACTAGCCTGCTCCTCTCTGACTTCCAAGTGATGAATACCAATTGCTATGTAATTGACTTGACTTTCATGATCATTATTGTCATGAACACAAAATTGGCACCCTACATTTCAGGTCAATAACCACATAATCCTAGATGTTGAAGGAATCTTCACAAAATAATCTAGTGGAAAGAACCATGGAACCAGATTAAAAGGACTAAGTTCACATCCCAATCCCACTACTTACAATCTATGCCCTTGACCAAATAGATTATCCTGTCTATAAAACAAAAAAGTTGGATTAGATGATCTCTAAAGTTCTTTCTACCTCTAAAGTCCTACCATATTTGTCATAGATTGTTCCAGTTCTAGAAAGATCTGGGTTCAGCTGATGGAGTAGAACTAGAGTTCAATGCTCTTTCAACTGCACTATATAGCTTTGGTTAGGATGATACGAGATCATGATTGTAGGAGTGAACCCTGTATAATTCATTTAGACTCATTCCATTCCATTACCCCACATTTATCCTTATAATGCATTCTATCCTTCAAATGTGTGTGTTTTTGGATATTAGTAACACTAGAAGAGAATGCATAAATGAATCAACAACTCTCCCAGACCAGGAATGTCTCCAGCCAGTTTGAACTCACTTGGAAGAGCTGCTTTTGAAATATTCAGTGAGTATTTATGCCTTGGAAATCAGCAACTGCCTGATTTATTGTCTAGATTTAAGAAAGCAATGGAGGAAAATAGTCATAGAGATTAAGCTTACAAATTGTTGTATACACACACACACACACACACACACACACACACACATATATATATATATTTTTTTTTTTTTTTCTGGAGAGCTACTTGTCAAACATTTACCATCTGTGTCCTTCCCTAGCCCTCACATAAGTCTGAGACTCCTTGGAATTTCTCTAGTTCTATGGATTCTTTTTAATCGTCTGTTTAGAAAACTTTAGCTTGTGCCTCCATTGATATATCTCCAGGTCAGACTATACTAAAGACTCATTATATTAAAAAGCAGAAGGCATCTAATTAAAACAGATTAATAACAGGGAATAGAATCCTGCAATAAATTACTTTCTAATCTCTTTCTTTATTGTACCATCAAAGGTGAGAAGACACAATGAGTTCAGGTGGTTATAACCAGAAATGTTGCCCTGGAATTGACCAGTGAAGCCTCCCACATACAATTGGCTCTGGAACCATCGTAACAATGTCAGACCATACCATACAGCGTCCTTGGGCATGCTCTATGATGCCAACCTCTCCCATTCACCAGTAGCTGTGGTTTTTGCATACTTTATCTGTGAGTCACTTTGCTCTCTTTCCACATGGTTGCTTCCTAGGCTCCCCTTTCCAGCTCATGCCGGCTGAAGCAGTCCCCTGTCCAGGTACTAGGCATCTTGGGGGTCTGGCATCCCAAAACTTTGTCTGATGAATAGCACCTCCTTCCTTCTCAGAACTGCCGGCAAACTGAAGCCATGTTGGAGAATCTCCATTAAAGGCAGAGTAGTCTTTAGCTCATATTACAAATGTAAACTTGTTTCTATTACTGGAGAAGCCCAAACCTCAGACAGTGGTATAATCTTCACATAAAAAGGACTTTTTAAAGTGCTGACTCTTTTACATGTTGGTTTCTTCCCTAAGTCCTTCCCTTCTTGAATTTCTCTCTAAAAAGTTTTGGAAACCTTGTGCCTTCTCTCTTTCAATTGAAGCTGAAAGCCAGAAAACCAGGACCTCTCTGCTCTCGAGCTCTCACTAATTCCCCCTCTCCCTCACGCAAGAGGGGTCATTGAGTAATTGATCTTCACCAATGCGGATAGTCTGTGTAAATTTCCTTTGAACTGAGAGTTATATATGAGGAAACCTTTTATTTCATTTTTAAAACTGTTTTTAAGGGTAAGGGAAAAAAGAAGAAAAACCCAGCAAGTATATTGGGGAGATTTATAAAGAGTTGGCGATGAAACAAGTGTTGATCAGGAAGAATCGATCTGAAAAATACCACCATCAAAGCATGTTACCCTTCTTACAGAGACCTTGATCTGCCTTTTGAGCCTATGATTTGTAACTAAAAACCTTGATATTCTGCAATATGAATCATTCCACCTCTTTTATTCATTATGCATGTACTGTGTGTGTGAGTATGTGTGTATGTGTGTGTGTGGACAAGATCTGTGTGCTAAGTGTAATTAAGATTTATTTTTAAGGACATGTGCATGTATATATATATATATATATATATATATATATATATATATATATATGGAGATCATGAAGGATATAGAGTACTGAGGAGAGGGTTGAATGAGGGGAAAAGGACACGAGTGGCTGCATAGGTAGGAGAGAGGGAAATCAAATTTATGAAGGAACAGGAGTAAAGTATGAAATTGATAATTGAGTAGAGCCAAAGAGAACCTGAGACAAGAAACAGTTTATGTTTAAGTTATTCTAGAGCAGTGGCTGGAAAAGAGTATTTTGGAAAAAATCAGCCTAGTTTGAACCAAAATAGATAGGTAGATGATAGATAGATAGATAGATAGATAGATAGATAGATAGATAGATAGATAGATAGAGAGGTACATACATACATACATACATAAGTTATGAAGTGCTTACTATGTGCCAGGCACTATAAAAATGCTGGGGATAGAAATACAAGCAAAAGCAAGACAGTACGGACCCTCAAAGAACTTATATTCTAATGGGGATGATAGCACATATAAAGAGATGAGTCCTACTTCAGGGCATTTCTAGGTATAAGACCTAATGAGACAGAAACGATCAATTTAAGATGGGACATAAAGAATTAACCATGAAGAAATGAAGAAATTCTTCATCCTAAAAATGGAATTTTAGCATCAGTCTAATTATACCATTATAATTAGGAATTATAGCATCAGCCTAAGCCATAAGATTGTGCTTGGAAAACTAGAGAGAAATTCAGATTTTATTTTCCTCTCTGAGGAAAGGGGGTAGGGTGTTTGAAAGAGAGAAAGAGATCATCTGGTCTGGAAAAGGAGAATAACACTAAAACATCAAAATTATCTGTAAAATTTAGACAAAGCTAAATTCTGCAGGTGTGTTATGTACCTGTAGTTTACTCATTTGGATAGAATTTGTACCAAGAGGTTCTTTCTCCTATAATGCCTTGAATCTGGGACTGTTGAGTCTGTGATGTGTTGATGAGCCATTATTGTACAAGGGTACAAAAAAACCTAAGACATAAAGGAGAAGACTCACTTTCATCTCATATGTGATGATAGTGGAGAATGCCAGCACCTAACAGAGGTGGTAACACCATGAAGAGTGTCTAGGGGGCTAGTCTTGAAGTTAGAAACATCTGGTTTCAAGTCTTGCTTTCACATATGCAACCTACATGACCCTGGGCAAGTCACTTACCCTTTCCATGCCCCCAGGCGTTCTCCAGTACTGTAAAGAACAGACCAGTTGCCAAGAAGAAAGTGAAAGATATCTAACCCCAATAAAATCACAGATCTAAGCCAAAAAATAAAAGGTAGAGAACAAGTAAATATTTTATCAAATATTTTCTATAAATAAAAAGACCATATGCTTATTAATTAATTCAAATGACATTTTTTCCCAAAAGTGAGTGAATGCTCCTAAAACAGAAAATATTCCACAGTTCCATCGAGGCACTTGTGCTATGAGCGACATATTTTTATTTTACTCTGACTTTGATGATAGTTACAATATCATTATCGTTCTGTTTTATTAATATATTTCAATAGTCTGCAGCAAATTAACAGTTCTTTTTATTTTTCAAAACAAGTCTTGCTTATAAAACCCTATGAACTTGTGAATTCTTTCGCTTAATTCTTCATAGATAGATACACACACACGCGCACACACACACATTCATAAGATCTTTGCTTACTGCTGTCTCGCAAAATTGGAAAACGAAAATCTTTTAGACCAAAACATTGTTCTCCCTACCACAAAAAAAAAGGTAGCACAAGAAATGAGAGTTAGTTCAGCTGTCTAATTTAATGGTTTTAAGCTATATTAAAAAGAAGGAAAACAGAGATAGTTCTGTCAACGTGGTCAGATCCCATTTGCAAAATTATGACCAGTTCGAGGTGCCATGTTTCAGAGGAGGCATAAACAGATGTGTGCAGAGGAGGGTGATTGAAAAGGTGAAAGGAAATGATGCAGGACATGAATCTGGGAGTTCAGTACAAAGAACTGTGGATGTTTAGCACAGAGAAAAGATAACTATTTCTAATATAGTTTTGGTCTTCACATATTTGAAAGGTTGTCACGTGGAAGAAAGGTTTTATTCATCGTATTTGCTGCAGAAGACAGCACTAGGACAGAAGGACAGAAATTATAGGGAAGCAGTTCTTAGATCATTATAAAGAAAATCTTTCTAAAAAATAAAGTTGTCCCAAAATAGCGCACCAATGTTGATGCTATTAGTACTAAGATTTCTGCCTTTGAATACTGGATCTAAGCATCTTTCAGAATAAATAGGTTAGAAACAAAATTAATAAAGATTTTCACCTTAGTTTCTTCTGTACTTATAACCAAGAATTCCAATCACTCCCATGGTGATAAACTTCCAGAAGGAGAGGAGCATGGACCATATTATATCTTCACAAAATAGTCTCCAGAGTCTTTCAATTGAAAAACCAAAAGAAAGAAAATTTCCACATAACTTGCAAGTAGTCAAAAATAATGTGGTTTTAAAGCCAATTTTGTCATGTCAGTGAGCTGGAATTACCACATTTTGCTTGACCTCACCAAACGGTCTACATACAATCAAGTAGCTTTGAGATTTTAAGTCAATTCTTGATTATGAGTACAGAAGAAACTAAGGTGAAAATCTTTATTAATTTTGTTTCTAACCTATTCATTCCGAAAGACACTTAGATCTAGTATTCAAAAGGCAGAAATTAGCAAACATGCCTATTAGCTTTGATAGCAGGCTCTGGAAAATCAAAGGCCAATATCTTTGGAGAGTAGCTGCAGAGGAGATCAGTCTCACCCAAGTAAAATTCCTAACTAGGAGTCAGTAGCTAGGAGTCAATCCATTCATTTGAACACCATACAAATGAATTAACTATGACAGTATGGATTGTGTGTTCAAGCTAGGTATGTAGCCATAGGTTAACTGATTGATAGCTGACATTCATAGAGTACTTTACACACATGACCTCATTTGAACTTACTCCACCTTGCCCTTCATCCTTGCTCAGATCAACTTGTTTATAGCAGATGGACAAAATAGCACAACAGGTTTAATCATATATATATCAATACATTTCTTTAAGTTGTCTTGGATTTCTCTCAATTCACATTTACTCTTCTTCTATTTTGCCAACAAAATAACCCACCATCCATTTGCTTTACTACTATGGAAACAGAGGAATGTACTATTAAATTTTTAACACTGATCTGTTTGCTATTCACCCTTTGTTTTCAAACAGGACCAATGACATCACAAGCTGATGCCTTGACTTGAACATCAATTGCATTTAAGGGAGACAGACTTGCACAAAGTCATCAGTGTTACCTTCTCTTCCAGAATGATTCAAGTCCAGTGACAAGACAAAATCAATGTGACTGCTGATGGCCCAGGATGCAGTGGATGACCTTGGCATCTTCAATGGCTGACCAAGTTCCAAGTGTTCCACAGAGCCTGCTTCAGCTATCTTCATAACTGTTGGAACAAATAGTTCTTATCCACCCATTCCACCCAGGGAAGTCTACACATGTGTATATATGCCTAACTCCTCAACATGTCTGAGTCCTGTTGGTTACGTTTGACCTGGTTTAGCCCATCTTCCAAGGTAATTTTAGTAGGGATTAATCTCCATGCATGGTACAGCTTCTTGGAGCCACAGGTGAGAGTTTGGTAAGGTGGATAACAAAAGTGAAGGAGCAGCCCTGAAAAGGGCTTGGCAAGCCCTCACATCAGGCTTGTCAGTCCTCCCTGAACATCCTATACATCCCTACAATACAATATATTGCATATTTGCTGTTTAAAGTCCCTCTTTTGTAAAAATTTTTCTGACTTCTCTAAAGAACAACACTCACACTTTGGATAGTAGAATGGAAGTGGAGGATTTTTTTTAGACAGCCCTCCATCTGTCCTCATGATCTATTGCCCCCTCTTTTCTAATTTTTGGAGTGTACCTGAAATGATTTCATGAGTGTCTGGACCTCTGGGTCTAAGATTGGATTGGCACCTTATAGTCTTCAAGATTTACCTGGGGTATTGAAAGGTTAGTAACTTTCCCAGTGTCATGGAGCAATATATGTCAGAGGCAGGATTTGACCTCTCCCTAGTCTTACTAACTTGTGTGGCCCCTCCTCAATCCACAACATCACACTGCCTCTCTGTTGCCTGCTTCTTGCTAGAGGTATCTGTGTATCTGATAGAGGTATCAGATTTCTACCCCCCATTTAGACATACCATAAATCAAAGTTCTGGAGTACTTAGTAATTTTGATTTTAAAAAAAGAAAGTATACAGACTTCCAGGTTTTAACTTCCTTCCAGAGATGAAGTTAGCCTTCCATGTGAAATTGAATGCAGTTCTCTACAGAAGAGCCTCTGCATTTTGAAATAAATCCCCATTTATGAAGGCAGCCCTTAGCATTATTTTCTATTAGTTTGTGAAGTTCAGATGCTTTATTCATGGTTTATGAATCATGTTTGACATCAAGGTTTGTATTATTAAACTAAGTAAAAAGCAATTTGGAATGGGTTCTGGGATGCCAAAAATAAGGAATAGATGCAGGCATGTAAATTACAAGCAGGAACACCAGGCTGTTTCGAATCAGTACCAGCTGCTGTTGATGTACCCAGGACATCACACATCAATTGGGCTTTGTTTTTTTGAAGACATTTCTGTATCGTCACCTCTAGTGGCCAACTGGCTTAAGCCTGTTCAAATACTATCCATCTCTGACAAGACAGAAGAAGGATTTGAGCAGGCATTCTCAACTTGTTTTCAGTCATGGGCCTCTTTGAAGTCTAGTAACGCCTATCAACCCCTTTCCAGAATGTTTGTGGCCTCCATTCATTAATGGAAAGAAATGCCAACTTTCAGCTAGAGATGAATGAAAATAAACATGCTCTTTTTACCATCCAGATTTACAGATCCCATGAAATCTATCATGAGCTTGGGGATCCTTGTATCCCTTGTTAAGAATTCAGATGTTAATAGCAGGAATTAAGGAGAGGCAACAAGATATGATGGAAAGGGGATTGGTTTGGGGGTCAGTGGGCCTGGATTCAAATTTTGGCTTCACTCATTATTACATATATGACCATGAAAATGTGTCTGAGCCTCAGTTTATTTGATTCTAACGTAAGAGGAGCATTCGAGATTAAGGCTGGAGAACCTGTGACTTTAAGGCTACATGTGGCCTCCTAGGTCCTTGAGTGTGACCTTCTGACTGAGTCCAAGTTTTACAGAACAAATCCTTTCATCAAAGGAATTTGTTCTGTGAAGTTTGGATTCAGTCAAAGGGCCACACTTGAGGGCCTAGCAGGCAACATGTGGCCCTGAGGCCACGGGTTCTCCAGCCCTGCTCTAGATCATCTCTAGGGTCCCCCTTTTAGCTCTAAATATTTGATCATCAGAGAAAATAATTTTGTATTCTTTCTTTATGGTATATAATCCATGGTCCAGAGCTGAAACATTAAACTTAGACCAGGTATGGCCTTAAGGACTTCAATTCTTCAGTCACCAAGCATTTTACTATGTGTTGGGCAATGTGCTTAGCCTTGGGTAAACAAAGATAGAGTTTGTGTTCTATCAGCTCCTTTCTAAGAACTTTTCTTTGTGACATGTTCTCACTCACAGTTGTCCCTGAGAGCATTGGAATTGACTAACTTTGCCCCCAACCAGTTTCCACCAGATTTTGGTTCATGCCTAAAGTCTCTACAACAAAAAGAAAAGAATTCTCAGCTCCCATGCAAGCAAGTACTTAGGGTACCAAGGCATCAAACATACAGAATGCTTTATTTAGCAGAAAGGACTTGTACCCATTTCCACAAACATTTGAAACAGCTCTCCTTCCCTCACAAGTGAGTCTTTACCATCCAAGGTAGAATTATAGTTTTACCATGGATTGACCCTTCTATAAGAGGAAAAACTTACAAATCAAGAAAACCTCCCCTAGGTGAGCTCTATTTCATTAGATCTAGCTGGAGATATCCTTTATTCTAATTCTACTGGATTTCCCCACCCCACAGGGGAAAACATTTATGCTTGTTAGAATCTATTCCATAGACCTAGAGAGTGGACTTGACTCACAGTATTGGTGGAGAACAGATGTAGGATTTGTTCCTTTACATCCTGTCTCTGTCCTCCTTGGCTGCTCAGCTCTGACTTATACTGTATTCCAGAACCTCTCCGTTTGGTGTAAGAACGATTCTGTTTAATGTGGAAGACATGAGCAAGGAAGGATGGTCAAGAAACTCCATTTATTCTTTGGTATAGGACCCCAATGCCTTGATAAATATAGTTTTACAGTGCACATCGATCTCTCAAAGGACTCCATGACCATATAACCTTCCTTCTAAGGAACTGAGTCTATGAATGTCCAATTGATTTCTCTTTGTAGCCCTTCTTTCCAATTCTCCGACCTTCATCTTCCTTTTAAGGGCTAATTGATATAGTATCAAAGGGCAAAAATGTTTATATCCCATCAAGGCATTAAACTTGTCAAGGAATTCCTTTGGGGAAAAAATGGGAAATAAAGACACTTTGGATTGGGAGCCATCATCAACGCCAGAAAAAAGGAGTATGTCAGTGATGCCACAAGTATCCAGGACTATGAAAGGGGATATCTAATATGCTTAGGTCAGCTTTATCATAAGCATTTTGCACAGATAAAGGGAAAGCTACCATTTTTATATCTTTTACAAAAGTTATCCAAAGTTCTCTACTTCTCTTGAGGATGCTACCTAAGGGTATATTGGTAAATGTTTAATAATTGGTTCTGGTGGTGTAGGGATGGTGGTGGTGATGGTGGTGAGGAGATGGAAATGTATGCTTGACTTTTAAGTTTAATCTCAATTCTTAACTTTTTTTCTATTATTTTCTAATGTCTAGACAACCAGCAAAACATACAATTAATACCTAATTGTGACTTTTGCTGATTTCCAAAGTGCAAATGCTCAAACTGGAAATTTAACAACCAGTTCTTGAAAGTTGATTGGAATTGGCTTCAGTATACATTAGGTCCCAACTAAAGCATTTCATTTTATTAGAAGCCTTCCACAATCCTTCTTTGTTCTAGCACCTTCCCTCTATTATTTTCCATTCATTCAATATGTAGCTCATTACGTATGTATTTGTGTGTGTATACATTTGTTTGTATGCTGTATTCGTTGGTCTCTGCCTCTGTCTCTGTCTCTCTGTCTCTGTCTCTCTGTCTCTCTCTGTCTCTCTCTCTCTGTCTCTCTCTGTCTCTCTCTGTCTCTCTCTCTCTCTCTCTCTCTCTCTCTCTCTCTCTCTCTCTCTGTCTCTCTCTCCTATATCTCAACATCTCACCCCAAACTGGAAATTCAGTGGCCATTCGTAGAGGCCCAATCCCAATCCCGATCAGCTATCTCTCAGAGCTATCAGGACGTTATGAGGTGCATAGTCAGAGATGAAGTAATAGTCAGGTCTCAGATGTTACTTGGCTCAGATCCACTTGAGGTAATCTATGGCAGTTGAACTAGTAGGATGTTTCGGAGGCTAATATTCATGTACAGTGTTTCTAACCAGAGATTTCTTTCAGTTTAACCAGAAATTAGTCAAAGATTTCAAAACATGCCATCATCTCTCAAAATTCTAGCATGATGAAATGGTTTATCACACCTTTTTTTTATTTTATTTTTTAAAAACATTTATTTATCTATCTTTAAATTTCAACATTCATTTTTATAAGATTCGAGTTCTAAAACCCTTCCTTCATTCCTCTCTCCCTAAGCAGCATGCAACCTAATATAGGCTATACATATATATCAAATATATAATTATTAGCCCCATTTCCACATTAGTCACATTGTGAAAGAAGAATCAGAGTAAAAGGGAAAACAGTGAGAAAGAACACACACTCACATACACACACGCGCACACACACACACACACACACAAGAGAATAGTATGCATTTATCACCATTCAGACTCCACAATTCTTTCTCCGGATAGGGATAGCTTTTCCATCATGATTCTTTTGGAATTGTCTTAGACCATTGCATTGCTGAGAAGAGCTGAGTCTACCACAGTTGAAGATCGCACAACACTGCTGTTACTGTGTCCAGTGTTCTTCTGATTTTGCTCACTGCACTCAGCATCAGTTCATACAAGTCCTCCCAGGTTTTTCATCACACCCCTTTGAATGTGCTCTTGTGGTTTCACCTTACAACATTTTACCCAAAGGAAGAACCAAGAAAATATGAAGAAGCAGGGGAGTTTATAAGAGGGATTATCTTAAGTTCCTAAATAAATATTTTTCCTACCCTTAAAGTTCAACTGCATTTCCTGTAGACTGGTCATACAGTTTTCTCCTCTGTTTAATTCAAAATTAGTATAAAACATCAAACAAAAAAAGCGAAAAAAGCAAAGTCTTCCCTTCCTTGTTTCAAATCCGTCCCATCCAATTTAGCAGGAGAATGGTACTGATTTTGAAGGGAGCAAAGGAGGGTGGGATAACAAGAAAGCAAAGCACAAAGTCCATTGAAAAAAATCTATGTCTGGCTTTCTCTATGAATTATGACTATTCAAAGGGGAAAGTCTGAATGCTTGCCAAAAAGACTAACATGTAAAAGGACAGCTGGAGTTTGCTGCTAGGGTTACAATGCATTACTGTTCCATAGGAGGGGAAGAGAAGGATCACTTGCCATAATAACTTATGAATCACATGAGACATCAGGCTATCTTTGCAAAAGAGATGGGTTTTCCCATAGCAGAAGAAACAGGTATTGAAGGAAAACCATTGTAGAGACTAGAGAGAGAGATGTGTGAACAGAGCACTCAGCACCAATTTAGATCTTTTAAAGATATGAACAGAAGACAGCAATAAGGGCATGAGCTGAATACAAAGCAAGGCATGTGGATGTCACAATAGCATCAGAAGTGGTCAGGGTCAGACTAGCTCAGGCTGGCAAGGAAAAAGAAAAATAACTGAAATGAGTTTTTAAAACTTTTTTTATCAGCCCTAGAATTTCACTGGGATGGAGTGCTCCCAAAGAGGAGACTCCTTCCACCAATTCATGTTAGCACCTACTCTGAAATTCGTAGTCTTTACATCTAGGTGGCACAGTTGGATAGAATGTTCGACTTGAAGTCAGAAAGAACTGAGTTCAAATGGCTTCAGTCATGTGACCCTGGTCATGTCACTTAAACTCTATTTGCCTCAATTTTCTTACCTGTGAAATGGGGGTAATAAGAGCATCTGTCTCTCAGGGTTGTGTGATGATCAAGTGAGGCAATAATCATTATAAAGTTCTTAACACTCTGCCTGGCACAGAGTAAATGCTTTCTTCCATCATTCTTCCTCTCCTCTTTCCCAGCTTCCCCCCCTTTATGATTTTCTTTCTTCCTCCTTTTCTTCCTTACTTGTCAACCGACTTTCCCAGGGTCACACCGTCAGTGTATGTCCAAGGTAGAACTTGACCTAGCTTTTTCTGACTATTAGACCAAGTCATTACCCACCATGTCATGCTCCCTCTCTTTTTGATCCCTTTTAATGAGAAAAGCACAAGAATGAAAGAAAGAGTAAGTTTTTTTGGAGGGGGTGGTATGAAGAGTTGGTTAGCTTTTTATTTTCCTATATTTTCTCTGCTGAGTAGAATGCCCTTTAGACTGGAAAGGACAGAACAAAAACATCTCATAAAGAGTTCAGAACAAGATAAGCAAAAATAACCCACCTTTTGGATAGTCTTCAAAAGGGTTTTGGATACAGAGCAAGGGGATATTTACTAGGGGTCGAAATGACTGTTGGCAGGCAAGCCCCTTTCGACTGCTCTCTGACTTCTGAGGTTTCAGAATATACCCGAGGCCAAACTATATAAAATCCTGTTTCTTTGTTTGTTTGTTTTCACCCTGACTTTGAAGGGGTCTTCTGGGTGGGAGTAGCCAAACAAGTAAAGAGATCTAGAGAAGTCAGCGGGGAAGACTGAAAACTACGACTTGGAAGACATGGAGAAAGACAGAGGTTAAAATCAGAGCAGCATCCTGACTGGACGTTATGACCAGAAATCTGCCATCATGGGGGGAGCCGAGCCCTGTCTGACATTATCAGTCTCCAATGACAGAGGCTAGCTCTGAAGAACCAAGGGCAAAATTTCAGAGCTGGACAGCAACCATCTAAGACACAGGAGCTGGGCTATTGGTAAAGCTGACTTAGGGTTTTAGCCTCCTTTCTTTCTTTTTTTGTTGGTTGTCATTTTTCAATTGTGTCAGGCTCTCCATGATGCCATTTGGGGTTTAGTTGGCAGAGATAATAGTTTGTTACTTCTTTCTGCAGATCATTTTACAGATAAGGAAACTGAGGCAAATGGGGTTAAGTGCCACACAGCTAAAAAATGTCTGAGGTCAGATTTGAACTTATGAAGATGAGTCCTCCTAACTTCAGGTACAGTATTCTATCCACCTAGTAGCAGTATTTACCTAGTAGTCCCTTTCCTTTCTTTTAGAGTAGAGAATTGCTCTGACCCAATTACTGCTTGCTTTATTAATTTTCTAGGGGAGAACTGGATGAAGGAAAAGTCAGCCACACTGTTCCTGACTCGCACCCACCACTTGCAGAGCAAACTGTAGACGCTTTTAAAACTGGTGTTAATTGTATTGCCTTAAGTGTTTTCTTATTATGTGAAACAATGTACTAAAATTCATATAGTCATTGGAACCTGTAAACAGTGAGAATGGGAAATGAGGAAACAATAACTCAGATAGTTTGTCGAGTATAAACTGTTTCAATCTGCATATTTAATTGAGAACACAGTTCATAAAAAAAGAATATTATTTAGGATCAGATACCTCATGAGAATAAACTAATACAGACACCCCAGGTGTAAGTGGACAAAGCCTAAGGAATATCGTTTTCCTTTTCAAAACTCTGCTTGGGCCATTGCGAGAAGGGAGCAGAGGTAAGCAGCCTCAGTACACTAGAAGAGAAATCTTTTGCATCTCCTCTGGTATACCCTAGAAAATTCTTCATCCTAGAAAGTCACTATAACTCTGGATTTCACACCTCACAAGTACTCTCGGTCCTTGTTGCTCCCGCATCTAACTGGTTGCCCTCTTCTTCCTGGGATGGGGAACCTGCGCCTTGAGATCACATGTGGCCTTGAGGCTGCGGGTTCCCCGCCCCAGTCCTTGAACCTGCATTTAAGGAAAGCACCAGGCCATCCATTTCTCACCAAACTGCAATCCAAACTCTTTCTTTCAGTCAATTACCTTCCTCTCCTTCATTCTCCCCTCTCACCCCAATTCCCCCAGCTTTTATTTCCCTTTTATGTGATATAGTTCCCCATTAGAATATAAGTTCCTTGAGGGAAGGGATCATCTTTCTTTCTGTTTGAATTTATTTTCCCAGTGCTTAGCACTTTATCTGGTACAGAATAAGCACTTAATGAATTCTTGTGGGCTGGCCACACAGCCTGCATTCCATCATAAACTGGCACCCCAGATGGAGATGGAGGGTTTTTTATAGGTAAGAAGGATGGAGAG
Source organism: Bettongia penicillata ogilbyi (assembly GCA_023548195.1). NCBI lineage: Eukaryota > Metazoa > Chordata > Mammalia > Diprotodontia > Potoroidae > Bettongia > Bettongia penicillata. Next base: position 474,506 of record JAJHZJ010000588.1, read on the forward strand.
TATTCCTAACTTTTGGGTGAAATTGAATGAGGCTAAGGGGAACCTTATCACAAGATAGAAATTCCAGAATGGACGTCCCATCTCTTGTAACTGCATTTGATCTATAATTCAGGGATAACTGTGTTCCCGACTTATGACAGGCACATTCTGGAATATTCCCCTTTGGATTTCTAAGACTGAGCCCATTGAAAGAGAAACACTTTTATAAACCCTAAGGAGTTATTGACACTATTCAGAATGACCAGAGGAAAAGGAAGCAGGAAACAGTATAGAAATCACTTAGTCAATGACTCAAAACTAAAGGAGGAGCTGCTGGAAGGGTGATTACCAAAGTCAGCTCCTGGAGCAATAAATATTCTTTGGCATGCTCTCCCTGAGCCAAGCCCCTGAGGTTCCAGGACTCCCTGAGTGCGCTGGGATTCCCTCTCTGTCTACTGCTGTTGACTCCAGTTCCCATTGGCTATATTCCCCATATTTTAGTTGCCAACGAATTTTGGTTTCATTTAACTGTTTAATATCAATTACCTTTTTCAAAAGGATATTTACTTCAAAGATAGAGCAAGAGCAACCATATAAAGATTTCACCCCAACTCTAACTAGACCCACTCTGTTCGTATCAGATACAGTGCAACTTCCAAATAAATCCCTGTCTCAGTTTCCTCTTGTCTGAATTCATACATTTTTTTTTTCTGAAGGTCATTATTTACTCCTTGTGAAACTGATGCTGGACTGACCACAAAACCCAGCTTTGACTCTTAGGTTCTTGTGACTTGTTCTCTTGACCTCCAGATCAATCGCTTTCACTAAAAGGAAAAAGAACAAACACTGAAGCCAAGGACTGAGGTGATCCCACAGGGCCACATGGTTGCAGAAAGGAACAGTTGCCAAGGCTTCTTCCCTTACAACAGAGGTATCAGGTACTCAGACAACTGACCACGTATGATCCACAATACTCCTTAGGTCACCTGAACTACATTAAAATGTAACTGGGAAATATTTAACAAAATAAATAAAAATACAATAAAATATACATAATATTACATTTTAAAACTGAGTCAATATGTGGTCCACAAGGATCCTTATGTACAGTCTAGTGGCCCCATTTCTATTTGAGTTTGACATCACTGTGCCCTACAGAACTGTCTCTCACCAGATCCTGTGATGGAAGGTGTTGTATTTTACCATATAATCATTGCTACTGCATAATCATCACACCCTGTGGTTTTTTTCAGTCCAAAAATTCCTTTATAACCTTTTGTCGTGTAATCATGGCATGGTATAATTCTGTTCCTCACAATGCTTGAAAGGTAAACAGAGCCGCAGTGTGGCATATGGATGCGCATTTATCTCGTGCATTTCAAGCTGTGAATTCTCAGCACACAAGCGTTGTCAGTATTGGATTTCAACATACATTCACAAGTATTCTATGCATCCTAATCTTGCACCAAAGACAGTTTAGTAATAAATGTTTTTCGGTAATACTGGCACAATTTTTAAAGCTTCATATAAGGGTCACATACCACTTTTTGCAAAAAAAAAAAAAATATCATAAAATCCACAATGATTATATAATGAAATATGGTTTAATGACCTTGGAGTGCAGCTGAAGTGAGAATGTTCGAAGGGACTCAGGCAGAGACTGAATCAGCCTTTTTGAAGCTGTCTCCAGTTCCAGCTACAGGGCTAACAGAAAAGGCAGGTCCTAACTAAATAGCTACTAGACCAGAATCAGGTATAGAATATCTACACATTTCATTATCTCCAATGAGCTTCAATTCCATGTCATCACAGTTCTTCCTGAAGCAAACTTCTCAGTCTCTCCATGTAGAAACACAATCAGAAGATGCTCTCTTCACATGTGTCAGACCATCACAACACTGGGAAGCATGGAGAGCTACAGGAGGGACCACAAACTTGGGAATAAGAGGCAACTAGGGTTCTCCCTAATTTTTCATTATAAGTGAAAGAAGCTATATATTTGGACCTTTAAGGAAAGTTTGCCCATTGGCATACTGGTGCATGTTTTGTTTTCTTCAATTCAAAAATAAAACTTGCTTATAATTTTTTAATAATATTTTGATTTGTGTGATTGAAGGGTGAGGTGGTAACATCACATTGGATGATGTCATATGTTAAGTCTCACATTTTTCTTAATGGAGGCAGTGAGCCAGAGGAATGGAAATCCTCCAAATGCGGTAGGTGTTTTATGACATTTGAGGGTCTCTGATATAAAAGCTACCAGCATGTTCAGGGAAATGCTATAGTTTAAAGAGCTCTTGATTTGAAAGGACAGGACCTTGGTTTCAGTAGTGACTAAGGAAGCATCTACGTGGTGTAATGAATAGGGTGCTGGGCGTGGAATCAGAAAGACTCTGACATTTACTAGCTATGTGACTCTGGGAAAGCCCTTTTGCCTCAGTTTCCTCATCTGTGAAATGGGTATAATAACAATAGCACCTACTTCCTAGGGGTTGCTGTGATGAACAAACGAGATAATAATTACATAGCACAGAAGTCAGACACTTAGAAAGTGCTATATAAATGTTAGCTATTATTAATCAGTCTCTCATCTTTCTGGGTCTCAATTTCTTTATATAGTTAAATTACCTTTATATAGTAAATTCCTGATCAACTGAATGCCCATGAATTTTGGCACTGGACTTTGAATTTTCAATTTGTATAGGAAAGAGTAAAACTTGGCAGAGTTTGTAGCTTTTTCTCCACTCTTCTCCTTGACTTGGCAGGCTGAATTTAAAAAAAAAAAAAGAGTCCACTGGGTCTCTTGAGTATGCTCTCAGTTTTTGAGAAATTATCTCTTTTGCAGGATGCAGAAAGTATGGAGAGAGATTTTTCTCTCCTTATTTCCCTTCCCATTGGCAATGACATCTTACTGCAGAAGCACATAACTGTAATTGTGTTCTCTGGTTGATTGTTGAAAGAACATCATAGAGATATGTAGTAATGAAGACATACAAGATATCTAAAAACCAGAGTGTAATGTGGCTTTGAATCCTGTTAAGAAGTGCTGTTCTCCTCAGGTACAGGAATCGGTAATTTGTGTCTCATTCATAATTGAAGGATAGACGTCCCATTGACTTTTAGCTGTTAAAGGGTTAATTGTGCTTTAAAAATACATAAATTAGTATATTTAAGAATTAGCTATTTTTTCAGGAACAATTTTGCTCTCTATTGTCATTTCTAGAGGCTTAGTTAGAAACTAAAGGGTTCTACCTCAAGTCACTTTACTGTAATAAGTAAGATATACATAATTCTGAGGCATTTAATCAGAGAACTGTCCTTTCCAAATGAGCAGAACGAAAGCAGAGGGCATTGTTCCTCTCTCTGAGAAACCACAATTAACAAGACCTGCCTTTCTTCAAAAAGGAAAATCTTTTGATCTGCATTGAGACTAAACAGGGGTTTCTCTGTTTACTTTTGGAAGCCCTGAGTGCTGAGCAGCTAACGCTAGGGGATAAAATATTAAAGAACCTTTCTTTGTGTTAGAGGAGCTGCAGTTCAACATTTGTGGAAGATTTAGTGAAAACACATCATGGAAATCCTGCTGCAGGACCTTGGTTCCTTGGTGGCAAAATCGAGTTGTAAACTTTCAATAAAGTTTATGTACATTTACAAGAAATGGAGGGTGAGGAGATAGATGGGAAATAAAAACATCTGGGGATTCTTTTAAAATCTATAGTCATGGACATGGCTCTCTCCATGCTCTTTTCTCTTCTCGCATTCGTTGAGAGACTTGCTGAAGTAGCATAGCCACAGTGTCTGCTAGTTCTATATTTTTTTGCAAAACTTGGGAGAACTTTGGTCTCACTGTTTTCCTATACCAACAACTACTAAAGTAGCTGCAGAGGAACATCTACATCCTACACATATTGTTCTTTGTCTGTTATTTTCCAAGTTGTTACAAATCAGGGTGAAATTTGTTTTGTACGTATTATCCAGAGTAAAGGAAAGAAGGATGAAAAGGAAGGAAGGAAGGAAGCAAGGAAGGAAGGAAGGAAGGAAGGAAGGAAAGAAGGGAAGGAAGCAAAAAGGAAGGAAGGAAAGGACGTGAGGAAGGAAGGGAGGGAAGGAGGAAAGAAGGAAGGGAAGAATGAAGGAAGGGAGGGAAGGAGGAAAGAAGGGAGGGAAAGAAGAAGGAAGGGAGGGAAAGAAGAAGGAAGGGAGGTAAGGAAGAAGGAAGGCAGGAGGAGGGAAGGGAGGAAGAAGGGAGAGAGGGAAGAAAGAAAGGAAGGAAAGAGGGAGGAAAGGAGGGAGGAAGAGAGAGAAGGAAGAAGAACATTTATCAAATTCTTGCTATGTTTCAAGCCCTGGGCTAAGTGCCAGAACACACATACTAGACAAAAATTGTCCTTTCCCTTAATTTACATTCTAATAAGTGGAAAAAATACATTTAGGGAAGTGGTGGCCATGGAGGGGCACTTTATTTCTGCAAGTTATAGGGATAATGAGCTGGCCATGGTAATAAATTGACAAATCCCTTCCAGGAACAATTGGCAGAGTTAAATGGTTCCAATTCATGGCTCTAGAATTCACCAGAGAGCAGTAGGAAGGCTCTATGTATAGTTGGCAAAGTTGGCAGGAAGAGAGCAGGGAGGAAAATGAATCATGACTCTGGTCTTCTTGAAATAATGGGCCAGGAGAGGCAGTTACCAACGGGGCTTGGGGGAGAGAATACATGCAGCGAGGGAGAAGGGAGTTTGCAAGGTAGCAGTTCAAGGGATGAAACAGTTAGAACTTCCAGGTGGTTGGCCTCTGGTGGTTGGTGAAGGTGTTTAGAAAATGGCCACAGGATAGGAAGCCCAAAAATGTATCCAGTCTCAAACTTTACCATTTCTTACTCCCATTAAAACTCTTCTTTATAGCTTTCTAACTGCATCACTCTTACATTTCAACTCTTCCTTCCCAGGTTCCCAAGAAGGATTGTCCTTCTAATAATTGGTCTAGTAGGGGTTCCCTATTGCCTGCTTCATAATGCTCAATTTCCTTTGGCACTTAAAACCTACAATTCAGTGCCTCCCATCCTATCTCTACAGTCTTATAATACTTTCCTCCACATATGCTATCCTTCACTCAAATTGAGCTCCTCTATCTTGTTTCTTACCACCATATGTTGTTTGCATTGTCCTATGGTCTTAGAAGATCATCTCTCCCTTTCTTGGGTTATTGATTTCTTAGCCAATCTTTAAATTGCAATTTAAATCACTAGGAAAACTCTTCACCTCTTTGGTTAATAACCTCTACCTCCTTGGATCTCATCAAACATTATTTTGTACCCATCTAGGACCTTTATGTGTTGTTACAGTATAGCTTTCTGTACTTTTATGTTATAACTTGTATTGTGTCTTTGTACTAGGTTGTAAGTTTCAGGACAGTCAAAGATTAAGCATCTTATCCCAAGATGAAATGTCTTGTGTGGATAGTGGATGCAGATTTTCTTTCATTTCTTCAGTAATTTAACCCTCAGTTTCTTCTGCTCATTTATTCAATAAACATTTATTAAAGAATCAGATAAGAATACCTCTTGGGGGCAAAGTCAAGATGGTGGAGTAGAAAGACACACATATGGAGGCTGCCCCCACACAGCCCATAAAAAACCTGTAGAGAAGGACCCTCAAAATATTTTAGAGCAACAGAAGTGGAGAACAACATGAACACGGAGCAGAGCTCAGAGGCAGAGGCCAGCTCAACCTTGGCCGGCGTGCACAGCCCAAACAGCCCTCCAGGGCGGAATCTCCAGTCACGGAATCCCCAGTCGCAGCAGCAGAGGGTCCACAGATCTCTCAACCCACAGACTCCAAAGGTCAGTGACGGGGTTTATTCAGCTGGCCAGGAAAGGAGAAGGGCCTTTACATGGGGCAGGTGGGCAGGAGTTCTCAGGGCAGCCCCTACAGGAGCCTGAGACCCTAGCTGGATCGTAAAAACCCCTGGGGGAACTGAAGAGCTGAGGCTTACCTCAGCCCTGTGTAGATGCCCTGAGGCAGCTGGTCTTTGTCTCACACTGAACGGAGGCCCTGCCCCCTCAGCTTGATTAAATCCCAACCCCCCATGCTAGCTTGGAGGAACTGGAGGTCAAGTGCCTGTGAAGAGAAAACGCTAAGATTCTGGACACAAAAATACTTTCCTGCGCCCAGACCAGCAGATGCTTGATTGTGCTACCTTGGAGAAACTGATATCTTACAGGTCCCCAGAGTATACCCTACTCTTGGCAAAGGACCCAAAAGTCAAGTAACTGGTTAGGAAAATGCCCAAAAAAGGGGAAAAAAATAAGACCATAGAAGGTTACTTTCTTGGTGAGCAGATATCTCCTCCCATCCTTTCACATGAGGAAGAACAATGCTTACCATCAGGGAAAGACATAGAAGTCAAGGCTTCTGTATCACAAACATCCATAATAAATATTCAACAGGCTCAGGCCATAGAAGAGCTCAAAAAGGATTTTGAAAATCAAGTGAGAGAGGTGGAGGAAAAACTGGGAAGAGAAATGAGAGACATGCAAGAAAAGCATAAAAAGCAGGTCAACACCTTGCTAAAGGAGACCCCAAAAAATGTTGAAGAAAATAACACCTTGAAAAATAGGCAAACTCAACTGGCAAAAGGGGTTCAAAAAGCCAGTGAGGAGAAGAATACTTTAAAAAGCAGAATCAGTCAAATGGAAAAGGAGGTTCAAAAGCTCACTGAAGAAAAGAGTTCTTTCAAAATTAGAATACAACAAATGGAGGTTAATGACTTTATGAGAAACCAAGAAATCACAAAACAAAGCCAAAAGAATGAAAAAATGGAACATAATGTGAAATATCTCATTGGAAAAACAACTGACCTGTACAATACATCCAGGAGAGACAATTTAAAAATTATGGGACTACCTGAAAGCCATGATAAAAAAAAAATAGCCTACAAATCATCTTTCATGAAATTATCAAGGAAAATTGCCCTGATATTCTAGAACCAGAGGGCAAAATAAGTATTGAAAGAATCCACCAATCACCACCTGAAAGAGATCCAAAAAGAGAAACTCCTAGGAACATTGTGGCCAAATTCCAGAGTTCCCTGATCAAGGAGAAAATATTGCAAGCAGGTAGAAAGAAACAATTCCAGTATTGTGGAAATACAATCAGGATAACACAAGATCTAGCAGCTTCTACATTAAGGGATAGAAGGGTGTGGAATATGATATTCCAGAAGTCAAAGGAACTAGGACTAAAATCAAGAATCACTTACCCAGCAAAATTGAGTATAATATTTCAGGGGAAAAACTGGTCTTTCAATGAAATAAAGGACTTTCAAGCATTCTTGATGAAAAGACCAGAGCTGAAAAGAAAATTTGACTTTCAAACACAAGAATCAAGAGTAGCATGATAAGGTAAACAGCAAAGAGAAATCATAAGGGACTTACTAAAGGTGAACTATTTACATTCCTACATGGAAAGACAATATTTGTAACTCTTGAAACTTTTTTCAGTATCTGGGTAGTTGGTGGGATTACACACACACACACACACACACACACACACAGCACAGAGTGAATTGGATAGGATGGGATCATATCTTAAAAAAATGAAATTAAGCAGTGAGAGAGAAATATATTAGGAGGAGAAAAGGAAAAATGTAATGGGGCAGGTTATCTTTCATAAAAGAGGCAAATAAAAGACTTTTCAGTGGAGGGAAAAAGAGGAGAAGTGAGAGAAAAAACATGAAGCTTACTCTCATTACATTCAACTAAAGGAAGGAATAAAATGCACACTCATTTTGGTATGAAAACCTATCTTACAATACAGGAAAGTGGGGGAGAAGGGGATCAGCAGGGTGGGGGGATGATAGAAAGGAGGGCAGTGGGAGGAGGCAGCAATTTGAAGTCAATACTCTTGCAGAGCGACAGGATCAAAAGAGAGAATAGAAGCAATGTGGGGCAGGATAGGATGGCGGGAATTAGAGTTAGTCATACACAACACAACTGTTATGGAAGTCATTTGCAAAACTACACAGATAGGGCCTATATTGAATTGCCTGCCTTCCCAAAGGGAATGGGTGGGGAGGGAGGGATGGGGAGAAGTTGGAACTCAAAGTTTTAGGAACAACTTGAGTATTGTTCTTGCAACTAGGAAATAGAAATACAGATAATGGGGTATAGAAAATTATCTTGCCCTATAGGACAAAAGAGAAGATGGGGATAAGGGAAGGCAGGGATGTTAGAAGAGAGGGCAGATTGGTGACAGGGGCAATTAGAATGCTCGGCATTTTGCGGTGGGGGAGGGGAGAAATGGGGAGAAAATTTGGAACCCAAAATTTTGTGGAAATGAATGTTGAAAAGTTAAATAAAAAAAATTAAAAATTAAAAAATTAAAATAAAAACATTTATTAAAAAGCCCAACTAGTACAGATGAAAATCAAACAGACCCCACTCTCACGAAACTTAACATTCTAGAGGGAGAAAAAGAGGAAATAATATTTTGTAGATAATCAATATAACATTTATAAAAAGTGTTTACAAAAACAATTATGCCACCTGGGAATGAAATTAGAGGCATTCGAATCTTTCCTCACTTACTAACTGTATGACCTTGGACAAGTCACTCCACCCTGTTTGACTCAGGTCCTCATCTGCAAAATGAGCTCCAGGGGAAGTGCTCCAGTATCTTTGCCAATAAAACTCCAAATGAGTTCATGAAGAGTCAGACATGACCGACAAAACAATGCAAAGCAATTTGTGCTAGGGATGAAATAACGGAATATTATGGAAGTGAGACTTTAAATGCCTACAGAGATATCTATCATTTAAAATGTGCTCAACCCAACGGTGTTATAATTAGAAGGGATCTTTAGAACATTTTTTTTACCAAAATATGGCTATTCACTGGTTTGGTTTTTTGCTTTGTTTTATTTTCTTGGGTTTTTTTTTGTCATTTTTGACTTTTTGTGACCCCATATGGGGTTTTCTTGGCAAAGATACTGGAGTAGTTTGCCATTTCCTTCTCCAGTGTGTCCCTATTTTACATATATGGAACTGAGGCAAATAAGGGTTAAGTGACTTACCTAGGGCCACACAGCTAACAAGTGTGTGAAGACAAATTTGAACTGAGGTCTTCCTGCCTCCAAGCCTGGTGTTCTATTCGTTGGACCACTTATCTGCTCCAATGCAATCATAGGTATGATTAAATTAAAGATAAAAAATATTTACAGGCCAGTTTGTGACAGCTTTGTACTGGAGCACTTTCCCACATAATACTATGTTTGCCTGGAAGGAATATTTATTCCACAACAAAGCATTAATGGGCAGCCTGCAGAGAACTAGCTGCTGTAAGCTTGACTGGCTCAGTTGTTAAAGAGCTTTGCTACCTTCATCTTGCGATGAGGAGAGCAGCTCCATTTTCCTGGCAGCCACAGAACCTTAGTGTGGCTTCCCACAGTGGTCTGAGAAAAATCGTAATGGCTTCACAGATTCACAGATCATAATCCATCGTTAGAACTGGAAAGGACCTTTGAGATTAGCTTATCTAAATCCTTCCTTTTATGTTTTATTGATGCCTTTTGGCAGTTTTTACACCATAATTGTATACCCTGATTGATTCTCCATAAACAGTCCCATTCCCCACCAAACAAAACAAAACAAAACACTTCCCTTATAACAGAGAAAAAAATTAAGCAAAACTGGTACATATGATGACCTTGTCACACAGCACATCAGCATCCCATCCCGGTAGTAGGGATATACTAACAAGGCTTGGGGAATTGTGTTTCACATTTTCCATGCTCTGGAACTGGGATTGGTAACTGCATTTAATCTGAGTTCTTCTATCTTTTAGTGGGTTTTTTTTTATATTATTTCATTCATTGTGTTTGAATATAGGTATAGATACATTTTTCCTGGTTTTATTTCCTTCACTTCCTGTATTTCTCCGAATGCCTCCTTTTCTGCTCTGTGGTTTTAATGCAAAAACATTCCATTCCATTTATCTATGACAACTTATTCGGTCATTTCCCATTCGATAGACACATAATTCATTTCTAGGTCTTTGCTACTACAATAAGCACTACTGTCAAAATTTTGTTATGTGGAGGACCTTTTGGCCATTGGCTTCTTTGGGGTTTATTCCCAGCAATGAAATGGCAGAGTCAAAGGATATGAATAGTTTAATAAACTTTTCACATAATTCTAATTTGTTTTCTGAATGGCCGCACCAATGCACAGCTCTACAAACTATGTATCCATGTGCCGTTATCCCACACCTCCTCCAACACTAACAGTTTCTATCTTTTTCATTTTTACCAATTTCATAGGTGTGGCATGATCAAAATTGTTTTAATTTTGTGTTCTTGTTATTTGCAATTTTTCACATAGTTGCTTAAAGTATGTGTCTTCTCTCAAAAGCTTTATTCAAATCCTTTGAGCAGCCATCAGTCAGAGAATGACTCATCTGTTTATATAAATTTTCTGTCTTGGATAACAGAACTTTATTTGAGATGTTTGAAGCAAAACTTTTTTTACCAGCTAATGTGCATAGTTTCATAGATCACCAGATCCAACTACTTCATTGTACAGATGAAGAAACTGAAACCCAGAGGGGTTAAGAGACTTGCCCAGGATCACATAGATAGTAAGTGACTGGCATTTGGTCCCATGGCCTTTGACTCCAAATGTAGCCTTTTTCCTCCTGTTCTGTGTTCTTCATACTCTGCTCCCTCATTTCACAGGGAAACTCAGGGAGACAGTGACTAATGGTAATATTAATCATTACAACAAAAATAGCAGCTACCATATACGGTAGCATTTTAAAGTTTACAAAGTCCTTTACATATATTATCTCATTTGATCCATACAAAAACAGAGTTGCAGTCAATATGTATAGAGAACACAATTGCCTCAAAGTCAGTGTTGAATGGTTCTCCATAACATTTCATAATCTAAAGACTAGCAGACATAAAATTGCTACACTAACTCTTCAGTTCCATTGTATTTTAGAAAGAACTTTTAAAATAGACTTGAGTTCATTGAAGAATAAAAGAAGGAAAGCAGATGTATAATTTTTGTAAGTAGTACAAAATGATTTACAGATGGTTAGACTTTATTTGACTTAGCATGAGTGATGCTACATTCTCAATTGTGGCAGCACAGACTGACTTTTTCCTTGGCTCTTGGTAGGGCCCAAACCACTGACCCTCCCAGGTATAGAGGAAGAGAACTTTCCCATGGCCTCCTTCCAAGGATTTTCCCTTGATTCCATCACTTGTTTCAGGAGCACATTATTTTCCTGAAGTTGGAGGTCTCTATGGCCACAAAAGAAATCCTTTCCCACTTTGCTTCAAAGGTATCCAGCACTATGGACAGGAAATCAGGGAAAACTGGTCATAAGTATAGATGTCCCCCCTGCCAGCATCCTCTCCCTCCCCCTCTCTCCCATGTCCTCACTGAGGACCAGCACTATCTTGTAATAGAATTGTGCTGGGAACTGGGAATGGCGTCTTTTCCTTCTGTAAGCTCACAGGAAACATTCAGGTTAAGGACGCCCATCTCCCTCCACCTGTTAAGAATATTTTGCATAAATTAGGTATTTAATAAGTTTCTGTTGAATTGAATTTATATTCCCAGAAGATGGAACTGCCCTATATTGAAATTTTAAAAAATGAAAGGTTGTTAATAGAGGGAGAGGAAACTGAAACATTTAGTCTTTTCACATGGGTCTTAAACATGAGCACCGATGCAGCTGATTCAACACATCATTTGAAAATGTCACATATGCATATGCATCACGTGCCTTTTGAGTTGTTGCTGGGCAAGACACCATTTGCAATGTCATCAAAACTAAGGAAAGCCAGATCACCACATCTGGCTCTTGGTTGGGATGAGCAGTGTATCACACACCACAGAGAAGCACATGTTGACGTACGTGGCAGCTATTACTCTCTGTAAATCCAGGAAGGCACATTCTAAGACTTAAACAAAAAGAAAACAGAGAGAGAATGAGTGGTCTACTGGAAGATTATTTATTCTGTTCCATTTTCTATATGTTTTTAAGGGAAAGAGGAATAGGGACAGATCTGTGATTTCACTAATACAGAGAACAAAGTCCCAAGTAAAGAAACTGACTATTGTAGGAAAGCCTGCTATAGTTTGGGAGAACTGTCCAGAGAGCACTAAGAGGTTATGACTTGTCCAGGATTTACAGGCCATATTTATCAGAGGTAGGGCAGTTAAAATTGGACAGTCTCATATTCACCTTTTAGCAAAGGACGATTAACTCTTTCGACAAAAATGAGCAAATATACATACTAGGATGTATACAAATATACCCACGGATGCATTCTGGAGAACTAAAAACAGTATACAGGTATATATACATATATACATGTGTGTGTGTGCGCGTGTATGTTACATATATAATATATATAGAGTGTGTACATTCAAGCACTGAAGCATAATCCATAGACTTTGCTATCTTGCCTGTCACTCCCTACCCCCCTCAAATATCTTCCTTCCACAATGCCTGAATGTCTCACTGCCCTTTATTGTCCTGCATGAAATTCTATAAATCACAGAGAATCATACAAATTTTTAAAAAATTAACTTCTATTTTAAAAACTCAAAATCTTCCAAGAAGTGTATATATAACGATTACACAAGAGGATATGAGGTTACTCAATATTATCTGTTAAATGAATTATGAAGAATGGAGGAGATACCTGTAATATCTACCTCCATAGAATTGTGAGGCTCAGAGATCATGTGTATAAAAATAAAATGCAAATCTTAAAGCTTCTCTAGATGCCAGATATTGCATTATGGTTATTGCATATCTAGCTATATTATATATTATTATCATTATTTCTTTGGTTCAGACTCTGCGATGGACATCCTTCATGGTGATGACAGATAACTTGGAGAGAAGACACATTCCCATTTTATACCTTTCTTGATATTAGCAATCAGAAGGCAATTGAGCAAAGTTAAGGCTGTTGTTTCATCTGTAATCTATTATGATTTTAACATATTTGTGGAATCCACCTTGTTAGAGGGGAGCCTTTATAAGATGATGTCTTGCTTTATTGATTATACATACATATATGTGTGTGTGCATATATAGTTAGGAGGCAATATAGACTGGAACCTTGTGTTTCTGAACCTTTCAGTAAATTTCATGACTATAATCATGTGGTCCACTATGGAATATTGTTTGCAAAAGCCGAAGTGTTTCTTTCACATGCCTTAAATCAAAGACAACTCCATGTCTTATTTGAATAAATATTTTGTAGAAGTAGGAAAGTGGGTATATGAATTGGTAGGCTAGAGACTAGACCTGTAACTTATTGGCATGTGAAACTCTCCCTACAAAGCCAGTCATCCCTTTCTTTGCAACACATCCTCTTTGAGAGCTGCCTGGAGCACTGAAAAGCCAAGCGACTTGCTTGACCCTTGACTTTAAGTCACATGATCATCATGTCAGAGGTAAGATGAACACGCTTTCTGGGACTCACAGATAATTCTCTGCTCACTGTGCCATGGTGTCTCTCAAATATGGGTTGACAGTTACTGATTTTTTCTCAATTTCCTTTTTCCAGATAGCATTAGTATCCATTGTTTTTAAACAAGTGCTTGGTATCCTTCCCACTTTTAGATATCTTGAGAATAATATATTCAAGCTTTCAAAATTGTGTCACTTCAGGCATAGATCACTTTTCCCTCTATTGGTCCTGCCCAGTTACTCTTACCATCTTTGTTTTATTTAGAGACATTCTCACTTCTTCATATAAGACATTGGGAACTGTGATTTTGCAATATAAATATGGAAGCTCTACTGTCATTGATGGAGGAAGGAGTTTGCTATAGACAACTTGACAACTGTGCTACTTTTTTTATCTAATTCTTGTCGTTCTTCCAATTTCATCCTGAAATACTCTTGAGATGATCTGATTTAAGTCTGGTTTGAGTCTTGCCAAGCTGTGTGTAAAATTATTTTCCCTTCACTGTCTCTTGCTGTTTTATGAGGTGATACTGCTCATAATAAACAAAACCCAGACCTTTGCCTCAATGTATGTGAGTTGTATAAAGAGATGTATCCACTGTCTTGACCCATTGATCCTTCGGGCATGAATGGTGGAATAGATCTCTGTTCCCCTTTTCTTTTTCCAATTACATTTTATAAAATTTATTTATTTGTTTTTAGTTTTCAGCAATCACTTTTGCAAGTTTTAAATTTTCTCCCCCTCCCTTCCCTCTCTCTCCCTGAGACGGCATGCAATCTTATATGGGCTCTACACAAACATTCTTATTAAACACATTTTCACATTAGTCATGTTGCATAGGAGAATTCAAATGAGTGGGAGAAACCATGAGATCCACTGACATTTCATTCCACCTGATGTTCGGTTCTGTATCCCAGACACCTGGTCTACTTGCTTCTCAGGCAAAGAAAGAATAAATCTTGAACAGTCTCCAATTTTTCAGTCTTCTTCAAGTGCAGGATGAGGGGAGAAGGGGAAACTGAGTCTTTCTTATTCCTAGTAACTGTGGATCTTCTCTGACATTCTCCTTTCTTTTGTCTTCTCACCAACCCCATGTAACATTATTCATGCCTTCATACCTTCCCATAAACAATGTGTACTCTCAAGTATTGATGTTAGAGTGGGGAAAGAACAGGGAACGGGGAAGGGAAAGAAAAGATGGGGAAAGAGGGCAGAAGGAAAGAGAAAAGGAAAGGGGAAGAAAAAGGCTATGGAGGAGTGGAAAGGGGAAAAGTGAAGGAGGAGAGAAAGGGGAAGGGAAAAGATGGAAGTTCAGAAAACAAGACGAGGAAGGGTGAAGGACAAAAGAGAAAGGAAAAATCCGCTGCTTAAAGTTGATTGCGCAATTTCATGCTTTACTTTTGGATAATCTGTTATTTTATAATGACATATTTAAAATATAGTTATGAAATAAGTGTGATGAAATAATACTACCAAATTAATTTGTACTTTTAATGTTATACCAATCAAATGACCAAGGAGATTCTTCATAGAACTTGATAAATAATGACAAAATTCATTTGGAAAAACATGATCTAGCATATCAAGGGGAATAAGGAAAAGAAATACAGATGAAGGGGAAATAGCACTGACTGACCTCAAACACTATTAAAATCATCTGTTGTTGGTTACAACATCCAGAGAGATCACTGGAACAGACTAGATAAGAAGAAGCAGCAACCATAGAACTCAATAACTCAGTGTTTGATAAAGTAGAAAACATTCATCACCTAGAAAAAAACTCTTTATTTGATAAAAACTGCTAAGAAAACTGAAAAGCAATCCAGTAAAAAGTAGACTTAGATCAACACCTTCTACCATATTCTATGATACATTCTAAACAGATACTAAATATGTATATATATATATATGCATATGTATATATCATAGCTAGTTAGTAAATATTAGAGGCTGGATATAAACTCAACTCCTCCTGACTCCAGGGCTGGTGCTCTATTCATTGTGCCACCTAACTGTCCCAGAAATATATTCTTAACCAAACAAGACATAATTACAAAAGATGCAACTTTGATTACATGACACTAAAAAGTGTCAGGAAAAAAAGTAACACACAGGATAAGAAAGAAAGAGGTGAAATGTGAAAAAAATATTGTATCATATATCTCTGAATAAGGCTTTTGTGTCCAAGATATCTAAACTAACACACAGACACACGTGTGTATATGCCTGTACACATATATGTAGCAATTGCCATTTTTAAATAGATATCATCAAAAAATATGAACAAATAGTTCTTCAAAAAAGTGCAAAGTATTCACAACCACTTAAATGCTCCAGATAAGAGAAATGTAATTCATAACAACCCTGAGGTTTGACTTCACACTCTTATTGTTGGCAAAAATGACAAAGATGACAATACTCAATGTTCCAGAGTCTAGGTTCATAGACACACTAATACCTGATTGTTGGGGGTGTGAACCATTTTGGAAAGCAATTTGGAATTAAGCAGTAAAGTGATGCGGATATCTATGCCCTTTGAGTCACTCCATTACTGAGTTTATACCCCAACGAAGTTATTGATGAGAAGAATGTCTCCATATACAGCAAGAAATATATCTATATATCAGCTCTTTTTTGATAGCAAAGAATTGGAAGTATAGTAGATGCTCATTCATTAGGGAATGGCTAAAAAATTTATCCTATATGAATATGATGGAATAGTCTCATGCTGTAAGAAATGTGTGTGATGAATACAGAGATGCATGAAAAGATTCATTTGAATTGATGCAAAGTGAAGTAAGCAGAATTAAGAAAGTAGTGTACACAGTAAGAGCAAGAGTTAAAATGGAAAGAATGATTATATACCAAACCAATACAACAAATAAAAATGAATGACAAATTATAGGGTTAAGTAGAACTTGAAGAGATACAGGAAGACACCAGCAACCTATCTCTTCCTCTAGGGATTGTACACAAGTCTTATCACGTGTTTTCAGATTTTTTTCAACTTATTGCTCAGTTGTGCTGACTCCTTTTGTTCCTGAAAAATAGTATGTTTATTTTTTAATGGTATGGTACTCTGGAAGGGGAAGGAGGAGGATTATTTGGGATAATTGTGATTATATAAGAAAATGTCAATTAAAATTTATTTTCAAGAAATAGACTATTAAAGGTAGTTGGTTAGTTCTCTGAATTAAGCAAATTGTTTTAGACTCACACTTTAAACAATTAATATTAATAGCATTAATTTGATGACAAAAGGAAAACTCAGAAGCCAACTTGGCTAGGGTTTCTCATTCTTTCACAGTGTGATGACTTCTCTTTAGATTAAGAAAATGTTCAGACCTCTGCATGATAAGTAGTTGTACTATTATTAATATCTACTAATTAAGGAAATACATGATTACAAAAATTCACTATGAATTCAGTGCTTCTTTTAAATGAATCTGCATTTTATTAATCACACAGTATTTGGGATACCTTTGAGAATGGTTGCATGTGTATGTGCAAGACACCTTATTCAGTCTATTAAAGTTCTATTACTTATTTAATGTACTGAATTACACTGTAGTTTTTGTTGAAGCTAAATAAAATTCAAAATGACAAAGAGATAGAGTCTGGTAGAGTAATTAGAGGTTCCGTTTTGTTGGCCATTGAGTCAAAAAGACCTAAGACACATGCTAACTGTAGGATGCTGGACAAATCATTTAGCTTCTCAGTGGTTCATACCTTAGGGTGACAAGCTCCAGAGAAGTCACTAGTCTGCATATATAGTGTTCCCTATGGGGATTAAAGCACAGCTCCAGATACCAACAAAGAAAAAGAAAGAAAGGAAGGAAGGAAGGAAGGAAGGAAGGAAGGAAGGAAGGAAGAAAGAAAGAAAGAAAGAAAGAAAGAAAGAAAGAAAGAAAGAAAGAAAGAAAGAGAAAGAAAGAAAGAAAGAAAGAAAGAAAGAAAGAAAGAAAGAAAGAAAGAAAGAAAGAAAGAAAGAAAGAAAGAAAATAGCATAATGCAGCCTGCCTGAAAAGTCTGTGTGGTTTAATTCTATTAAAGCTTTATGAAGCGTGTTTTAATAAACTTTTAATATTATTAGCCTATTTAAACCATTAAACTTTAAAACTACCCTAAGACTTTTGAGACCTCCTGAATAAATATCAAAATGCCAAGGCACATATTTGGATCCACAGGCCCCATCCAGTAACTTCTCCTCCAAAGGTTACAAGCCACCTATTGAATACGCAGAATCTGAGAAGACATACCTGAAGTATACAGATGTATCTATTTCAGTCTTGTTAGGGCAAGCACAGTTTGGTAAGGGAAATCTCTCATGGAAATATAAAGTGATAAATACTGATCAAGATTTGCTGTCTATTCCAGAATACCAAGAAAATAGATTTATTTACATTGGCAAAACCCTATGGAGACAAGATCACATTCACTGACCTTTTTCCTTGGCAGAGTGACTCGAATTGGAGATTTGTGGCCCTGTTCTTTGTTAGGGTCCTATTCCTTTGTTTACAAGAAACTTAACTCTATTGACTTTCTAGAAAACATACAGCTTTGCTTGTTTCAGTCAGATTTGAAGCCTTGACCTCCATTTGGGTTCTGTGTTTGGGCTGAGCTCAAGAGAAACAGAGAATCAAGTGGTCTTCTTCTACATCAGCTTTTCTCACATCTGAAGATATTTGCTTTCTTCTTGTAAGGAATGATCTGATCCTTGTCCCTTCAAAAGCAATGCCTTTGCGGGCTCTAGTTCTCCAGTATTTACATTCCATTTATTTGGGTTGAATCCCTTTGAGAAAATGGCAAATCCTTCTAGTTTGTAAGAGGTACAAATGGAATAGAGAACTTTAGGTCTTTAATCAGGCCCTGCTTACACACAACCACTGAATCAACAATTTGAGGGTCAAATAAATTTTTTAGCAGGTTCACTGACAGATTTCTGCACATTCCATTAACTCTACCACATGGCCGTTCTGACACGATTGTTTGAATGCCTGAAGTCTCTGGATTGACTAGGTTTTGACTTGACATTGTTTTATCATAAAGTCATAAACTCTATAAAGAGCTAAAGATTATCTGCTGAAAAAAATTAGGGCTCAACTCCTTTCTAGCACCTCAGTAATTTAATTCTGTCATATACATCCTTGTTGTTCTTTAACAATTTCCTAAGACTTCTGTTAAGTACTTTTTGAACCACTATATAGACCCATATCTTGGTCTATCCTAATGGTCTCTGTTTCATGGTGATATTCACTGTTTTAAGGAAAAAATAACATTCTGGGCAATTTCTCGCCAAAAGAGCTTTCCATGCATTAACAATGTATCATTTTTTTAATCAAATATATGTCAGGGTTCAAATAGTACAATTGTTTCTATTATATTTTATACACAACTACAGTAGTTAGATTCTGATATAGCATTTTACAAAGTATTCCCTCTGGAAAAGTGAGGGAGAGTAAGTGGTAGGGGTGCCTAGGTGGCATAGTATTTAGAGTGCTTGTCCTAGACTCAAGAAGGCTCATCTTCATGAGTTCAAATCCAGTTTCAGACACTTACTAGCTGTGTGATCCTGGGCAAGTCATTTAACCCTGTTTGCCTAAATTTCCTCATCTGTAAAATGAGCTGAAGAAGGAAATGGCAAACCACTCCAATATTTTTGTCAAGAAAATTTCAAATGGGGTCAAGATAGAGAGTGATATGTACTGATCTTTATCATCTAAGAACAGTTTCTGTCCTCAAGGTACTTCAGTTCTACTGGGGTTTGGGGATTCTCTATCAGAGATTGAGTTTCAATTCTTTCATTAATTAACTGTGTGACTTTACAAATCAATTCACTTCTATTGTCCTCAACTTCCTCCTTTGTGTAATGACAGATTGAACTAAATCTCCTTCAGGATTCCTTTCAGTTCTAACATTCTGAGATTCAAAAAACAAGTAAAAAATCGCTAGTATTTTTATAGTGTTATAGGATGCACAGCAGTTTACTTATTCTCTTGATTCTCACAATCCTAAGAGGTAGGTGCTACTGTCATCCTCATTTTATAGGTGAGGAAATTATGGCTGAAAGAGAGTAAATGAATTACCCAGGGTCACATAGCTAGTCAGAACCTGAGACTGGCTTGGAATTGAGGTCTTTCTCATTCCAGCTCTGGTGCTCTAACCACTGCACAGCCCAGCTACGTATCAAAGCAGAAATCACACAGAGGACAGTCTGAGTTAGGGGCAGGGGCTATCTCACTTGAGAATAAGGGTGAAGAATGGAAAGGAGGTTAGAGCTAAGAATGAGTGTGTACCTATGAAGTCCCAGATCTTTTTAAGCAACATCTCCCTTTGTCATCACTACCCAGACTCCCAGAACTCTATTCCCTTTACATTTTGTGCCCAGTACAGTGAAAAAATAAACTAGCAGTTAAGGAAGAATTTAATATCAGATTTCCTTATTTTAGCCTAATCCCTTTTCTTTAGTCCTCGTCCTCTACCCCTATCTGTCACATTCACAATGCAAGCCCTTTCCACAAAACCCTTGTTCACATTCTTTGATGGGAGGTGACTTAAAAGGGAATCTATTATAGGACATTTCTGAACTGCTCTGCATGTTGCTTAATAGACCCAGACCATGCTGGACGTTTTAAAATCTTCCTCTGGTTTCTGCTACTCTTGCAACCATACCTAAATGTCTAGGGAAAAAATGTATTCAGAGGCATGTCATTACCATCACACAAGCAAGAAGGAGCAAAGGGCAGGCTGAATCCAGCTGTTTTCAAGGAACTTAACTAGCTAGCTTGATGGCCGTGGAACAGTTACAGATGTGTTATCCAGTCAGGTCCGCACAATGCTAATTATGGAACCAGCTGCCATTACATTAACATTTTTCCAATGAACCTTTGCATGCAGGTTATACCATACCTCCATGAGTTTGTTTTCTGGTCTTGTCATTTATTTTAAACCAAATTAAAGAAAGGTACCAGGGGACTGCTTTAGAGTTTTAATCAATTTACTCTCCCTCTCTTCATATTTAAAATGATCACTTTTTCTGTACTCCATCAGAATCTCTCTCCTTAGCTTGAGTTAACAGCTCAGCAGCCCTTTGCTTTTGCAGCTTCAAAGACATTTAAAATCATTTCCAAAGTGACATTTCACACTTGGAAACAATGAATAAAGCAATTGAAAACTAGGCGAAAAAAGATGGTCAGAAATATACTGAAACCCAAAGAAATGTAATTAAGAATTCTACTTAAGGTTTAAAAAAAATACACTTGACCCAAATGACAACCTATAGCCAATGCAAAAATCCAAGAGAATGGGCCTTAAATTGGGAGTTGAAATGCCATTCTGCTATCATAGAATCTTAAAAGACTTGGATATTAGGCTGTAAAATCCTTGATGGGAGGACTGATTCTATTTTTATATGTACCTCTAAGCCTGTGCTTCCAGAGAATATTCAGTAAATAGGCTGAATGATAAAATAATAAATAAAATAATAAAACTAAAATAATATTGTCAAATAAGGTATTTCTTATTTTGAAAAGCAACAAAATATTTTGAAATATCAACCTCTGCAGGGGTTTTTTTGAGTTTTTTCACATTAAAGTTACATAGTTAGAGTTAATTTAGGGGAAAAAAATAATTCTTTGTTCTTCTGAGAGACAGCAAGGTATAATCCAAAGGTGGCAACACACGTCCAACTGCCCTGAAGCAACAATCCCAAGTACGGACTGATCAGATTAATACATAATTGGAAAATGTTTAACAAAATAAATATAAATAGAACACAGATAATGTTAATATGTGGCTTTCTAAGTCAATGTGTGTTCAGCAAGGATCCTTATGCATGGTTTAGTGACCTGATTTCTATTTGAGTTTGACATGACTGAGAGGTGAACCTGGAGACAAGAAAAACTAATCTGTCTCTGAGAAATACAGGTTCTGGGACCTTTGGCAAGTCACTTGCTCTCTCAGTGTTCTAAGCAAATCTGTAAGACTTAGTTTCACCTGCATTTTTTAGAGAATTTTCTCATCCAGGATTTCCTGATGAAATTATATCTGGCCCCTTGTCCCTTGATCTGCTTCATTACTCAATTTAATTGGAAGTGGATCTCAATGACAGGGTCATAGATCTATAACTGGAAGTGACCTTGGGTTATTTAGAAATCCTCTTGTTTTACAAATGGAGAAACTGAGTCCTGGGGATGTGAAGTGACTGCCTTAAAGTCATATAGTTGGTGTTAGAGGGGAAAGCAATCCTGCAGAAGAAGGTAGTTGCAATGAAGATAGTTGAAATCAACTCAAAGTGAAAGCAACCTCATAAGAGTTGATTTGGTGGCACTATATAATAGTTTCTCTAAGCTGGTAGAATAGAGAGACTCTAAGGTCAGGTCTCTGTAGATTAATCTCTCAAGTCTCTTCCAGTTCTGCTATTTTTATGGTTTTATGAAACTAACTAAAGCTAAAAGTTGTGTAAGAGGTGTTCTGCTTTGACAAGAAAGTTCCTCACAGAGAGCTCCTTTTATCCATGAAATTCCAAGTCTGGTAAAAAAAAAAAATGAAATTACTGTGTAGGAACTCATGTATTGATCCCAGTTGCAGATCACTTATGTGTCATCTGTTTACAATAGAACAGAAGAAAGAACATCTGTTTGCAGGCAGGGGAGAGATCCTGTACTTGTGTTGCACCTTCCTCCTGGGTTGCTGCTGGATGGAAAGGAAATCCAAAGCAAAGCAGTCAGAAGTGGAGTGCTCTGCTGCCTTTGCTCTGGTGACCCCCGCTCCTGATTTGTGTTTCTCTCCTTGTTGCTTCAGCTGGTACTCTTCCCTTTCATCTGACACAATCCTCTGCAGTGAAAAGTCAGACTCCTCACCTCAGTGATGGCAATATGCAACTCTCAAATCCCATGTGACTTCTCAGTTTTTGGCACTGGGTGGCTGAACATCTGTTTGCTTTGGGCTTTTGCTGACTGACATCATTCCTACATATTGTGTAAAAAAAAAAGATCAGAGGATCATAGATTTAGAGCAGAAAAGGAGTTTAGAGGTCATCTATCCTAATTCCCTTGTTTTTCACATATCAGGAAACTGAGGCCCAGAGAGCTTAAGTGACTCACTCAAAGTCACTCTGGGAGTTAATGATAAAATTGGGATTCAAAGTCAAGTCCTCAGACTCTAAACCTAATTTAAGAAGTGATGGAATAGAAAAAGCCTTACTGTCAATTCCTTCCATAATTGATCTAGTCCTTCAAAATAATCTCCGAGGAAAGGATTCACTTCATCCATCCATCCATGCACCTATCCATGAATCTATACATCCATTCACTCATCCATCCAATAACTACTTCTTATGCACCAACTGTACACAAAGCATTATACTAGAAAATGCAGGGAAATAATTCCATGCTCTCACAGACCATCGTAAAGAGGGAGAAAATGAATATATGTAATTTTGTTGTAAAATATTTCTTCATGCATTTGTTATTTCATCAGTATGGTTACTCACTCCCCCAATATAGATTACAATCCCTTTGTGACTTGGTTAATGATTTTCAAAGGGTTGCTTTGACTGAAAAATCTATCGACGCTAACTGAATTAATGACAAATCTTTCTGAATTTAGCTAAGTGATAGAATTACATCATTTGAGAGTTAGAAGGAATCTCAACAGCTGGCTAGTCCAACTGATGCACAAAAAGAACTATAACATACCTAACAAGTGGTCATCTAGATTCTTCACGAAGACCTGTTGGGACAGCTGGTTCCACTTTGGACAGTTCTAAATGGCCTCTTTTGCAGTTTCGTCCTACCTATTGCTCCCATTTCTGCTTTCTGGGGGTCAAAAACAATGCGTCTAATCTCTCCTCTACGAGAACCCTTCACATATTCAAAGACAGCCATCATGTCCCTGGTGAGTCTTCTTTTCTCCACACTAATCATGCCCAATCCTTTCATATGATTCTCAAATACCATGGACTGAAGACCCTTCATCATCCTGGTTGGCCTCCTCAAGACACTTTTCCACTTAACAATTTCCTTCTTAAACCATTGTGCCCCAGACTGGACATAAAACTTCAGATGAGTCTGACCAATGCAGAGGACAGTGGGACTCTCACCTCCCTGTTACTGGAAGCATTGACTCTCTTCATGCAGCCCAATAACACTGTAGTGTTTTTGACATCCAAGTCGCACTGCTGAAATAGTGAGCTTAAATCACTAAAATTCCTCCAAGTATTTTTTTAAGAACAATTATTTTAAGAACACTGTGCCTCCCCCACTTGTGTAGCTGATTTTTTTGTACCCCAGTGGAAGACTTTATATTTATCTGATAGAATTTCTTCTCATTCAATTCAGTCTGTCAAGATTCAAATGAATCCATTTAGATCTTGACTCTATCATTCTCTGTGCTAATTATACCTACTAGCTTTAGGTCATCAAAAAATTTCTATACATTTCTCTCAAACATGGATAGAAATATTTAATAGCATAAGGCCAACCCCAGATCCCTGGGTACTCCACTAGAGATCTGCCGCATTGACCATTCATTAACCACTACTCTCTAAGTCTAGCTATCCAACTCAGTTCTGGAGCCATCCAATGTCAAATTCATATCTCTCCATTTTTCCATAAGAATGGCAAGAGAGAGAGATTTTATTAAAACCTTTGTTAAAATCTAGGTAATCTATGTCTACAATGTTGCCATCACATATTGGCTTAGTAATCTTTTCAAAAAATGAAATGCAGTTAGCCAGGCATGACTTTGTCTTGATGAAGACATGCTAACTATTTGTACTCATTGCTTCATAGTCACTAACCCTCTCTCCAGTTATTTCTTCTAGAATTTTCCAAGGAATCAGAGGCAAACTCAGTGTTCTATATTTTATATAATATGTTCTCTTCCCTCTTTTGAAAAATCAAGACGAGTCTTTCACTGATCTTGTACCTCTGCTCTTTCCAGTATCACTGACTGACTCAGGGATGACATCTGCCAGTGTTTTCAGGACACAAGGATGTAGTTCATCTGGGTAAGGTGACTTAAATTCATCCAGGGAATCTTGGTGCTCTCTTAGAAACTTTTTCCTTATCGTGGAATCAAATTTTTGTTACTCGTTGTTCTGCAATGCCAACAAAAAGTACATTTTCCTTTGTAGCAAATATAGAAACAACATTAAAGCTGAACTACAAACATCCTCTCCATTCTTCGGTTGTCATCTTAACCATCCCAAAGGTTTTATCTCTTCTTTGACCCTCCTTTTTCTCCTAATATAGCTTTAAAAAGCAAACAAAAAATCCCTTTCTGGTCTTCCCTCAACACCCTCAGCTAATTCTGAGATTTATCATTCTTAAAATTTAAAGAGTCTAGCACAGTATCTAACACATAGTAGGTGCTTAATGTTTCTTTCTATCACCGTTCCTTATACTCAAATCCCTTCCACAGCTTAATTAAACCTGATAGAACTTGTGGTCCCATGAAACAGTCTTTAAGACACCCTAGAGTCACTTTGACACCACGATGAGATGTCTGGAATATACATTACTGGTAGGGATTGTGAAAAAAAGAACATAGCAATTGCATAAGAGGACAAGGTGCTACGAGAATTAAGAGGAGGGATTGATTTCTTTCAGCTGGGAGACTTGGAAAAGGCTACATGGAGGAACCTCCAAAATGACTGGCCTTCAGATTTAATACGAATTCATCATGTCTTCTGTTACCATTGATGAACTATCCTTAACCCCGCAAGAGGTAGACTACACTGAAGATTTCTAGCTGTTACAAAATAAAAGTTGGGATACTTGTATTATATTTCCAAGATGTTAGATTGGGATGAGAACAGGGACCAAACCTGTGAATTCACTGGTGTAGGGATCACCCAGGTAAGGAAACTGTTTTCTACCATTGCGGGTTGACATCTCTCCTGTAGCTTAGAGCCTTAGATAGTTACTGAAAACTCTGAGTGCCTAAGTGACTTTCTCTAGATCACACTTACAGGTAGACATGAAACATAAAACCAGGTCTTAAAACTGCTCTGACTCCAGCAGGTTCTCTATACTACAGGTCAGTGTATGAAACTCAGGGCCTCATGTTGAGTTTGAAAACCACAAATTAATGTTATCTAAGTTTTATTGTATTTTTATTTATTTTGTTAAACATTTTTCTAATTATATTTTCATCTGGTTTGGGCTGCACTAGGAAGTTTTGCAGGTCTATTGGTGTACCACTTGAGTTGGACACCTCTGCATTAGACCACATGACTTCTCAAATAGAATTAGATGGGCTAAAAAAAAGATGTAAAATTATAATTTTCTTCTGTTAGCAATCCTACAGAGTTGAGGTTGAATGTGCTTTCTATGCAATCTACCATTAGCCTTATTAATGAATGATACATAAAAATCAGCATAAAGGAATCTGAATGTTCCACTGTTCCCAACTGGAACAAATTTTTGGTTCCCTAATTCAGAAAAAAAAACAAAACTATAGAATGACTTGGAGAAGTACCCTGTATCAGCAGGTGCAAAAGTTTAGTGAAAAGAGCACTGACTTGAAGTTAATTTGAATCCTGCCTCCTAGGCAAATTTAGCTGCTTTATCTTGGACAATTTACTGAACTTCAGAGCCTAAACTCTCCTCATCTGCACAGTGGAGATTGTAACACCTCATAGAGTTTTCTGAGGATCAAATGAAATTGAGCATGCAAAACACTGATAAATATCAGCTATGATCAATCATAGGTATTTACATTTGGGATCATAGGTGACAGGTGGAGAACAAAATAAGGCTTATATGGGCAGCTAGATGGCACAGTGAATAGAGCTCCAGGCCTGGAGTCATGAAGACTCATATTCCTGCTTTCAACTCTGGCCTCAGAAACTTACTAGCTGTATGACCCTAAGCAACTCACTTAACCCTATTTGCTTCAGTTTCCCCATCTGTTAAAAATGAGCTGGAGAAAGAAATGACAAACCAGTGCAGGATCTTTGCCAAGAACATCCCAAAGGGGGCCACAAAGAGTTGGATACAACTGAAATGATTTAACAAAAAGCATTTACATAGTACCTACTTTGGGCCAAGCATTGTGCTGAGTACTTTACAAATATTTTCTCATTTGATGTCCACAAGAGACAGACAGATTGACAGATTGATCCATGGATAATAGATATAAAGAGAGATGACAAATGATAGATATATTGATATATGAATGAGAGAAATGATAAGAGAGTGAGACACAGACAGAGAGAACATTTATTAACCATATGCTTACTACTGCCACACACTGAGTACAACTACAAGCAAAAAGAAAGACATTCCCTACCCTCAAGGAGCTTATGTTGGAATTCAGGGAACAAAAGGGAGATGAAAATAAGAGGAAGAGGAAAGGGAAGGGTTTAGAAGAGGTGGAATATCCCCAGAGAAGGGCAAGGTGGAAGAGTTTTGAGAGTCAGGAGCTGGGGTAGTTCCTCAAATGGAGGTTTCAGGGTGAACTCACCAATTGGAGAATTGCAGGTAGGGGCCTCATGGGCAGAGGTATCTCCAGTTTTGAGAATATGGCTGAGATTTCTTACAGATCTTAGAGACAGAAGGGAATTTAGAGATTTTCTAGTCTAGATTTTCAGTTGAGGCAACCAAGGCCCAGAGAAGTGGAGACTTATTCAATATCACATGGATAAGTAACAGAGCTAGTACTAAATTCCAGGTCAATGCTCTTTCCATTCCACTATAATGCTTTCTGAGGATAGTGGCCAATGCTTCAACACTGGACATTACATTTAGATATTTGGACCATTAATCCTTCAAGGACCTTTATTGTTTAAGTTCGATAACTGAACAATCCACCCCCACCCATGCCACCAACACAGCATTTCAATCCCATCTTTGTCATCCAGTCACATAAAGTGGTGACTTTATATATAACCTGCAGACCCATACTACCTTTTCTCAAAGACTCTGCTGTGTTCTAATCAGACCTTCTACCTCCTCATTTTTACTGAAACCTGACCTTCCTTTGAGGATACCACATCACTGTCAGCCCTCTCCTTAGAAAGTCATTGTTCCTTGGCTAAACAAGTTGTGGTATATGAATGTAATAGAATACTATTATGCTATAAGAAATGATGAACAGGAAGATTCAGAGAGGCCGGGAAGGACTTATATGAACTGATGCTGAGTGAAAGGAGCAGAACCAGGAGAACTTTGCACACAGCAACAACCACAGTGTGTGAGGAATTTTTCTGGTAGACTTAGTACTTCATAGCAATGCAAGGACCTAAAAAATTCCCAATGGACTCTTGAGGCAAAACGTCTTCCACATCCAGAGAAATAACTATGGAATTGGATAGCAGAATGAAGCAGACAATTTTCTTTTGTATTATGTTTTGTTTTGTTGTATGGTTTCTCCCATTCATTTTAATTCTTTTATTCAACATGACTAAGGTAAAAATGTATTTAATAGGATTGTATGTGTAGAACCTATATAAGATTGCATGCCATCTCAGAGAGAGAGTGGGGAGGGAGGAGGAGTGTGGGGGAGGGAGGGGAAAAAATCTAAGATATATGGAAGTGATTGTAGAATACTGAAAACACATAAAATAAAATGCCATTGTTCCTCTTGCTCTTCTTAACTTATAGAGGCAGGTAAAAGGTTGCTATGTTCCTTATGCTCTCATTTCTAGATACATCTTCCTCTTTTCAGTATCCTTTCCATTTCTGAAATCCATTCTGATTATATATTTATATACCATCTGTCGATCCTTATTATCATCATTCCAGGATACTCTCCAAACTTTCTCAATGACATTAGTCTTTGAATCAAATCTGTCTTTTCAACCTCTCACCTGCCATCATCCTCAAGGACACCAGTCTTAATATTTACACCCCCTCCTCAGTCTCCTCCATCCTGCTTGAGGAATATTCCAATATGGTCAGAACTTGGACTTCCTCAGCCCTTGGAAGCATAATACATCCATGAATTTTAACTTTGCAACTCCACTGTCCAACTACAGTCTCGTATTCAATCATTCCCTATCTGTTGTTGTTTTCAGTCATTTCAGTTATGTCTGGCTCTTTGTGACCCTATTTGGCACAGATATTGGAGTGCCTTGCCATTTCCTTCTCCATCTTATTTTTGCAGATGAGGGATGGAGGTAAATAGTAGGTTAAGTGACTTGTCCAAGGTCACACTTTTCATAAGTATCTGAGACCAGATTTGAATTCAGGAAGATGACTTTCCTAACTCTAGACTCAGAGTTTGATCCACTATACTATCTGTCTTCACTATCTCTTAGCTTACATAAATTTACTATCTGCTCTCCATGGTATCTCTAGCCCCTTT
Source organism: Bettongia penicillata ogilbyi (assembly GCA_023548195.1). Lineage (NCBI taxonomy): Eukaryota > Metazoa > Chordata > Mammalia > Diprotodontia > Potoroidae > Bettongia > Bettongia penicillata. Next base: position 503,291 of record JAJHZJ010000588.1, read on the forward strand.
ATTACCCTTACCTTTTTCTCTCCCTTCCTCTCTTCCATGTTGTTCACCTGCCTCTAAATCAGCCTTGAGTCCATGAGGTTAATATTTTACTAGTGACTGCTCTGGAGTCCATAAACCCCGCTGACCTTCCACCCTTCCCAGCATTTTAATTGTAATCCCTGAGTAAGTTCTGCTATCAAATGGCTCTATTCCTGCCCCAGGGATATTGAGAATCGCTGGAGACAGTCACAAAACGGAGCTGACTTCGTCCAGTATGACTTTGTCGCTTTTCACCTCAGCTGAAACATTTCTGCTGCTTAATGTTCCAGAACTGCAAAACTCACAGAGTCTCTGGGTGAGGAGGCACCTCACAGATCAGCTAGTCCAAACCACATCAGAACAGAGATCTGTCCTATGATTTCCCTAACAATTGGCAACCTAGCCTCCACTGGAGGACCTCCAATGAAGGCTAAGCCACTACCTCAAAGCCACAACCTACCAAATGACTTAGAATTCATTTGGAAAGCCTTCATTATCATTTTCCCCTTGTGTGGCCCCTTTTACCCAGCACTATAATGCAGCTGGATTAGAAGTCTGCAGGACAGTATAGAAGTCATCAGCATCTTCTGATCCAAAGACTGTAGGGCACTGTGACTGGCTCAGGAAAACAGCAACAACAACAATATGGTCCTCCTCTGCCTTCGACAGAAAGGAAACTCTCGGGAAGAGAGAGGTGGCCAAGACCTTTGGATGGGCCAACACTCATTGGGAGCTCAAGAGAATGAGGATGGGACAGCAGGCAGCTGCAGGACACTGGGACCACTCGTGCTGCTTCCTCTGTGCCATAACTGTGAACAAGAGAGAGAGAGAGAGAGAGAGAGACAGAGACAAGAGAGAGAGGGAGAGACAGAGACGGAGAGAGTGAGAGACACAGAGAGAGAGACACAGAGAGAGAGGGGGAGGGGGAATGAGGGAGAGACAGAGAGTGGGGAGAGAGAGGAGAGAGACAGAAAAGAGAGAGGGGGGAGAGAGAGGAGGAAAGAGGAAGAGAGAGAGACAGAAGGAGAGAGAGAGGGAGAGAGAGAGAGAGAGAGAGAGAGAGAGAGAGAGAGAGAGAGAGAGAGAGAGAGAGAGAGAGAGAGAGAGGAACAGAGAGTATGAGTTCAAAGACATTAGCTGCTTTCTGCCCCAGACCACAAGGGCCAAACTCACCCCTCTGTCTCCTACTGGGCGCTGGCTCTTTAACTGAGCATTTTTTCTTATTCCTTGTTATTCTTTAAAAGTTCATTCCCTTTTTGTACTGGACAAGCGCTTATTCTCAAAAATAAACCTGCTTCGACTTTTTTCTCTTGTGTTATGCTTGGTTTTGTTTTTCTCATGGTTTCTCCCATTCATTTTAATTCTTCTATGCAACATGACTAATGTGAAAATGTGTTTAATAAGAAAGTATGTTTAGAACCCATATCAGATTTCGTGCCATTTCATGGAAGGAGGGGAGAAGGAGGGGGAGAAAATTTAAGACCTATGAAAATGATTGTTGAAAACTGAAAACAAATTAGTTAAATTTTAAAAAATGAACTTCCTCTGAGAAACGTGTCTGTGTTTCTGTGCATGTCTGTGTGTGTGTGTGTGTGTGTGTGTGTCTGTGTGTGAACTAAAAGGAAGTGATTGAGGGAGAGAGCATTATTGTTAGGGGAGAGTGAAGTGAGAGATGGAGAGAGATCCAGGGAAACAAGCAGAGACAGAAATTCTCTGTAAGATTACAGTGACAAACTGGACAATTGCAGGGGGAAGGAGGGAAGAAGGAAAGGAGAGAGGAAAGAGAAAGGAAAGAAATAATCATTTAATGGGTGCTTGTTATGTTTCAGGAAGTGAATACTTTACAATATTACTTCATTTGATACAACCCTGGGAAGTAGGTGTTATTAACCCTATTTTACATGTGAGGAAACTGAGGCAAATAATGGTCACATAGCGAGGAAGCATCTGAGGCTGAATTTAAACTCAGGTCTCCCTCTAGGCTCAGCATTTGATCCACTGAACCTCATTTTTTAAGTGATCAAAACTGGCAAAGCTAACACCAGGGTTTTAAACGTCGGAGCTTCTCCAAATAACCATGCTATCATATGCTTGAGATAATCTTTTTTCCATTTTCAAACTTCTTGACAATTGGACCCAAATTTGCTCTCCTAAATCACCTGATCTCATAGCTGTGTGGTAATCTACAGCCTGAATGAAAGAGCGAAAAGAAAGTGTTAATTTCATTAAGGCAGTCCCATCCTATGATAAGAACACAGGTAGTCAATACTGTGGATCACACTGTAGCTTGAGAGTCAGAAGGAGCCTCGAAAGCCATTTAATTCCACCCCTCATTTTCTGGATGAGGAAACCAATACCCAGAAAAGGGGAGGCACTTGCCTAAGCTCACACAGATATTTGTCAGGGGTTGGGGTTCAAACCCAGACAGGTCCTCTGGCTCTAAATCCAGGACTACTTCCCCATGAACTCACTGTATTAAAAATATATTTGTCAAATTCTGTTTGTTCGTGTAATTGAACATAGGAAGAAGGAAGCTAGGGACCTCTACATGTGGAAATTTACTTTTGACCGAGAGTCAGACCGGTTTTATGAGAGAGGAAATCTATAGCTATAAACAAAATTACAAATGTGGAACCTTTTAAAACTTCCAATCCTAACTATGCTCCCTGAAGTTCATTGTTAACCAGGAAAAAACCAAAAATACCTTGAGAGAGAAGTGTGTTTAACATAGGTTTAGTACATTTCTGTAAGTGGGAAAAGATGAATTCAAGATGAGTAGCTCCTGTGTAACTGCCATTAGACTAGATCCTTGAAGCTTATTACTAAAAGGGACAAACTGGATACGGAATGGAAGACTTCTGCCTAGAAGGATGAGCTGGGGGCAGTTTGGGGGTGGGCTGCAGACTTCACCTAGAAGGAAGAATGAATAAACTTGTGAATAGAAAGTTAGGGAAATATTAGTTTAAAAAAATGTAAAGGTAAGCAATGGTTTCCTAGAGAAGGCTCTGGTCGAATTTCTCCCAGACTCTGATTTATTGAAGAAAGCCATCTCAGGGTAGTTGAGGTTTATTTAAACAGGAAGAGCAGTTGCTCTGGGCCCCGAGATTTTCTTTGACAGCCTGTTGAGGGGATTTGGGAGAGGAGATACCTTAAGGTTTCAGACTTCACCACCCAACTTAAGGCTTGGCTAAGGGTAGTGGAGATGGGCTGGTCAACTCCTGAACTTGGATCCTCCCATCTTCTGGCATATTCTCAGGCTTTGTTGGCAAAGTGAAGACTCTGGGATATCAATTGATGGGCAGGAGTGGAAATCTTATGTTATTTTCCTCTACCCTGGTCCTCCGAAGTTGCGGAATCACAGACTTTTAGAGCTAGAGGAGATTTAGAAATCATCTCATTCCATTTCCCCATGCAACATTAGTGTTGGGCCTTAATGGGTCAACTTAGTCGGCATTTAGTTGCTGGACTTTTTAATAAAGTTTGATGAATTGTTCTGAAAACAAACAGCTGTTCAAAGTGATCTATAAATACCCATTGGTAAATGCATACAGAAGTTTGCCATTTAGGAGGGAATATTTCATTTCCAGTTCCTGATAAGTATGGAGAGAAAAAACCCCACACCCCTCATGTCACCCAATTTAAAATGTTCAGGTCTAAAGGTTCTTTTATTAATTAGTAAAAGAGATACTTGAGTCAGTATAGGATCGAATTTCTTAGGAAATTTGGGAGATTGCCCCCCTCCTTGAGCCACCACTTGAGCCCCTGCTAAAAGAAACTCAAGGAGAGGATTATGTACTTATTCTCTTGGAGAGAACCTCCTGTTGTCCTTTGAGAGTGTTTGCTTCTCCATTAATGTCAAGTAGTTCCTCTGCTCCTCCTCCTCCTCTGGGTGGCTTTGAATCTTGGAGTTCTCCACTAAACACTCTATCTGACCTTTCTCTCTGGGTCTTAGGAGAGTTCAATACAGTAATCCTTTAAAAGCATTACAGAGATCAGAAGAAGTTCTGAAAGTAAGACTCATTGAAAACATGCACAGGAGCAGGTCTTCTGGCTTTGCCTTTTCCTAAAAGGCAGGGCTAGTCTTCTGTGATTCCCATGGCCTGCCCCTGTGACTCCATTACTACTTAGCCCTCATGTGACCCCCTACTCCCCTCCTCTCCCTTTGCCTTACCAACCCAAATCTGCCAATTTCTCTCTACAACAGAAGATAAAGTTTGTAGTTCTTGAGGAACACAAAGCTGCCCCATTGGAGTATTTTTATACCCGCCTTTAACACAATGACATTCATTCATTCATAAATGAGAAGGCAGAGCTGATGTAAGATCTGCCGTTCTGAAAGTAAAATTCTTGATTTAGGTTCATACTTAGTGGGATGAAAAGACTCCAGCTAATCACATTAGGAGAGAGCATGGTCACATCTGTGTGCTGGTGAGATCTGGTAACAACAAATGTTAGAGAAGTATACAGGGATGAGGACAACATTGATGGGATGTTGTGATTGCTGGTGATGAAGAAGGAAGTGTTAGAATCAGGAGGATGGCGTAGTCTGGGATAGTATCAAGTGTAATCGCTAATCATTTTCTGTTGCACTGAAATTCTGCCTCCTCCTTCTTCATTTTACTTTCTAAAGCCTCCAAATGGCTCCACTATGTCCAGTTTGAGGGTAAAATGTTAGAGGAGGTGTCCAGAATTGGAGGCTACAAAAATGATTCTGAATGACCCCCTACCAGAGTGCCTTAATAATAATGACATTCATAAAGCACTTTATAGTCATTGATTCACTTGTTCCTCGCAATAATCTTGAGAGAGATAGGTACTACAAATACTGTTGCTCCCATTTGATAGATGAGAAAACAGAAGATCTGAGCTATTCAATGATTTGCCCATGGTCATACAGCTAGTATCAGAAATGGGACTGGAACCCAGGGCTTTCCTGACTCTGGGTTCAACACTGTTTCTATTGCCTCTTCTTTCAAATGTGATAGCATAGCCAGTTGACTGCCTATAATGCCAATGTGATACCCAGAGCCGTTACTATGAATATATATGTGTATCTCCATGTTTGGTTCTCAAAATGTAACAAACTCTCCTCTTCCAATACAAAATCAAAATCTTTATTTGAAATATTCCTATTAGGGCAGAAGGTAAGATTTAGTAGGGTACTCATTACCAATCCAGGGAGCACAGACATTCCTCTCCTTCAAGTGTCCTGTGAGCATATTCCTCTAGGCAAGTTCTTCCCTCAGCCTCTCTCCTCACCTCAGCTTTCTCCCTAGGCCTGCTTCACTCTGGCCACACCTTTCTCTCCAAGCAATATATATATATACTGTTTCCAATCAAAGACTTAGCACTTGATTGGCTGAGAGCCAAGAAGTTTGGAAATCAGCATTTTGTAGGGAAAGTGTAGGAATCCCTGTGGCCCAGAATCTCATTGGCTCTTCTCTAGGACTCCAGGTGAGGCCTTTAAATGACCTGGGAAGATCTCATATCCTATTAACATTACCCTGTCTCATTGAGAGCTCTTAGATCCTTCTGAATATAAATAGCAAAGATTATCTGCAGGTGGTGACTAAATTGAAAGGAGATAGGAAATTAAATAGAATTCAAGATCAGGGTGAAACTTTCCTGCCTCTAAGTTTTTCCTCCAATATATTTCTCCCCTCTGTCTAATGGACAATTCATAGCAATCTTTCCTCAAGTTAATATTGTAAAAGCCTTTGTCATTGAATTGATGCAATAGCCAGGGCATAGGGGGGATTTAATGGAAACCATTAAAGCTTCATTTTACAAAGAACAACATCTAGGGTGGCACAGAAAATCTAATTTGCAAAATCATGATGTGAAGACACTGTGGGTCTCCCAAATCTTTGTGCCAGGATATGCTTAAATTGCACTAAGGTTCTAGGGATAGCTTATATAATAGTGATGTATCTGAAATGTCTAAGCAGAAATGTAAAGTAGGTAGAGTTTTGTTTGTTTCCCATATAACTTCTACCATTGGCAGAGAAGGCAATCACTGGGGCTGAGAAAAATTAATCCCTTGAGAGAAAAAGAACCAAGGTCCAATGGGATCCAACGAAGTATACATTCGAGGGCAGGCCTGGTTGGAATTTGGGGTTTCTCAGAAACGTCAAGAGGCACACACAACCAGGAAAGTAGACACAGTCTGCCTCCTCAGAGCTACAGCAATGTTGTGTAGTCTAAGTTCTTGCCCTGCTCAGATGAGTACATACATGGTCACGTACTTTTCCATGCCTCCTCATGACTCAACCATGCTGAGACCCTTGGTTGACCTCAGACACTTTTCGTCTTCTATTTCACTACTTCCCCACCTCATCTACAAGGAAGACTCTGGGATGCTTCCCTCACCCCAACTGTTATCTATCTTGCTCTCAGCTAAATGACAACTAATCACCGCTGTGACCTTATTTTTTAGACATAAGGCATTACATTTCCTAGGTGTTTGCACTTTAGTCATCAACAAGTATTTATTAAGTGCTTACTATGTGCTAAGAGGCAGCTAGGTGACTCAATAGATACAGCTCTGGACCTGGAGTCAAGAGGACTTGATTTCAAATTTGATCTCAGACACTCACTAGTTGTGTGACCCTAGGCAAGTCACTTAACTTCTGTTTGCCTTAATCTACTAAAGAAGGAAATAGCAAACCACTCTAGTGACTTTGCAAAGAAAGCCCCACGTGGTGTCAAGAAGAGCTGGACATCCAAATTTACAAGAATACAAGCCATTTGACAAATGGTCAAAGGATAAGAACATTAAGTTTTCAGAGGAAGAAATTAAAGCTATGTGTAGTCATAGGAAAAAAAATGCTCTAAATCACTATTGATTAGAGAAATGCAAATCAAAACAACTCTGAGGTATCACATCACACCTATAAGACTGGCTAACATGATAAAACAGGAAGATGATAAATGTTGGAGGAAATGTGGGAGAGTTAGAACACTAATTCATTGTTAGTAGAGCTGTGAGCTGATATAACCATTCTGGAGAGCAATTTGGAACTATGCCCAAAGGGCTATAAAAATAAGCATACCCTTTGACCCAGTAATACCACTTTTAGAGCTGTATCCTGAAGAGATCATAAAAATGGGATAAGAATCCACACGTACAAAAATATTTATATATTTTTTTGTGATGACCAAGAAATGGAAATCAAGGGGATGCCCATCAACTGGGGAATGACTAAACAAGTTGTGGTATATGAATGTAATATGAATTCGAATGTGGTATATAAATGAATAGTATATGAATACTACTCTGTTATAAGAAATGATGAACAGTTGAACTCCAGAAATATCTGTAAAGACTTGTATGAACTGATGCTGAGTGAAGTGAGCAGAGTCAGGGTAACATTATACACAGTAGCAGCCATAGTGTGCAAAAACCATTTTTGATAGACTTAGCCCTTTTCAGCAATGCAAGGACCAAAAACATTTCCAAAGGACTCATGATGCAAAATGCCATCCACATCCAGAGAAAGAATTATGGGGTCAGAACGCAGAATGAAGCAGACTATTTTCTCTTTTGTTATGTTTTGTTTTGGTTTGGCTTTTCTCATGGCTTCTCCCATTCATTTTAATACTTCTATGCCACATGACTGAAATGAAAGTGTGTTTAATAGGAATGTACATGTAGAACCCATATAAGATCGCATGCCATCTTGGGGACAGAGAAAATTTGGATTTTATGGAAGTGAATGTTGAAAAATGAAAACAAATAAATTAATAAATTTTGGAAGAAAAGAAAAAAGAAGAGTTAGACACCAATTGAACAACTATAGTGTTCCAGGAACTGACTAAGCACTTAAATACAAAGAAAGTTAAAAAAAAAAAGAGCTCCCTCTCTAATGGAGAATACAAAAAATAAATACAGAATAAATCGAAGTAATCTCAGAGAAAGATCACTAGCATGGAGGAGATTGGAGGAAAACCTTGAAGGAAGTCAGAGAAGCCCAAAGGCAGGGTTGAGGAGGAAGAAACAAGGGTACCAGGGATAGGCAGTGAAAATGTCAATAGAGGACTCTACATTGAAGAGAAAATGAAAAAACAAATGGCACTGTACTAGTCAGTTGGAGAAAATGTCTTCCTTTGTCCCATAAATTATTACATGCAAGGAAAAGGAAGGAATTGAAACAGAGGGAAAGAAAGAGAGGGAGAAGGCTATAGGTAGAAAGGTAGAAATGATGGTGATATAAAAAAACTTAAGTAAAAAAACCAAACCTCCTTGTAGATGGCTGATAAGTTGATGAAACTGACTCTGATCCACTCCTACCTGGTTCTTTGGTTTCCTTAATTGGGCAGCTCACTCAATTATTTCAGAGCATTGGACTTGGACATAAAAGCTATGTGCTTGTGACTGGAGTGTCTTTATCCTCTTCACTTTCCAAGGTCAGCTTCCGCATTTAGAAAATGAAGGGTTGGTACTATTTGGTGTCTAAGGGAGCTTCCAGCCCTAACATTCTATGAATATAAGCTCCTTGAGATCATATATCCTCAGCATTTGGTACATTTCATGGCACAAAAGAGTTCCTTGAGAGATGCCTATTGAGAAACTCATGTATACTCCACTCCCCCCCCGAAAGTTTTTCCCCCAGAAAGTTTTATCAGAGCATAAGACAAAGTTTTTACACATTTTATTGAGTCACTTCACTTTTCATTTCTTATATTTTTAAGTGCTCAGTGGATATGTAGAGCTTTTTTGTTTTTGCTTTGTTATAACTGTACTTTGCTTGTCTCTTTGATAAGCATCTCAGAGAACTTAGTCCTCAAATTCATCAGATTTTAAGATCTTGTTTAAGGAGCAGTTTTTAGGTATCAGAATTATACTGTGTTTCCAGTTATGCATAAAAAATAAACTTTGTGTAAAATAAAAAAACAAACAAACAGATTGCCTCTCTATACTCAGAGGTGCCATTGAGCAACAGCACTAACTGAGCTATTACACGTGCATCCTTTCCAAAAAAAGGCAGGGAACCTCTACTGTGTACAAATGTTCTTCCATAGTGTAGGGAGAAGAGAGGGAATGTTACTATTTCCTGTCAGATTCAGGATTATCACAAGAGGATAGAAGAGGGAGAGAAATTTTTCAAAAAATTTAAAACTTTACATTGTGAAAAAAATGTACAATGATTGCAATAATGGAAATGAAATCTACAACACAAGAAAATAATCAAATCCAAATGCTGTAACAAAGACTTTTAACTTCACTTTCCTTCTTAACCTTTTGTGCCTTTTGTTCTTTTTTCCCAGTATCATTCTCATCCTTTTCAATCAGAAAGATTTCTTCCCCAGAAAAAATTAACTTTACCAGTTATTTGTCAAAGATGAGACACATTTTTTCAAGTACATTGTAAGCTAATATTTCTAAGAAAGGAGGTTTTTTTCCAGTGGAGATCATTTTAGGGCAATCCATAAGCAACTGATTAATTTTACAGAGTACTATTTTAGGATGATAGAAATTCACAATTAGAAGGGATATCTGGAGTCTTTCAATTCAGACTATAGTTACAGCATTAACCCTTCTACATCCCCAACAAGGGGTCATGCAGACTTCCTTTGAAGACCTCTAGTGAGTGACCTTATCTCCATTCCCTTTCTGGACAGTTCTGGTCATTAGGAAACTTTTCTTTATATTCAGCTGAAATGTGTGTCCCTGAAATTTCTATGTATAGTCAATGTTTTAGTTTTCCAGAATCATATTTATAACAAATAATATCTACACAATGCTATTCTTAACCAGAGGTGTGATGGAGGCAGTTCGAACACACTCAGCAGAGCAGATTGTTAAATTTTCAGTGTGAGCATTTATACCTTGGGAAATTGACAAATGTTATAAATTAGGGTTTATTTATAGCTTGTTCATTTCAAGATTTAACAAAATACTGGAGAAAATGTTAATTTTATATTAATAATATATATTAATATAGCAAGTGTCATTAAATATTAATATTGTATATTAATTAAATAGCACAATTATAAATTTGTTAATTAAGTCAAGTTAAATATTAAAATTTAATTAATTGTTAGGTTAATATAATTAATGTCATGTAACATATAAATGTAATTAATATAATATATTAAAATGTAAGATTTAATATATTAAACATCTGTAGTACATACTTTTGTTCCTCTCAGAGAACCAATTGTTAAACATTTAGTGACATGCCACTTGTTTTCATGTGTACTTGGGAACAATAAAATAGACCACAACAAATTTTAAAAGTAGTCAAATAAAAACCCATACAAAATTAATGTCCACTCCCCCCGCCAAAGACTGTTATAGAAAGATTAAGGAAGATCAATATTCTCAGAGTTCATAATTAATAGATTTTTTAATGTAAAGCAATAATTCCAGAACAAACAGAAACCACTTCAAAGACAAATCATAAAGACTGATAATATGTATATGCTACTAGATTAATTGAATATTACCAAAACTAGTTTACCTCTAGATAAAGACTATGAAAAAGTTAAAAGCCTAGACTGGAATCAAAAGACCTTCCCTGGTTGATATTCTTATGAATTCAACCAATAATACATCAACAAGGAAGCATCAAAGTAAAAGGATGAGCTAAAATTTGAAATAGTTGAAACAGAGGGATTTGTGATAGTGATACAAAATACAGATATTGCTGTAAAAAATTGCTGCAAGTTTATCCTTAAGGACTTACTGATTAATGCAGATTATGCAAGGAAGCAGCACCTACTGAAAATTGTGCAAAACACTATTTCATGACCACAATTATTATATACCAGAAGCTCATTACTTTTTGTAAATGAACAGATGACAAATTTCTTGAAGATATTCTTGAAAATTCAACAAATAAACTATATTTGAACTGGAGCATTATTACAGACAAAAACATTTCCATAATTACATAGATATAATATTGATTCATTTAAATTTTAGAACTCTGAAAGAAATTGTTGCTAATTCCTCATAACCCCCAAACTCTGGATTTCAAAGCTCCCAAAATATAGGGACCTAAGAGAAGAAATCAAAACTATGTGCAAACAAGATGAAATCCATATCATCCTGTGAAGATGCTTTTATGAGTCTATGAAAAATGAGCTGAAAATCTTCTAATTTTATTCAATTAGAAAAAAATCATAATCCCTGGAGTAAAGAGCAATAGTGGATAATGACCACATTTTACCAAAATTCTATTTTCAAAAAATGAGGAAAAGTAGAAAGATAGTAGCAATACCATTACTTTAAGGTTGGCTAAGCACTTTATATATACAGTTTTCTCAATGATCCTTCTTAAGACATGGACTAATTAACCTTCAAAGTCTCTTCTAAGTCTGAAATTCTGTGATTTGATGATCCTGTGTGAAACTCCTCAGTAAGTGAAAAATAATAGGAAAATCACTAGCCTTAGTCAAAAGACCTTGAGTCTCACTTGTGTAGCTTATAACATCACCTCCCTGGGCATCCATTGCCTCATTCGTAAAACTGAGATCTTAGTCTAACTTAAAGTGACTAAATTCTATTTTAGTTTTCATATGGGGTGATTATTTGAAAATTGTGTCAGAGCCAAGGGAATAAAAATGAGGATAGAAATACAGTAGCCTTGGAAATTATCTAAATATAGATAGTAAGTAAAGATAAGAGAAAATTTTTCACAGGAGAGGGAAAGAAGAGGGGTATCATGGACGATCCCTTGGTGAATGGTAAAGTGAAATACCAATAAATCAACCAACCAATTCCTCAGTAAGCATTTCTTCAGGAACTACTATGTGTCAGGCACTATAGTAGGTCGGTTTTTCAAAACCAAAATACTATCGGCTCTCAAAAAGTTTGTGCTTTAAGTTGGGGGCAGGAAGACCTGAAACTTACATTCTAATGGGAAATTTATGTATTAGGGCAAGGAAGAAAAAACCAGTAAAAAGACAGGAAAAGAGGCAAGAAAGGGTAAAAGTCAATGCCGTAGACCATTTGGCAATTTAGCGAAGCCTATGGATCCCTTTAAAAATATGTGTGTGAGTGTGTATGTGTATACACACACACATACACACACATATATGCACATACTATATTTAGATGAGCAAAATACATTTAGAAGGTTTGCAAAAGAAACCAATCATATTAAAAGGAAGATGTCATTTTTTCCCAACTAAGTTCCTGGATCCCCATTGATCTGACCCTGGACCCTGGGTTAAGAACCTCTGCCACAGAAGATAATGAAAAAGAAAAGGGGGGTAGGTAGCGATAAACAAATGGTGACTGATGGCTTGAGAACACAAAGCCAGTCTTTGGAAAAAACACTGGAATTTTGACGGAAGCAAGAAGAACAGATTATTCAAAGAAAATAGAGATCAGTGGGAGGCAGGAACTAGGATGGCAGTTAAAATGGGTAGCAGAGTATTTTTCCCTTTATGTTCTGTCTTTAAAAAACTACCTTCTCAAAAAACAAAACAAAACAAAAACTACCTTCTCAAGCCAGGAACTGTAATTGTTAAAACACCTGACCCTAGCACATCCTGTCAGGAGGTCTCACAGCCTCATTCTCTCCCAGACACAGTTCCAGGGCTCTTTCAGTTGACCTTGTAAATAGACTCTTTCCCCCTTTGTGGTTCTTGTGGTTTCTGTGGTCTCTCTTTGATTAATGTGCTTGAAACCTTTTAAGTTCAGCTCTGTGGCTTTGACATCCAACCCCCAGGGGGTTCAGGTGCTGGTTTCCTGTTACTGGTTTGCTCCTCAGGAATAATTACAGAAAAACTGCTTTAGAGCAAGGTCATCTTTGAAAATGCATAAAAGAACTCTAGGGATAGGGCATATTTCTGAAATGAAATGAAGGGGGTGGGGACTTGGTCATGGGGTGATTTTCTCTATCTCAGTTTTTTCTTTTTTTAAGACATATCTAGATATAGATATAAACATATACTCTATAAGCACATATGCATACAATGCATATTTTGCATATGTATTTCTGTGTATACATGCATGTGAAACACAAATATGTGGTATGTATGCATAAATACTTTACATATTTATATGTATTTTACATGTGTAATAGATTTTTTTCCGTGTGAGATATATACATATATGTGTGTGCACATATGTAACTATAGATATACATGTCACTTTTGGAAACTGAATTCTTTGAATCATTTGCCATGTTTGATCATTGCATATCATATTCTAATTTTCATATCTCTCAGTAATTAAAAAAGAGAATATCAGGGGAATATTGAAATCCAGAGTACAATGACATTTACAGACTGTCATAATAAGAAGTGCAGTCTAAGACTTGTTCAGATTTCTCTGGTCTTGTTGGCAGCATACTTATAATAAGAAAAAAGTCACTGACAGATCATCTGTGCCCCTCCCTCCTTTATAATCCATTGAATAGTTATTGCCACATGAGATAACTGATTATAGTAGAAATGCCACAAGTTTTATATTTTGAATGTGAAATTTTCTTAGCTCTACCAAATTGCCAGCTATCTTATCTTAAAAACTTAAAAAATTCCAGAACACTGGAATAAGAGATGGGCTTGAAGAACCATAGAACTGGGAATGTAGCCTGATATCCTTTATGCATATAGAACACAAGCTATGTGAAATAAATCAATAAGATTCCTCTGTATTTTAGATATATGATAGAGAGATCTCTATCTATATAAATCTATATCTATATATCTATTATATATATATATAATGATGAAGATTCTTCCATATCTCATATATATATATATAATATATATATATATATATATCAAGAGAGAGATGAGATGAGATGAAATGAGAAGAGATGACATAAGATGACATGAGAACTGAGCACTGGAGTCTTGACCATCACTAAGGATTGATCCAGTAGAAAGAGCACTGATTCTGACTCTAGTTAAAGGATCTGGGTTCACATTATGCTTTGGAGACCTCTTACGTGTGTGACCTTGCATAAGTCATCTAACCTCACTGAGCTTCAGTGTGTTTATCTCAAAAATGAGGATATTGGGCTAGAAGATCCCTGAAGTTCTTTCCAGCTTTGAATCTATCATCTTGTGGTGATATCGAAAAGATCTTATATTTTGTAGTGAAACTTTAGGAGGAACATCACATACTAATTATGTTTCTACAAGAAAGAAGATGCTGCATCTCTGCTAGTGAGCCGTGCAAACTAAAGGGCATTCCAAGATGCACAGAACCATAAATGGGTGATGTGAGACACCCCCCTCCATCAAGAAGAATACTTGGAGGCTACTTATCAATAATCATAGCTTATGTGTATATATGTATTATTGTGCGCATGTACATATGTATGTATGTGCTCATATATACATGTGTGTGCATATATGCATGTGTGTATATATGTGTGTCGTGTTTGTGTATGTGTGTGTGTATAACTCACTAATAATTTGCAAGGATGTCATTTTATCCTCCAATCAACCCTGCAAGGTAGTTCTTCCTATTTTCCTCGTTTTACCAAAGAACTTGCGACTAACAAAGGTAAAGCCACTTACCAATAGACACACAACTGATAAGTGTCTGAAATAGGATTTGAACTGAGGATTTTATCCATTCGGGATCATTTTATCCATCTTTGATCCACGATTTTATCCATTACTTCCTCCAAAACTCCTGCTGCTAATCAAAAGAAGCTAATGAAAGACTTGACAGCCTTCAAGTTAGGAGACAGATGGATTGAGAACAATGTGAGAAGTCTGATGACTGTATTTCTAAAATTTTTGTCACTTCAAACTTCAATTTCAGTCCTTGCAATTATATTTTTAAATGCTGAAAATCTCCTACATTTTTGCCTTATTTTGAGGCATCACCCCTTGAGCAAGTCTGAGAGGGAAGCAGCGTAATGTAAGGAAAAGCGCATTGGTTCTGGAAACAGAGCATCTGAGTTCAAATTCCACCAGTGATGCTTTCAACTTTGGGACAATGGGACAGTCACTTAATCACACTAGCACCTGGGTTCTTTGCTTGAAAAATCAGAGGCTTAGACTAGATGACCCCTGAGGTCCCTGCCAGCTCTAAATTTATGATGCTACTATAACACAGTTTCCAGATGATCACTTGTACAAACTCGGTTCTTTGGGGAGAATGAAAAAGTCCCCTTATTGATCACTAAGCAGGAAAATCATAACTCTTTGGGTCTTTAAAACTTCTGTCTTCTCTTCCCCTCTGTAGATGGTGTCAGGATTGTTCCAGTGCCTCCCTGGAGGGGGTGGGAGCGAAGGCCTTGGTACCCTTCCCCAGACAGAGCTTGGCAGCTAAAGCAGGCTGTTGGTTAGTCAAGTTGAGCCTGTGCATACAACCCCCAGTTGTCTTCATGTTTCTTCCTCTGAAATAGGCCCACTGAATAGCAATTCCAGGAAAGATATGTGCAATCTTGGAAGCAACCTTGTGAATTTAAAAGGTCTGAAGATATTGTTTCCAACTGTTGGAAATGAACTGCCTGTTGGAAAGGGGCATTTCTGCTCTTGAAAAAGTGAAAACGGAGACGATAACCAGGTGGGTCTCTGGCCTGGCTTTCCATAAGACACATACCTTGAGAAGGATAGAGAAAAGGGAGGTGAATGGCAAAATAACTCTGTAAAATTTCATAAACTATTTCATACCATAAGATGTAAATCTCAACCTCCTGGAACAGTACAACAGTAGTTACAGCTTTCTACTAGTTTAAGGATCATTTAATATATGCTTATAACAGCTTTTTGTGCTTTGCATTCAGATAAACAATATCTGTCTCATGTAAGATTTATGTTATATATCAAGTGCTTCTATCCCCTACCCTTTGGGGAAGGGAACCTTATCTTTCCTGAGTCCAAATCTACACTCTGTATAATTCTTCAATAAACCAAAGAACATAAGGAGGAAAATCTCACCCATGTTATAGGTGTTCAGGATCTCCCAGTCCTGACCCTGGTCTGGTCTGCTTGCCTGAGGCCATGGCAGATAGGTCCCAGAGGGAAGGGGAGGGCCCAATGTCCCAGCTCTTTGGGTCCAGCACAATTACAATTGATAGAAAATGAAAAGGAAATCTTTCAGATTCAGTTTCTGTTATCAAGACCTCCCAGGTACGTGTCTACATTATTGAAATATCTGGAGAAGTCGCTAATTCCTTGGAGAATTTAACTTTGTTCTCTTGAGTCAATAAGGAAATTCTAAATATTTTGATAAAACATGTGCTTTCCCCCTAAATTACATAAATAGTTCATGTAAGAAAATCTTTTTGAGTAAGGGAACTAAATTTCCCTAATTATTGTTACCCCGATAAATGCATGTGCTACGATGTAAAGCTCACCAGTCACATTTCACTCCTCTCAGTCCCAGTTGTGTGAGCTATGAAATATGCCTCAGAAAAGGTTTTCCAAGGTAGATAACTTTCAAACTACAGTTTTTTCAATCAATCAAAAATGTAGGAATGCAATTGGAACCTATTAAAAAGAAAGAAAATCTTCTAAAAGAATATAAGAAAACAGCTTTTGAACTGAAAGTATTTGGAATGGAAAATCCAACTCCCTTTTGGGGTGTTACAGGTCTTCAGAAGGCTTTGGCTCTCATCTTTACTCTCCACTAAGTACACAGCTATATCATAGTGCTTCACTTCCCTAGAGACAGTTAGGTGGGATTGTAGATAGAGTGATGGATTTGGAGTCAGGAACACCTGAATTCAAATCCTGACTCAGGAACTTACCACCTATGTGACTGTAGACACTCGATCTCCATGAGCCAGTTTCCTAAACTATAAAATGGAGATAATGATAGTACCTGCTTTGTATGCCCTTTGAAAATCAAATGAGAGAGTGTATGAGAAGGATTTTTCAAATTATAAATATGAGCTCTTGTTACTCTAGGCTTTAGTTGGATCAAAAAAACTTTAGTTTTTAATTTTTAAATTCAATTTTATTTTCAGTTCTGAATTTTCTCCCTCCTTTCTCTCCTTCTCCCACCCATGAAGAAGGCAAGAAAAATAAAACTTCTTACAAATCTACATATACTTATGTATGTATATACACACATGTGTGTGTGTATATTTAAGCAAAACAAATCCCCATATTATCTGTGTCTGGAAGAAAGAAAGAAAGAAAGAAAGAAAGAAAGAAAGAAAGAAAGAAAGAAAGAAAGAAAGAAAGAAAGAAAGAAAGAAAGAAAGAAAGAAAGAAAGAAAGAAAGAGAAAGAAAGGAAAGAAAGAAAGGAAAGAAAGAAAGAAAGGAAAGGAAAGAAAAGAAAGAAGAGAAAGAAAGAAAGAAAGAAAGAGAAGAAAGGAAGGAAGGAAGGAAAGGAAGGAAGGAAGGAAGGAAGAAAGAAAAGAAAGAAAGAAAGAAAGAAAAGAAAAGAAAGAAAGAAAGAAAGAAAGGAGAAGGAAGGAAGGAAGGAAGGAAGGAAGGAAGGAAGGAAGGAAGAAAGAAAGAAAGAGAAAGGAAAGAAAGAAAAGAAAGAAAGAAAGAAAGAAAAGAAAGAAAGAAAGAAAGAAAAGAAAGAAAGAAAGAAAGAAAGAAAGAAAAGAAAGAAAGAAAGGAAAGGAAGGAAGGAAGAAAGAAAGAAAGGAAGGAAGAAAGGAAAGGGAAGAAAGAAAAGAAAAGAAAGAAGGAGGAAGAAAGGAGGGAGGGAAGAAGGAAGGAAGAAAGGAGGGAGGGAAGGAGGAAGGAAGGAAAAAAGGAAGGAAGAAAAGGAAAGAAGGAAAAAAGGAAGAAAAGGAAGGAAAGAAAATGCACTTCAATCTGCACTCTGAGTCCATCAGTTCTTTATCTGGAGGAGAGGAGTAAGTCTTACAATGAGTCCTTTGGATTGGTAGTTGGGCATTGCAATGATCAGTTCTTAAGTGTTTCAAAGATGTTTATCTTTATAATATTGTTGTTATTGTATAAATGGTTCTCTTGGTTCTGATCACTTCACTTTTCAATTCATACAAGTCTTCCCAGATTGATCTCAAATAAATCCTTAAATCCTTTCAAGCTAGTTCTTTGACTCTATGGTGAAATGCTAGATCAACTTTTATGGATAAACAATTTTATAGAAGATATAGGGTTAGCATGGATAGTATTTACATTTTATTTGCAACACATGTAGTACATTTTTAGAAGGAAGATCATTTCACAATACAATGGGAAACAGATGCAAACTCGCTTTAATTAGAAAATCCCAGACAATTGAACACAAACAGCCTTTGCTACCATTGAGGCAGAGCTCATTCTCATCTACCTGGAGCTGAGTGGACACTAGAGATCCAAGACAGACAATCTGTTCTTAGAATGGGGCTCAGCTCCCCTGTCCTGAGGAACTTCATCAAAGGACCATGCTGGTGTCTAGTAAGTTTCTCCTGATGATGATTTTAAGCAGTAAGATGTTTTCTCCTTGTTCTAAATGGGGCCAAAGGGAAAAGTCAATCCCTGAGCTGTGCCTCAGGCACTTATTTCAGTAAAAACATGTATATAAATATATTCTAATGCTGGATGGAGACCACAGGGTTCTGGACTATTGTCAATTGGCTCTCAGAAATACCTCATATGGGAACCCATGACAGAAATCATATCTTATGACTGGTTTTCTGGCAAATGGAAACAATAAAGAAAAAAAGACTTGGAGCTTAGTAAGCAACAGTGATGACATTTAAGTAAATGCATTTATAGTCTATAATCTGTATGTTTGGTTAAAGGCAATGCAGATAAAGTAGTTTCATAGAAATTAGAAAAATTATTTTTCTATAGAAAAAATAATTCTGGAGACAGAATCAGGAGACCCAAGATCTACCTAGACCTCAGTTTACTCATCTGTAAAACAAGGAAGTTGGTCTAAAATGTCCCTTCCAACTCTTTACTTCTATTAACGTAAGGGTTTCTCTTGCGTTAAATGGCCACTAGTAGCTGATCCCTTCCAATGCCAAAATTCTGTAGCTATGAAACTAGGTCATTTGGTTCATCTTTAGTGTAACAGACTATAATGGTTTTGGCTAAATCTCTGTCCAAATAGTCAGCTCATTATCCATAGAGACATTTTGAATCCAGACAAGTCTTTATTTTCTTTTTTAATCCCAATTCAAGATGACACCATGGAGGGGTTGGTGAGGGTTAATAACTGGAAAATTCTTGTCCTTTCCCTGGAAGCTGCTACTGGTTTTAAATCCTACCACCTTTATAGGTTTGTTCCAAGCTGACCATTTCAGAGTCTCTGTCCTGATAACTATTAAATGCTAAATTGAAAGTCCATGGTATCATTAGTTCCAGAGAAGCAGGATAACATCAATGTTACAAGGTTCCTGCATTGTAGGCAGCAAGATTGATTGTACTTCCCTCTACATGGGCAATAGCATTAGAGTTTAGGGGACACAAGGGACACAAGACTGAGGAGTTTTATTTCAGGGTGTTATTGCACAGTAACAATAGGGCTGCCTTCTGTGTTATTCTAATAGATCTTGTTCAGTGATTATTATCAAGTCCAATTTTTACTTCTCATGCTAGGAAAATATAGAAAATATTTAAGGCTATTTATTAGGTTACTCAACATTTTGATTTTTTTAAAAACCGATTTCAAGTAAATACTTATACACTTTAAAATTTTATCCACCAATACAGACCTCAGTCTTTTGACTGAAAATCATAGACTCTCAGAGTTGACAGGAATCTCAAGGGCATAAGAGCACTGAGCCTGGAGTCAAGAAGATCTGAGTTCAACTCCAGTCTCAGACATACACTAGCTGTATGACTCTGGGCAAGTCATTTAATCTCTATTTGCCTCTACTTCCTCAACTATAAGAAGTGAGATTATAACAGCTCCAATTTCCAGGTTGTTGTGAGGACCAAATGAGATAATATTACAGAGCCTGGCATGTAGTAGGTATTATGTAAATATTTATTTCTTCCTCTCCATGTCTGGGCATGCCACCAGGGGGTATGTTGAATTTGAGCTACCAGATCAAATATTTACACATGTGGGGAGGAATCGGAAGTCCTCAGTACTAAACCTTTTTCAGTACTTCTGCTTATGTGTGGATGGGAATTATTTGGTCCCTAAATCTTTTCCATCCTTTCCCTTTCACTCTCTCTAGGTTTCTATCAAATTTGTACATTTGATTAATATAATAGATTTCATCATAATTCATAATTACCTTAGCTAATGTTTAATTCCATTCCACAAGAAAACACTCTGTTTTCCATGTTCTACCTGACTCTACAAATGCAACACACTCACATATAAATCCAAGTACACTCACTGAAAGAAAGAACTATAAAAGATTGTTAAAATCTAATTTAGATCAATGTCTCACATCTTATACTAAGATAAACTCCAAATAAATACATGACCCTGCCACAAAAGATCACATTTTAAACAAGTTAGAGAAACATGGGGAAATTATTTATCAGATCAATGCATAAGAGAAAAGTTTATGACCAAATAAAGTATTACAGAAGATATAGTGAATAGTTTTGATTACATAAAACTAAAAAAGTAAAAAAGTTTTTGCGAAGAAAAATCCAAGAGAGCTAAGACAAAACAGTCAATGGGAGAAGGGGGATTCTTTGTAGCAAGTTTCTATGATAAAAGTATCATTTCCAAGATAAATGAGAAACTAATTCAAACATTCTTATTCATAAGAATAAAAGATATTCTGCAATTGATAAGTGATCTCAGGCCATAAACAGGCAGTTCTCAAAGGAAGAAATTCAGGTTCTCTATAGACACATGAAAGGAAAATGCTCTAGATCACAGATAACTAAAGAAAAATGAATTAATGCTATTCTGAGCATCAGAGAGACCAAAATGACAAAAAAGAGAAAACTACAATGTTGCAAGGATTATGAGAAAATGGACACATTGATCCATTTGATGGCATCGTGAAAGGATCTAACCATTCTGGGAAATAATTTGAAAAACATTTTATGTACAAAACTATTTATAGCAGCTCATTTTTAGTGGTGGCTAAACCTAGAGATTTCATTTAATTAAAAAATAATTTTTTTAAAAAAAATCTGATGTGTTGCAATCTATATCTAAAATATTACTTTATAAGACAGAGACCCATAGAGACAAACAGAGAGAGAGAGAGAGAGAGAGAGAGAGAGAGAGAGAGAGAGAGAGAGAGAGAGAGAGAGGATGTGTAATGATCCTGAGAATGAGTGGGGAGTCAAAAACTACCTATAGCTTCTTACAAAGGGAGAAAAAACATATTGAATTTTGAATTCATAGCACTGATGTTACCAACTGTCATGCTTCAAAGAAAGCTATTGACTCTTAATATGCAAACAAAAAGATTACCATCAATCACACACAATACAAATGCTACTTCTCTTTAGGAGAGGAATTTCCCGAAATAAGAGTTGTGCTTGCATTTTCAGTGTACAGAAAGTGCTAAGATATGGGCTTCATTCATCTCTTAGTTTTATTCTCCTAGGTAGCATTCCATACATTTCCATGCATCCTTGGCCCCTCCAACCATGTAGTGGGTCATCACTACAGTCAGAAGAAAGCAAAAGCTATTGAAAAGGCCATTCAGAGGTTCTTGGGGAACCTATAGCACAGAGAACTAGCTTGGGGAGTTTTTTACCAAGCTCGAAAAGCTTTGTCTATTGTCTAAGAATGGACTACCACGTATGATAAAGCCTGGCTAAGTTGGAAAATACTCATAATCAGGAGTTTAATGGCAAAATAATGAAGGGTTTATTCTTAGGAATCTATGAAGCTACTTACTGAGAAGGTTGTTTTACTAAGAATGGTCTAAACATGGTTTATCTAGGTTTTAGCAAAAGGTTTGCTAAAGATCCCATTCTTTACCTGTGCAAAAAAGTCTAGAGATGTGGATCAGATGACAGCACAATCAGATGAACTCTGAACTAGGTGAATGGCCACATTCAAAGAGAGTAGTCATCAGTGTTCCATATGAGTATGAAGAAGGTCTCCAGAAGGGTTTCCAGCATGAAGGACCCTATGTGGCTCAAACTTTCACCATGAGCTGGTTTTGTCATTGATTTCATCACAGTTTAGATAGCATGCTTATTCCATTTGCAAATTTCACTGACTGGGGAAAAGGAATGGCCCACACACTGGGAGACAGTCAGGATCCATGAAGCCTTAACAGCCAAGAACTCGAGACTGAATCTACCAAAATAAAATTTAATAGGATTAAATAGATTAATATTAAAATATTTAATTAAAATTAAATAGGATTAAAAAGTCTAACACTGGGGTTCAAAATAAGTTTGTCTTCACAGGTATTATATGAGTGGAAGAAGGCATGATTAACTGTAAATTGTCTTAAAAGACCTGGGAGCTTTAGAGGAGGCCTGCAAGCTCAAAGTGAGTCACCAATCTGATGTCAGTCAGAAACATTGATGTGTCTCTAAGTTGCATTAATTGAGTAGCAAAATTTCTAGGAATAAGAAGGTGAAAATTCCATCTGTATTCTGCCTTGGTCCAACTACATCAGGAGTATAGTCTTTAGTTTGGGGTGCAACAGTTTAGGAAGAAGAGTGATAAGTTGGAAAGTGTATAGAGATGGGCAATCAGAATGGTGAAAGGCCTGAAGCTGATACCATATGGAGATGGAATAGGGGTGTTTATCCTAGAAAACAGAAGACTCAGCAGGGATGTGATAGCTGTGTTGAAGTATTTAAAGAGCTATAATTTAGAAGAGGGATTTGACTTATTTGGTTTGGCTGCAGAGGACAGAAGGAGAAGTGATGAGTAGAAGGTACAAAGAGGTAAATTTAGGTTTAATGTTAGGGGAAAACCTCCTCAAATTTACAGCATTACAAAAATGGCTGCCTTAGGAGACGATAGGTACTCCTTCTGAGGAGGGATCTACACAGAAGCTGCATAGTCACTTTTCAGGTTCATTAGAGTGAGTATCTAATGTGAGTATATAAAAATATGGGTTGGATGAGATAGCTTTTAAGGTTTCTCCTAACTCTAAAATTCTATAATTCTGTGACTCTGTGGTTTTTAGAAAATTAGAGCTCATTAGGGGAAGGAATAATATTGTTTAGAAAACAGTGCTTGTGTTGTACATATCATATCACATTTTAGGGTTTACAAAGGGTTTTAGACTATTATGTAATTATACAATTTGACCCTTGTTAAACATAATCATTTAAATATAGTATCAATATGTATACCTACTGTTTATCTAATTTATAATTTTATGACACTTTATTTTGATGCATAGAAGGAAAGAGGAAGGAAGGAAGGAAGGAAGGAAGGAAGGAAGGAAGGAAGGAAGGAAGGAAGGAAGGAAGGAAGGAAGGAAGGAAGGAAGGAAGGAAGGAAGGAAGGAAGGAAGGAAGGAAGGAAGGAAGGAAGGAAAAAGATCTAGAAAGACAAAGAGAGGGAGAAAGAGAGGGAGGATGAGTCAGAGAGAGAGTGAGAGTAAGGGAGATGAATAGAGGAGAAATCCTGCCTCAGACTAAATAGACATAACCAGAAGCAGATAACTTTACAATGAATATTGTAATCTGGGTCGATTTATTATACCAAAGATAACAATCTTCCTTCATGGGTGAGATTTATTTTATTGGATCATGAAAGCCACACTAAAGGGTTCCACTTGTTCTCATTTGGTTAAAGTATCTGAATTCAATCCAATCATGGAGCCCTGGAAACTCCACTTAGCCTCAGAGTGTAATTGCCGCTTGTCAAACTAGGTAAAGTCTATCTGGCACGGAGAACTTTGGTGGTTTGAACATTCAACTCTGATTATTTATTATGTGACTTCATTGAGCACTGTAAGGAATATGCTATTTAAGACACGGTAGAGGATGCTGGGGGGAGGGGGTTTCCTTCACAAGGAGTTTTCTCTTTTTCTCAGAAGTATTTTCAACTGAGTTTTGTTTTTCTACAATGAAAAGAGGAGTGATTAGTGACTGCATTTGGACAACGTAGAGAAGTCCAACGAGCAACTCTTTCTCTTCAGATGCAGCACCTTAGGGATTTGAATTCTCTGATGATTGCTCCTGATCCCCATAAAGCTTTGTCCACAGAGATGGCTGAAGTACAGCTGGTTCTAGAACATGTAATAATATTAACAATAACAGCTGATGACTGACTTCAAATTTCAATGGCTACGATCAATTCTGTGGCCTCCATGGGGGATTGTGACGATCCCACTAACCTATACTTGCTCAAACTATATTCTGGATTTGGCCATTCTCCAGAAGCCTCTACATCGTGGGAAATCATGTCAACCCTGGAATTCACGACTTGTAAATACCCTTCATTCCTGAAGCCTCTCCCTCTGATTGAATGTCTCCTCCCAGAACCTCCATTTAAGAAAGGTGTACAGACAACAACTCCTTCATTTGTCTCCAGGCTATGTTCTCCGTGATACCTCCAAACTCTCCCCTATGTTCTCTAAACTTCTCCGTGATACTTCCAAACTCTCCCCTGTGTTCTCTAAACTTCTCCGTGATACCTCCAAACTCTCCCCTATGTTCTCTAAACTTCTCCGTGATACCTCCAAACTCTCCCCTATGTTCTCTAAACTTCTCCGTGATACCTCCAAACTCTCCCCTGTGTTCTCTAAACTTCTCCGTGATACCTCCAAACTCTCCCCTGTGTTCTCTAAACTTCTCCGTGATACCTCCAAACTCTCCCCTGTGTTCTCTAAACTTCTCCGAGATACCTCCAAACTCTCCCCTGTGTTCTCTAAACTTCTCCGAGATACCTCCAAACTCTCCCCTATGTTCTCTAAACTTCTCCGAGATACCTCCAAACTCTCCCCTATGTTCTCTAAACTTCTCCGTGATACCTCCAAACTCTCCCCTATGTTCTCTAAACTTCTCCGAGATACCTCCAAACTCTCCCCTATGTTCTCTAAACTTCTCCGTGATACCTCCAAACTCTCCCCAAACTTTTCAACTTTCTTCTGTCTTCCTCCATTAAGATAGAAGTTTCTTGAGGGCATGGGCTATCTGTTTGCTTTATTTGCATTCTCAGCACTTGGCACAGTGGCTGACTGGAATGCAGAATATAACCTTTTTGATCAAGTTGACTTGTTTACTGATACTACTGAATACTTCTTGTCAACAATCCTGTACAACCCACTGGATGAGTCAGACACAGTGTGCTTTTCTCTGAAAAAAGGAAAAGTGATTCACAGGTGACAAACCATCTCAAACTAATTTTTTCCCCCAGAAATTCACTTTTAATTTTTTTTTGTTATTCTGAAACTGATAAAAAAATTTTTTAAAGTGGACATTTGCACATACAATGACCAGAAAAAGAGAATTGTTTGAATTTCTATTCTATACAGCTTGGTTTTACCTTTCCAGTTTGTATATCACAAATTCAACTTGTTAGTTACAAAGCTGTGCTGTTGATCTCTATCTCTCCTTCACCCTTCTTCTCAAAAACCTCCATTGTATACCTACTTCTTGGAGATGGCTGATGAAAGTTTGCTTCTATTTTCCACTTCAGCGTATCCTCTTACTACTTCCTATTGACCATGGGGACACTTTTAATTGCCCGCTGAGACAGAACTCTGTGGTTACAATAAAGGGGCATTCCCTATTGACAATGAGGTTGATGCACAGAGTGCTAGAGCTAGCTCAGTGTTTGGGAGGTTCCAAAGAAAAGTGTGGGAGAGAAGAGGTATTAGACTGATTACAAAACTGAAGGTCTACAGAGCCATTGTTGTATGCCTGTGAAACACAGACAGTCTACCAGCATCATGGGAGGAAACTGAATCACTTCCATTTAAACTGTCTTAAGAAGATTTTGAAGATCACCTGGCAGGATAACATACAAGACACTGAAGTCCTTGCTCAAACTGAACTGCCAAGCATTCAAACTATGCTTCAGAGAGCACAACTCCAATGGACTGGCCATGTTGTTCGAATGCAAAATGTATGCTTGCCAAAAAGACCATTTTATGGAGAACTCACATGGGGCAGGCAATTACATGGTGGCCAGGAGAAGTGATACAAGGACACTCTCAAGGTCTTTCTCAAGAACTTTGCATTTGATTGTGACATGGGAGATGCTGGCACAGGACTGTTCAGCGTAGTATGCCCACATCAGAAAAGGTGCTATACTCTATGAGCAAAGCAGAATTGAAACAGCACAAAGAGAAGATAGGATGTGCAAATTTGGAGCATCCACCCCAAATGCTCACATGGACTATCTGTGGCTAATCTGTGGAAGAGCATTCCAAGCTCGTATTTGTCTGTTCAGCCACAGTCGGATGCACTGAAACTTGACTTTATCATGGTGATGTCACTTTGTCCTCTTCTAGAACAAAGGACATCAACCAAGCTTCTCTTGCTGGCTTTAAGATATAAGGATGACACAGAGCTCTGGAGAGCTATTCTTCCTTCCTTGTTTGTGTTTTATTAACAAAACTCAGTAGGTTATAGATTAGTAATAGCAAATGGTGTTATCCCTTCTTGGGTTTAAGATGTTGGATTATCAGGTACTGGTGACAGGTGAGATGCGGAGGGGAACAGGAAACTCTTCTGGATGTTCTGCAAATTTCATCCCAGACGTTTGATACCCATAATACCAATCCTAAATCAAGGTAAGTATTCTCAAAATTCTAGTCACTGATCAAGGAAGGGGAAAGGTAATATAGCTTACCTGTAATATCTGATACAGATTAATTTCACTTCCAGAGTAAAGAAAAAAATCAGGAAACTGAGGGGCTTGGGAATCAGGAAGACCTGAGTTCAAATTTGACCTTAGACACTTACAATGTGTATAGCTTGGGCTGATCACTTAACTTCTGGTTCCTTTAGTTCCCTCAACTGCAAAATGAAGATAATTAAAGCATGACCTCACAGAGATGTTGTGAGCATTGAATGAGATAATATTTGTAAAGCACTTAGGGTATCTGGTATACAGTGGGTACTTAATAAATGTTTGTTCTCCTCTCTCCTTTCCTTTATGTTAAAGTCTTTCCAATCAGGCAAGCAGATCTTTCTCATTAAACAGTGCACTTAATAGAGGGATTTTAAAACATCTATAAATGTTCACATTTCAAAGGCAACTGTTACACATCACATGTACAAGTGGTATTTAAAGCCCCAGCACATTGTGAGATCATCTCTAAACTAATGCTCTTTTTGGCAATATTTATCCACTTTGACAGCATTATTTTCTTGTTTGTTTTTTTTTAAGTTTTCCTTTGTAAGGGGTCTCAGTTTCATTTTATAGTGTATATACTAAGAAAAGAACACATAGTCCAGAAGTTTAAGCTGTGCTACAGACAGATGGTGATTTGACAATGGAGGAAAGGAGGGTAAAATCCAATTTTTCTGGTCAAATGTCAAAGGAACACATCAGTAATTCCAATCAACTTTCCTTTACCCTAGCAGTGCTAATTGGAAACTTATTAAAGAAAGTGTTTAAGGTGTTTGCCCCTCCCCCCTTCTCAAAAACTAAATAAAAGGACCATTTATTGTGCATCTGGTCAGAAAAGCAATTCCCAGTATTTTTTAGCTATGTTTCCTCTTTGAGATTTGTTTAAATGTCTGTTACTTAAAAAAATATTAATAGGTATTAATCTCAATATCACAATCCTTAAAATGGTCCTTAGTTGAAGGAGGAAAAGAGAACATTTTGCTTAAACCATATTGATACTTCACGACTATTGATTAATTCCTTATGCATCTAACTTTCATATGCATCTTATCCATCTAAAGTGTTGGTAGCTCTCCTGGGGAGCTATTTTGCTAAGCTGCCTTAGCTCCTCCTAAATCACCCGTTGCCTTGACCTCTGAAATGTAATTGTTTCCAAATATACAACTGAAGAAAGAACATCAGAATAAGTTTCTTGACTCTACTTAGATAAGAATTTATCTGCTCCCTACTAGCTTAGTATGGCCGTGGTAATGGGTTACTTTCTCCTATCTAGTCATGTGACTGACTTGGAGGTCAGTGCTCTAAGCCAGTGGTGTTAAATTGAAATTGAAAGAGAACCTCTAAATCATACATAAGGATGCCGGTGGACCACATACTGATTTAGAAAAGCACAAAATAATAATGGTAACAATAACTATATTAGCAAGAGCATTTACATAGAATCTACTACATGCCAGGCACTGTCCTAAATGCCTTATAAATATTATCTAATTTGATTGTCATAACAACCTAAGGGATTGAAAGTTATTATTAACCCCGTTTTACAGATGAGAAAACTGAGGCAAGCAGAGTTTAAGTGATTTGCCCAGGGTCATATAGCTAGTAAGTGACTAGAGCTGGATTTGAACTTGGGTCTTCCTGACTCCAAGCTCTACCCAGACCCTCTAACTGTTCCAATATCCATATTTCATTGCATTTTTATTTTATTAAATATTTACCAAGTACATTTTAATCTGGTTCAGGAGTGTTGCCACTACAACTCAGCCCAAGGCATATTTGATATTGCTCTGCAGTCAAAACCTAATATCACAAGGCATCGGTGGATGACTTAGGAAAACCACTATCCATATCCATCATCTTATTTCAGACATCATCACCATCTAAACAGTCTTTGTCAGGCTACCAAATCAGATCTTTTTTGTCCCCTCTGTTTTGACAGTTGATAATGGCCTGTTCAGAGAGAGAAATTAACAGATGCTGGTTGATAGATTAATTGATCAGTTGACTGATTATCAATGAGGGAGGGGCTTGTTCACACCTCAGTGGTGTGACAGTTTTCATCTTTTAGGTGGGAAACCCTTTTTCTTCAAAAGATGGACTCAAAACATCCATTCACCTACAAAGGACCCTATGATTATTTGAATGATGCAAATGTGGAAAATTAAAGTGGTTTTCCAATCATCAAGATTATTGCTGCTATAATTTACTACTGAAGAAGGGTAGAAAAATACTACTACTGAATTAGACACCTCCCCCAAAAAAGAAAGAAATCTCTCCATCTTTGTACCTTTTTGGTCTGTGAAATGAGGATTGGTTATCACCTCCCCTGTGACTTTTGAATATTTGAGTTTCCATTTGTGATTTGTGATTTTGGGGGATTAGTTTTACTTCATTGACTGAAGGCAATATTGTGCAGGTCCCACATATGAAGGCATGAGTGTCATAAAGCTTAAACAACCCAAATGAAACATTTGCTTCTTTCTTACATTACATTTGAAATAAAGCTTTACAAAATAGACACTTCAGTGATGATTTTGTCCCATTACTGCAGCCAGGGGGAAACTTCAAGACAAGCCTTCCCTTGTTAGCTCTCAATGGCATCTTTCCAGATGAAAAAAGGTATTGTAAGGGTCTATGGGGCCCGCCTTTTTCTTTTTTGCTAATAGTGTTGTTGTGGGGATATCAGGAAGAATGACCCTTGGCATGTCCTGAGTTCTGAGAAAGTCCTTCCTCTATCCTGCAGCCACATGTAGACCTCAGATAATTTGTGTGCCTGCCGAGTACTCAATCTCACAGGGAGAGGTGTGTAAAATATGCTTTGCCCTTGCCCAGATGGGGAGGACTGAATACAAACCCCTTCTGTTGAATGGAAAGAAGTATATCGCATAGTCTGTCAGCAGCATACCCTGGTCACAGCAATAATAAGCAGTCCTAGCTGTGCTGGAGTCAGGGAGCCAGCCCCTGACGGCACTGCAGGCACACCACTCCAGATGGACTCTTGTTTCCAATTTGTTGAGGAAGCAGAAAACCTCCAGATGTGCTCTTGACAGAGAGTTTGGTTGAAATCTCTGGGTTTGGTGGCTTCATTATGATGATTAGTCTGCTAGATCAAGGGAAATCAGTCCCTGAACACTGCAAATGAAGGTTTTGCATCACTGCCCAGGATGACAAGGGCTTGGCTTGGCAAGATGGAGAATGCAAAATGGCCTATGAAGAGTTGAAACACACATGGCATCCTCTGTATAAAGGTCCACGCAGTGCATTAATCAGAATCAACTCCCTGGATTGTGATGCAGATAGGATCTCATTAAGGCTTGAGAAGACTCATTTTCCTGATCCTATTTTCTGTCCTGACCCTTACCAGAAGGGTCATGAGTATACAAAAGGATATAGGAAGTACTCATGGACGATACTGCTTTCTTTGTTTACAGATTTGAGGCAAAATATCCAACCACAAAAGCAATCTTTACCCTTCCCTTTTCTGCTTTCCATGACTCTGTTCTCCTTTCTATGGATGGAACAGAAAACATGATGACCAAAAATGGTCCTTAATATCTCCCTATTAAGGATTAAAATCCTTATTTTCTTATTTCTCCTTTAAAAAAATTTCCCACTGCTCCCTTACTCTTCAATTCCAGTTATGTCCCATTCCTCTGTGTGCAGACTAACCAAAACAGAGTCAAATAATTAGATTTATCAACTTATGTACCTTATAACTTCATATCTTAAAGAACCTTTTTATATGCAATATGTTCTCTTGCTGTAATAACTTATTTTTATATGCTTTGGCAGGAAATTAACAAGCTTTTGACACATTCTTTAGTATCTTTGATTAGCAGACTATTTTCCCAAATCTAGTAGAGCCCATAGTTTTCAAAGGGTTTTAAATGAGGGAAGAATCAAGGCCACTGGAACATGTTTGTCTCTATCTCTTGGGTAAATTTCTTAACCTTTTGTGATGTGTGGCATGGTGAAAGGTTGTGCTGTAATATTCCATCTCCATTTGGGAATTTCCATGATTCCAGAATAATTCTGCCTCTCAGCTTATCAGTGTGTTTACCAGAATTCAGCATACCATCAGTGGGAAGAAAATAGTGTCCAGGTCCAGTGAAAGTCAAACATCAACAACAGATGGGAATGAAAGTCAAACATCAACAATGGATGGGAATGGATGTTTTATCATCTAATACCCAGATATTATAGGCTCACCTGGACTACTTGTAGCAGTAATCTTTACATAACTTTGAATGAAAAAGTGAGTTTTATCAACAAAAATGACATTTTCCCCAATCTTTATTCCTCCAATTTCTGTATTGTCTTACTGATGATATTCTTTTCTCTTCAGAGCAATATAGCAGCTTTTTTCACTGCTCTTCTTACTGTTTTTCCATCTCTAAAAAGCTTTCCCCTAATTAACAACCCCTCCAGCTTCTAGACCTTTCTAAAGGTCTTTACTTATTTTCTAAGGAATTATCTATTTTACAGAAAAAGTCTGTCAGCTTTTGGCTTTATTTCATATTTGGCCACACTTGCCTTTGCACTTTGGTGTGACATCTTATTTCATTGGGGACTTTTATAATCTCTGAACACTATTTTACTACACCAACACCAACAGCAGCCTCTAAAAGTTACTGAGGTACACTCTTTAAAAGCTACTTTTATATGTTTTCTTAGAATAGTATTCATTCTCAAAACCTGCAGAATTAAGAACACAACAAAAGAAAGCAGTGAAACATATGTCATTTCATGTAATTTAGAACTAAGCTAACAAAGAACAACTAAAAATGAGGAAACTAACTAGATCCAGTCCCATCTGGCAAAATCAGGCAATAACACAACTTAGTGTTAAGAGAAAGTACAAACCCATTACTGACTATTACTATCAAAAAAATGAAGCTATATTAAAATTATTGCTTATCTCAAGTAATTATACATCCCTGTATATTGAATGCACTGGGGACTCAAACTCAAAATTTAAACAATTCATGACTTCAAGGAGGTTATCTTTTACTAAAAGGAAACAGAATGTACAATGATAAGTGAATTTTATACATATAAACACATATATGTAATATATGTTTATAGATATATACAGGTACATGTGTGCATCATATATGTATATCTGTAATACAAATTAATTTTGCAATTAAAGGAATAGTAATGACTGAGAGAAACAAGAAATCAAGATCAGTCTCTTAAAGAAAATGACAGTAAGGCAAGAAAATAGTCAAGGGTCCCAAGAAACAGAGGGCATTCAAAGCATGGAAAACAGCCTAAGAAAAGGCAAAAAAATGGAGTTTGATCATCATTGCTTGAAGAAGAGCAGGAAGTAAATTTGACTTCAATACAGAGGGCATCATATGAATCAATATGTACTAAGTCTAGAAGAATAGGCTTGAGTCAACTTGTGAAAGGTTTTAAATACCAAGCAGAGGTATTTGTATTTGATGCAGGAACCAGTAAGGAGCTCCTAGAACTTATTGAGTAGGGGAGTGGCATGATTAGAAAAAGTCACTTTGGCAGTTATGGGGAAGACGGATTGGAAAGGGAAGAGATCTGAGGCAAAGAGAACAATTAGAAGGCTATTGTAAATCTAGTGGCAGGTGGTGAAGGACAAAACTAGAATAGTGGCTATATATATGTGTGTGTGTGTGTGTGTGTGTGTGTGTGTAGGTATACACACATATGTATGTGTGTGTGTATCATAATAAATGTGAGAGATTTTATGGAGATAAAGAAAAAAGTCAAGGAGGGTGCCTAGATTGTGTTTTCAGATGGCTGGAAGAGGCTTGGTACCTCTAATTGAAATGTGGAAGTTTGGGGGAAAAGTGGGTTGGAAGTTGAGTTTTAGGTTGTTTTTTTTTAATATGCTGATTTTGGGATGCCTGTGATGCATTCACCCTGAAATGAAACTGTCCAGTAAACAGTTGGTGATGCAGAATTGGACTCAGGAGGGATATGAGAACTAGAAACATCTATTTGGGAGTCACTTGCATAGTGTGATGTAATTCATAATAAAAATTAAATCTATGGAAGCTGATGAGTTTGCTGAGAGATAATATATCATGAGATAAGAAGCAGGCCAAGACAGAGCACGGAAGGTACTCCATACGTAAGAGGTAGGACATGGATTATGATATAGGAAAGGAAACTGAAATGATCAGATTGGCAAGAGGAGAACAGAGAGAGAGAGTCATGTTATAAATATATGGAGAGCACCTAAGAGGAAAGGATGATCATCAGAATAAAATATGACACAGAAGTCGAGAAGAATGATGACTTAGAAAAAAATCACAGGGTTCATTAATTAAAAAGCAATCAATGCTGATCTTGGAAAGAACAATTCCAGTAAAGTAGTGGGGTCAGAAGGTCTGAGAAGTGAATGAGAAATGAGAAAAATGAAGGCAAATAGTACCTCTAGGTTATGCAGTAGATGTTAGAGGAAGATCTGAGTTCAAAATTGGCCTCAGAGGCTTACTATATGACACTGGGCAATTCACTTAAGTCCTATTTGCTCCAGTTCCTCATCTGTAAAATGAGGACACACTGGAGAAGGAAATGGCAAACCATACCAGTATTTTGCCAAGAAAACATAGAGTTGGATATGACTGAATGGCTGAAAAAACAGCACAGTTAGTTTTTTCTATCATTCTTATTGGGAAAGGGATGAGAACATTGAATGGAAACTTGAGGAAATGATATGGTCCAGTGAAGATTTTTGTTTAGATTGGAATGATCCAGGCATACTTACGTGCAACAGGAAAAGACCCAGTGACATAGTGAGACTGAAAGTTAAGATGAGAGCAGGGCTCCTTAAGAGAACAGCTTCTGGAAGAAACTGGAAAGGAAGGAATCAAGGAGATATTTTGAGCAGTTACTTGGTCTTGATAAAATGAAGAGTTACTTCTTATTCTGAGGCTAGCAAAAGAAGAAAACAGAGGTGATATTGATGAAATATGAGATGTAGAATTGGAGAGGAAAGGGACTTTGACAGGCATGGTCTCAATGAAGTGTGGGATAGAGGTTCTCAACTGAGAGGAAGCAGGTAGAGGGACTAGCATATTGAAGAAAAGGTTTGGAATAAATATATGGACAACTGTAATAAATTTGATCAAGAAATAGTAAAAGGAGTGACCCAAATGAGCTTGTTACAAATTTGTAGTTAATCCAATCCATCAGATAGTCACTTACCATTTTCTACCAATATCCAGCAGTACTTGACTAAAGTGGAGAAGGCCAGTAGTGGTAGTAATCTAGAGATGAGTTTTGGAAAAACATAATGGTGATAGGACAAATTGGGCAAGGGCATTCATGATAAAGTATAGAGTTGACCTGATTAACTCTGAGGACAAGATTTCAAAGTGAGGATGATGAGACCAGAACAGAGTTGATAGCCTCTTCAGAAAAGAACAGGTATAATGACTGGCGTATATTGTAAGAACAGAGAAGAGTTTTAGAAGGGGGTAAGTACAAAGAGAACTGGAGGGACAAGAGATTATAGTAAAATAGGAGAAATTTCAGAGTTATGGATGGCGGTAAAACGCATATGAATGATGAGTAGGTCAAAGACATGTGGTTGAAATGGAAAAAAAGAAGGAATGGAAAGTGATGAGCTGGTAATCGATATATATTTAAGAAGACTTAAACATGTCAATTGAAACCTCCAAGTACAAAGGCAAGGATCAAGAGGGAGAGGAAAACTGGAAACTGGGTACTTAACTCATTGAGAAATGAGGGAGAATGACCTGGGGAATGATCCATCTATATTGTTGTGTTCATTCTTCATTTCTGAAGAATATCATGACATCAAAGAAATGATGACATGACTCACTTGATTTTGTTTTGAATGAGGGAGGGTAGTGCAAGGTCACCAGCCTCTCTTTCACCTCCTGAGTCATCTGGATACAGTGACCAGATATTCATCCAGATGACTGCAGATGGCACAGGATGGAATGAGAGACCTTGCTCCCTTTAGACAAAGGTTTATTCAGGTACTCTCTTAGCATGAGGTAACACTCATTCAGTGAATAGGTCTGTTTAAGAAGGAGTCAGGGATGACCCCTTTAATGAGTCAAAGAAAAAATAACTAAATCAAGCTGGAAGGGAAAGAGCAGCAGTTGCTATTGATAATTACTCTTAAGCCAGTAGGGTCCAGAAAACAGCCCTTGCGTGGAGCTTGGGCAAGGACCTATTATTATCCAATCTATGGGCTTCGCAGTGCAGTGGGTTTAATGTTTTGGAAAAAGAAAAGAAAAGAAAAGAAAAGAAAAAAAGGAAAAGAAAAGAAGGGAAGGGAAGGGAAAGGAAGGGAAGGGAAAGGAAGGGAAAAGAAGGGAAGGAAAAAAGAAAAAGGGAAGGAAAGGGAAAGGGAAGGGAAGGGAAGGGAAGGGAAGGGAAGGGAAGGGAAGAGAAGGGAAAGGGAAGGGAAGGGAAGGGAAAGGAAAGGAAAGGAAAGGAAAGGAAAGGAAAGGAAAGGAAAGGAAAGGAAAGGAAAGGAAAGGAAAGGAAAGGAAAGGAAAGGAAAGGAAAGGAAAGGAAAGGAAAGGAAAGGAAAGGAAAGGAAAGGAAAGGAAAGGAAAGGAGGAAGAAAGGAATGAAGAGAGAGAAAGAAAGGAAGGAAGGAAGACAGAAAGACAGAAATCTAGTCAGTAAACCCCAAGTTAACTGGGCATCCTCTGGCCATCCAAATTTACCTTCCTTTGGAGAGGAGAAGGAAGGGGAAGGGGAAACATACAGGAGAGGATGAGATGAGTTACCCAGCTGGCAGGGTCCCCATTCAGGCAGCTGGGTCTCCTCACAGGTTATGTTCTTCCTTTGTTTTTGAAGAAGACCATGACATCAAAGAAATGATGACATGACTTGCACTTGACTGTTTTGAGTGAGGGAGGGCTGTGCAAGGTCACCAGCCTCACTTTCTCCTCCTGAGCCATCTGGATCCAGTGACCAGATATTCAACCAGATGACTGGAGAAGGCCCAGGATGCAATAGAAGATCTAGGCCCCTTTAGGCTAAGGTTTATTCAGGTACTCACTTAGGGTGAGATTACTCCTATTCAGTGAATAGACCTGTTTAAGAATCAGTCAGAAGACCAGCATATGGAGCATAGACCAGACCAACGTGCAGAGTGCAGATGAGCATAGAGCAGCAGGGACAGGACACACAACAGGATTCAGGGAGGCACCAGCAGCAGTTCCCAGATTCCTCAATCCACAAATGCCACAGACAGCTTCAAAGGTCAGTGGTAGGGCTCCACCACCCAGGAGAGAGGAGCTCAGTCTGGATCTCCAGCAGCAGGCACTGCAGTGGTAGCTGCCATTTCGGAGCTCTACACCTGGACCCCTGGGGGAACTGAAGGGTTGATTGAATCTCAGTCCTGAGTGGCAGCCCTGGGAGACCTCTGTCTAAAGCCCCTGGGGGAATTGAGTCACTGACCTAATTCTGAGCACTGAGCTCCACCCAGGGGTGAAGAGGAGCACTGGTGGTGGAACTGGAGGCTTTGGGTGAGAAAATTCAGTTGCAGATTCTTGGCAGAAAAGTTTTGGGTTGTTCCCAGACCAGTATGCAGGTCAGGAGAGGAATAAACACCTCTCCCTTGATTTCGCCACCTTGGAGGAACTGAGAAATTACAGGTTCCCAGAATATACCCTCCTTTTGACAAAGGTCTCAAAAGTCAAGCAACTGGCTGGGAAAATGCCTCAATGTGCTGTTTCACAATTAACTATACAGGATTATAATAGCCCTAGTAAGAGACATAGCTCAGTCATTTATTCAATGATCACTCTTTCAAGGGCCAAGGACATGGCACTGTGTACTAGAGCAGAAGCTGAGGGGAAATTTGAACTAGTAAAAATCTTCTAAAACGAACTCAGAAACTATCCCTTCAATGGAAGGAATGAAGGGCAAATTCATGCAAACCATAGAAATACCATGCAGAAGCTTTCCTATCATCCCTAAAAAAAAGTAAGTGAAATTCAACCAGGCTTGCCATTTGGATCTGATCTCTGGACTCTCCAAGGAAGAAGACCAACAACTCAGAACCAGAGGAGAAACTGGATTCCTTTAATAAGTAACATGCTCTTTGTCTTTGTCCAACTAGATAGCATGAACCTCAAAGAAAGGAATTTGGTTGGGGAGTGATAGTGGTAGGGGAAGAATCTGGAAGTGGTTCTGAAAAGTATGGAGCATACTTATTCCTGCTCTTGGCCTGGTATATCAGAGGGCATGAAAGACAGTATATCCAGTCTTGGAGATAATATCCTCTGGAGGGAGACACATGTCTATGACAAAATGAAATGCTGTTCATCCTTTGTCTTTGAAGATAATCAATGACATCATGAGGTGAAGTCTTGACTTGCATGTGAATTGGATATAAGTGAGGCAGAGTTAGAAACAGTCATCAGTCTCACTCTCTCTTCCAGAGTCATCAAAATCCAGCGACGAGACAAAAGTCAAGATGACTGGCGATGGCCTAGGATGAAATGGATGGCCTTGGTGTCTTCAATGTCTGACCAAGTTTTAGCACTCCACAATACCTGCTTAAGCCACTTTCATGGTCACTGGAGCAAATTACTCTCATTCACCCATTCCATTGAGGAATGTCTTCACATTCTTGGAGTAGACGCCCTCCCCAACTTACTGATGGGTTTGAGGCTTGTCAGTTATGCTCAACCTACTTTAGCATGTCTGCTGAGATGGTTTTACCAGGGTGTGGCTCCTACATATGCTATATAGCTTCTTGGACTCACAGGTGAGACTTGAGTTCCAGGTGGACACCGAAGTGGATGAGCATCCCCAAAGAGGACTCAGGAAGCCCTCACACCAGAGGTGTCCTCCCTGAACACTGGGTCTAGGTCTAAGGTGGATGGTTATAAGGTAGGGGCTATGATAGGAGAAGGAAGGTTGTACCTAGGAAGCCTACAATTGATTCACAGAGATTCTAAGAAATTTTGCTAGCTATTAGACTTTTTCATATACCTTCATGGTCCTCATGCCCTTTCTACTAACAATAACAGTGTTTACTCCATCCCTAAGCAAAATGTGGAAAGGGGAGAATAGATTCTAGTCCAAGTGTGGTGCCCAGGTAGCCTCCTTTTTAGCAGTGGTAGAATGTCAGATGGCAAAGGACCTAAGCATAAACCCTGGTACTGGTCTAGGATTGATATCTGAGTGACCTGGTGGTGATGAGTAGGAAGTCAGAGAAATTAAGCTTATTTCTAGTTATTCTTTGTTCTGCTTCCATCTTGTCACTGGCCATGAGATTTTTATCTGATGTCACTGATAAACTACGTCTGCATATTTCACTCGGGTAAGATTACTCCCTTTGAGAATTTCTGGTTAGTGAGACAGCCCCTAGCTATTTACTGGTTCTGTGTATACTGTCTACCCCCTCATCTGACAACTTGATCAAACTGATCAGAGCCATTTTTTCCCCTAGAGAAGGTATAGAAGTACCAAGTCATCCCAATGAACCACAAAACCTTATAATAATATAATGAATCATTTTAGTTTTGCATGGATTCCTGTAAATCAATTTGACAGAAATTTATTGTGTTTTCTAACCAGAAAGTGGTAACCAAAAACTATTTTATCATCAAAATAATCAGAGAATTCACGTCATTCCTCTGGGACATTCACAAGCACATAAATAATTAATGTTTCCAATGCAGTGCCTAGTCCTTTGCAAACAATTATTTAAACTGGGGAATCTTAGACTTTTCCCTCAGTCCACAGACTCTCCATTCTAGCTCTGAGAGTCACCATTTTGCTAACGTTCCCCAGGAGATCAAAGGAGTTACTGTTTTCAACCTCTGTCCAGGAATTTTCATTAGTTGACTATTTTGTCAACAATTTATCATGTTGATTAATGAGAAGTCTGACAATTTTATCTTGAAGTTTCAACGATTCTTTTTGTGAGGTCTTCAAAATGTCTATCCTGGCAGTAGGCCGTGTATATAAAGGATTATTTTCAGAACTAGATGCTTTGACAAAAAGGACATCATCTTTCATCACTGGGACTCTGTTCCAATCATGATAATTTAACATTTTGCTTATAATAGAGCTATAGACTTAAATTTTGGTATTAATGTGATATAAACCTGCCAAACATGGTCATAGGAAGTGGTAGAAACTTTCTTTTTCTGAAATGCAGATAGGAATGGAATATTTTATAAGGGAATCAATCCTAATTTATAATTGTTAATAGAATCAGAATTTGAATGGTAATTTTTAACTTTAGTGCTTATTGTCCATCAATTGGATGAGAATTCTCTGCTGGCCATCATATGTTCTGGTTAGTGCCATATTTTGATTAATTTTCTGCAGTCATTCATTCAAGAAACTCTTATGCCTGCTCTGTATTGGAGATCATGGCAAGGTATAGTCAATGACCTCCAGGAAAATATGGTCTAGTTTACAAAGACTTTCTACATATACCATAAATAAACAATATTCAAAGAATCAAAGTATGTGCAGCACAGCTTACACTGCATGTGATTTAATAAGCATTTGATATTTTCAGGATCCTGTAGTTCCTCAAGATCAGCACTGCTCCCTTCATGAAAGCAGATCTTCATAAGGGCCAGAAATTAAGTGAGAAACAGGACAAAAGTCCAGAAGTTCTTTTCTCCATCACCTCCACTCAAGATCAAGGAAGGGATTTCACTTAAGGTTTTTCACTCACTCACAAACCACTGATATGTATCAGCTTCCCACTGATGCAATGCTTGAACTCAAGGTGTCCTGGAGGCTTCTCCCAAGGCATCATGGGTTGAAGAAGTGTGGAAGCATCATGTATTAGTATCTCTTCCAAGTCACTGTGTTTCCAATCTCCAATTCACCTTCTTAACTTGTTAACAAGACCATTCCTTTAGTTGCAACTCTTGTCTTTTTAACACCAGGCAAGTGTCAGTGGGATAAACTGCCTGCATACTGTGTTAAAGCTGTATTTTGTTCTAGTTCTCTTTTTCATCATTTTATAAACTAATTAGCAATTTAGATATCGTAGTGCTTCTAAAGTAGATTAAAGGGGGGGCACAACAATGATCTTAAACTCAAGTATCATTTTCCCTGATTTTTCTTTTAACATTAAAATAAACTCTTTTCAAATCACTTACCCTGGCTTTCTCCATCTCTTGTGAACTGGTAATTAATGAAATGGGGGCTAGCATATTCAATTCTTTGGGTACTCTCTGGGAAAACCCATTGATTGGCAACAGGAAATGGGGGAGCAATCACACTTCAATGGCCACAGAGGATACAGAGACAAACGTTGAAAGGGGGACAAAGGCAGATGGCGGATGGGGGAATGTAATGCTGAAAGGAAGCAGGTAGCACATGGAAGAAGATGTAGAGGAGAAGAGGCAAAGATTATCACTCATATAATGATGGATTGGAATTAGGAGCACTGGGCAGCATGGATCCAGTGGAGACAAAAGGGACCTTGAGGGGCAGGAGTCTGAGATATCATTTTATAGAGGTGGGGAAACAGACAAACTATATGTTGTACCTTGGGGTTAGTTCGTTAACACATCCAGATTGGTAAAACTTTAAAGTTATCATCTCAAAGTTAAAAAGAAAAAAAACAACAATACCTTTTTGATATTCTACTGGCCTGAAACTGTACAGGTCTGGAATTTGTCTGGTATATACTTATCTAGGATCAGAGCCCTGAGAGCAGTGCCTGGATGGCTTCCCTGATTCAGCTCATTTTTACCAGGATGTGACTTTTGGTTAACACATGGTATAGTTGGTCAGTTGCGCTCCTTTCATCTTTGGGATAGTTTGCACATGACCTCCAGGTTCCCCTTTGCAATCTTACTTCCTGCTATTGGTACTTATATACTGTCTGCTTATAAACTTACTTGCTATACTGACAAGAAGAGGTGAGCAGAGGCAGGAGGACCGGAACAAGATACAATTTTAACATGCTTTGCATAGCCTTGAGTGTGCTCAATATCTGCGCTTGTACTAAAAGCAATGAACTTTGGAATGGATTGGGTGACATGGGTGACACTGGCTGAGGACCACTCAGGATGGTGTGCCCAAATCAGAGAAGGTACTGTGCTCTATAAGTAAAGCAGAATTGAAGTAGCTCAAAAGAAATGAGAGATGTACAAATTTAGCGAATCCACCAAATGTTCACATGGATGATTTGTGCCTGAGCTGTTGTAGAGCATTCCAAGTTCGTATTGGTCTGGTCAGCCTCAACTGGACATGCTATACCTTGACTCTAACATAGTGATGTCATTTTGGTTCTCTGAGAAAAAAGGACAGCAACCAACCCACCATGTAGGAAAGACATGAATGCTACAAACATGTTTAATACTTCACAAGATCTTCTTTCTTTTTCTCCCCTCTTTGTTAAGACTTTCTACGATTTCTGAGATCCAATTCTTACTAATACATAGTGCCTCCCACTACTCTTTATTTAAAAGTCAGTCCCTTTCACTTACTCTGACTGGTCCTCTACTTCATGGCCAAGGTCACTTAGGCAATGGTCCAAAATCCCAAAACCCTTTTCCTACTCAAGGAATATCTAACAGGTCATCTTTCTGATGACTGGGTCCAAATTTTCTCAGGCTTGTTCACTGGTTCTTGTAGTGATACAATCACAGGCTCATAGATTTAGAGCTAAAAGGAACACCAAAAGGCGTCTAACTCAACCTCCTCATTTTACAGATGAAAAACAGAGGCTTAGAGGGTCATACAGCTAGTATGTGATAGGAGGGAGATTTGAATATAGATCATCCTAAGCTTGAGGTCAGTCCTCTATCTGCCACATCACAAGCAGCCTCTCTGCACTTTACTTCTCAGTCTTTCAAACAAGACTTGCAGGTCATTTATCCTACCACCCTTTTTTTTCTTGCTAATCAGACTTTCATTACAGTAACAGTATTACTTAGATTCTGGTAGCACCAAACCACCTGAACAGGATTGGGTGAGCAGCCATCTTTTTCAATGCCAACAAGTGGAAGAGTCCTCTAGAACTTGCTAAAATGC
The DNA here is from genome assembly GCA_023548195.1 of Bettongia penicillata ogilbyi. NCBI lineage: Eukaryota > Metazoa > Chordata > Mammalia > Diprotodontia > Potoroidae > Bettongia > Bettongia penicillata. The sequence goes on from JAJHZJ010000588.1 coordinate 544,849, forward strand.
CCTAACTATAAACTTCCCGTATCAGGGAGTGCGTTTGAATGCTTATATCTGTGGATGAGTTACCCATGTGGCATGGCCACTTCCCTGTTGAAGGTGAAAAGGAAAAAGATAATAGAAAAAAAGTAAATGCACTTTCCTTAAGAATCCTTGGAAATTCATCTTGTTTCCATATACATGGCATGTAAATAAAAGCTTTCTATTCATGCATATAGTTTTCAGTACAATGTAGGAAATGGTAAACAATAGTACATATAACTCTTCTGAAAACATTATTCATTTTTTTTCTGAGCACCAAGTTGAAGTGACCTTATAGGAATATGAAGCCTAATAAGTCTTTTTTTAAAAAAATATTTTTAATTTTTTAAATTATTTTTAAAAATTAGACTACTGAATTTTGTGTTTCCCATTCCTCAGTTGCATGTACTAAAAACAGCCTTTCAGAAGAGCTCCATTTTGCAGAGAAATCATTACTGTTTACTTTGTTTGTGGAATTTGCACTGAATTGGGAAGTCAGGAGGCTCAGATCCAATTCTAGCTCTGCTTTTCCTAATGACTTGTTATATGACCTTCAATCACTTTTGGACCTCAATTTAGCCTCCTGAAAAATCAAGAGTGGGGTGAGAATGGGAGGGTGTGGGTGTGGAATAATGAATGATCTTGAGTCTCTCCATCTGTAATACCCTGCAATGCCAAGTAAACATAAGGCATATTGTAGGAGTATATCAATTCTTTCTAATCAACAAATACTTAGTAAGTGGATGCACTATGTTAGGGCATTGACAATGCAGAGATGAAGAAAAAACATCTGTTGCTGCTCTCAAGGGACTTGTTACATAAAATGAGGGCAGTGTTTGTTCTCCTTCCATGGACATAGATCAGCGCCACTTCGCATCTTAGTAGAAATGTTCCCTGAAAATTGTTGTGCTTAGAAAAAAAATTATTCTTAAACCCAGTGATGAGGCTTGCTAAACTTAGCTAGGCTGATATTGCAATAATAGATACACATTTTGTCATCAAGTTCACATGGGAAACCTTTCACATTCAGTTTGTACCCTACAGATATGGCCTTTGAGAAGTCCTATTCACCTCCATGACCCAATGAGGCATTAGAGTCAGACTTCAGTGAAGGAGGCACATAATTGTAACTCAAGTGAGGAGATGAGTGTGAGGGCGTAAGAGAGGCCTAATGAATTCAAAAAGAAAGGGAGATTCAGGAAATGCTTAATGGAGGTGACATCACCTGATTTTGACCTTGAAGTATGAAGTGGATTTTAATAGAGATCACAAGAAGGGCATAGGGGAGAGGGGGTGTGATGAATTAATTCTAGGAATAGGGGATTCCATGTGCAACCTCAAGGAGGAGGGGGAGGCTAGAAGGAGATCAGAAAATGACCAATAGTCAATATTGAAATGTGCAAAGGAAAATAATACGAAATAAGTCTCTAAAAATAGAATAAAATCAGAGAAAATTTTGAATATCAGGAAAGGGATTTGTATTTTATTCAGTGGTAATAATATTACTGCTTTAGTATTCAGTAATAATATTATTCATTCATAATAACAGCAAATATATCTGTAGTGTTTTAAAGTATGGAAAGCACTTCACAAACAATATTTCATTTCTATCTCACAACAACCTGATGAGGCAGAGAGTATAAGGAATAATACCCCAATTTCTCAGGTAAGAAAATAAAGAAAGGACAAGGGGCTTATCTTTGGCCACACAGTCTTAGAGGCAGGATTTTCTGAACTCAGCACTCTGTTTATGATTACACTAAAGCTTTTAGAGCAGGAAAATAATGGGATCAGAGAAGTACTTTAGGAAGATTGCCTTGGCAGTATGACATCAAGGATGTATTAAAGAGGGGAGAGATTATAGGCAGGAAGACAGATGGACATTATTTCAAAAGTCCAAAGGAGGGGTAATGAGTGTGTTGACAGTAGAAGTAGAAAGAAGGCAGCAGATGCCAAAGATATTATGGAAATGGAAATGACAGTTCTTGGAAAATGATTCGATCAGATGAGAGTAAGAGGGAAAAGTCAAGAGTAACTCCAAGCCCTTTGCCTGGGCAACTAAAAAAGTGATTATATATTCACAAAAAGAAGAAAGTTAAGAAGACAGGCATAGATGAGAATGGAGAGGAGAGATAATGAGTTTAGTTTTGTATATGTTGAGTAAAAGATTTTAGCAAGACATAACTGAAGATTTCCTGCAAAAAGTTGGAAAATGTCAAGAGCAGAGGGGAGAAGTGAGAACTGGAGATATAGATTTGGAATTCATCTGCACAGAGATGCTATTTAAGGCCAACACAGTTGTTGAAACTGTCAGTGGAGTAGTGATTTCTAAAAAATTAAGGGTTCAGATAGATTCTGTTGATTAAATTATAAGAATATTTCAATCTGCTGTTTGAGAATTTTTTCTCCTAATATATAGAGGGAGAACTAACTGATATATTGGGAGATGGGGGCATGTGATAGAATGATCTTATGCCTGTGTAGTGTTTTACAGTTTACAAAGTATTGCCATATATTATCTCATTTGAGATAGAACCATGGCAGATATGGCAGATATTTTTTCTTTATTTCATACTTGTTATTTTATCAGTGGGAGGAGCTCCTGGCATGAAAACTCCTTCCATGCAAGTAAATGGACAGTACAACAACTCTTCTGGGTCCTGTAATTGTATAAAGTTGTTTGGAAGCCCTAAGAAATTAAACAATGTGACCTACATGTTGTCCATGCTACAGCCAATGTATATGTTGTCTCAAATGTCTAATGCAATGTTAAGCTTAAATAGCTTTGGGACAAGCTATAAATCAGAAGGAGCACTTGGACTCAGTTTTTCTTGACTCCAAGGCTATCTTTTTCTCTACATTATTTCATGATTACCACCCACTTCATCTATTACTTCCTCTATTTTAGAGATAAGAAAGCTAGAGCCCAGAGAGGTTCAAACCTGCCTGAGGTCACATAGTTTAAGAAATTGAAATTTAATGTGAACTTGGATCTTTTGTCACAAAGTCAGATTTCCACTCTAGCTTAACATTGAAAGAAAAAGGTTGGTCAACTGGAATCCAATGGAGTTAATGCTAATATTTTCCTTTAAATTCATGAAAGTTTTTTGTAGTAATGAATGACTAAATAAGGATATTCTCTATTTTTAAAACCAGAAGTTCATTTAGAAAACCTGACACACTTTCCCTTTTCTCTTTGAAGAAACACACAAAAAACAAGCAAAGAGACTGTTGGCTACTCTTTGTCACCAACAGGACTCGGGGAAAAAGACAATAAAGTTTATTTTTTCCCTTTGTGACCAACAGACACGGTACAGTGCCATTATGCTGATAATGAGCAATAACTATGATTGAGGGAGCTGAATGCATGCTTCCTTTTTTCATTCAAAAGGCAGTAGTGGGAGCATGTTTCACTACAGGCAGAGAATTAGGGGATCAGGTTCACTGGCGGCATTTGGACTCCAACCTCCATGTGGCACCCATCTGGAACAACAGAACAGGAGATTGGTCTTGGAAACACATGGTGGCTAGCCAGTTTCCACTAGGGGTGCGCTTTACATTTCCCGGGCATCTGAGAAAACCGGACAAGGCACAGCAGCCTTCCTTGGGTTCCCTAGGGTAATCCTCATAGTGAGTCCATGTACATAGCCAACCTTTATTTAGCTTACACACATGGAGCTTGTTTCTTTCTGGGGCTTCATGTTTTCTCTTTCTTACTAAGCGTTTTTCATGTTAAAGCTGAGCAAAAAGTACCTGCCCAGCAGGACCAATCTCCCTTTGAGAGATAGATCTTTTTCTCTGAGTTCCACACAGTATGGTTAAAGCTAGTGTTGCTTCAAACAAACACACCAGGCTAGGTTTCAGGAAAACAGGACATGTTACCACCCACAGGGCCATCAGAAAGGGGAAGAAAAAATCCCATTCTTTTCCTTTGGATAATATGCAAAGGCTTCTCTTACTTCTGTCCCAACAACTCTGAAGGAAAATGTACCATGATCAAAACCAGCAGATCTTGATTATATGAAGTTGACTTCATTCCTTTGCATCAGAATTTCTTTGCTCTTGCTATTCTAAAAACAGAGTTGTTTTAGACAAGACAAGCATGGGTATGGTATTTTGAAGCTAGAATTAGTTTCAACACTGTAATCAAGTGTATGGCATAGAACTGGAACTTGACATTCCATTGAGAAGACTGAATAGTTCCCAAGTCTTCCAATAATGGGTGCTTTTCTAAAAATGGGAAGGTTTTAGCATGCCATAGAGGAATATATGTCACGTGACTCAGGAAAAGAAGGCAGGAAGCAAGAAAAAAGGGAAAAACATCTGGTTGAGGATAGATAGTAGACTTGAAAACAGTATAAAACATAGAAAAAGAAAGAAAAAATAGAGAGAATATGAAGCAAAGTATCACCAACATGAGTGAGAAGCTCCCTGTATGAACAAATAATTTCAACTATAATTCTTGTACTGAATCAGATGCCCTTTTGATTTGGGCATAGAAATTCCTTTCTTTTTTTGGTATACAACCAGTTAGACATTAAAAAGAAATTCATCTGTTCACTTTTAGCTTCAATGATTCTGAAGGAGAGAATAGGGATTTGCTTTGTCAGTGGAAGGGAAAAGTGACTTGTCCTTTCTGGTCTTCTGTGTCTCACCCCATCCTTGTAATTTGCATGGAACAGGAGGGGTATAATGAGAGGGAAAGATTGAGAGGAAACCCTTTATAGCAGCTTTAACCAGTTTCTTGGTGATTTTACTGAGTAGAATGATTTGCCCAGACTAGGAGTATTTTAGGAATTAAAAGGAATGTTCTACCAACAACTCAGATAAGATTTAGATTGCTAGGGTCCAAAAGATGAGGAGGGGAAAGTAAGTTTGTTTATCAGTCATTTCAGTCATGTCCATCTCTCTATGACCCCATTTGGAGTTTTCTTGGCAAAAATTCTGGAGTAGGTTGCCATTTTCTTCTCCAACTCATTTTACAGATGAGGAACTAAAGTAAGGAGGGTGAAGTGACTTGCCCAGGGTCACTTAGCTACTAAGTGTCTGGAGAGTGTATTTGAACTCCAGTCCTCCTGACTCAAGACCTGGCAATCTATGCCACCTAACTGCCCCTCAATTTTGTTAATTTTTTTCAAATAATCTTTTAGTTGTGTATCAATGCTATAGTCCTTTTGTTTCTCAACTTATTTCTAATTTAAATTTCATTCCTTTTATGCATATTTTCAGTTTGCTTACTCATTTTTGAAAAAAATGATAAATTGAATATTCAGTTTAGTTAATGCTCAGGTCATTCTTAAACCTTCATTTAAATATCTGTGTTCTGCTTGTACTTCCTGTATCAATTACTATTTTTATTGTATTATTAACCATAGAGAACATGCTTAGTATTTCCATTTTTTACATTTATTTATAATTTCTATGTATCCTAGTACATGATCTCTCTTACTAATGGTGCCCTGTGAAGCTGGGAAATATGCCATAAACCTCTCTAAATTATAAATTCTTTAACAATTTGGTCAATTCCCTATTTTCCTTTTAATCTCTCATTCTGTTAGATTTCTCTAGTTCTGAGAGAAGAGCATTAAAGTCTTCTATTATTCTTGACATTTAAGCAATTCAGTCCATTTCCCTTTATCAATTAGCATGTTGTAGCATTAGTTTCATAGATGTTTCATATAATATGGGTTCATTGCCCATGATTCCTTTAATCACAGTGCAATTTCCTTATTTATCTCTACCAATATAATAAATTTTTATTTTTGCTTTCTCTGATAGGATGATCCTAACTCCTGTTGGGAATTCATCTGATATGTAGTAAATTTTGTTCCAGACTTTCATTCTGATTTTCTCTGTGCCCTTGCTTTTTAAGATGTCTTATAGAAGCGATTGTTGCATTTTGTTTTCTTATCTATCCTGCCACTCTCTTATGGCATTATTTAATTCATTCAAATTCAAAGTTATGAGAGTCAGACATAACTTCCTCCGTTTGCTTCAGAGTTCAATGAGATCTTCAAAGAACAAATCATAGAAATAATAACTATACGAAAAACAATGATAATGACAAGACAACATATGGAAATTTCTGGGCTATAGCTAAAGAAGTTCATAGAGGAAAGAACATATATTAACACAGAAAAAAGAAATAAGCAATCAATGGAATATGATAAATATTTTAAAAATCAGATGTAATTGTGGCTGGAGTTTGTTGTATGTATGACTTAGCAGGAAAACTATTTATTGCTTCTGTCTGGCACCCTGCCCTTCAACCCTCATTTGGGTGGAGCTACTCTAACCCAACTCCTTCCTTCTGGGCAAGAAAGACTTCCTTTCTCTAAATGTTACCCATATCTCCACCGTTGGCCAAGAAAATTTCCTTGAACTTGACTCAGGAAATGGGATTGTAGGAAGGAGACAATCCTGAGGCCCTTAAAGTAACTCTCTGTGAAAAGACTTTCCAAGTCACTTACCAAGTCTCTTTTCCCCTAATATATGAGTTCATTCTTTTTCCAGGGATAGTCATGAAAGGTCCAGATTCATTTTAAATCTCTCTTTTTAGGGAGTTTAATAATATACTTTCAATAAAAATCTCTGATGTGTCTGAGCTCCTGAGACATATTGATGAGTTGAAGAGTATTTTCTTCATGCTATCATAACCTCCCTCTCAGCTGCTTTAGGGCAAAGGAAATACCCACCAACTAATAATGCCTTGGGGTTTATTTTCAGTAGCAAACATTAGAGGTTAGGTAAATGGCAATGAAAAACTGAGAAACTTTTAAAAAACAGAGATAAGCTTAGAGTGGATACTCTCTTGCCCAGGGGTAGACGGGAGATAAGTAAAAGAGTAAAGATAAGTAGGGGGGTTGGAGGATCACCTTCCTGACTTGTTATTTGTGTTCTGTGCTTAATTCCCCTCTGGCCCTTCCTGACCAGGCTCTTCTGTCTCCTGAAGTCTGTCTGAGCTTACTTTCATTCATGTAACTCCATGACACTATCCATCTCATCCTCTGCCATCCTCTACTCTTTTTGCTGTCAGTCTTTCCCAGAAAGGTAAGTAAGGGAATAGAAGAGGGACCCTTCTGGCCACCTGCAAAAAAAAGGAGAGCTTTGGCCTCTCTGGCACTGTCCCAGATGGCTTCTGTGTAATTTCCAACACTCAACCCCACCCCCCACTTTAGCAGTTGCTTTCTTGGCCACAGCAGTGCCAGTGATGACAGCTAGTCCCCAACGTTCTACCTGTACTTCTCTTTCCCTAACTTGTATTCAAAGACATAGGTCCCAGAGACTGTGGGGTGGGAGGAGGGAGGGAGGGAGTTCAGAGGCGTCCTCACAAATCTCTACCTTCTTTGCAGATACAATCTCTCCTTCTCACTCCTCCTAGGCGTTTGCCTCAATTAGTCTCAGAAGGGAGTCCTTTCTTCCGTTCTCCAGTAGCCCGGGAGGGAGTTTATCTTCCAGTTTTAATCCCAAGACTTTCCAAGCAGATAAACATTGGTGATCCTCAGGTGACAGAGAAAAGTTAACAAATAAATCAATGCAAAATCAGGCCAAATGAAGAAGATAAGAGGGGAGGGGGAAAGTCTGAAGATAAAGAGGAGATAACAGTATCCGATCTGCAGGTGTTAGAATATTTTAGGGGATTAGCAAAGAAACACATGGATACTGTTCCGATATCTGGCAGTTCAGAGGACACAAAATAAGCCTACAAAAATAAGTATCATTATCGTATCAACCACAAAATCTAGGAAGGGATCACAAAAAGTGAAGCTGCATTCAAAATGCATTACATACTCACAGAAACCTAGCATGCAAACCCAATACCTACATATAAACAATTACAAAATGCTCCTTAAAGAAATAAAAAATGGAGGAAGTAATTGGAGAGATATTCATAGATGATGACTGACCTATGTCAATGAAATAGAAAGAACAAAATCACCTGAATTAATTTATAGATTTATTTCCATGCCAAATCAGAGTACTTTACAGAATTGTAATGATAGCACATTCAGTTGGAAGAATATACAATATAGAATATTAAGGTAAATAATGAAAAAAAGTAGAAATGAAGGGAGAATAACATTTCTGGGCCCCAGACTACAAAGATTATAAAGGAGTAACCACCAAAATTAGTTACTATTGGTTAAAAAATAGAAAAGTAAAGCAATGGGACATATACCCTCTGATGGAGAGACAGACATGTTTGAACTCAGTAATCACGGTACAATAACCCTGAAGAGATATATAACCTGAGAAAGAATTCTTTATTTTCAAAGAAATGCTGTGAAAATTGAAAATCAATTTGGCAGAAATCAGGATTAGACCAACATCTTACACTATGTACCACAAAAAAAAAATATGAAGTTAAAGATTATACCATTGAAAAAAAAAAAATGAACCAGATCAGGTCCCTTTCAAACCTCTGTCTAAAAAGGAGATTTCATAACCAAACAAGGGATAGAAGTGATTAGAAAAGCAAAACAGGAATATTTTGATTTCATGAATTAAACTTTTTAATGAACAACATCAATTCAGCTAGGCTAAAAATAGAAGTTCCTTAATGTAAAAAAAGAAAAGATCCCTTTGAGTCAAATATTTCCGAAAAAGGTCTGATACACAAAATGATTAGGTAACTAATAAAAATATGCAAAGCCAAAAGCCAACTTCTAATAGATTCCTATCTATTAGGTCAAAGGATATGAATAAATAGTTCTCAAAAGACAAATTGTGAACGCCTAACAACTATTTGAAAGCATGCTCCAAATCATAAGAGAAATACAAATCAAAGGAAAGTAAATTAGCACAGACGACAAAATAATGGAATAAGTAGGTTGATTGTAGAAATTGATTGCTGTCCTTTGGTCTCAAGAAGGAAAAAAATGACATGATAAAATAAAGTTTCAATGTGTCAGACTGTGGTCGATCAGACCAATATGAGCTCGGAATGCTCTACCGCAGATTGGGCACAGATAGTCCACGGGAATATTTGGGGTGGTTACCCCAAATCTGTGCATGCAACATTTACTTTGTGCTGTCTCAATTCTGCTTTGCTCAGAGAGCACAGCACCACTCAGTATGGAGTGTTCAAGTGAACTTATCCATAGCATTCAAAACTTCCTTATTTGTTGTAACTGATGGTTGCATCTATGCATGATGTGGTGGTGACTGATGGAACACCTGTGCTTTCTTGGTGTTAATTATTAGGCAGAAATTAGCACAGGCTGCAGAGAGTTGATCCATACTTTGTTGCATCTCAGCTTCAGAGGCTGCACTCCCTCCACTTTGAAGAATTTACCATCAGTACCGTAGCTGACCTTGATGCTGTGTTCATATTCATTGAAAGCATACGAACACAGTAATTCACTGTTCATGAAGCCATCAATTAATCCAGCCATTCTGGAAAATAATTTGGAATTGTGAAAAGAAAGTGATTAAAACTTCCCTAACCTCCAACCCACAAATTTTATTACTAGGTACTTACCCCCAAGAACGTCAATGATAAAAAAAAAGGACCACAATATTTATAGCAGCATTTTGTATAAGAGAAAAAAACCAGAAATAAAATAAATACTCATCTGCTGGGGTCTGGCTGAACAAGTACATCAATACACCAAAGAGACAGGAAATGGTGAATATGATCCATACAGGAAAACATTGCAAGATTTACATGAACTGAGGCGTAGTGGAATAAGAAGAACCAGGAAAATGATATACATGATGACTACACCAATAGAAATTTAAAGAGCAATATTAAAAAATAATTTAAATTTTGTGCTATGATATTAAATGTCTAAGTTTGACCCTAAGTATAGATAATGTGAATGCACCTCCCCTCATTCTTTGCACAGGTAAGGTACTATGAGTGTGGAATACTTCATATAATGCAAGATGTTTTTGATGTGTTATTTTTCCTAGTTAGTTTTCATTTGCTCTTTGTTATAAGAAAAAAACTCTAGGATAGCAGCGGAGAGGGTTACATTGGAGAATGTGATATTTTAGAAGATACTAATCAAATTATTATTATCATTATTGAAAATGCCTAAGAACTTCTTCAGACTATTGATTGGATATGGGGATGAGGGGTTTCTGTCACAAAGTAGCTGAAAATGACCCCTGGTGCTCTCAAGTCAAGATCTGACTGACCCCGCCCTCTATGACACAATAGTAGCCTCATGCCAGCAGATGGCAGCAAAGAGCAGTAACAGCACCAGCGTAATAACTACTGACATGTACGGCAGACACTCAACAATTTCATCAGTCCGACAACTTCATCAAAGATGCCCACTAACAATAGAGATGCTCAGAAGCAACATAGAAATCCAGTAATGCAGTCATCCAACGACAGAGGTGCGAAGCAGAGAGAAACATGGAAGAAAATAGAGAAATGGAAGACCTCAAATCACAGAGATGAAGCTTACTGGATGACATTGCCCAAGGACATTGGCCCCTCTACAGTTATGGAGATGTGAGCTGCCCCAGTCGCAAACATGACCTGGCCATATGGATTCCTTACGTGTTTCCTCCCATGCATGTTCCTTTCTTTATATGTGTCACCTCATACACTGGTGATCCTGTAACCTCTAGAGGGATATACCTCTGCAAGTCATTTAGTCATTTATTTTGCTATGTTAATAAAGTATCTTGTTTTTTAACTTTGAACTAATTCATTCTATGGATGGCTAGTATTGGTGGGGGTTCATGAATTTACAGTTTGGAATGTACACTGACCCCATAGCCACCTTGAATCTGAGGTAGCATGGGGGGCCAACTCAAGAGTGGAGAAGTGCTACAATGAAAACTTGAAAGACTGCTCAAAGATCTAGGTGTAGGATCAATCAATTTTTCTATAAAGTCATAGACACTCACATAAATGGTATATTCAGCTGTATGTTATTTAGGGACCTTTTTCTAAAAAGGGAAAGAGGATTGATTAAAGGTGCCTGACTTCCAAGATGGAGCCAGGAGAAAAGAGCTTATTTGCAAATACCTTGTCACATTTTCATTATGTGACTTCGTCTGGTTATTCCATCTCCATATCTTCCTATCCTACTTGAGTAGGTGGCAAATAATGCACCTTCTATTTTGTAGATGAAGAAATGGTTCCTTCATTTAGATGGTTAATGCAGCAATACATTTGGCAAGCACTTAAGAAATGCTTCCAGTGTGGAAAACATGAAAAGAAGAGCACAGAAAGGAGCAGAATGACAGCTGTTCTCTCCCCCAACGACCATGAAACAAACAAGATTAAGGAGTAAGAGTTGAATCACTCTATGGGCTAAATTGCTTACTTCTTTCCATCTTCACAGATTATTGCCAGAATCTCAATTGACTGTAATACCAATGTACATCGCATATCATAAAAAGATAAAAGGATTGTAGACAGAGCATGAATGTGTAATTTATTTGCCATGAATGATGATTAATTTTCAAAGTTCTTCTGGCTACAGTGCCAATTAAAAGTCAGAACATCTGAATTTGAAACCTAATTCTGCCAATAGCTTTCTGTTTGCATCTGGACAAATTGATAACTTCAGCTTTCTCATCTGTCAAATGTAGACCATGATGACTGGCTTAATTCACAGTTTTGTGGGAATAACATCAGATCCAAAATATAAGATGGGATGGGGGAATTTGAAAAACTGAAGCAATTGGATGAATGGTTTCTCAGAAAGTCTCACAGTTGTCATTAAGAGGGAGGGAAAAGCACTAAAATTTGAAAGCAAATTCAACTAACTCCAGATTCAAACAGTACAACCACTAGAAAATTGGCCAAGTTATAAAAAGTGGCACAAAATGAAGTGGAGATATAGATAATAGATTATTCAATCAGCTAATGTCTACTATCACTTCAGTTTTTTCACAGATAAGTTTTCATTAGAGTATTTCAAGATCTTGAAAACTAGTTCTAAGCAAGTCAAGAGAAGGAATTCTTTTAGGAAAACTTTTATCAATGAAATTGTCAATCTGAATAATTAAAGTTAAAAGAGCAGTTTTAACCTGGCAGGTAAAGTGTCTCTTCCTTCACCAGTCCCTTGCTTCACTGATTCTCCTCCATTTTCCTTCCCCTTATTCTTTCAAGTACCAACATCTCATTTTTGCATAATTTTTTTTCAAAGAGCTTTCTTCATAATAATCCTTTAAAGTATATAGACATTGCAAGTGTTATTATCTCTATTTTACAGATTCAACATTCATCAATCATTTAGTAAAGCTGCATTAAGCACACATTAAGTGAAGAACACAAAGTTAGGTGAAGGGAGATGCCAAGATTAAGTAAAACATAGCCCCTCTCTTCCGAGAGCTGGTGTCTCTCTGGGGAATAAAACACAATGTAAGTATATTACAGTTACTTGTATTACATGTACAAAATTTCATGATAAGAATGTTCCAGAGGAACTAAATGAAGTGTTATGTGAGGTACTTTTTAGGACAGGAAGACTGATACTCAGGGAGCTTAAAGGCAAGTGTTCTAGGTCAAAGACATGAATGTATTTACTTCATGCCAACTGTCAGTGATGTGAGATGCAGTGAAAGGAAACTGGGGCTACAAACAATGAGATGTGACTTTGGAAGATATCATTTTTGTGATCCAATGAAAATTTTTAGTAAATCCAAAAAGTTTTGGGAATCAACCTAACTGAAAAGGAAAATTAACTATTTGCTATTTGTCCTCTAAAAAATCTTGTAGAAATACCTCTTCAATATCATATTATGGGCATAAAAATGGTGTACAGTTCAATATTTTCCAAGAACCTGAGCTGCAACATATGCTTTTGAACTTTGCCACTTTTTAATTGTCTATGTGAGTGCAACCAGAATCCTGTTACCGTATATTGGGACCTATTCCCGGGCTCCATGTGGCCATGCCTCTGAAATAAAAATAACTGTAACTTTTCAAATGTTCTTTTGGCATATGTCAAGTTATTTATATAGAGTCAAGAATTGGCTGAAACTCAGTTATCTGTAGCTATCCACAATTCCTAGAAAATTTAGCATGTAATGTTCCTGTGGTCTTCTCTCTTTTTCTACTAGCGAATTATTCAGTTATGTTTATGGTTATTGGCATCATTTACCATTCTTTTGTAACAAAATCCTCTGGACATCACAAATATGAAAAATGTAAATATGGTCACATATAATAAATGAGACTATTTTTACAAAAGCTTCACTATAGGTTAGATATGATACAGCCCAGCAGTCTTCTTTCTTTGCTTAACATGTTTACTAGCAACCACGAATTGTTTTTTATGATGTTACCAAAAATGGCAAACCATGAAACAATTTCCAAAATACATTTTTTAATTTAAACATAAATTTGGAAAAAATATATTAGTAATTAAATCAATTAGTCACAATTTTCTTGGAGAGACATTAAAAGCCTTAAATAAGAAAAACATGAATTCTTAAATTATAGCTATATATATACACCTAAAATATATATTGAATTCAGTGAAGAAACTTGGAATTCAGAGTTACAGAAGCAAATTCTAAGGACTCCTCACTCTTCATAGTTCATAGAATCTAAAAGTTGGAAGGGACTTCATTGGTAATCTAGTCCTAATCCAGCCCTAACTTGACCAAGAACTCCCTCTTCAATATTGCCAATAAATGATCCTCAAGGCTTTCCTTGAAGAGTTCTAGTGAGGAATAACCTATGATCTCCAGAAGCAGCCCATTACATTTTGGATACCTCTGATTGGTAGAAAATTTTACCTTGACACCAGTCTAAAGTCACCTCTTTACCACTTTCCCCGTGGTTGCCAGGTCTGCTCTATGGGATCAAGCAGAACAAGGCTAGCCATTCAAATACTTGAAGTTAGCTATTTCCCCTCCTTCCTCTGCCATTTCCAAAACTTTTCCGTATTAAAAATCAGTTATTTCTTTCTGTGACATGTGAAAGACTTTCATGTCAAGATTTCAGAGGATCTCTCAATGGTCTCCTTTTGACAAAAGCTTAACATTTTTTTCTAATGGGAAATAACACTGCTAGATCTCCAATTATACTATAAAGCAAAATAAAGAACTCATGACGAAGACAATCCTATTGACCATAGAATGCCTAAACAATCATGGTGCCTAATGTAATGGAATATGACTGCTATAAAATTAAGAATACTGGAATTACTTTCACTATCTTCTGCCTTTACTTCTACTTACATTCTGCTGACCAGAAAAAGAGAAAAATCACAAAATGTTGCTGACTGAATTAATTACAAATATGTGCTATATCACCTTGGCTAAACTCTCATTGAAATAAGTTGATCCTTTTATAACTTCCAAGTGGGTTCACTCTTCCATTCTCCACAATGACTATTCTCAAACTTTTTATCTTCCTGAAGTTTCCTATAGGACCTCCTCTTCCACCCTCTCAATTGAGGGCTGCATCTCACATTTCATTGGTAAAATTGAGGCCATTTTGAAAGCGTTTCATTTTCTTCGCTCCTCCTCATCTCACATTATTCAAATAGCTTTCCCCGTTATCTTTCCTTCACTCCTGTCTCTCAAAAAATAGAGAGGTTTTCTTCTCTTTTATTAGAATGTTGACTCTTTGAGAGCAGGAACCGTGTTTTTGCCTTTCTTAGTTCTAGCTCTGAACACAGTTCCTGGTATTAATAAATGATTAATTGATTGATTGACTAAAAGGAGGCATGGGAAGACATATGAACCGATGAAAAGGGAAATAAGAAGAATCAGAAAAGCAATGTATACAATGAGCACAACCATGTAAATAAATTTAAAGAAAAACTAAACAAATTTCTTTTCATCATAATGACCAAGCTTGGCACCAAAGAAGAGGTATGAGAATGCACCTCCCTCCATTCTTCTCAGACTTCGAGACTATGACTCTGGAACATTTCACATACGCTTGGATTTGATTGATGTGTTGATTACCTTTGCTAAACTGCTTTTCTCCCCATCTTTTTCTTTTGAAAGGGATGATTTTCTGAATAGAGAAGGTGAAAAGGACATTGTCAGATAAAATGATGTTTTTTTAAAAGCTCTTAAAAGTTTTTAAAGAAAAAAATCAATGTCCTTCCTAAAATGTAGTACTGAGGTTCTCCCTCATTCTCTATTTTTTTATTCTTCATTTTATTTTTATTTGCAAACAAATAGATTTCTCATTTTTTCACATCAATTCAAGATTGCCATTTAGATAGCAAGCCTATGAGAAAAGGAACAGAAAGAAGAAAATTTGTTCACTCCATCTGTATATAAGAGAGACCCACAAAACCAATCTTCAATGAGTACCCTGTCTGAGCTTGGAGAATTTAATTGAGTGGGCAATGGATTAAACATGGTGTTCTGTGGAGCCCTGGTGGTAACTAATAACCTATAAATATTCCCTGTTATAGTAACAGAATGTTGAATAGTGGGTAATGTAATGTGACTTCTCAGCTTCTTCCAACCTATGAAAAGGTTGCTTGAGTAATAATGACCTTCCCCTTACACTTCATATGATAATTTGATTAGCAACTCTCTAATGTACTTGGTTTTCCATTTGTGTCTTATTAAGCTGCAAGTCTCATGAGGATAGAAGCTGCCTTAGCTAAACTTTGTTCTTACCTCAGAGCTTAACATTCTCTCTCTTTTTTATCTTTAAATTCATTTTTACTGATACCAATTATTTTTGCATTACCATCATTTTACATTAATTTTCTAAAGATGGCCTGCCACCTCCCCAACCCAGAGTCATCTTTCCTAACAAAAAAGCTATAAAAGAAAGAAAAAAGCAGCTTAGCAAAACTAATCATCACATCAACCATTATGTTATATTCCAAACCCATGGTCCCTCAGTTCTTCAAAGAGAGGGATGTACATTTTATCAACTCTTGTCTAGGACTGATCTTGGTCACCGAAATTTTCATTCAGGTTTTTTTCTTCTGCTACTCTTTTATGTGGTTGTATCCAATGTGTACTCTCCCTGCTCTTGGTTCTGCCTACTAGTTCATACAAATCTTCCTATGTTTCTCTGAATTCTTGATATATGATGTTTCTTACAGAGAAGTAATATTTCATTACCTGTCTGTCCCAATGTGTTTAGCCAATCCTCAGTTCATAGGCACCAGTTTTGTTTCCAGTTCTTTGCTACCTACAAGGGTTACTATGAATATTTGGTATATGTGGGACCTTTCTGTCTTTGAACCCTATGAGTCTAGTAGTAGGATCTCTGCATCAAAAGACATGGACAGTCTAGTCTTCTTTGTTGCTGCTGTTAATTATTTCAAATTACTTTCAAAAATGGTTGAGCCAATTCATAGTTCTATCAGTGCCATAGTAGGTAGGATGCCTGTCTTCTCACAGTATTTCCAACATTTAGGCTTTTTCTATCATCTTTAATATTTTGCTCACTGTGAGATACATGTAGCACAGTTTTAAACACAAGGCCAGCATTTAATAAATATTTTTCTTGGAGTGTTTCATTCCTGCTTCCCCAAATTACAGGATATTGGGACATTCAGTCATCTTTATAAATAATTATAATATGTCTATATCTCTTTCCATTTAAGCTAACCACCCTACAATAAATAGGTTAATCTTTTTTAAAATATATTTTCATTTCTTTCATTAAATATTTCCCAATTACATATAAGAAAAATTTACATCCATTTTTTAAAATTTTGAGTTCCAAATTCTCTTCCTTTCTCCAGGTCCTCTCCCATCCCTTGAGAGGGCAAGCAATATATTAATTATACATGTAAAGTCATATTAACCAGGCTAGAAAAGAAAACATACATGCTTTCTATCTGTATTCAGAGTTCATTAGTTCTCTCTCTAGAGATGGATAACATTTTTCATCATAGCTCCTTTGGAATTATCTTGGATCATTGCCTTGATCACCGTAACTAAGTTTTTCATAGATGATCATTCTTACAATGTTGCAGTGACTGTATACAATGTTGTCTTAGTTCTGCTTACTTTAGGTGAGATTTGAACTCAGGTCCTCCTGACTCCCCAGTGCAGGAATCAGGTGGACCTGAATTCAAATCTCACCTCAGACACAACACTCACTAGCTGTGTGACCTTGGACAAGTCACTTAACCCCAATTACCTCATCCTGGGTCATCTCCAGTCATCCTGATGAATATCTGGCCACTGGATTCGGATGGCTCTGGAGGAGAAGTGAGGCTGGTGACCAGCACAGCCCTCGCTCACTCAAAACAAAGTCAAGTGCAAGTCATGTCATTATTTCTCTGATGGCATGGTCTTCTTTGGCAATGAAGGACAAACACACATTACTTTGAATCAGTTCATATAAGACTTCCCAGGTTTTTTCTGAAATCCCTCCCCTGCCATGTCATTTATTATGCGTTCAATAGCTTTCAGTCATGTCCACTCTTCATAACTCCATTTGTGTTTCTTTCTTTCTTTTTTTTGGCAAAAATACTGGAGTGATTTGCCATTTTCTCCTGCATCTCATTTTACAGATGAAAAACTAAGGCAAATAGGGTTTAGTGACTTGCCCAGGATCACACAGCTAGTGAGTGCCTAAGACTGAATTTTAATTCAGTTCCTACTGACTCCAGGGCTGGCACTCTATCCACTGCACCACCTACATGCCCCCATCACTTATAGCAAAACAGTGTTCCATGAAAATTATATGCCACAACTTGTTTAGTCATTCCCCAACTGATGGGGATCACCCCACTTTCTAATTCTTTGCCACCACAAAAAGAGCTGCTATAAATATTTTTGTACAAATAGGCCCTTCTCTTTTTCCCCTGATCTCTTTGGGATACTTAGCTGTTTGCTAATTGATCTGTTTTCTATAATGTAATAAATTTGGGTCTATTACCCACTAAAAAATTTATGTTTCTAGGTTAAAGGGTAGGTACAGTTTTATAGCCCTTTAGATGTAGTTCCAAATTATTCTCCAAAATGGTTGAACTAGTTCAAAACTTCACCAATAGTGTACACGTCTCAAGTTTTTCACATCCCCATAGATCTGACTGGTCCATTTTTCAGGCTCCAGTAATTTAGTTATGACATCAACCTTTATATCTAAATCATTTATCTATTTCAACCTTATCTTGGTATATGATTAACATGTTGGTCTCTGCCTCATTTCTTTCGAACTGCTTTCTAGTTTTTCCAGCAATTTTGTCAAATGGTGAGTTGTTAATCCAAAAGGTTGAATTTTTATCATTTTCCTTTCCTGTCATGTTAACCAATTTAATAGGCATGAGGTTATTTTAGAGTATGTTTCTCTAATCATTTGTGATTTAAAGCATTTTCATGTGACTATTGATAACTTTAATTTCTCCTTCTGAAAAATTGCCTGTTCATATCCTTGGACCATTTATCAATTGGAAAATAGCTCGTAATTTTATAAATTTGGTTCAGTTCCCTATATATTTGAGAAATCAGGCCTTTTTCAGAGAAACTTGCTGTAAATTGCCATTTTCCTTTTAATTGGGCTTTGCATTGATTTTATTTGTGTGAAAGCTATTGAAATGCATGCTATCAGAATTATCCATTTTATTTCTCATGATCCTCTCTATCCCTTGTTGGGTCATAAACTTTTCCCTTAGCCATAGATCTCACTGGTAAATTTTTCATGTTCCAGTAATTTAGTTATGATATCAACCTTTATATCTAAATCATTTATCAATTTTGACCTTATCTTGGTATATGATATGGCATATGGGTCTCTGCCTAGTTTCTCTCAAACTGCTTTCTAGTTTTTCCAGGAATTTTGTCAAATGATAAGCTGTTACTCCAAAAGGTTGAATCTTTGAGTTTATTGAACATAGATTACTATGGTCAGTTACTATTGTGTATGGTATATCTAGGTGCAGTGAGGTGGTACAGTGGATAGATTACAGGACCTAAGTTAAGCAGTCTCATCTTTCTGAGTTCAAATCTGGCCTCAGGCACTTACTAGTTGTTTGACAATGGGTGAGTCACTTCACCCTTCTTGCCTCAGTTTCCTCATCTGTGAAATGAGCTGGAGAAGGAAATGACAAATCACTCCAGTATCTCTGAAGAAGGAATGGCAAAACACTGCAGTATCATCGCCAAGAAAACCCCAAAAAGGGTAACGAAAAATCAGACATGACTGAATAGCAAATTGTATACCCAATCTATCCCATTCATTCAGTACTCCATTTCTTAGCCAGCAGCAGTTTGTTTTCATATTACACCTTTGTAATATAGATAGAAATCTGTTGTTACTAAAGCTACCTTCCTTCCCATTTTTTTTGCATTGATTCACTTGATATCCTTGACATTTTGTTCTTCCAGATGGGTGGTGCAGTGGATAGACCACCAGTGCAAGAGTCAGGAGGACCTGAGTTCAAATCTCATCTCAGACACTTGACACTCA
Source organism: Bettongia penicillata ogilbyi (assembly GCA_023548195.1). Taxonomy (NCBI): domain Eukaryota; kingdom Metazoa; phylum Chordata; class Mammalia; order Diprotodontia; family Potoroidae; genus Bettongia; species Bettongia penicillata. The sequence goes on from JAJHZJ010000588.1 coordinate 564,188, forward strand.
CTACCTGTGTGACCTTGGGCAAGTCACTTAACCCCAATTACCTCATCCTGGGTCATCTCCAGTCATCCTGATGAATATCCAGTCACTGTATTCAGATGGCTCTGGAGAAGAAGTGAGGCTGGTGACCTGCACAGCCCTCCCTCACTAAACAAAGTCAAGTGCAAGTCATGTCATCATTTCTCTGATGGCATGGTCTTCTTTGGCAATGAAGGACAAACACACACACACTCTTCCAGATGAATTTTGTTACAACTTTTTCTAGAATTATGAAATAATTCTTTGATAGTTTGATAGTTATGGCACTGAATAAGTAAATTAACTTAGAATTGTCATTTTTATTATATTGGCTCAACTTAACCATGAGCAATTAATATTTCCCCAAATGTTTACATCTGTCTTTATTTATGTGAAAAGTTCTTTTTTTTTCTTTTTTATAACTGGGTTTATATATAGTCTGTGGATTTGTCTTGGCAAATGAACTAAGAAGCATTTTATACTGTCTACAGTTATTTTAAATGAATTTTCTCTTTCTGTCTTTTGCTGCTGGGTTTTGTTGGTAGTGTATAGAAACACTGGTGATTTATGTTAGTTTATTTTATATCCTGCAACTTTGCTGTAGCTGTTAATTACTTCAACTCATTTGCAGTTGGCTCTCTTGGGTTCTCTCAGTGTACAAATATAACATCTCCAAAAAATGACAGTTTTGTTTCCTCATTGTCTATTTTTATTCTTCCAATTTCTTTCTCTGACATTACTACAGCTAACATTTCTAATTCAGTATTGAATAACAGTAGCGATAATGGACATCCTTGTTTGTCGTTACTGGGAAGCTTCAAGTTTATCCCCTTTACAGATAATGTTTGCTCTTGGTTTTAGATACTACATGTCATTTCAAGAAAGACTCCTTTCTTTATAGGTTTTGTATATTTTATGTTTCATAGGTTTTTCATAGGATTAGGTGTTGTACTTTGTCAAAAGCATTTTATGCATCTATCGATATAATCATTTGTTGTTTTTGTTATTGATATGATCAATTATGTTGATGGTATTTCCAATATTAAAACAGCCCTGCATATAAATCACACCTGGTCATATTTTCATGGTCCTTTTAATATATTCTTGTATCCTTGGTACTATTTTTGACAGTTCAAATTAATAGTTATGTTTGTGGTTTGATTTGAAGGTTCTCAAAAATAGATAAGCAATATCCTTACTCACATAGAAGAAATGAGGAAGAAGGTAGAATTATTCAACTGCTGAGAACATAAAAATTTGTCCACACTCCATAATGTAGTATCAGATAAATTGTAGTCATTCTTGTTTTGTATTTAAATTTTTGCATCAACTCACATTAAGGCAATTGACTTATGCTTTTTTCCCTCTGTTTTTACTCTCCTTGGTTTAGGTGTCAAAACTGTATCTGCATCATAAAAGGAATTTGGAAAGATTCTTTACCTATTTTTTCAAATAGTTTATGTAGTATTGAAATTAATTGTTCCTTAAATATCTGATAGAATTCATTTGTAAATCCATCTGATTCTGAGAATTTTTTCTTAGGGAGTTTTTCACTTGTTCAATTTATTTTTCTAAAATAGGATTATTTAAGTATTTTATGTCCTCTTCTGTTAATGTGGGCAATTTGGTTTTTTGTAAATATTCATCCAATGATTTATCTGTTTTGCTGTTGGTTTTTTTCTTAATCTAGTTTTATTTATTAGTTCTTTTTTTAAAAACTTTAAATTTTATTAATCTTCACTTTGATTTTTCAGGCTTTCCCTTTTGGTGTTCAATTGAGAATTTTTAATTTGAGTTTTTAAAAGCTTTTTTATTTCCATGCCCAATTCATTCATCTGCTCTTCCTCTCTTTTATTGATATAAGTTTAGAGATATAAATTTTCCTTTAAGTACTGATTTGGATTCATCCCACAGATTTTGGTCTGTTGTTTCACTATTGTCATTCTCTTTAATAAATGTATTGATTGTTTCTGTGATTTGTTTTCTGATCCACTCATTATTTAGGATTATTATTTCTAATAATTTTTAGTCTATGCTTCTGATTGGTTGGTTGTATATAAGCAAAATCTATGCTTCCATGGATATTTATTGAATGCAATTTCTATTGTATTATGGAATGAAAGGCAGGCATTTAATATTTCTGCTTTTCTGCATTTGGTTGTAAAGTTTTTGTGCCCTAAACCATGTCAGTTTTTGTGAAGGTGGCATATATAACTTTTCTATTCCCATTCAATTTTTCCCAGAGGTCTATCTGGGATGTCTAAGATTATATTCATCTCTTAATTTCTTTCTTATTTATTTTATAGTTAGATTTATCTAGTTCTAAGAGGGGAAAGTTGAGGTTCCCTCACTATCATAGTTTTATATTTTTCCTCTTGTAACTATTTAACTTTTCCTTTAAAAATTTGGATGCTATGCCATTTGGTACATATATGTTTAGTACTGATATTATTTCATTGTCTGTTGTGTCTTTAGCAAGATATAGTTTCCTTGTTTATCCCTTGGTTTATTTTTGCTTTTCTTTTGTCCAAGTTCATGATTTCTACCTCTGCTTTTTTTTACTTCACCTGAGAAATAGATTCTGCTCCATCCCCTTATTTTAACTTAACTGTGTATGTCTGTTTCACATGTGTTTCTTGTAAGTAACATTGTCAGATTCTGATTTCTAATCAATTCTGCTACCCACTGCCATTTTATGGGTGCATCCATTCATGAATACTAACTAAGCATTTCCCTCCATCTTGTTTTCTTCTGCTTGTCTTTCTCTCTTTTTATCCTCTCCCTCCTCTAAAGTCTTTTTTGCTTCTGACCTCTGCCTTCCTTTCCCAGTCCTCCCTTTTATCACCCCACCTTTCTCTTTTTCCCTTCTCTTCCTATTTCTCTGTTGGGCAAGGTAGATTTCTATACCCATTTGAGTACATATTATTTTTCCTTCTTTGAATCAATTTAGAAAAGAGTGAGGTTCAAACATTGCCCCCACCACCACCATTTTCCATTTCACTGCAAAAGCTCTTCCTTGTGAACCTCTTTTATGTGAGATCATTTCCATCATTCTTCATCTCCCTTCCCCCTTCTCTCAAGTCATGCCTCTTTCTTGCCAATCTTTTCCTCCTATCATCTCAACATAACTGATTCACTTCCACACACTCTATGTACACTCTTTACTGCCCTAATAATGATAAACTTTTCAGAAGTTACATATGGCATCTTCCCACATAGGAGCATAAGCAGTTTAATTTTATTGAGTTCCTTATGTTTTCTCTTTCATGTATGTCTTTTTTATGCTTCTCTTGTATTTGGAGATCAAATTTTCTTTTCAACTCTGGCCTTTTCATCAGGAATGAAAGTCCTCTTTCTCTTTTAATGATATTTTTTTCCCCTTGAAGGATTATGCTAAGATTTGTTGGGTTTGCTATTCTTGATTGTAATTTTAGCTATTTTGCCTTCCAGGATATTACATTCAAAGTCCTCTGCTCCTCTAACATGATGGTTGCTAAATCTTGTGTGATCCTGACTGTAGCTCCATGATATTTGAATGTTTTCTTTCTAGCTGCTTAAGATACATCTTTCTTAGAACTGGGAACTCTGGAATTTGACTGTATTATTTCTGGTAATTGATCACTTTCATTACATGATAAATGGATTCTCTCCATTCCTATCTTGCTCACTGGTTCTAGGATACGGGGGAAATTTCCCTTGATAGTTTCTTGAAATATGATGTCTAGGATCTTCCTTTTAGTGTGGCTTTCAGGTAGTCCAACAATTCTTAAATGATCTCTCCTCAATCTATTTTCTGAGTCAGTTGTTTTTCTAATAATATATTTCACATTTTCTTCTATTTAAAAAAAAAAAACTTTTGACATTTTTTTGTTTCTCATTTTCTCATGGGTCATTAGCTTCTATATGCCCAATTCTAATTATAAAAAAATTGTTTTCTTTATTGAGCTTTTATACATCTTTTTAAACACTTCCTCAATTTTTTTGAGTCATTTCTATCAGTGAAATTTTGTACTTCTTTTTCCATTTAATTAGTTCTATTTTAAGTTGTTATTTTCTTAAGTATTTTATGCCTCTTTTCTCAAGCTATTAATTGTTTTTTCATGGTTTTTTTCTCTTTCTTACATTTCTTTACTTAATTTTTCTCTACCATTCTTATTTGGTTTTTAAAATCTTTTTTTAAAAAAAAAAAAAACTCTTCTAGGGATTCTTGTTGGGTTTGTGTCACTTGTTTTTTTGAGGCTTTACTTGTAGCTGTTATAGCATCATTTCCCTATTCTGATTCCCTATTCTATTTGGGTTTTGATCTTCCTTGTCACCATAGTAACATTTTATGTTCAGGTTCTTTTTGTTTGTTTGTTTTTAAACTTATTTCTTGACTTTGATCTTTATGTTAATGTTGGGCTCTCTTCCCAGTGGGGGGAGGGGAAAAAGGGTGAGGACACTGTCCCAAGCTTCAGGCTTTTTCACTCTGCTATTTTCAGATAGTTCTGAGGGTTTTGAGTAGCATGATCTGAGGAGGCATGGTCACTGCTCTCCTGGTTTGTGCTCTGGTCCTTAACCCAGAAGCACCTCTGATTCTTTGAGATTGCAAATGATACTGCTCCTTACAGATCCTTTCATCTGTCTTGTGCTCTTGGCAGGAGATAGAGACCTCAATGATGTGATTTGAGAGGTACATGGAAAAAAATCATGAGATTTAAAGTTGGAGGGATTTCCTCTTCTTTCTCACTCATTTTATAGTTGAGTGTTGGTGAAATGACAGAGCTTAGATATAAAACATTGAGTTTTCCATTACTCCATATTGTCTCCTCCCTTAAATCCCCTTTCTGGAAGGGGATTTAAGATCCCTACCTAGAAGCCAGAAATTCCTTCATTATTTATTCTTTTGTGTGAAGTATTTAAAGTAAGAAACAATAGAGTCAAGTGGATAAAAGATGGCCTTGAGTCTGGCTTGAGTCCTTCCTAGTATTTTAATTAACTTTGTGACTTTGGGCAGGTCACTTAACCTTTTAAGTGCAAAGAACTAAACTGAAGGCAAATTGCTGATCAACGGAAGATCCCTTTACTGATTTTAATGTGAAGGAAGGAAGGAAGGAAGGAAGGAAGGAAGGAAGGAAGGAAGGAAGGAAGGAAGGAAGGAAGGAAGGAAGGAAGGGAGGGAGGGAGGGAGGGAGGGAGGGAAGGAGGAAGGAAGGAAATTACTATTAAAATGCAAATATGTTCTGAGAGACAAACTGCTATAGTGGGTAAAGAAATAACCTCAGAATCAGCAAATCTTAAATTCAAATCCAGCCCCTGAAACACATTGGCTATATGATCCTAGGCTAGGGGTTGGGAACTCATGACCTTGAGGCCACTTAAGTCCTTAAGTGTGGCCCTTTGACTGAATCCCACACTTGAGCACCTAGAGAGTCACATGTGGTCTCCAGACCATAGGTTCCTCACCCTTGTTTCTGGACACTGAGTTTTCAGTATGTCTAAGTTGCTGAGTGGTTTTGATCTGCATTGATAGGGAAATTTCCTCATCAAGGCAATCTTATATTAATAAAATTATATATTTGCCTCTCCAACTCCCATCTTCCTTCCCCTCAAACCAGTACTAGGATGACTAACAAATTAAGCCATTATAAAATGTTAACATATTAAATTTATTCTATTAACTTATTTATGAGGTAAAATTAGTTCATTATTAGATTGGCTCCTATACCCTAGTTACCTCTCTGAAGGATGAGAGAGCACATTCAGAAGCTTGAGTGGACATCTGGGAGAAGACCCAGAAATGGGAATAAACTAGGATTGTTGACATTGATATTAGAGAAAGAGGGACAAAGAAAGAAACTGCTGAGGCAAGAATGACAGGATTTAGAGCCTGAATGGAAGCAGATAGAAGGTACAAAAGATAACTCTAAAGCTTTAGGACTTGATGAATATATGGCACCTCAGACAGATGGGCAATCAGATGGAAGAATAGGTTTTATGGAGCCCTACACTAAGGAGAGGCTTCTCTGCTGGTATAACTGAAAACTAAGTTCAAAGCCTGGCTTGCCAATGACTAGAATGACTGCTGTCTTTTTAAGTTCATTGATTTTATTCCCAATGTGGAGGACAGCCTTGCAAATGTTCTCATTCCCAACCAACTAAACCTCACAGGTAGATAAGCCAGAGAATTCCAGGAGTAACAGAACTTCCTATATGCCATAAGCTCTACTTCCACCTGATCTCACCATAACCATCTTCTAGGGGAGCACTCAGCCCTGTGGAGAAGAGGCTTAACCCCATAAACAACTGCCAAGCAGCTGCCACTGCCATGGCAGAAAAGCACTGAGTTGAAATAGCAAGGAGAGACTGGGTGTGAATTTGCCAAATTGATCGAACTACTACCACTACCTTAACCAACTATGACTATTACTTCCCCTCACACCCCACTGGGGACAGTTTAGAACACTGCTCCCAGAAGCCCCAAGAATATCAACATCTCTCCCCCTACCCCAGGCCACCAGCTCATCTTCCAAGCTCACCTATAGGCATCATCCAAGATGACAAATTCCTGTAGGAATGGGAATTACCATTTCTGCCACTACCAACACCAGCTGTCAAACATTACTATTCAATAAGTAAGCCCAAGAACCTAAAAACAGCAGAAATTGATATGACTTTATTAATGGAAATGATACTAAAGAAAGTTCATTACTATCTGCTTTATCGCAGTGTGCCCTAAAGACCACAGTCTTTCTATCCACTCTATACCTGCAACCTCCTATATGTGCTGACTCCTTCTATTAGAATTTGAGTTCCTTGCAGATAGAGGCTATTTTTCCAATCTGTATCCATAATTTTTAGCACACTGCTTTGCACATATTAAGAAATGAATTAATATTTATCACTTATTAATTCATTGGGTAAATAAAAATGAAATTAGAATACTGTGTCATCCGTTGTCTAGGCCAGGGATAGGGAACCTGCAGCCTTGAAACCACATGTGACCCTCTAGGTCCTCAAGTGTGGCCCTTTGACCGAATCTAAACTTCACAGAAAAAAGCGCTTTAATAAAAAGATTTGTTCTGTGAAACTCGGACTTAGTCCAAAGGCCACATCCAAGGACATAGAAGGCCTCTAGACCAGATTCCCCACCCCTGGTCTGGACAGCTAGATGGCACCATAGTAGGTAGAGTTCCTGGCTTGGAGTCAGGAAGATTTATCTTCTTGAGTTCAAATCTGTCCTCAGACACTTACTAACTGTGTGACCCTGGGTAAGTCATTTACCCTGTTTGCCTCAGTTTCCTCATCTATCAAATGAGCTGGAGAAAGAAATGGTGAACCATGCCAGTATCTCTGTCAAGAACACCCCAAACAGGGTTACAACTAAACAAGAAAATCACCCATTGTATTTCCCTCTGAGACATCTTGGGCAAGTCACTGAACTTCCTAGAACTTCATTTCCTTCATCTGCAGAATGGGCACAAGAAAACTAGTGTACTACTTACTGCACAGAGTCATCGTGACAGAAGGACTTTGAAATCTTAAAGACATGCTCCTGTAACCAAAACGAGCTGGAAATCCAAATTATAATGACTGTGATGGCTTTAGTCTACTTCCTAAGAGATGACCAATCAGCTTGCCCTGAGTCAGGGGGCTACCAGACATTCATAGTCTTGGTTGATGGACATTTCAAATCCTGGATATCAGAACCCAGACGATTTTTTCAAATAGACCAAAGCTGGCAGCTGTGGAACATCAGCTAGAGTAAAGTTTTGTCTTAGGCAGTGTTTCTGAGTATGGCTCTTATCTCAGCAAAGGAAGTTGATTTCTTAGAAGGGGCCAGCCTGGAAAACTTAAGAGGCTGGAGAACACTGGAACATTGCATGTATAAACTGAAATTTAAATATCACATTTGTTTCAAAGGAATGAGATCATTTCCTGAGTGAAGAGTTACCAAATATGACAGGAGTGTGCATTGAGTAGGAGTGGGGGCTGGGGGAAGGGGGAGAGAGGGAGGACAGGGGGAGAGGAAGGGTCAGACTACAGAGAAAATACTGTGCTTAGTTTGAGGTGCCACATTTTAAGAAAGACATTGATAAGTTAGAGAGAATTCAAAGGATGTTGGAGGGTCTTGACCCTATGCCCTGTGATGTTTGGCTGAAAGAACCAGGAACATTTAGATTGAAGAGGAAATGGCTCAGGAGAACATCAGAACTGTCTTCAAGTATTTAAAGGGCCATCCTATGAAAGGAAGATTAGTTTCATTCTACTTGGCTTATCCAAGCAGAACCAGAAACAATGGATGAAAGCTATAAGGAAGCAAATTTTGACTAGAGATAAAGAAAAACTTCCTAACAGCTGGAACAATGCAGAAGTATTGAGGTTATAAGTGCCCTCTCCTTAGAGATCTTTAAGTAGAGTATGGACAATCTGTTATCATGTATATTGTTCTCTAGGGGTGGGAAAGCTGCATCCTGGAGGCCACATTTGGCCCTCCAGGTTCTCAAACGCAGCCCTTCGACTGTGTGCAAACTACACAGAACAAATCCACATGTGGTCTCAACGGCCACAAGTTTTGCACCCCTGTTCCAGAGATTCTTTTGGGTTACAAGTTGGAAAAGATGGCCACCAAAGTCCCTTTGAACTCTAAATCCTGGGATTCTATATCTTCAGGACATAGTCTACTAGAATCCTACTCTCTCGTATTCTCCTAAGCCTAATGGCTTCTTGGAACTCAGCCCCAACTTTATAATATTTAAGGTCTATTTGTGGGGTTCATGTCATATTAGATCCTTCTAATTTTTATGAAATATGAAAGCCAAGTTTAACAAAATTCAGTCAACGAAGAAATATTTATTAGGCTGTTATTATGTTCAAGGCACAAGGTTAGAAACTGGGTATACAAAGACAAGGGAGTTTGTTTCCCTGCAATGTGACCTATGGCTAAACAAAATGGTTTGGAAAAATTAACTGTCTCCTTAAAATTAACTTCTGGTTAAGATGGCAATCTGAAAGAGCAAAGAGGGCTCAGTTTTACCAAAAACATTCCAAAAAGTTCTAAAATTCACTAGGAGGAGTAATGATAAAGAAAAACAAAAAAAAAAATGGTCATCAGCTTTTCCATTCAGTCCAGAACCAGATGAGAATTCCAGAAGCCTGATGGTATTTTGAATAGACAAGCCAGGGGAAATAGAAGTCACAGTGCTTGGGCAATAGAGTCATACCAGGATGTAGGAAAAGCGCAATACCCAGGCAGATTAGTGCCCAAGCAACAGAATGTCCACATGTCCCACACTATCGCCATAGCAGCAGACAGGGCAAGCTCAGCATGATGACAACATAAGCACTCAGGGTAATACAGGGAACCTAATACCAATGCAATGGATGGCATCCAGTTGAAGCGTGTCAAGGTCACAGAAAAGGAAAGAGTCAGCTCTGGGTTGGGGGCCATGCAAGGAGAGGAATACAGAGATGAGTTCAAGAGGAAGACTTGAGAGAAACCACCGGAAGACTAAACTAGAAACCAGGAAGCACCACAGAGGATTGAACCTTGTCCTCATTATCACATCAGGAACAACAGATGAGATAATATCTAGGCAACAGAGAGAACATGGTAAAGTGGAACCTGATCTAGTCCATTCAAGAGTGTGAGAGGAAGCAACAATTGTACCAAGCACAAAATCTCAGTCTAGGTACTGAGGCCAGAGATATGAGTAAATAGAAGAAAACACTAATACTATGTGTGTTTGAACTTCAAAAAATCTACCCAGCTTTGGGCTTTTCTTCAGGAATGGCTAAGCGGAAATCCATTTTCTTTAAGATCCATTTTTGTTTTGATTTTGCTCAGTTTTGCAGGGCAAGTTATTCTTGAGTGTAAGCATCTTGGATTTTTATTTTGAAATTTTCTTCTTGATTGTAGCTCAATAATACGTGAGCCTAAATGGGGTTGCTTGGTACGTTGTATTCAGATAACAAATACTATGACTTGAGAGGAATATAAAAAATACACTCAGAAAAAGAAGAAAAAAAAATCTCCATAACAAGTTGACCACAAGGACTATAAGGACTGCTGGAAGAAATAAAGTAATAAACAAAAAATAAATACCAGATAGAAAATCTTACCCAAGTAGCAAACTCCATGAAAAATGGAATGAACCAATCAGAACTCAATAAATTCATGAGGTAACAGGAGATATTAGAACAAAGGACAAAGATTGAAATATTAGAAGAAAGTAAATATACTTTACTATATACTACCAAATAACTGACCTAGAAAATAGGACAAAGAAATAGAATTTAAGAATCATCAGATTCCCAAGAAACCATGATTAAGAAGCCGGATATTGTATTTCAAGAAATCATTAAAAAAAAAACTGACCAAATCTATTACATATACATACACACACATACATATACATATATATCACACACTGTAATATATATGTATGTATGTGTGTGCTTATATGTATGTATACATACATATACATATATTTCAAGCATTCTGAAACAAAATGTTCAAATGCCATTGAACCATAGAATGATAAAAGACTATACTTTGACTAAGGAGAAAAAAGGAGAAAAAATATTACAAAAGGCAAAAGAAATATACTTGTAACCCCCAGTAATATACTATACAAAGCTGAGTATAGTCCTTCTGGGTAAAAAAAAATGAATCTTTAAAACATTTTGAATTTCAAGCACTCCTTAAGTAAAGACCAGAGCTGTATAGAATTTGGAAGTACAAACAAAGGAAGCATGAGAACTGTAGAAAGAAAATTAATTATATTTGAGCAAAGGAGGGGGACTACATAATGATGTACATAATAATCAGAGACAGCAGAGAAATGTCCTTTTAGAATCTCACTAGATTTTAGAATTGCAAAGGGAATTAGGAAAGTTAATATAAGACTAGGCAGGAGAAATTGATTCCATATCTTTTTAAGACAGGAGGGAAAAGAGGGAAAGAGATATTAAGAAACAAGTGAGGTAGAAGGGAAAGAATCTCACTATTTTTTATAAATGATATGCATGAGAAGAAAAAAATACAAGCTTGGAGGATAGTTGAGGAGGATGGGCATCTCATGAACCTCACTCTTATCTAAACTGGGCATAGTAGGATGAAACTCAAAAACAAAAATATCTGGTATAGAAATTCATTAGATCCCATGAGGAAGCAGATAAAGACCTGGAGATGAGAGACAGGGGTTTAAGAAACAGGATAGAGTTGGGAAGGGAAATAGTCACAAGGAAAACAGCTATTAACTCCAGAGAATCACAAATGAGAAACCGAAAGGAGAGAAATATAAGAAAGAGTGATCTGGGTCTGGGTGAAGTGAAAGGAGAAGGCTAGCGAAGTGGAAACAGACCATTTCGGTTGTAGATTGCTAGATTTTATATATTCTTTATCTTTCTTCTACCTTTTTTTTAAAGTTAGAGACAAGAGATAAAAAGAGAGGAAAAGGGTTAAGCATATGTGATAGAGAGTAATAATTAACTCAAAATTCACTCAAAACAATGGTTAATAGAATGGATTAGAAAGTGGAATCCAATAGTTATTGTTCATAAGAATCACTCTTTTTAAAAAGATGCACAGAATTTAAATGAGGAGAAGGCATATTACTTATTATGCCTTAAGTGACTAAAAAACAAGGGTGGCGATCATGATATGAGTCAATACGACAATAAGATAGAGATGGTTAAAAGAGGCAACCAGGGAAGCAACATTATGCAAAAAGGCATTATAAATATATAAACATATAACACATATATAGTGAATAGTATAGTATCTAAGTACTGAAGAAAAATAAAAGCTAAATTAATTGCAGGAAGAGACAATGAAATTATCATTTGGGGATTTCAATTAGTCCCTTTATGACCCAGACAAAGTTCACAAAAATAAAAACAAGAAGATTGATACTTGAATAGAATTTTAGAAGCTGTATACAAGAACACAATGAACCTTAGGTAATTACTGGATGGGAACCAAAAGGAGTTTACATATGTCTTAACTGTATGCATTCAAACTTTTAAGAAGACTGATGTAATCTTTAAAAAAAAAAAACTGTTGGATCAAAAAACAAATCATAGAAATAATAGTAAATTTCATCAAAGAAAGTGAAAAAAATGAGATAGCATATTAAAACTTTTGAGACACAATCAAAGTAGTCCTTAGGGGAAAATGTACCACTCTAAACACTTTTATCAATAAAAGAGAGAAAAAAAGAGCAATGAAATGGACATTAAACTAAATGAAAAATAATTTTTAAAAAACCTTAACTAAACAAAAAAGTAGAAATTCTGAAAATTAGACAAGATGAACAAAACTAAAAACAAAATATGAAACTAGAAACATTTTTAATACTTTTTTAAATTCTGAATTTAAATAATAAAACATGTATTTCCATAACAGTAGAATAGGAAAAAAAGATGATTGCACATGAAACTGCAAATTTGTTATGTATAACCTACTATTCCTTTTAAATATATATTAAAATTATAATGAAACTTTCTCTTTTTTTCCTTTTTTTCCCTCTCCCAACTCTGCCCTAAAGATGGCTACCATTACACATGTATGCACACACACACACGTATGTAAAATCATTCTATACATATTTCCATTTATCAGGTGTTTTTTCCCCTCTGGATGCACACAGCATCTTCCTTCATAGTCCTTTGCAGTTAATTTACAATAGTCAAAATGACTATTAATCGCTCAACGTTGTTTTTAAAACAATGTTCCTGGGGGGAGGAGCCAAGATGGCGGAGTAGAAAGACTCACTGTATGCTAGCTCCGAACCCACAGCCCATAAATTTCCTGTAAAAAGAAATCTCCACAAATTCTGGAGCAGTGCAAAATGCGCAGGAACGCAGTGGAGGAGATTTTCATTCCAGAGAGCCCTGATAAACTGGCACAAAAGGTCCCTCACACCCCAGATAGTGGGGCCCACGCCTGCACTGCCCTGGCTGCGCAGCCCAAGAGGAGCAGATCCGAGCAAGCTTCAGGGATGGAATCTCCGGCGGCCCCGAGGGTTCCTCCACCCACAGGTGCTACAGGTCACTGAGAGAGACTTTTGGGCTGGCCAAGAGGGGAGTGGGGTGTCTCCGTGACTCGGGCCCCCTCGGGAGGCAGCAGCAGAGGCAGCCCAGGTCTCCTGGAGCAGACAGGAACTCTGCTCCATTACTCCACATAAAGCCCCTGAGGGAACTGAGCCTGGGAGGCGGCCCTGCCCCCACCTGAGCACCAGAACTTAAGCTCACATTGAATAGCAGCTGCTCCTGCTGCAGAAAGCCCTGAGTCTGGGGAGCAGCATTTGAATCTCAGACCCCAAGCACTAGCGGGGCACATCTAGGCAGGGGTGGACAGGAATCTCAGAAGTCAAGTAACTGGCTGGGAAAATGCCCAGAAAAGGGAAGAAAAATAAGCCCATAGAAAGCTACTTTCTTGGGGAACAGATGCTTCTTCCTCCTTTCATTTCTGATGAGGAAGTACAATGCTTGCCATCAGGGAAAGACATGGAGGTTGGGGCCTCTGTATCCCAGACATCCCAGGTGGATGTCCAGTGGGCTCAGGCCATGGAAGAGCTCAAAAAAGATTTTGAAAATCAAGAGAGAGAGGTGGGGGAAAAACTGGGAAGAGAAATGAGAGAGACGCAAGAAAAGCATGAAAAACGGGTCAATACCTTGCTAAAGGAGACCCAAAAAAATGCTGAAGAAAATAACACCTTGAAAAATAGGCTCATTCAATTGGCAAAAGAGGTTCAAAAAGCCAATGAGGAGAAGACTGCTTTCAAAAGCAGAATTAGCCAAACGGAAAAAGAGGTTCAAAAGCTCACTGAAGAGAATAGTTCTCTCAAAATTAGAATGGAACAGATGGAGGCTAATGACTTTCTGAGAAACCAAGAAATCACAGAACAAAACCAAAAGGATGAAAAAATGGAAGAGAATGTGAAATATCTCATTGGAAAAAACAACTGACCTGGAAAATAGATCCAGGAGAGACAACTTAAAAATTATGGGACTACCTGAAAGCCATGATCAAACAAAGAGCCTAGACATCATCTTTCATGAAATTATCAAGGAAAACTACCCTGATATTCTAGAAACAGAGGGCAAAATAAATATTGAAGTAATCCATCGATCACCACCTGAAAGAGATCCAAAAAGAGAAACTCCTAGGAACATTGTGACCAAATTCCAGAATTCCCAGGTCGAGGAGAAAATATTGCAAGCAGCTAGAAAGAAACAATTCAATTATTGTGAAAATATAATCAGGATAACACAAGATGTAGCAGCTTCTACATTAAGGGATTGAAGGGCATGGAATAGGATATTCCAGAAGTCAAAGGAACTAGGACTCAAACCAAGAAACAACTACCCAGCAAAACTGAGTACAATACTTCAGGGGAAAATATGGTCTTTCAATGAAACAGAGGACTTTCAAGCATTCTTGATGGAAAGACTAGAGCTGAAAAGAAAATTTGATTTTCAAACACAGGAATAAGAAGAAGCATGAAAAAGTAAACAGCAAAGAGGACTTACCAAAAGTGAACTGTTTACATTTCTACATGGAAAGACAATATTTGTAAATCTTAAAACTTTTCAGTATCTGGGTACTTGGTGGGACCACACACACACATACACACACACACATACATGCATGCATGCACATACAGAGACAGAGAGCACAGAGTGAATTGAATAGGATGGGATCCTATCTTAAAAAAATGAAGGTAAACAATGAGAGAGAAATGTATTGGGAGGAGACAGGGAGAAATGGAATGGGGCAAATTATCTGTCATAGAAGAGGCAGGTAGGAGACATTTTAGTGGAGGGAAAAAGAGGGAGTTAAGAGAAAAACATGAAGTTTACTCTCATCACATTTAACTAAAGGAAGAAATAAAATGCATACTCATTTTGGTATGAAAACCTATCTTACAATACAGGAAAGTGGGGGAGAAGGGGATAAGCAGGGTGGGGGGGGATGATGGTAGGGAGGGCAATGGGAGGAGGTAATAATTTGAAATCAACACTCTTGGGGAGGGACAGGATCAAAAGAGAGAATAGAAGCAATAGGGGGCAGGATAGGATAGAGGGAAATATAGTTAGTCTTATACAACACGACTATTATCGAAGTCATTTGCCAAACTACACAGATATGGCCTATATTGAATTGCTTGCCTTCCCAAAGGGAATGGGTGCGGAGGCAGGGATGGGGAGAATTTGGAACTCAAAGTTTTAGGAACAACTGTTGAGTATTGTTGTTGCTACTAGGAAATAAGAAATACACGTAATGGGGAATTGAAAGTCATCTGGCCCTACAGGACAAAAGAGAAGATGGGGACAAGAGAAGGGAGGGAGGATAGAAGAGAGGGCAGATTGGTGATAGGGAAAATTACAATGCTCGGTGTATTGGGGTGGGGGGAGGGGATGAATGGGGAGAAAATTCGGAACCCAAAATTTTGTGAAAATGAATGTAAAAAGTTAAATAAATAATTCAAAAAATAAATAAATAAATAAAAATAAAACAATGTTGCTATTACTGTATACAATGTTTTCTAGGTTCTACTTGTGTTACTCTTCATTATTTTCTGCAAGTCTATCCATGTTTTTCTAAGCTCACTGAGCTCATTATTTCTTACAGCTTAGTAGTATTCCATCACAATCATATGCCATAATTTGTTCAGCCATTCTCCAATGCTCAAGCACTCTGCAATTTCCAGTTTGCCACCACAAAGAGAACTGCTGTAAATCTTTTAGAAAATACAGGTTCATTTCCTTTTTCCCTAATCATCTTTGAAAACAGACCTAGCAGTGGTATTGCTGGGTCAAAGGGTATAGGTAGTTTAATAACTCTTTTGGCCTTATTCCAGATTGTTCTCCAAAATGGGTTGGATCATTTCATATTTTCACCAACAATGAATTCGTGTCCCATTTTTTTCCACATCCCCTCCAACATTTGTCACTTTCCCCTTCAATCATTTTACCCAATCTGACAGGTGTAAAATGATATCTGAAGGTTGTTTTAATTTTCAATAATCAATTATGATTTAGAGCATTTTTTCATATTACTGAATCGTTTTGATTTCTTCATTGGAAAACTGCCCATTCATATCCTTTGACTATTTATCATTTGGGGAATGATGGGTTTTCTCATAGATTTGACAACATTCTTTATATAGCTGAGAAATAAGACTTTTATCTGAGAAACTTTCTATAAATTCCCCCTCCCAATTTTCTGCTTTCCTACTGATCTTAGTCATATTGGTTTATTTGTAAAAACAAAACAAAACTTGTTTATTTAATGTAATTGCAGTTATCCATTTTACACCTCCAACTACTATCTCTTGTTTATTCAGAAATTGTCCACTTATCCATAAATCTAATAGACAATATATTCCATTTTCTTCAAATTTTCTCGAAACATCTCTCTATATATCTAGGTCATATATCCATTTTGATGATATTGGTCTATGCTCAATTTCTGTCAGACTGCTTTCCACTTTTCCCAACAATTTTTATCAAGTAAGGAATTCTTACCCCCAAACTTAAGCCTTTCCACTTGTCAAACCAGGTTACTTTAGTATTTGCTGCTATAAATTGTATGTCTACTCTGTTCCACTTATCTAACTTTCTGATTTTTACCCCATACCAGATGGTTTTGCTAATTACTTCCTTATTATATAGTTTAAGACATGGTATTGCCAAACCTTCTTCCTTTACATTTATTTTCATTAGTTCCTTTGATATTCTTGAACTTTTGTTCTACCAAATGAATTTTGTTATTTTTTATTCAGTAAAAAATTTTTTGGTAATTTATCTGGGATGGCATTGAATATATAGATTAGTTTAGGTAAAATTGGCTCTGCCTATCCATGAACAATTACTATTTCTCCAATTATTTAAACTTGATTTAATTTGCATAAAGTTTTCTTTTTTTATAATTTTGTTCATATAGTTCCTGGGTTTGTTTTGTACTCCCAGTTATTTTATACTGTCTAGAGTTATTTTAAATGGAGTATCTCATACAATCTCTTCTTGCAGAGATTTGTTTGCAACATACAGGAATGCAGATGATTTATGTGGATTTATTTTATATGCAGGTACTTTGCTAAAATTATCATTTCAACTGACTTTTTAGTTGAGACTTTGGGATTTGCCAAATACATCATCATATGGTCTGTAAAAAGAGATAGTTTTATTACCTCATTCCCTATTCTGATTCTTTTATTTCTTTGTTTTCCCTTATTGCTATGGCTACGATTTCCAATACAATATTCAATATTGGTGACAGTGGGCGTCCTTGTTTCATATCTCATCTTACTGGGAAGATGTCTAGCTTATCCCCATTGCAAATAATGCTTTTGGATGGTTTTAGGTAAATGCTGTTTATCATTCTAAGGAAAAAATCTATTCATACCTATACTTTCAAGTGTTTTTAATAGTAATGAGTATTGTATTTTATCAAAACTTTTTCTGCATCTGTTGATAAAATTATATGATTTCGTTACTTTTACTATTGACATGATCAATTATGTAAATAGTTTTCCTTATTTTAAAGAACCCCTGCATTCCTGGCATAAATTCTACTTGGTCATAACACACAATCTTTATAATATATTGTTGAAATCTTTTGGCTAGTATTTTTTTTAGGATGTTTGCATCCATATCCTTTAGTGAAATTGGCATATAATTTTCTTTCTGTTTTACTCTTCCTGGTTTAGGTATTAGTATCATATTTGTTTTATAAAAGGAGTTTGGTAGGACCCTTTCTTTGCCTACCATTCCAAATAATTTAACATTGGAATTAGTTGGTCTTAAAATGTTTGATAGAATTCACTTGTAAATCTCTCTGGTTCTGGTGTTTTTTTTTTCTTAAGAAGCTCAATTATGGCCCATTCATTTTCTTAAAAAAAAAAAAAAGTCCATTTAGATGTTCTAATTCCTCTTCTACTAATCTACAAATCTTATATTTTCATAAATATTCCTCCTTTTCAATTAAATCATTAAATTTATTGCCATATATTTGGGCAAAGGAATTTTTTATAATTGATTTGATTTCATCTTCTTCACTGGTATATTGACCCTTTCATTTTAATACTAGTGATTTAGGTTTTTTCTCTCTTTTTAAAAATCATATTAACTATTGATTTACCTATTTTATTGTTTTTTCCATAAAACCAGCTCTTAGTTTATTAATTACTTCAATGGTTTCTTAAACTAAATTTTGCTAATTTCAACTTTAATTTTTAGGATTTCCACTTTAATGTTTAATTGGGGATATTAAGCTTGTTCTTTTTCTAGCTTTTTAAACTGCATACCCCTTTCATTTGTCTGCTCTTTTTCTATTTTATTGATGTAAGATTAAGAGATATACATTTTAAATGTATAAAATAGACAAGCAATTTGAAAATGTAATTTAAAAAGGCAGAAAGGTAGAAATAGAGGGAAAGGCAGAGAGAAAAACCCACTTGCCAACATCAAAAATGAAAATGGAGAATTCACAGCAGATGAAGAAAAAATAAATTATTAGAAATTACTTTGCCCAATTCAATTCCAATAAAATTGACACCTTCAATGAAATAGTTAAATATTTACCAAAATGCAAACCATACAGATAAATAGAATATGAATTAGAGAATTTGAATTACCCAATCTAGGGAGGGGGGGAGAATTGAACAAGTCATAAAATAACTCCTAGAAAAAAAAATTCCTTGAATCAGATAGATTCATAAATAAATTATGTCAAACATTTATATAGCATTTAACTCAAATTGTCATGAATTATTTACTCAAATGGGAGAAAAATCACATTTCACTAAACTCCTTTTATGAAACAAATATGGTCCTAATATATAAACTATGGAGACATAAGCAGGAGGAAAGAGCAGGAGGGCCAATAAAGCACTATCTGTAATGAATACTGATGAAAAAAATAATACAATATAAGCAAAAAAAAGGTAGAACAACATATTTAAAAAATTATACACTATGATCAGAATGTGTTTATGCTAGAAATACAGGGTTGGTTCAATATTAGTAAAACTGTAACCTTTATAAGCTATATTAATCACCAAAAAATCCACATAAAATATCTATAGATTTAAAAAAAGGATTTTTTATATAGACAAACTATAATAGCCACTTATATCTTAGAGATATAGTCCTAGTAGCGCTATTTCTGGGTCAAAGGGTATGCACATTTTGGTAGCCCTTTGGGCATAGTTCCAAACCGTTCTCCAGAAGGGTTGGAAGATAGACCACCTCAATATAAAAGGTCCTAGTCATTCCCCAATTGATAAATGGTCAAAGGATATGAACAAGCAATTTTCAGGGGAAGAAATCAAAGATATCTATAATCATATGAAAAAGTGCTCTAAATCACTATTGATTAGAGAGATGCAAATCAAAACAACTCTGAGGTACCACATCACACCTATAAGATTGGCAAACATGACAGAACAAGAAAATGCCAAATGCTGGAGAGGATGTGGGAGAGTTGGAACACTAATTCATTGTTGGTGGAGCTGTGAGATCATCCAACCCTTCTGGAGAACGGTTTGGAACTATGCCCAAAGGGCTACCAAAATGTGCATACCCTTTGACCCAGAAATATCGCTACTAGGGCTGTATCCCCAAGAGATTATAAAAACAGGAAAGGGTCCCATGTGTACAAAAATATTTATAGCAGCACTCTTTGTAGTTGCCAAAAACTGGAAGTCAAGGGGATGCCCATCAATTGGGGAATGGCTGAATAAATTATGGTATATGAATGTAATGGAGTACTATTGCGCCATAAGAAATGATGAACAAGAAGACTTCAGGGAGGCCTGGAAGGACTGATATGATCTGATGCTGAGCAAAAGGAGCAGAACCAGGAGAACTTTGTGCACAGCAACGACCACAGTGTGCGAGAGTTTTTTCTGGTAGACTTGGAACTTTGTAATAACACAAGAACCTACTGAGAAAAAAAAAATCCTAATGTTGGTCTTCTAAGGCAAAATGCCTTCCACACTCAGAGAAAGAAAAATGGAAGTCATTTGCAGAATGTAGCAGATCATGTTTGTGTGTGGGTGGGTTTCAGTGTACTATGTTTTGATTTGTTATATGATTTCTTCCATTTATTTTAGTTCGACTACATAGCATGACTATAGTGGAAATGTGCTCAATAGGAAAGCATGTGTAGAACCTAAACAGAATTGTATGCTGTCATGGGGAGGGGGGGTAGTGGGGGAAGGGTGGAGGGGATAAAATCTTAACTTTAAGGAAATGATTGTAAAACATTAAAAAAAATAAAATAAAATAATAAAATTTAAAAAAAATAAAAGGTCCTATCATAAGTTAGAGGAGAAAGGAAGGAAATACCTTTCATAGCTATGAATAATAGAGATGTTCTTGACCAAAGGAGGGATAGAGATGATTACAATAGATGAACCCTTTCCATAGGAAGTCTTTGCATGGCCCCATAACTGTGAGAGACTTCCTCTCCAAAGGTGCCTTCTATCTCCTCTGCTATTGGTGGTGGTATTCAATCACGTCTGACTCTTTGTGACCACTTTGGGGATTTCTTGCCTTGTTTTTTCCTTCTCCAGCTCATTTGACAGATGAGGGAACTGGGACAAACAGAGTTAAATGACTTGCCCAGGCTCATGCAGCTAGTAAGTGTCTGAGGATGGATTTGAACTCAGGAAGATGAGATTTCTTGACTCCAGGTCTGATACTCTATGCACTGTGTCAATACTCTATTTGCTACTCCACCTAACTGTCCCCATCTATTCTGTCTTTTACATTACTTATGTTGTTTCCCTCATTTGAATGTAAGTTCCTTGAGGACAGGAACTGTTTTCTCCCTTTCTTTATGTCTCTAGCACTTAGTACAGTGCCTGGCACATCATAAGCACTTAACAAATACTTATTGTTGATTGATAAAATGAACAATTTTTCTTACAATTCAAAAAGAATTTGCAATAACAAGAATAATGAAATTAAAATTAGATCTAAAACAATTAACTGAGAAAAATCATTTGCAATAAATTTCTTTGAAAGAATTTTTACACATAGAACTTATAGGAAATGTATATAAATGTGAGAGAACAAGAGATACCCTCCAACAGATAAATAATCAAAGGACACAAACAAGAAATTCTCATAAGATGGACAATTCCATGACCAGTAAAACAGAAGAAAATTAATAATAAGAGTAATATTTAATATAATACCTGATGTTCTTCCTCATAATCATCAGATTGACAAAATGACAAAAATTGAAAATGGCAGCTGTTGAAGAACTATGAGAAAAAAGGCACACTAAAATACCATTGGTAGAGCTGTGCTACTATCTAATCAATCTAGAAAGCAATTTGGAATTAAATATAAAAAATTCACTGAAGTATATCCACTGTTTGATCCAGCTATAACACTATTAGGTTTATACTCATAGAAGGTCAAAGATGGAATGAAAGACAATATGTACCAAAATATTTACTGCAGTACTTTTTGGTCTGCCAAAAAATTGGAAACAAAGTGTGTGCCCATCAGTTAAGGGATGATTAGATGATTAGATGATAAGAGAGGCAGCTAAACAAATGGAATGAAATATTATCATGTAGCAATAAATAAAAGAGAACCAGAGAGTCTGGGAAAATTTTCATGAACTGATAAGAAGAACCAGGAAACAATTCTGACACTGACTCCATGGGTAAGACAAGAGCTCTGATCAAAATAAGTGACCAAGCGCAACTCCAAAAGACTGATAATGAATTACAGTAGAAAATTACTTTTGGAAGAAGAGGTGATGAACTTTATGTACAGAATGAGATGCATATTTTGTTCAGATGTGAGCAACATAATGCAAACAGGCTTTATTTAACTATATGTTATATGGGAGGATGTTAGTTTGGAGATGAATATTCTAGGGAAAGGTGAAGAGGCCTTGATGGTAATGTGAATGAAAAGAGTGTCCATAAAATATTTTTTTTAAAAGCACACCAAAGGGAGAAAATTTAAAATTTATGGAAGTGATTGTTGAAAATTGAAAACAAAACAAAACAAAAAAAAAACAAATAAATTTGAGGGTAAAAACACCATAGAAAGCATAAAGTTCAGATGGAGAAATAGAAGTATGATACTATTGGTATTATTATTTGAAATACATTGTTGATCACTTTCAGTTGTGCCCAATTCTTTGTGATCTCATTTAGGGTTTTCTTGCCAATGATGCTGGAGTGGTTTGCCATTTCCTTCTCCCACTCATTTTACAGATGAGCAATTGAGGCAAAATAGAGTTAAGTGACATGCCCAGGATCACACAGCTAGTAGCAAGATTTGAACTCATGAAGATGTTTTCCTAACTTCAAACCTGGGGCTCTATTTACCCTCCCCACTGCCACCTAGCCACTCATTTTAACTATATATTTTGTTGTTGGTGTTTTAAAGCTGTGCTTTAGAGAGAGACCAGAAAAACCCACACCAAAGGTCCATCGTGCACCTGACCCAGAGCAGAGACCTTCCCTGACTTGGATGCACAGCACCAAGAGGAGCAGATTCCCAGCAGGCTTCAGGGACAGAATCTCCAGCAGCCTCAAAGTTCCCTCCACCCACAGGCAGAAAGTTCAGTGAGAGAGCCTGTTTGGTGGGCTGAGAGGGGAGCAGGGTGTCTCCATAACTCAGGCCCCCTCCAGAGGCAGCAGCAGAGGCAGCAGAGGACAGGAGCTCCCAAAGCAAGCAGAACTTGGATCCATTGTTGAAGGTCTCTGCATAAACCCTCTGAGGGAACTGAGCCCGATGTGGCAGCCCTGCCCCAACCTGAGCATCTGAATTTAATCTTACCCTGAATAGCAGCCCTGCCCCCACTGAAAGCCCTGAGGCTGGGAAGTAGCATTTGAATCTCAGACCCCAAGCCCTAGCTGGGTGCATCTGGAGGCAAGGTGGGGGTGGAGAGGAATCTCAGAAGTCAAGTAACTGGTTGGGAAAATGCCAAAAAAGGGAAAAAAAATAAGACCATAGAAGGTCACTTTCTTGGTGAACAGATATTTCCTCCCTTCCTTTCTGAGGAGGAAGAACAATGCTTACCATCAGGGAAAGACATAGAAGTCAAGGCCTCTGTATCCCAAACATCCAAAAGAGATATTCAATAGCTCAGGCCATGAAAGAGCTCAAAAAGGATTTTGAAAATCAAGTTAGACAGGTGGAGGAAAAATTGGGAAGAGAAATGAGAGAGATGCAAGAAAAGTATGAAAAGCAGGTCACCATCTTGCTAAAGAAGACCCAAAAAAATGCTGAAGAAAATAACACCTTGAAAAATAGGCTCACTCAACTGGCAAAAGAGGTTCAAAAAGCCAATGAGGAGAAGGATGCTTTCAAAAGCAGAATTAGCCAAATGGAAAAAGAGGTTCAAAAACTCACTGAAGAAAAGAGTTCTTTCAAAATTAGAATGGAACAGATGGAGGCTAATGACTTTCTGAGAAACCAAGAAATCACAAAACAAAACCAAAAGAATGAAAAAATGGAACATAATGTGAAATATCTCATTGGAAAAACAACTGACATGAAAAATAGATCCAGGAGAGACAATTTAAAAATTATGGGACTACCTGAAAGCCATGGTCAAAAAAAGAGTCTAGACATCATCTTCCATGAAATTATCGAGGAAAACTGCCCTGATATTCTACAACCAGAGGGCAAAATAAGTATTCAAGGAATCCATCAGTCACCGCCTGAAAGAGATCCAAAAAGAGAAACTCCTAGGAACATTGTGGCCAAATTCCAAAATTCCCAGGTCAAGGAGAAAATATTGCAAGAAGCTAGAAAGAAACAATTCCAGTATTGTGGAAATACAATCAGGATAACACAAGATCTAGCAGCTTCTACATTAAGGGATCAAAGGGCATGGAATAGGATATTCCAGAAGTCAAAAGAACTAGGACTAAAACCAAGAATCACCTACCTAGCAAAACTGAGTATAATACTTCAGGGGAAAATATGGTCTTTCAATGAAACAGAGGACTTTCAAGCATTCTTGATGAAAAGACCAGAGCTGAAAAGAAAATTTGTCTTTCAAACACCAGAATGAGAAGCATGAAAAAGTAAAGAGCAAAGAGAAGTCATAAGGGACTTACTAAAGTTGAACTGTTTGCATTTCTACATGGAAAGACAATATTTGATATTTGTAAGTCTTAAAATTTTTCAGTGTCTGGGTAGTTGGTGGGATTACACACACACACACACACACACACATGCACACACATACAGAGCCAGAGAGCACAGAGTGAATTGAATAGGATGGGATCCTATCTTAAAAAAATGAAGGTAAACGATGAGAGAGAAATGTATTGGGAGGAGAGAGGGAGAAATGGAATGGGGCAAATTATCTCTCATAGAAGAGGCAGGTAGGAGACATTTTAGTGGAGGGAAAAAGAGGGGAGTTAAGAGAAAAACATGAAGTTTACTCTCATCACATTTAACTAAAGGAAGAAATAAAATGCACACTCATTTTGGTATGAAAACCTATCTTACAATACAGGAAAGTGGGGGAGAAGGTGATAAGCAGGGTGGGGGGGATGATGGAAGGGAGGGCAATGGGAGGAGGGAGCAATTTGAAATCAACACTCTTGGGGAGGGACAGGATCAAAAGAGAGAATAGAAGCAATGGGGGGCAGGATAGGAGGGAGGGAAATACAGTTAGTCTTACACAACACAACTATTATCGAAGTCATTTGCAAAACTACACTGATAGGGCCTGTATTGAATTTCCTGCCTCCCAAAGGGAATGGGTGGGGAGGGAGGGATGGGGAGAATTTGGAACTCAAAGTTTTAGGAACAACTGTCGAGTATTGTTGTTGCTACTAGGAAATAAGAAATACAGGTAATGGGGAATTGAAAGTCATCTGGCCCTACAGGACAAAAGAGAAGATGGGGACAAGAGAAGGGAGGGATGATAGAAGAGAGGGTAGATTGGTGATAGGGGAAATTAGAATGCCCAGCGTATTGGGGTAGGGGACAAATGGGGAGAAAATTTGGAACCCAAAATTTTGTGAAAATGAATGTACAAAGTTTAATAAATAAATTTATTATTAAAGCTGTGCTTTATAGATTCATATGCTGTCCTCCTTCTCTATCCTTTGTATATGGAAATATTCATATTTTTTATGACTGTCAAGTTCATAATAAAAAATTACAAAGAAATAAAATTTGTATTAATCCAACCTCTGCTTCCTGAATCTACTATTTATCAAAACTTTTTGTTTTTACGTTTGAAGTTTGCCTGTTCTATAGGTACTTGAAATATCTCCATGAATGATTACATTGAACAGAATCTGAAGAGTAAGCTTTTTTTCCAAATTCTGATAGGAAATGACAGAAGATGATTAGGAAATAGCTGATAATTCAATGAGTAACATGACAGAAGCAGATTGGAACCAGATTATTGAGGGTCATGAACGAACAAATGAATGACTGAACAAATGGAAAACATTTATTAATTGCTCACTAATGTACAAAGCATTGCACTTCGTTCTGGTGATACAAATAAAAAAGCTAAGCAAAGGAATTTGAAATTTATCCAAGAGGCGATAGGGAGCCACTGAAGTTTTTAAATTAGTGGAATGACATGGTCTAATTATTCCCATTCCCATTTGTTTGAATTCACAAGATTACACACTATAATGTAGTCTCTGGAACTAATAATTTACTAAATACTCTCCTACTAGATTTAATGAGTTAATGCAATTTTCAAAACTGCCCAATGTACTCCCAGTGGATATTATAACCACAGGGAGAAATCGAACTCATCCTTCTTTGGAGGAGCTGAAGACACTTCCTAGGCAGTATTCTTTGTACTTTATTTGATAAAATCTGCTTAGAGATGACTGTGACAAAAGGCTCTGTTCCTTTGGCAAGGTCTTCTTCTGTAGTACTAAACATGAAGAGGAAGACAAACAGGGAGAGAGGGGGAAATACATTAATATAAAAAGTTTTCCTGAATACTAATGACTAACATTTATTTAATTCTTTCACTGTTACAAACATAACCTGATAAAGATGAATTATAATAGTAGCTGTAAACATTTAACAATGGCTTGGATCATTATTTGTTGTGGGAACGGCATGAATTTTTTTAAGCCTTTACATAACATTTAGCAGACTTAAAATTTAGCATTTATTGTTTTCGGATATAGAATTCTCCTTTAGCCACTCATATACTTCTCTGAGTTTAAATTTCTTATGGGGATAGGTCAAAATAAAGAAGAAAAGATTTCCCTTCTCCTCTTGAGCTAGTAATTCCACACAAGTTTACATAACTCAGATGTTAGCTGGAGATCTATTAAACTGGTAAACTAGTCAGAGAAGCTTTATTTGCCTTGAGAGATATCTTCATCTTAGTTTAGCATCCTTGAAAATTGGATAAGTTGTACTCTGGTGGTTTGCCACCCTTTGATAGAGACTTATCTGCTTTGAACTTCAGTAACTGCCCCTGAAAGAAAGATGAAAATCCCCTTAACAAGCAAGCATTCACTTTGTAAATGTGCAGATTTCCCAAGCTTGAAAGACTTAGTTTTGAAAGCTGGGGCCTTGCAGGCCAAACAAAGCAAGAATGTGTCCTCGCTCAAGTGGCTCCAATGGGTTGGAACCTTGAGAAGCAGCTTGGTTGGGGACGGTCGGCAAACTGAAAAAGCTGCTCTTCCCTCAGATAACAATCACAGATTTCTCTCCCATAGTGTTGCCAACCCAATTAAGACTGCATAGGGAGATGATTATTCCTTATAGTAATTTTACTTTTCATTCACTTGTAAATCTGTGAGAAAGCTTCACCCTCCTGCTTTCCCATCCTCCTGGAAATGATGGCACTTGACTGAGAGCCACAAACATCAGCTTATCAATGTAATTAATTCATGTTGTTTATGGTCTTGAGAAACTAATGTTTCCAAAATCAGAACAAATTAATCCTTGGCATTAAAATGCAAAATTATTTATCCTCGTTGGGCTTGCCTACACAATGGGAAGTTAGTTTGAGGAAGAATAGTCTTGCCTACAACTCCCAGGAGACTTTGGACCTGATCAAACTGAAACCACAGGGATCTATCCCAAGTAAGGGAGGTATTAAGTTCGACCGTTTAATCAGTGCTCATTAGAACAAAAGAAATGATCTGCACAAGGGTTTGATTACCTCTGAATAGCAGAGGTCTGTTCCCACAGTGACTGGCCTTCAAGGCGGAGTTTCCAGGGGTGTCAAGACACTATTACTTTCTGGAATTCTTGCAGACCACAGACCTCTCTCCCACCTTCACTGGACTCCTGTTGTCTCAGTACTTCTCAATTTAGTTAGTGATCCATTCTCTCTCTCTGTCTGTCTCTCTCTGTGTCTCTGTCTGTCTCTGTCTCTCTCTGTCTCTCCCTCTCTCTCTCCCTTTCTCTCTCTCCCTCTCTCTGTCTCTCTCCCTTTCTCTCTCTCCCTCTCTCTGTCTCTCTCTCTGTCTCTCTCGCTGTCTCTCTCCCTCTCTCCATCTCTCTCTGTCTCTGTCTCTCTCTGTCTCTGTCTCTCTCTCTCTCTCTCTCTCTCTCTCTCTCTCTCTGTCTCTCTCTGTCTCTCTCTCTCCTCTCTGTCTCTCTCTCTCTCACAAATGGTTAGTTCTTATTCTCTAGGTATATTGTAGGTTCCTTGATAGCTAGAACAAATGTTTTTTAGGTTTCTTTTTTTTACCCTCAAAGCAGCTAAAACAATGCTGAACTTTCATTTTCCCTTAATAAGAGCAATAACTAATTTTTATAGAGTGCTTTGGGGTTTACATAGTGCTCTAAATATATCATCCCATTTCATTTTCACAACAATGCAAAGCATATCACAGGGTCATAGATTTAAAGACAGAAGAGACCTTCACCTGACCTTCTCATTTTACCTATGAGAAAGAGGAAAGTCAGTAAGTTGTCTGAAATTGGTTGCTCTCCAAACCCCATGGCCATCATTCTATGTTGTGCTACCCAAAAGATTTTTGTCATTTGTGTCTTCATAACCCTGTCTGGGGATTTCTTGGCAAAGATACTAGAGCAGTTTTCCATTTCCTTCTCCAGGTCATTTTACAGATGAGGAAACTGAGGTAAACAGGGTGAAGTGATTTGTCCAGGGTCACACAGCTAGTAAGCGTCTAAGGCAGTACTGGAACTCAAACGCTCCTGATTTCCAGAATCAATCTATCCACTTCGCCACCTAGTTGCCCTAAAAGTTCTATTATTATCTTACTTTATACTTGAGAAAATTCAAACTGAATGGTTAAGTATCTTGTCCAGAGTCACACAGCTTATGTTTCTTGAGGTAAGATTAGAACTCAGATCTAACTGCCACCAGACCCATTCTTGCCTCGTAGCCTGTCCTCATCCATTCTCCCCTGCCTACGAAGCTTGTCCTACTTCTTTCCCCTATTTTTCTACAAACAGCTGGGCCTAGTTAGGAAAAGACAAGTCTGTCCTCAGACACTAACTGTATGAACCTGGGCAAGTCGTTTAACCTGTTTGCCTCAGTTTGTTCAGCTATAAAATGGGGATGATAATAGTACCTAGTTATTGTGAGGATCATCTGAAATAATATTTGCAAAGTGCTCAGCAAGTGCCTACTGTAAAATAGGCACCTATGGAAATGCTTATTCCCTTCTACTTACCCAAATTTGATCCTTTCTTCCAGGCCCATCTCTAACTTCCTTTACAGCACCTCCTCTGCCTGACCCCAACCAGATATTTCCTCTACTTCTTGCCTCTGATAGCAGCTGTAGTCTGGAGATCTTAATAGCCAAGCTTCATATCCTGCCTTTAACTGTTATCTTTTCACAGATAAGTTCTTTCTCCCCCATTATACTATAACTCCTTGAAGGTGAATGGTATATTATTCATCTTTATGAATGATCTTCCAAGTTGAATTTGCTAAAATAATCATAGATTAAAGCTACAAGAAATCTTAAAATCATATTATCCAATTACCTCATTTTTCAAATTAAGAAATCAAAATCCAAGAGAGACAAAGGGAATTTTTGAAAGTCAAAGAGCTAGCAAGTAACAGGAGTGTGATCTGAATCCATGTCCTTTGACTCTAAATCTAGTATTCTTTCCATTATGTCTACTTTGCCTATTTAAATAGCGGTGGTGGTGATGGTGGTGATGATGGTGATGGTGATGATGATGATGGTGATGGTGGTGGTGGTGGTGGTGATGGTGATGGTGATGATGATGGTGTCACCTGATCTTGATCCTGTTCCTGCCTCCTAGGTTCTGTCTACCACGTCTTCCCCTGACTACCTGCTTGACTCTAGCTGAGCCTCATTTGATGCTATTTCTCACCATCAGGAATATCCCATCTCTCATTTCTCTTTTCATATTTTCTAGGATTTTGAGGCTTACATGGAAATGATCTATGTGGAATTAGCTACACATTTTCTCTTTCTTTATTCCACTCTACTGAAGAGATGACCCTTCTCCAATTGGCAAAGTTCAATCCCTCTAAATATGCCCTTGATTGCCATTTATCTTGTCCAGTAGATTATTACCTCCACAAATATCCCTCTTCTCACTTTATTTTTTAGTCTTTCCCCAAACCTTTCCCTGATGCCTAAAAACATGTCTACTTTCTTCCATCCTTAAGAAAAATTTTCTCTAAACCCTACAATACTCTTTTTCAGCCATCTTTTTATCTCTCTGATTTTTCAGCATAATTCCTAGTGAAAAAAAAAAGAAAACTATTGTCATTTCTTCTAATTTCTTTACTCTTTTTTTTTACATTTCAGTCCTTTGAAATCTGGCTTCCAGTCTCATCATTTGATTGAAACTGCTGTCTCCAAAGTTATCAATGACCTTTTAATTGATATAGATGGTCTTTTCTTCAATCTTTTACTTCACCTTTTGTCACTGCTTATCACTATCTCCTCCTTAATCTCTCTGGGATTAAGGGAAACTCTTTTCTCTCTGTTATTCTCCTACCTGACTGTTCTCTCAGACTTCTTTGTAGGTTATCCATATCATGCCACCTGGGTGTAGCTTATGGTCCATTCTGCTGTCCTCTTCTCCTCTCCCTATGCTCTCTCACTTGATGACTTCATTGTCTCCCAGGAATCAGCAACAACAACAGCATCTGGAGCATCTCTATCCTGCGGACATCAGATCTATATATCCAGACTTAGTCTGTCTCCTGAGCTCCACTCTTTCATCATGAACTGCTCATTGAACATTTGCAACTAAATGTCCTGAAGTTATCTAAATATCAGAAGTGATTTCATTATGTTTCCTCTAAAACTCACACTTTTCCAAGGTCTTTATTTTTGTTAAGGGAATCATCATTCTTCTAATCACCCTAAACTACAAACTACTCACCCTTAACTCCTCACTTTCACTCATTTTCCCACATACTCAGCAGGTTGTCAATCTTGTCCTTTGTCCTTTCTACCTTTTCTTTCCACTCATACAGCTAGTACCCTAGTTCAAGTCCCCATCACCTCCCATCTGAACTATTGCAATATTCTCCTAATTGATCTCCCTATTTCAAGTCTCTCTTCACTCTAATCCATCTACCAAACCCAGCTATCAAAGTGACTTTTGCTAAAATGCATGAATGCAATGGATAGAACACCAGGTCTGGAGTCACGAAGACTCATCTTCCTTGGTTCAAATCTAGCCTCAGACATTTAATAGTTATGTGACTTTAGACAAGTCACTTAATCCTGCTTGCCTCAGTTTCCTCAAAAGGTAAAATGAGCAAGAGAAGGAAACGGTAACCCAGTCTACCATCTTTAAAAAAAAAACATATCAGGTCACAAAGAGTTGAACACAACTGATAACAACTGAGTAACAACAAGCATGTATCTACTATATCATGTCCTTTATTAAAAAAATTACAGAAACTTTCTGTGGCCTCTAGGATCAAATATAAACTCTTCTGTATGGTATTTAAAGTTCTTTACAATCCAGCCCATCTTTCCAGACTTATTAGACATTATTTGTCTTCAGAAAATCAGTGAAAATCAGATTGCCTTCTTATGTTCCACATGACATTCCATCTCCGCCGAACCAGGTGCCTTCACATTGGCTATCCTCCTTGTCTGTAATGCATTCTATTGTCTTGGAACTCCTACTTTACTTCAAGGCTCAGGTCAAGTGCCATTTTCCAAATGAGGCTTTTTCCTTGTCCTTTCAAGCTACTAGAGACTCCCATCCCAAATATACATGTATATGTGTACATTTTGTCTCTGTTGATAGAATGCAAATTGTTTGAGAACAGATACTATTTTACTTTTTGTCATTATATCCCCAAGACAGAGTAGAGTGATTGGTATATAGTAGGCACTTAATAAACAAATTGGTTGGTTCATTGAATGATTAGCTAACACCTTGAACTCTTGCCTAGACTAGCAACCTTTCCCTACAGATTCTGAAATCCATAAAGGTGGTTAAAGGACAATTGTTTTAATATATATAACCAGCAACCTTCCATTATTTTTCCACCAAAAATATCAATCCAAGCTGTCCTCTCCCAGTTGAATTTTGCTATGCCCAGATGCAAATCCTGAGGTAGTGACTGCACTCTCTCAGAAGGGAAATCTGTCTTTAGTGGTCAGAAGTTGTGGCCATGAGGGTGGAACCTACTAGATGAATTTTACTTCATTGGAACATCTGGATTAAAGACTTCATTCCCTTTGAACATTCCCCTTAACTCAGTGGTAAGTTCCTTCTCTTGTTATCATCACCTAGTACTCTGTTCAGTCAGTTTCCAAATTGTTGTGTTCAGGATTATTTCATTAAATATGATAGCCAAGTTGTTCCCACAAAGGTTTATTTGTAGACAGATGATCATCCTAACCCCTTTCATCTGCATAGTGCTTTTTAAAAGTACACACAGGACAGTGAAGTTGGCATGAGTTAAATTTTGCACTCCTTTGTGTGATTGCCCTTTTTTGTGCTGTGTCTTTTCTCTGGAGGCTGGTTTAAAATGGTCTCAATTTGTTCTGTGACCTGTTCATGAAGCATGTTTGCTTACTTAGAAATGAGCTGGGTTTTTGGTGACCTGCCATATGCTTCAGCCTTTCCCTTTTTTCTTTGCCCCGCTCCATTTGAAATCCCACCCATTCCATGGTGAACTCAGTTGTTTATATAAAAAGGTAAGAGTTTATTTTCTGTTTTGCTGGGAAGATGAAATCGCCTTTGTTTTTGACAATGAAATGTTTTGATGCTATTTTTCCTTTACTTTTTCCTTAAGGTTCTTTTTCTTAAACTATGATGGAATTGAATGTGAATTAAACCTTGGGGCTGAAATAGCCTAAAGGTTTATGCCTAGGGGAATAGAGGAATTTTTGATGTTGTTTTAGTGATCTGCCCTCATTTTTGTTAGTCAGTAAAATGTTAAATAAAAATAGAAATGAGAAGATCAATTTATACCATATATGACACTCTGATGAAGATGATCTCCTTCCCCTGAAATTGGCCTGAATATCAGTGAATGGACAAGTCAAGCCTTGGCCAGACCGTCAAAGAGGACGGCTGATCGCTAATGATGTGGGATGAAACTCCTGGGGGAGAGATGATTCCAGGTCCCAGATGAGTCCATCTTTCTCTGAACATTGACATGAAAACAGAAAAGGTTTTAAGTAACCCAAGGCTTCTGTTCTCAGTGAAATGGAAAGGAGTAGAGCTGGGATTCTCCTTTGGCTAAGCCAGTATTTCTTTTTTCTAAAAAAAATCAGAAGGGTAATCACTAATTGAGCATTTATGACTGAGTTTCCTCCTCCCCTCCTTTCCTCCATACCCTCCTCCCCCCAAAAAAAGTCATCTTAGCAACTTGGGATGTACAGCTTTTCTTTAATATCTGCATTTACTCACGCAATACTTCTTTATATATCTTAGGCTATGTCTACACATATAAAGTAAAATGGAAAACTTAAGCAATTATCCAGATGAGGAAAGTGTCTAAACCTTTTCATAAAGATAATAGCTAATATTTATATAATATTTTAAGATTTGACAAGTATTTTACAAATATTATCTCATCTAATCTTCACAGCAATCATAGGAGGCAGATGCTACTATTATCCTCATTTTACAGGTGAGGAAACTGAGGAAAACAGAGGTTTAAGTGACTTGTTGAGGGTTACAGAGCTGGTAAGTGTCTGAGGTCAGATTTGAACTCAGATCTTTTGAACTACAGTCCCAGAGTCCCACCTAGCTGCCTCTAATATATGCTTGTTTTTGCCTGAATTGATTTGGGTCCTAAATTATCTCCTATCAGAATGATTCAGGACAATCACTCAGGGAAGTTGTTCAGGGGACTGGAGAGATCTTTAAGCCAGTCAACTTAAATGGCTTGTGCTGTTATTGAAAGGTTTAACTTTAGTCTCATAGTCCCAAGGCTATTTAACAAGCAACGTTCATACATAGTTATAAATACCGAAGTAGAAATGCAGAGTTAGCTGGCATCATTTGCTACAGACTAGAAGTCATGTGCCACACTCTTTTGTATTTCATTCTGGTATAGCCATCAATCAACATACCTCTCAAGTGCCAGGCACTTCATTTACAAAAGAAAAAAAATGAAATTATTCCTGCCCTCAGGCATCTGACAGTCTGGCAAGGAGTGATATATCACCTTATACATTTATACAAAAAAAAAGATACAACAGAGGGATGAAGAGAAGCATTGACAATTGGGAGAGTGGACAATTAGGAAAAGCTTCACATAGAAAATGGAACTAAAGCTGAAACTTTGAAGAAGATGGCAGACTCCAGTCACCATTTAAGTGGAGGTGTGCAGTCCAGACATGAGATGACAGCCAAGGTAAATGTACAGAGACAGAAGATAGCTTACCATGGATGACGAACACTTTTGTTACTGTTTGTACATCTCTTGCTCTTGAAGACCGATGACATCAGATGTCTTCACTTGCATATGGACTGGATTATCAGCCTCACTCTTTACTGCAGTCATGGGAGACCACTGCAAGATAGCCCAGGATGCAGTGGGTGACCAGCACTAAGAAGGACAGTTTGACTGGAGGGTGTGAAAGGGAACAATGAGTAATGACTACAAGATAAGTTGATGCCGCATTGTTAAAGACTTTAAGAGTCAAACAGAAATTTCTGTTTCATCCTAGAGATACTAGGAAGCCACTGGAATTTACTGAATAAGTGAATGACATGGAAAGAGTTTCTCTTTAGGAATATCACTTTGACAGCTATGTGTAAAAGACGAATTGTATTGGCTAGAGACTTAAGGTAAGGAGAGCAATCAGAAAAGTATTGCAAAAGTCCAATTGAGAAGTAATGAGGACCGGGAGTGGAGGGGAAGGGGGGAGGGCAGTGACTCTAGGAAGTGGAGAGAAAGGGACAAATTTGAGAAATGTAAGGATAAAATGTCAATGGATTGCTAACACTTAGGTTGTGAACTTGGGTAACTGAGGATGGTGGTGCAAAGAACAGAAACAGGCAAGTTTGAGGGGAAAGATGAGGAATTCCTTTTGGAAATATTGAGTCTGAAATGCCTAAAGGACTTCCAGTTCAAAATGTCCACTAGACACATGGTGATGCGGGAATGGTGAGAGTATCAGGAGATGCATCAGCATTCAATTCAATGGGTAGTGGTTACTGGGAGTATGAGAGAAAAAAGAAAAGAGGGCTTAATTCAGAACCTTGAGGTACACTCCTAGCTAGAGACTAGGGATTTGGTTTTAGCCACACAACAAATATTTATTAAGTACCTACCATTTAACCAGCACTGTGCTAGGGAACAAAGACAGGCAATCTTCACTCTCAAGGAGTTTGAGGGCATAACATGGATGAAGAATCGCCAAAGGAGATTTAGAAGGAGCAGTCAGATAGGTCTCAGGCCACAGAGAGAGTAATATTACCAAATTCCACAGAGAACACAGGAGATGCAAGAGGAGGGGCTGGTAACTAGTGTCAAATGCTACAGAAAGATCAAGTTTTGAGAAAAGGCCATCAGATTTGGTTATTTAAAAATCTTTGCTAACTTTGGAGAGAACTATTTCAGCGGAGTGATGAGGTTGGAAGCCAGAAATGGTTGCTCTTTGCTCATGGGAGATAAAGCATCCATCCAGAATTAAGATCGAAGGATGAACAGCAAACAGTAATGTCGAAGCTTTCTATCTAACCATCATATCATTCGGAATAAAGTCCTCCAACTATCTGAGCCTCTGTCACCTCATCTGCAATATCTAAGGTCCATTAATTGAATAAAATGCAACAAATTGTGTCAAACATTTACTTTGTCCGAAGTATTGTGCTACTTTCTGATTCACTAAGGTTCCATATTTCCTTGGATATTTAACCTCTCTGTGTCTCCGTTTCCTCCTGTAAATGGAGATGGGCTGGATGAGACCTTTGCTCCTTTCCATCTTCAAATCCATGATTTTTATAAATTTGTGATACTCTTCCAATGCCAGTGGATGAAGTGGAGATGACCTGAGTCATAAAATACAGAGAAAGCTCCAAGTAATGATATTAAAAATCACAATAGCTAGCATTTATATAGTGTTCCAAGGTTTACAAAGTGCTTTATGAGTACTGCACCATTTAATCTTGACCATAACCTTGGGAAATAGGTCTTATTATTATCTCCATTTTATAGATGAGGAAACTGAGGTAGGCAGAGAAGTTAAGTGACTTGTCCAGGGTCACATAATTAGTATGCCTCTGAGCTGGGACTTAAATTCATCTTTCTAACTCCAAGTCTAACCCTCCATCCAGGACTTCACCTGTCTAGTATGCATGTCATTTGAGGAACAATCTGGCTAAGTTCAGGTTAACACATTACCACAGGATGGTTAAAAAATAGATTACCAGGTCATGAATTCTCTAACAGTTCATAAAGAGAGTCTGCACTGAGGATTTCTAGTGAGGTAGTGTAGCATAAAACCTCTCTTAACTTCGATGCACCTCAGTTTCCTCATCTGCAAAATGAGGAGAGAAATTGGGCTTAATGGCATCTGAGGTTCTTTCCAACTCCAAAACTACGCTCCTAAGAGGCACGGAAAGGTTGCTGTCTTCACCAAATGAGGTAGTAGCTCCACCAATGAAATCATGTTTCCCTGTAACATTGAAATGCAAGTATGTTTACATGGATTATGGGACTGTGTGTTATGTACTCAAGTGTATTTGACAGCACTGCCTGTCTCATCCCAGATATACTTCTGCCAAGGAGAAGCCAGTCTTCTCTCTCATATGGTTTCACAATCTCCAGGCAAAGCAGATGGTGCTTCTGGGAGAGCAGCTTGTTTGCTGAATTACCATAGCTACACAGAAATTTTTTTTAAAAAATCACAACACACACGGAAATGGGGCTGAGAGCCTCATCTGAATAACGAAATACCTGATGTTTTCTCAGTGCCACATGCCACAGGATAATGAGATGAAACACTCCACAGCCTCTTTATGACAAAACTCCAACTACATGCCTACCCTGTTCCAAGTCGTTGTGGATAATTTCTTAAAGGAGACAAGTTTGATGGACTCCCTGGCTCTATGCACAAGACACCCCAAGGAAGCTGGCACCAACAGTAAACAATCCCAAGAATAATTTGTGGTGATAAATGATTAATCGAATATTTAAACTTTTTTAAAACACTGTTCAAACGAAAAAGAAAGCCAATGGCTGAGGCTTCTGTTTATCAATGGCTGAGGCTTCTATTCATTTCTTGTTTCCTGATGAAGTTCATTTTTCACTGTTTCTTTCGAGCAGAGCTTGCGGATTAATGGTGGGGAAGAGTTCTAAATGATTCTTATAAAGCATTGGTAATTGTTCATTTAAACACATCATCTGGCCATTTTGCTCCACCATTCTATAGGCATGTTCGTTTCAGACTTTTAATAGCTGCCAGATTGTGCCACATATTTGGATTCTGCAGTGAAAAGTACGAACCACAAATTTGTTTTCTGGGTCTGAAATACCACTGGGCTAAGTATACAAACAATATCCCTCACTGTATCTGCAGGGCATTCAGTAGATCAGAAGAGACAAATGGAAATTATCCCAGATCTGGCCATAGAATGCCACAGCAGGTAATCGTTTAAGTAGATTTGTCTTCAGTGGTGCAGTTCAGTGATGTCAAACTCAAGTGGAAAAGGGAGCCTTACGTAAGGATCCTTGTGGGACACACCTTGGCTTAGAAAACCACACATTAACATTATCTATGTTTGAGTGCAGGCAGCTAGGTGGCACAGTGGATGGAACACCGGATCTTAAGTCAGGAGGACCTGAATTCAAATATGTCCTAGCTGTCACTTAACCCCTTTTGCCTCAGTTTCCTCATCTATATAATGATCCGGAGAAGAAAATGACAAACTACTCAGTATCTTTGCCAAGAAAACCCAAAATGGGGACGTGAAGAGTCAGACATTTTTGTACTTTTATTTATTTTGTTAATTATTTCCAATTATGTTTTTATCTGGTTCTGGTAGCACTCAGTAGGGGTGCATGTTTGATTCCTCTCATAGTGTTTATATGTAGCATAGGGCTGCACATTTGACACCTTTGATGAAGTTGATCGGTAGAGCATCTGTTTGCTCAAGGCTCTTACACTCACTTTCTGCAAACACCAAGAACCCCACCTGGAGGGAATGCCTAACCATAACTTTGCACATCTCCCCAAATGTATCCTAGGAAAAACAAAGTCTCTCAAGGAAGATGAAATGAAAAATACTGGAGGAAGACAGAGTGGACAGGAGCTTTGCTGTGGAAGAGAAGCTAAGTATTGTTTAGAATACAGACAACCTGGAATCCTCCCCACCCCCAGTCAGTCCCTTTCCCTCAGGGTTGTTTCTGGGAACAAAGCAATTTGCCGGCTACTTGGAAACAAATTACCCCAGGTCTGAAAGTACTGGGCAAGCATTTATTTTACATAAGGGAAAAAAGTCAGAAACCCTCACAGCCCAGCCTAGAAGGAAGGGAAGATGCCAGGCTTGGAATAACAATTGATTTTCCCCCAAGATTTCTTCAATCAAAGCACAGCCAGAAACAATTGGTAACGCTGGGAAGTCAGCCTGGAGAATAGGTAATCTTTTTCCTCTGAAACTCTAATTTGCCCAGAGCTTGGTTTCAGAGAACAGAAATTTAAAATCGTAGAATTGACGTCTGAAAGGGACTTTAATGGATCATCTGGTTCCTCTTCATTATTGACACATAGGGAAACTGAGTCTCCTAGAAGCTGAGTGACTAGCCAAGCTTTCTGATCCCCCGGGTTCTTGACAAAACACCGCAGATGCCACACCCCTCCCGTCATGACCTCTTCTCAATCAATCCAGAAACATTTGCTGATGACTCCTGTGTGCACAGTACTGTGCTAAGTGCCGTGAGCAGAGGTCAAGAGATGAAAGTGTCCCTGCTCTCAAATTCCTGCGTAGTTTAAATTCTATGGAGGAAGATGTGATAGAGATAGGCGAAGATAATTAAAATGCAAATCAGCGTAAGTAGCCGAAAGTGCTTAATCCAACAAGTATTTTAACTTGTAGCCGTGAGAAACAGATTAACTACCGAGGAGAGTAGAGCTGAGTGGAACTCAGATGTCCTCTAGCCTGAACCCCCTCCCCCATTTTGCAGATGAAGAAAGTGAGACAGTTAAAACAAGGATGTTAAATGACTTGCCCAAGATCTTACAGGTAGTGAGTATGACAGGGGACGGGGGTGGGAAGGTTCAGGAAAAGGCAAAGGAAATGTGAATAGCTATCCTGACTTCCACATACGTGCTTTTTCCATTATATCAGTGGTTGCCATTTAATAGGTAAAGAACCTTCTCAATGATGGTTCAAGGGGTTTGTGATAAAATTTATTTAATGGTGAAATGGACGGACCGAGAATAATTCACAGGCAAAAATCAATTAGGAATTTTGAGAGCGTCATTTATTAGCCAGGCTGGCTGCTGCCTCATGGAGAGACCCAGAGGAGACAGCCCGGAACTAAGGTGGGTGTGTGCATTTTAAGCATTTTGGTGTTAGGCAAGAGCCCCCAAACAGAAGGTGGTTGTCAGGAAGGGGGTGCCCAGCAGAAGGTAGTTGCCTGGCAGAGGGGTCTAACATTAGGGGGGCACAGGTTGTTACCATGCAAAGGGGCTAAACAGAAAATGGCTGTTAACAATTCATCAGATATTTCACAACCCAAAGGGAAAATAACATTTTGACAGGGGCCCAACAAAAGCCTGTTACTAGGCAGGTTATCCAATCCTGCCCAGCAACCTAACAGATATCTCTCAACCTAGGGGCCCAGGGAGGAATAATGTCCACTTCAATGGCTTCTTCGACAGCGAATAATGATAAAGAATATTATGAGTAGTATTGTCAGATTACCCTGGGAATTCATAACACCTTTGTCTTGGTGTTGTTGAAAAGGATTCTTGGAACCCAAAACATTAGGAACCATGTGTGATACCGTGCTCAGATGTGAATGCTACTTCACTGAACGGTCCTCCAGATTGTAGGAAGTGGGAATGTTGTCTGCTCCGATAGTTTGATATAAAGCTTGCCGCTCTTATTCCCAAGCAAAGACCATCCCAGAGTAGCCATTTTGTGGCTCCAAGTGCCCTATGGTTAAAGAGTGGGCTGTTGAGCAATGGTGACCACAGTCTGTGATGGGGAAAAGTTATAAAATGATACCTCTGACAAGCCCTTCTCCATTGCAAGCCAAGAAAATGACAAACTTTTGCCAAGAGCTTGGGTTCTCCATCCTATTTGTGTGTCATGGACTCCTTTGTCAACTGGAAGAAACCTGCAGATCCCTTCTCAGAACAGTGTTTTTAAAAAAAATTGATGGAAATGTTCATTTTAGTTAGAGATTAGTTTTAAAAAAATGTGATGTTATCCCCCACTCAAGTTCACATGTGACTCCATGGGAAACATCAAATTTCATTTTCTCCTCAACCCTAATTTATCCCTGGACCTCTGCTTGAGAACCTAGGACTAGAGGAAATGAATAGTTATTATTTTCTAAGTGGCAGGCTCATTTCTGTCAGGTTCAAGAACGCATTCCTTTAGCTCACCTTTAGGTCCAGAAAGAAACAAAACAAAACAAAATAAAAAACCCTTCTTGTCCTTTGATCTGAAGAAGTATGCTGCTGACAGAACAGTAGTTGGAAGGCTTTTGCTTTTCTTTTTCCCTTAAGTCCCTTAACCAGTTTCAGCCTCAGTTACCTTATTTGTAAAAATGAGGGGTTTGGATTCAATGGCCTCTAAGGCTTTTTCTAGCTCTTAATTTTTGTGATGCTACCGTTAGAGCTGTACATAGGAACATATCATTCTAGCAGTTATGTAAAGAGTGAATTGGAAAGAAAAGTTATTCCAATAATCTAGACCAAAAGTGATCATGTTGAGGTTTGGAGTGCTGGGGACCCCCAAATACCGACAGACTGAGTCCTGCTCAAATGATTCAACCCAAACCTTCTTTCAGCCAAAGTGAAACAAAGTTTATTAATGATTTGCCATATTGGTTCGACTTTTAAGAAGCCTCCCCATTTGTGATGCTTGTATTAACAAGCAGGCCAGATACAATCTGAACTAGGTTGAGTCTGAGCACCTTGATGGGGACTGTACAGAAAGACGGAGGGAAGAATTCGGGTGCCGTCAAATAGTCTGGGGCTCCAGAAAGGGTCTTGATAGGGGAGTAACAATGTAGTTTGTAGATCTACAATGCAGATCAAATCTTGATGGAGGCTCTTGATGGGAGTGGCCAGTAGCCTGGAGAATGTGATTTTGATAGGATCAGGGGTGGGGAGTATCTGGGCATGACGATATAGCTCTCAAGAGAATGCTAGATCAAATAAGGGGCCTCCAAGGTGAGGTTTTCCACGGCCCCCCAAAACTGTCCTGGGCCAAGAGACAAATGCCTGGCCTTGGGCTCCTACCCCATCAATAAGAATAATAAGTGTTAGAAATTAACTCATCTGTTCTGTGTTATGAAACTGGACCTAGGCTATTTCAGAGCCACAGAACTTGATCAATTACATGGGTAGAGAGGGAATTGGGGTGGAGGACAGATAATATAATGCTAGCCTTCACACTGAACTCAAGTAGCAGTATGAGTCTTAGGTTGGATGGGATACCTATTACACACATGCAATTAGTAGAAAATATCAGGTCCATGCATTACTTAAAAGATTAAGTAGAGTTACTTTACTTGGAGTTTAATAGTGCACTGGTGGAGGCCAAAATCTCCTGGCCATAATTTTTCCATTAGATCCAACTGCTCTCTATAGAAAAGAACACAACTGAGATTTCAGCATAAATTATAGAATGTTGTTAATGGAAGTAACCTAGGGACC
Source organism: Bettongia penicillata ogilbyi (assembly GCA_023548195.1). Lineage (NCBI taxonomy): Eukaryota > Metazoa > Chordata > Mammalia > Diprotodontia > Potoroidae > Bettongia > Bettongia penicillata. The sequence continues at coordinate 605,464 of JAJHZJ010000588.1, forward strand.
TTCTATTCCAAGTCTGTCATTTTACAGATTATGAAAAGGGACTCAGAAAGGTGAAATGAACGGTCCATGATAGTATTAGGAAAAAATTCCAGATTCTTAGCTTAGTGCTAGTGACATCTCTGCCAGAAGTCCTTTCTCAGACTCTGTAGGTTCTGGTGCCTTCACCTCTAAGGTTATTTTCCATGTACTCTGACTGTATCTTATGTTATTGATTTCTATTTGCTGTCTTTTCTATTAGAATATAAGCTCCTTGAGGGCAGAAACTCCACTTTTTTTTTTGGTATCCCCAGTGTTGAACCATATGAAAGGCTTGATTGTCTTGGATGGAACTGGTTAAGAGATCCTCAAGTCTGGGGGTGGAGCCAAGATGGCGGAGTAGAAAGACTCACCTATGCTAGCTGCGAACCCACAGTCCATATATTTCCTGCAAGAAGAACTCCCCACAAATTCTGAAGCACTGCAAGGCATGTAGAAACACGGTGGAAAAGATTTCCGTTCCAGAGAGCCCTGGAGAGCCATCCCCAGGGTCCATCGCACCTCGGAAAGCGGAGCCCAACCCTGCGCGGCCCTGGCCGGACAGCCCCAGAGGAGCAGATCCGAGCAGGATTCAGGGACGGAATCTCCAGCGGCCAGGAAAGTCCCTCCGCCCACAGACGCTACAGGTCATTGAAAGAGACATCTGGGCTGGCCGAGAGGGGAGTGGGGTGTCTCCGTGACTTGGGCCCCCTCGGGAGAAAGCAGGGGAGGGAGCAGCAGAGGCAGCAGCAGAGACAGCGGCAGTGGCAGAGGCAGTGGCAGCAGCCCCCAGCACTACCCGAGCAGGCAGGCAGAAGTTCAGGGCCATTACCAAAGGTCTCTGCATAAACCCCCTGAGGGAACTGAGACTCGGAGGTGGCCCTGCCCCCACCCAAGCACCAGAACTTAAGCTCACATTGACTAGCAGCCGTGTCTGCCGGGAAGGCCTTTTTGAATCTCAGACTCCAAGCACTAGCTGGGCGGATCTAGGCAGGGGTGGACAGGAATCTCAGAAGTCAAGTAACTGGCTGGGAAAATGCCCAGAAAAAAGAAGCAAAATAAGACCATAGAGAGTTACTTTGATGGGGTACAGATGTTCCCACCTTTCAATTCTGATGACGAGGAAATATTCTTACCATCAGGGAAAGACGTGGAGATTGGGGCCTCTGGATCCCAGACATCCCAGGGGGATGTCCAGTAGGCTCAGGCCATAGAAGAGCTCAAAAAGGATTTTGGAAATCAAGTTAGACAGGTGGAGGAAAAACTGGGAAGAGAAATGAGAGAGATGCAAGAAAAGCATGAAAAACGGGTCAATACCCTGCTAAAGGAGAGCCAAAAAAATGCTGAAGAAAATAACACCTTGAAAAATAGGCTCACTCAACTGGCAAAAGAGGTTCAAAAAGCCAATGAGGAGAAGAATGCTTTCAAAAGCAGAACTAGCCAAATGGAAAAAGAGGTTCAAAAGCTCACTGAAGAGAATAGTTCTCTCAAAATTAGAATGGAACAGATGGAGTCTAATGACTTTCTGAGAAACCAAGAAATCACAAAACAAAACCAAAAGAATGAAAAAATGGAAGACAATGTGAAATAGCTCATGGGAAAAACAACTGACCTGGAAAATAGATCCAGGAGAGACAATTTAAAAATTAGGGGACTACCTGAAAGCCATGATCAAAAAAAGAGCCTAGATATCATCTTCCATGAAATTATCGAGGAAAACTGCCCTGACATTCTACAACCAGAGGGCAAAATAAGTATTGAAAGAATCCAGCGATCACTGCCTGAAAGAGAAACTACTAGGAACATTGTGGCCAAATTCCAGAATTCCCAGGTCAAGGAGAAAATATTGCAAGCAGCTAAAAAGAAACAATTCCAGTATTGTGGAAATACAATCAGGATAACTCGAGATCTAGCAGCTTCTACATTAAGGGATCAAAGGGCGTGGAATAGGATATTCCAGAAGTCAAAGGAACTAGGACTCAAACCAAGAATCACCTACCCAGCAAAACTGAGTATAATACTACAGGGGAAAATATGGTCTTTCAATGAAACAGAGGACTTTCAAGCATTCTTGATGCAAAGACCAGAGCTGAAAAGAAAATTTGACTTTCAAACACAAGAATGAGAAGAAGCATGAAAAAGTAAACAGCAAAGAGAAGTCATAAGGGACTTACCAAAAGTGAACTGTTTACATTCCTACATGGAAAGACAATATTTGTAACTCTTAAAACTTTTCAGTATCTGGGTAGTTGGTGGGACTGCACACACACACGTACACACATGCATGCACACACATACACACATGCATGCACATACAGAGACAGAGAGCACAAAGTGAATTGAATAGAATGGGACCGTATGTTAAAAGACATTAAGGTAAATGGTGAGAGAGAAATGGTGAGAGGAAAGAGGGTGAAATGGAATGGGGTAAATTATATCTCATTCAAGAGGCAAGCAGGAGACTTTTTGGTGGAGGGAAAAAGAGGAGAGATGAGAAAAAAACCAGAAGTTTACCCTCATCACATTCGACTAAAGGAAGGAATAAAATGCACACGAATTTTGGTATGAAAACCTATCTTACAATACAGGAAAGTGGGGGAGAAGGAGATAAGGAAGGTGGGGGGGATGATGGAAGGGAGGGCAATGGGAGGAGGGAGCAATTTGAAGTCAACACTTGGGGAGGGACAGGATCAAAAGACAGAATAGAAACAATGGGGGGCAGGATAGGATGGAGGGAAATACAGTTAGTCTTACACAACACGACTGTTATCGAAGTCATTTGCAAAACCACACATATATGGCCTATATTGAATTGCCTGCCTTCCCAAAGGGAATGGGTGGGGAGGGAGGGATGGGGAGAATTTGGGACTCAAAGTTTTAGGAACAACTGTTTAGTATTGTTCTTGCTACTAGGAAATAAGAAATACAGGTAATGGGGAATAGGAAGTCATCTGGCCCTACAGGACAAAAGAGAAGATGGGAACAAGAGAAGGGAGGGATGATAGAAGAGAGGGAAGATTGGTGATAGGAAAAATTAGAATGCTTGGTGTATTGGGGTAGGGGGAGGGGATAAAGGGGGAGAAAATTTGGAACCCAAAATTTTGTAAAAATGAATGTAAAAAGTTAAATAGATAAATTTTTATTAAAAAAAAAGATCCTCACTGAAGCAGCATTTTGATACTTTGGGTGGCAACTTGAGTTACCATTGACTTGTTATTTGATCTCCACATACCTTCTCTCATTAGTTAACATTTATTAAGCCTCTGTAGTGTGTCAAGAGCTGTGGTCCTTGAAGGAGAAGTCAAATGTATAAACTTAGACCCAAAGTTTGGCTATCTTTATATCTAATACCTTTAGTTTTAATACAGAGATAATAATGCCTGTTCTAACCTCAGGGGAATGTCACAGTGCCCTCAGGTAGTGCCTTGGGAGCTTATTAAATTTGAGTCAATGAGAATGAGGATAGAAATGACAGTTTTCACACTTCTTTGAGATCTTTAGACCAAAGATACCATATAAAGCTAAGATAGTGTATCTGGTGGTCCCTTGGGCACTGTGGAAGGAAGAAGTAGGGTGTCCCTGAATGACACAAGGTAAAAGAAGCTAGCTGCATGTCTTCAGTACGTTCAGTTATACAACCAGGCTGATATTGCATTGCAGTTGGAAAGAGAAGTAAGTTCTTGCATATTAAGTCTCTGTGTAGTAAAAGCAATGCTATATAAAAACAATGAGTATATATCTAATTTCTAAGGGGTAGGAAGGATTCATTTTCCTTACTGTCCTGTCCCACTCAAGGCCATATTCTTTAGGATATGTGATTACATCCCAGTCATATTCTGATGATAGACAATTCTCTCAAGGAAATTCATCAAGTCCCATGGCTCTAAAAGAAATAGATCTAGTTTCATAACACAGATCAGATAAATTTATTTCTAGCACTTATACTTTCTTCATTTTTTTTCTAGATTATTGAAATATCTTTCCTTTCCATACACTCTCCACCGACTTGCTAGAATATATTCCTAAGGAACAGTTCTAACTGTTGGATCCTAAAAATTAAGAGCTAGAAACAAGCTTAGAGGCCATTAAACTCAAACCCCTCATTACACACATAAGGAAATGGAGGCTAAAACAGTTAAGTGATTTGCCTAAGGTTATAGACCTCTAATGTCTAAAGTAGGATTTGAAGTCATGTTCCCCTGACTTCAAGCCCCATTCGTATTCACCACTGGGCCACAAAGGTGCCATATTACTTCATTGCTTAGTAAATTTCAGGTGTTCTCTATTATCTCTAGGAACAAAGACAAATCTGTCAGTTTAGCTTTTAAAGCACTTTATGGCCTGGATCCAACTTTACCTTTCCAGGATTATCATCCATTATTCCCCTTCACACACTCTATAGCCTAGTCAAACTGGTCTTCTTACTCTGAAAATCTTATATACAATTCTTCATCTCCCTGTGTGTATGTTTGATCAAACTGTCCCCATGTCTGGAAATAAATTTCCTCTTCATCCAAGACCTTATGGTCAATCACTCATATGTCAAGATACTCTATTTTCTAGGTCCCACGGTTTCCCTTATTTATCCACTTCATCCTTGAAGGAGGCTTTGCATTCTATCCTACCAGGTTGAGGTCAAAGGAATAACAGGGCCTTGGGTTTTTATCTTTGTGCTCTAGGGATAGCTGGTTGGAGTGTCATATTTAATCTACAAGAGTTTTGTCATGGGGGAAGAAAATGCACTTACTTTTACCCAAAATACAAAATGGATAGTTTATCGAACAATAACCAGACCCTCATTATGAAGCTCTGGTTCACAATTAAAGGCAGCTGAGCCAAAAGTTTCTCCAAACAGAATGAATTCATGATTTCACCACAGGCCTGACCACACTCAGAGTGCTTTTAAGGCTGATTGAGGAGGCAATTCTCTTAGATTATAAACTCCCAGAGGGTAGACCTATGCTCTTACTGGGCTAAGCTATATACTCAATTAGGTTCTTCTTATAAATTAAGGATTTTCCTTCCCCGAGTAAATGTATGCTAGACTTCCAAGGGCATCCTTATAAAAGCCTACTCCTTTACTTTTCCCTTACTTTCATGGGAGTGAGGGGCAGTAATTTGACTTGTTATAAGACAGGTCTTAATAAAAAAAAATTATCTTCCTTTTCATAAACAAGATTGAAAAGGATTTCGGGGAAGGTAATGCGTTTTTCCTCAGGTACATGAAATCACCAGGCATCCACATGAAGCCTTCATCTGAGTTACTGTCTTTCTTAAGCACATGCAATGTCCTACGTTATTGCTTCCTTCCATAGAACACATGGCAACCCTCCAAAATCTTCTTGGTGTGTTATTATACTGGTTTTGTCTTCCAAAACAGAGAGAGGGATTTCATTCCCCCTTTGAAATTATTTCCCATGCCTTTCACAGACCTTGGTCGTGTTCCAAGATTTCCCTAATCAATCTAGTATTGTAAGCTGTCAGACTTCATTTTCTTCCCCATGAATTTATGACACCGTACATTTAATATTTGTTCCATACAAATCCTTCTTTTCCTCTCGCCTTATGTTAATTTCTAATATTCCCTGAGATGTTTAGTTTTGTTTTTTGTGGGTCCATTGAAGCAGGAGTTATCTCCCATTTGTGACAAATTTCTAATGTAGCTCTACAAACATTTTTTCGGGAAAGCAGAATCAGCAATCTTTTTGACAGTTCTCTCTTGAGCCCCTCGGGGACTGTGCTTCCCTTCTGGGCTGAGTATCTGTGAATAGAATGTTCAAAGAAGTTTAAGCAGTACCTAGATTGTGGTTTAGGTCAGGGGCTTTGAATTGATTCTCCAATTGATTCACTTAACTAGTCACACTTACCGTAATGTTTGTTTTTCTTAAATAGTTTAATTTAACTCTGTCTGGTAGCCTAGACAAACTGGGGCATATCAGTTTAGTGCTTGGGCACTGTTTTGGTTCCTGCATAATGCTTATTTAGAGTAAAACCAAGCCAAAGGATCATCGCAGAGTTAAGGCAGAAGATTCAAAGCTGGAAGTGACCTTGAAAGTCAGGGAGTCTAACAGATCCCTGTGCATGGGGAAACTGAGATCCAAAGGACTTATCTGTTTATTCAGTGTCACATAGGTGATCTGCTTACCCTTATACCACATGGCCCATTCAGTCCTCTAGGCAACACATCAGAGAATCACAGAAATTTGGATTCAGAAGGGAACTCAGAGGTTGTTTGTTTTAACTTACACCTGAACAGAATTCACCTTCACCATGATGCTGACAAGTGACTCACCCCTATCCCTGTTTGAAGGCCTCTGGCAAAAAGGAAACCACTCTGTCCCAAGGCAACTTGGTTTGGGATAGCTATAATTAAGAAGTTCTTCTTTGCATAGAGCTAACATTTGCCTTTCTGTACTATCAATACATTGCTCCTACTCTGGGGACAAACAGAACAAACCTAATTTTTCTTCCACATGACAACCCATCAAATACTTGGAGACAGCCATCATGTCTCCCTGATGTCTTCTCTGATCCAACCTAAACAGTCCTAGTTTCTTAAATGAATTTTTCTATGATATCATCTCAAGTTTTCTCAATCTGAGGACACTCTCATCTGGATGGACTCCAAGTGTCAATGTCTTTCAGAGCATGATAATCTACGATCATAGATTAAGAGCTAGAAAGGATGTCAGAATTCAGTAAATCCAAATTCCTCATTTTACAAATGGGAAGAATGAAACTCCTACTAAGTGACTTGTATAGCATCTCACAGCAACACAATGAGACAATCCTGAGACAGGATTTCTGACTTCATTATTCTAGCTCCTATAATAGATTGCCATCCAGATGTGGAGACTGTTGCAAACACTTTAAAAAATGCCCAAAAGAGAACAATAGTAAGTAAAGAAGGAGACACAGACATACAGGACAGCGTTGAAAATAGCATGTTGAATTTATTGAATACCTTTTTTTGAAGACCAAGATGAATGGAATAGAAATTCATGATTTCATATATAATCCTCTTTCATTATCCTTCTTTATATACAGAATGATTCATGTTTGCTGATGAATGACTCATTCAATCAATCAAATGAAAAGGCATTTATTAAAGCACACTACATCAAAAGCCCTGTATTTAGTGCTGTAGAGCCATATAGAAAAATAAGCAATCTCTTCTCTCAAGGATTCCACATTCTAGTCAGGGAAGACAATGCACATAGGATGTCTTAGTTGGATGGAAAGTTCCTAGGGTTCCTAAGGGTCAGGTGACTGAATTTTTAATGTCGTTTCCACGGATAAAACCATATTCATCTCTGATGTTGAACCACTTGTCAGGGTCAAGGACTTTGGTATCATTAATTTTTTTTCTGACTCTTCATTAGTTGTGGCTGCAAAGGATGCACTTGCAGAAGTAGTTTCTGGATAAGCAATCCCAAAAGAGCTGATACTTTGAATGATGGTGGCAGGGCTAGAGAGGAAGCAGGACTAGTCTAGAGCAGGGCTGGATAGTGTGTGTGGGAAACTCTCTGGGGCTTCTTGAACTCAGGGTCCTAGGCTGTCTGCATTGGAAGTGTGATGGTGCTGAAAGTGCTAGAAGTGGTTTGACTTACTACCTGTATGTGACACCTCTTGTCTCTCCCTCATCATCCCCATTGGCTTCAGCTATTCTGGCTTGCCTGCCCTGTTGGTGAGCAGATGGTGACAAAGTTATACATAGGTCAGTAAGAAGTAAAAATGTCTCACCTCTTTTCCCACGCCATGATGGGCTGAGCTAAAAGTAGTACCAGTACTTGGCTAGAAAGCATGATTAAAAGAGAGGGAGAGTTGGCATGTGATTGTTTGCTTATGATTGTGCAGCCCCTGAGACTGAGATGCAGCAGAGAATAGATCGATTCTTCTGCCACTTGTGCTAATTTTGCCCTGACAATTAACATCAAGGAAACAGATTCGCCACCAGGCAGCACCACACCAAATGGAGAAATTTAAAATGCTGCAGATAAGTTCGCTTACCTTGGCAGTATACTTTTCAGGGACGTACATATAGATGATGAGGTTGACACACGCATTGCCAGAGCAATTCAATATTTGGGAGGCTCTAAAGGAAAGTGTGGGAGAGAAGTGGTATTAGACTGTTTGCAAATTAAAGGAACAGAGAGAACATGGTGCTGACCTCATTGTTGTATGCCAGGAAACTGAATCGCTTCCGTTTGAATTGTTTTAGGAAGACTCTAAAGATCACCTACCTTGCAAGATAAAGGACTGGACATGGAGGTCCTTTCTTAAGCTGAACTGCCAAACATTCAAACTCTATTGCAATTCCAATGGGTTAGCCACATTGTTTGAATGCCAAATACACGTTTGCCTAAAAGACTATTTTTACAGAGAACTCATGTAAGGGAAATACTCAGATAGAGGTCAGAAGCAGCAATATGAGAACACTCTAAAGGTCTCTCCAAAGAATTTTGGAATTGATTGTGAGACATGTGAGACCCTGACACAGGACTGCCCAGTATGGTTTTGTCACATCAAAGAGGGGCTGTGCTCTATAAGCAAAGCAAAATCAAAGTAGTTCAAAAGGAACATGAAATGCACAGGTTTAGAGATAACTCCATTCCAAATGTTCATGTTGACTATCTGTGCCCTACCTGTGGTGGAACCTTCCAATATCATACTGGTCTGATCAGCCACAGTCGGACCCACTGTACCTTGACCCCAACATAGCGATGCCATTTTGGTCCTCTTCAAGCAAGGAAACAACAACCAGTGCCAGTATTGGAGCAGGGGTTGGGGAGAGCCTGTTGTTATTCTTAGATCTCTTGAGATTATTTGACTATGGATGGCATTTGGTCAGCAGGTGGTGGCAAGGATGCATTCTCCACAATGTTTATTCTTCCAGATGGTTATATGGGAAGTAGTGGAAGCTTCAAAGGTATTGTAATTCTCAGGGATCTTTGGGTGAGTCAGTTCTTTCACTGTCTATATCAAGATCTGAGAGGAACTGATGGTTGAGGTGGCAGCAATGGTTTGACTCACCTGCCGTATGTCACCTCTTGTCTCTAACTCAGTGTGCTTTGTTTCTTTAGCTAGGCTGGTTGGCCTTCCCAGCAGGTCATGGTTTGTCAGCATTTGGTGGGGATGGATGGTCTTTTCTTCAACTGGGATTCTCCCTGTCAATTTCTGTCAAATCCAAAATAGCAAAAAAATCAAAATTAAAGTCTTGAAGGGAAAAAATGGTCCTGTTCTGGGAGAATGGAATGGTTTGGGGGGAAATTATGAATTTTGTTTTGGATTTGTTGAGTTTGAGATGCCTCTAGGACTTCTAAGTGGAGATGTTTAGCAGATAGTTGATGATACAGGAATGGAGCCTGGGGGAGAGATGAGGGCTCTTTATGTAAATTTGGTAACCATCTTACATAGAGATTATAGTTGAATTCATGTGAGCTGATGAGATCTTTAAGAGGGAATAGAGAGAAAAGAGAAGATATACCCACAGAAAGCAGGCAGAACATGAATAATGAGCCTGCAAAGGAGACTGATATTAGCCTGATTAGTAGGGAAAGAACCAAGAAAGAACAATATCAGGAGACTCCAAGAAGAACAGAACATCCAGAAGGAGGGGGCAGTTAGTATAATCTAAAGGAGGAATACAGAGACCATGGGATTGAATGATCATTAGATCACTACTAATTGTGGAGAATGCACTTTCATGGAGGAGTGGTGATGGAAACAAGATTAGAAAGGATAGAATAGTGAGTGGCAAGTGTGAAAGGGGAAGAAGGAAATATTGGTATCTTTTTTTAGGATTTAAGTTTTAAAGGGGAGGAGAAATGCAGGACCAAAAGTGTGAAGATATGTTAAAGTAAAGGGTTTTTTAATTATTAAGAATAGGGATACTAGGGCATACTTGAAATTATCAGGAAAGATAAGGAGAGGTTTGAAAGTTAGGGAGAGGAATGGGAAAATGGAAGGGATAACTTCTTGGATGAGACAGAATGGGACAGAAACCAAGACAATGATGGAGGATTTGGCCATGGCAAGGTGAAGGACCCATCTCATTATGTGAGGATGGGCCTGGAAATGATGCTGAGATGACATTAATTCATTGGAATTGGAGATCAGTCTCAATTTTTCAGTGAAGGATGAGAAAAGGAAGGAAGGGGTAAAATCTTCAAAGCAATAACATAGAAATTATTTATGAGGGTACTCAAATCAGGTTCTTTAGAAGTTTTAATCCTGTGAGAAATACAGAGAAGGAATAAATAAGCATGAAGACTATGAATCAAAGATTAAAAGTTTAACACAGAAAGAGAAGATAATGACAATAAAGTATATTAGTCCTTTTTAGACAAAGGCACAGAAAATGAAAAACAAATATAATAAATGAAGTGGACAGAAAGAAGAGAAGGGTGTTTAAAGGGGAGAAGAATAAGATAAAAGAAAGAAAAAAATTAATGAGTCAATTGAAACTCCAAAACTAGGGAAAATAATGACAAACAGTAAAGGAGAGGATTATGGGTAAAGGGAAGACAACTCACAGGAATAGTTTCTTTAAGATAGATTTTGCGAAAATAACTGAAAAGACAAAAAACATCATATTGCCTTCAAAAAGGATAAGGAATAAAATAATCCTAAATCAGAAAAAATCAATATTTAAAGATGAATAAAGGAAAATTAAACCTGTCATAATTTTAAATGTTAATGGATTAAACAATCTAACAAAAAGAAAAAGAGTGAACCATTGGATAAGAGAACAAAATCCTATGATTTGTTGTTTATAAGGAAACAACTCTAAACACATTATACCTAAAGCAACATACCTAAAACGTACACAGAAGCTAGAACACAATGTATTATGTATCAGATGAATTCAAAAAAGCAGAAATTGCTATTACATAAATAAAAACAAGCAACTTCACAATACAGTTATAAAGAAGGAAATTACATTTGCTGAAACAAAATAAACTAGAATGTCAATATTAAACTTATATGCTCCAAATTTCATAACATCTAAATTCATAAATGAAAAAAATAACTGAAATACAGGAAGACCTAAACAGTAACACAGTAACAGTAGAAAACTTTATAATCATAGGAGGAAGCTTAAATATCTATCCCTCTCTCAAATTTACATAAATATAAAAGATAGATAAGAGAGAAAATACAGAATTGAATAAATTGCTGGAAAAACTAGAACTGAAAGACTTATGGCATTTTCTAAATAAAATTGAAGATGAAGAACATATATATTTCTCAGCACCATAGCTAACCCTAACCTAACTTTTATGAAAAAATGTATTAGGGTACCAAGATATTACAAATAAATGTTAAAAGACAGAAATAGTAGTTATATCCTTTACCAACCATAAAGCAACAAAAATAATAATTCAGGGAACACAAAGGAAAACCATAGACCCAAATGGAGACTTGCCAATGAAATCCTAAATAATGAGTAGGTCAAAGAACAAATCAAAGGAAACAATTAATAATTATGTGAAAGAAAAATGATAAATACTAAAATTTCTGAGATTCAGCTACAGCAGCTTTCAGGTGAACACTGTATCCCTAAAAGCTCACATTAACAAAGTAGAAAAAAAGATTGATAAATCAAATATACCTTTAAAAATTAAAAAGTGATTAAAGCCAAATAAATAAAAAGAGATGTTGAAAAATAGAGGAGAAATGAATAAATTATACCATAGTACCCTATAGAAATGATCAAATTAAAAGCTAGTTCTTTGAAAAGACTAACAAAATTGGAAAACCTTTAACCAACTTGATTTAAAAAAAGAGAGAGCAGTGTTCACTTCAGCAATGAATATTTTAAATTGGAATGATACCCAGAAGATTAGCATGACCCCTGAATATGACATTCAAATTAGCAAAGCATTCTATATTTTTTTATTAAAAAAGAAATGACATAAACACAGGAACTTTACTTCTCTTCCAAAACAAAAAACAAAGAAGAGAACAGAAAATCAAATCAACAAAATAGCAGATGAATAAGGTGAAATCACCACAAAACCAGAAGATATAAAAAGAATTATCAAAACATATCATACACAATTATATTGTAACAAAACTGAGAACACAAAAGAAACGGAGGAATACTTTCAAAATACGGTGAATAGAAAACCAACTGGAAATCCTAAATAATTCAATTTCAGAAATCAGAAGTGATTCTAAATAAAAAGAATCAAAAGTGGAGTGAGGGGAGACCAGGCAACCTCCTGGTGCTAATGAATTCATGGGATAATTCTATCAAACTTTTAAAGAACAATCAATATTAATACTAGACAAATTATCCTCATACACTGAAAAAGAAAGTTCTAAGAGAATTCTTTTATGTATCTTTGAATTTTAAAGTCAAAACTGAATTTAGGAAAGAAGATTTTTGCTATGACTCAGCAAGTTCAGACTGGTATATTTGACCCTGTTGACAAAGTATTCATATGTCTTCCTCCAATAATAATTCTTTTCAACTTTTACAAATTAGTAGTTTAAGTTCATAAATTTATGAGTTGTAATATAACACATTTTATCTTGTCTTCCTTACTTCAAGTCCAATATAAAATGCACTATTATATCACAAACCATTTTAAAATGTTTGTCATTGAAACACTGGCAAAAATGGCATGCTTATATTTATTTGTATTTTTATATTACATATAAATATAATATTTCTATTAATTTACATTAATTTTAGAGTACTGCATATTCTTCCTACTACAATGCAAACTGTATGTGGTCAGAAGTATGATGTCCTCAGCAACTCATATAATAATTTTTCAATTCATTAATGGGTATTTAATAATATATAATAAATCATGGATAATTAATAAGTTTCTGAGTGGTTTAATTAATTTGAGATAAGTAAATAAGGTTACATCAGACAAGAAGGTATTCATGCAGGTCTAATGACAAGAAGCACTGATGAACCCGAGGTGGATGTGGGGGGTAAGCCAATGAAGGCACTTCCTTTCCACTAAAGAGCAGATCTATTTTGGATACAGTCCAAATTAAGTTTAGTTCTGGAGAAGATTTTCCCTAAACCCCAACCTCAGCACCCTGAGATTACTTTACTTTAATTTAGATTGTGGGTTATGTCTAGAGTCTCTCCAAAAAGGAGAGGAGTGGAAATATACTAAAAGAACAATATCAATTGAGTATGAGCCCAGTATTTATTTCCTGCCCACAAAGAAATGCTCAAGACAGACCACTTCCAAGCATGAATTTTATAGAAACAAACAAATGGCCAGTGATAATTTCTATTATGCTCTCCTAGGAAAACTATACTTAAACTTCATCTACACATAAGGGATTTTGTGGGACTGGTGAGTAAGCATTTTATACCTTACCTCTCCTCTGCACTGTACATCTCACTGCAGATATCATCTGACAAGTTGGGTCAGGGCTGGGGCTCATCCTCTTTTTAATGGTATTGATTTTCTAGTCATCTCTGGCCAAAGGATCTAGAACAAGTAAATCTCTGACATTCACAAGTTGACCTCCAAATCGAGACATGTACATCTTGGGACTGACACTTGTTCACCTGAGATCAGGAAAGGACAGACGCAGAAGTGGTAACATAAAACCCAGCATCCAGCTTACCTAAATAGACGTTGACCTTAACTGTCTTGTTCTTGCATCACTTTGTTAACCAGGGTCGGGAAATAGGGCAAGCTGCCCTTCTCCCACATCTCACAGAAAGTACCTCAAAATAGTCACAATGAGCAGTCATATAACAGAGCCAGGAAGGAATCGCTCCTTTTCTAAAGGTCCATTGAGTCATGACCTCTTCCTGCTCAGTGGCCAATGAAGAGGTATATTTCACATCCCCAAAAGACTCAACTACTGAGTTAGTACATGTGGCCAACCAGAGCCAGAAAGGGCAGTTGTGCAAATTGCCCTGTTCAACCTTCAGTTAATATGGAGGTGGGGGAAGAGAAGGTGGTATTGGAGTAATGATATCAACTTATTGATTAATAATATAATATTATTTAATTCTTATTCAAATAAAATCCAACTGGATTTTGAGGATTCTTTTATTCATTTACTTTAAAAAATCAATTTTTAAAAGATTTAAGAAAGATAATGGGGTCAAGTTGATGTTCTACATTTCCATTTTGTTTTGTTGCTTCACACACACACATTAAAAACCCTAAACTTTTTATACTTATATCCACATGTGGTAGAAGATAACTCCAATCCTTACACATGAATTAAGTAGTCACATTCCATATTTGACAATTCCAAAAACCTATCTGTTAATTTTATTTAAGATCTCAAAAATGTTTGGGGTAGAAATACTAGTCCTATAACATGGACAGAGTAGTAATATTTTGTCTTCAAAATGTCTCAGTCTTTTCTTTGAATATTTAAAACTTGGAATTAAATAATTTTTTTTGCAAGCACCTTTTCCCCATTAAAAAAAGACATTTGGTTCCCATGTTTCTGACTCATTTACAACTAATTCATCAAACGTGAAAAGAACTATTTGCTTTCTACAGCCTAGAGAGTCACTTTTTAAACCTTCTTAAGTCTCTTGTCTTTAGACTATTCTGTTGTCAAGGGGATTCAAAATTCCAAGGGGAGATACCATTGAAAACTGAAGGCCCATTAAGCTGTTCTCTCCCACTTGTTTTTTCAGGCATCTTTCTTGTCTTTGTCAATCTGAGGAGTCCTTAGTGGTCCTTTATTTGATTTGTGTGTCAAAAGGAAAAGAATCCATTAACGATATTCCTATCCATGTAAAACCGCAGAGATAAGTCAGTATACATGTTTCTGCTTCTATTGTTTCCTTTCCCTTTCTATTACATCTATTTTGACAAAACCATTTAAAAATTATTTCATCTACAGCCGTATCTTGTTTTACTGTGCTTTGTTTTATTTTGTTTCACAGACACTGCATCCTTTTTTCAAGTCTAAGGCTTGTGGCAACCCTGTAGATCAAGTGTATTGGCGCCATTTTCCCAATGCTCATATCATGTATCTGTGTTGCATTTTGGCACTTCTCACAATATTCCAAACTTTTCATTACTATTATTTTATCTGGTATAGTGATCTTTGATGTTATTATTGTAATTGTTTTGGGGTGTCAGGGCTGCCCCTATAAGACCGTGAATTTAGTTGGTAAATGTGTGTGTTCTGACTGCTCCACCGATGGGTCATTTCCTCATATCTTCCTCTTTGCTGAGACACAACAATATTGAAATTAGGCCATTTAACAACTCTACAGTGGCCTCTTAGTATTCAAGTGAAAAGATGAGCCAATAGCTGGCACAAACTTCATAACTGTCTTACTATTTTAAAAAATGGCCACCGTCACCTCAGCTTTCAGCAACCACCACCTCAGCCAGCAGCCATCAACATCAAGGCTAGACAAGACCCTCCACCAGCAAGATTACAACTCACTAAAGGGTCAGATGATGGTTGGAATTTTTTTTTAATCAAGAAAGCTTTTTTTAAAAAATCAAAGTATGTATATTGGGGTTTTTTAGACATAATGCTATTGCACATTTAATAAACTACTGTATAGTATAAACATAATGTTTATATGTACTGGAAAACAAAAAATTCATGTGATTTGCTTTATTGAGATATTTACATTATTGAGGTGGTCTGGAACTGAATCCACAACATCTCAGCGGTATCCCTGTATTTCTTTTTTGTCTTTTCAAAAACCAGTGGAGGCAGCTATGGCCTCAGAGTTAGACCTGCCTTCAAGTCTTGCTTCTGATACATATTGTGTGTCCCTAGCTAATTTATTTAACCCCTCAACATCCCCAAATAATGCTCTAAGACTAAAATACCCAGCAGGTAACAATAATCAATGAAAACTCTCCATCCCCATCCCATCCCTCCAAAAACCACCTTCACTTTTTATCATAGTTTAAGGAAAAAAGTTTCCTTAGGAGTTCTCAAAAGGCAGAGATTTATTTGAATTGAGGCAGCATCAACTTGAAAAATAATATACATAATGTAAACGAAACAAATAAAAGATAAGGAAATTGCAGGTTGTGTAATCAACAATCTTGCTCTTGAGAAAAAAAGATGAGAAAATGCATCTTTCTTCCTTCATGGGAAGGTGGGGGTAGGGGAGGGAGAAACTATGGATATGGAACCTTGCATATACTGTCAGATTTAATTGAATTTTTCATTAGTTTTGCTGGACTATTCTCTTCTTTTGCTTCCATTTTTTGTTACAGGGGATGGTTCAATGTGAGGGGAGGAAAGAGATAACCTTTGTAAATTAAAGTTACCCTTTATCTACTCTGGTTTTTGCTACACACCTAATTATTTACATACTATCTCTCCCACTAGAAAGTGAGCTCCTTGAGGGTAGGGTCTGCTTTTGTCTTTCTTTGTGTCTTTAGCACTTACTTCAGGGACTGGCATAGAGCAGACACTTAGTAAATGCTTGTTCATATAAAAACAAAGCATATCAATAAATTTTTTTTTAAAAGCTGCTGAAGTCCCCCAAAGGTCTAAGCTCAGGAACACCACAGAAAGGTCTGATTAACAAACATCTCTACAAAATTGAACCTCTGTACATTGGCCCTGAGTATTTTCACCAACTCACTGACCAATCAATATTCACAGATGATTGATGTGTGAACAGCACGGTGCAGAGAAATAGAGACCGTGGATGTCAAGGACCTTTCCGTATCTTTGGGGCACATCTAAGAGATTCTGGGTATGATCTTGCAGAGACCAGATAATCTTGACTCACCTTTATAATTCTGTGATTTTAAGCAGATATTTTGTTGTCAAAGGTATCCCTTCAAAAGTAATTTTTTAAAAAGTCATGACTTTTTAATCCAAACTTTTTTCTTGTACCTAGTTGGCAAAAATTCCCTATTTGTCAGACATGAGAAGAATATTGAAATACTTGAGGGATTTATCTTTTTTTTGTCAGCATGATGACCTCCATTCTCTCTACAATAACTATAATAAATCCATCTAACTTAAAAGACAAGAACTTTTGAACTTTGCTTGCTTGGTAGGGAGAGGGGTGGGCATATGGAGGTTAAATTACTTATCCAGAGTGAAAGTGCTAATACGTGTTAAGCAAAATTAACGTTATGCTTCTAGTGAGATGGCACAGCAAAGAGAGTGTTGGGCCTGGAGTCAGACTCATCTTCCTGAGTTCAAATGTGATCTCAGGACCTCAGATACTTAGTAGCTGTGTGACCCTGGGCAAGTCATTTCACCCTGTTTGCCTCAGTTTCTTCCTCTGTAAAATGGGCTGGAGAAGGAAATGACAAACCTCTCCAGTATCTTTGCCAAGAAAACCCCAAATGGAGTCACAAAGAGTCAGACACAACTGAAACAACTGAACAGTACAACAGCATGACTGTAATCTATCCTTTTCCCCATTTTGTCAAAATCCCCCCAAGGCAGTCTCTAAAGTCTTGGTCCAGTTACATGATCACTCCTAGGTCCCAGGACACTTGCTTGCTGATCTGAGACTCTTGCCTCTATTTCCAGACAAACAGAAGACTAGCTTGAGCGAGGCCCTCCCTAGGAGATAACTCTCTTGTCCTTCTGTCTCCTTGTCAGAAATTAGGTGATTCAGTCTCCAAGGGGCAGCCCAACCTGGGGGAGCCAGATTGGAATGTTTTCATTTTTCTAGCCAAGATTGCTAGGAACAGCTGGGTCCTATAAAGCAATTAACATTCCTTAATTGCCAGAGACTGGTGTGATCATCCATACCTGAAGGTCAACCTACTTTCTCCAGTTGAAGGCTAACACTATCACCCAAGGATTATTCCTATGTCCCAAAGAGGAAGTAATAGGGAGGAGCTCAGTTAAAATGTCTACAAATCAGGACTGTCTTACCTTTGCCAGGGAGGCCCAAATGATGCCCTCTTGGACCCATCAGAAGGAAGACACACCTAGGTTTAAAATGTCCTGCTGGTCTTCGCGAAGGATCTTTAGTCATTGAGAGAGTTTGGGTCATTGACCCAATTTATTGATTAGGGTCTCCTACCTAATAAATTGATCGTGTTCAGATCCCTGGTTTTTTTGACTGAGATGGCCAGTGTGTCCCATTTTACTAACAGTTCATGTATCATTGTTTGTGAAATTATTATCTTGCCCTGGAGTAAGTTATGTCTCAACCAACTTGCCTGCTTCAGTTTTACTCACCACAATGTCAGAGATGAGATTTCAACCCAGGTCTTCTTAAATCTTAGCCCAGCATTGTATCTACTATGCCACACTGCCTTTACTATCATAGTCATGACAATCAGAAAATACTAGCTTTTAGTACCTCAAATGAGATATGGTGTTATGTCCAAAGGTGGAGAATTCCAGTTTCATCATTTTTATCTGTCCATCTTATTTAACATATTAGTGTCCAGGGATGTTTCACTGAATTACACACATTTTGAAAATATCAGGGTTGAATTTAGGGGGATTTTAAAAAGATTTTCATCTTCTCTTACTATGAAGTCTTATAACAACTGGCATTTAACTGGTTTGCAAAGTGCTTTACAAATATAACATTTGATTCTCCCAACAACCCTGTGAGGTAGATGCTACTTTTATCCCCATTTTACAGTTGAGGAAACTGAGTTCCACAGAGGCTAAGTAACTTACCTGGAATTACACAGAATTTGAATTCAGGTATTCTAAACTCTAGGTCCATTGCTCAATCCACTACACCACCTAGATACCTATATGTGATTATATCATCTCTATGCGCATAACCAGTATCATTAGTTCAAAACTGGTTTGTAATTCACTGAAAGCTTATCCATACTGTTGCCACATTTAGTTATGGTAATAGTGATTACCCTGACTAAAGGTCAAGTATGTCATATTTCACTCTTCCCCCAATGTTCTCCAGTACCCTTAAATGGATTTGGAGTTAACTGGTCTCTTCCACTGGCCATAGCCCCCACAGATCATATTCTTTCAATTTTAAAGGTCCTCTCCATCCCAGTTCCACTTAATACTCAGATTAGTTTTTACGAAGGAATATTTATGTCAATGACATACGAAGAATAAACATATACATGCTACCAGATCCTTGGAACATAATCTCCCATCTCCAGCCCTCTCACCACCTCTTATTCCGGGAAGGGGAAAGAGATTCAGTTCACAATTTAGCTCAATTCCTATGTTCCACAGTACCACCAAGTTCCAAATCCAAAGCTTCCCCTGAACTTGAGTCCCAGGCATGTTGACTTCTCAGGCTTTTCCTAGCAAGGTTGGATATCTAGCCTAGAATCCTATCTCAAAGGTAACCATTACTAGATTCCAGGTCATATGGGGATTCCAACACCTGTGCCTCTAATTGAAAAGGATAAACAAGTGAAATAGATCAAAACAAAACCCCAAATCCATTTCATGGGCCCATGGGGTAAAAGGGATAGAGGAAGGAAAGGAAGTGATGAGGTCTCCTCATCACTTCAGTGCATAGTGCCTATGCTGTGGGTGAATTAGATCTTTACCCTTTCCCAACAGTGGGAGAAAGAGAATGTAACTGTCCCTGTCTTATAGTTTTAAATATGCAGCCTGTTTTGGTTATGTTACCAATGGAAAGAGGCTTTTGCGACCCATGTGGTAGAGTAATGCCAGATGTATCTTCCTAGAGCCAAGCTGCCTCCATTTTAGGTGATCTAGACTTGTATAAAGACACCCTACCCCCACCACCAGCATACCCCACATCAGCTTTTAGAGATACATCACCTGAAAGTTGTCAATGGAAGGGAAAGAATAAACAAAGCAGACTAGCAATTCTGGAAAGCATTTTCAAAATTCTCTCTCTTTCTGTCTCTCTCTGTGTCTTTATGTGTCTCCATCTCTGTCTTTGTTTCTATCCTCCCCCTTTCTCTCATTCTCTGTCTCTGTCTCTCTCCTTGTTTCTCTCTCCTGTCTCTCTATCTCTCTCTCTATTGTCTCTGTCTCTCTGTCTCTGTCTCTCTCCTTGTTTCTCTCTCCTGTCTCTCTGTCTATCTCTCTCTCTATTGTCCCTGTCTCTCTGTCTCTGTCTCTCTCTACCTCTCTCTGTCTCTGTCTGCCTAGGTCTCTGTCTGTTTATCTCTCTCTTCCTCTCTGTTTATTTCTCAGTCTGTCTGCCCCATATTTATGTTTTCTTGTATTTCCTCATCTCCACCAACTCCATGGTTAAACTTGTATCTGAAGCTCCATCTCTAATCAGCAGAAAAGTTCCATAAAAGAAACAACACTGCAATAGACTCCTACCTCAAAGTTTTCAGGGTAGCTGCTGCTCCCTCTCTCCAGCACTTTATTAAAATTAAATATATATGTTCCAAAGAACTTTGTAATATATTTTGCAATATATGTATCTTTTGAGGCAGAGATGAATAGTCACCATGATCCATATTTAGTGGTAAGATTGGCATTGCTGTGACTTTCTTCTATCACCCCCTCCCCATTTTTCATATTCTCATTTTGAGGAACTTTGTCATTTGTTAGGAAAATAGAATCTCACATTTGCCTAAGGAACACTGAATCCAAGCTGGCATTGATGAGGGCAAAGTAGGTATTTCCCTCTCCTCATGTCATATCCCTTAGTAACCCCTTTAGAGGATATGGATTTAATTTGCCTGTAAGGGAATGTGGGAACTGTCCCAAGAACATTATTTCCTAAGTGGAGGAAGGAGTCATTTCCTCTGACTGTTCATGAACTGTTGAGAGCTGGCAAAGTCATCAATCAGCCATGGGTGAGGTCCACATTTTATCAGAACAGAAAGAGTTCTAAAGAAATGCTACCTTGGAATGGTAACATTTCAAAAGGGACCTTTGGCTCAGCTCATTTGCTCTCTCTTGGTGCGAAAAATATTGCCCTAAGGGAGCATAAGTCCTCCTCACAAAATGGAGGTAGGACTGATCCTCAGAACAAAGCTGTGGAAAGAAAAAGAAATGCTTCATCGGGATAGGAGTACACATAGTTTATCTCACCTCTGTCCCCACAAGAGAATCTAAGCAGACCTTCCCATGAATCAAAAGGAAAATATAACCAAATACATTCTTTTATTTTTCTTTCCTCAAGGACAAATGATTATCTCTCCTACCCGTCCATCTTCAGGGAGCCCTGAGGCTTTTAAGACTGCAGCTCTCAATGAATTCTAAGACCTCTATATCCAACTATGGAGTAGGAAAAAGTCACAAATGTTAGTTTGGGGGACAGAGACAAACAAGTAAGCGACTGACTAGGCAATGAAAAGTCTCTTTACTTCTCTCTCTCTTTCTCTGACTCTCTGTCTCTGTCTCTCTGTTTTCTCTCACACACATATATGTGCAAATATGTATATACACAAAGCACACACACAGCCAATATCAAATTTTTTAAATCTTTACTACACAAGGACAGGAAGGAGGGAATAAGCATTCATATAGCACCCACTGTGTGCCAGGCACAAGCTCTTTTTACAAGAATTATCTTATTTTAATTGTTATAACAACCCTGGGAAGTAGATGCTATTATTTTCCCCTTTTACAACTGAGGAAACTGAGGCAAACAAAGGTTGAGTGACTTACCCAGGGTCACAGCTAATAAGTATCTGAGGCACAATTTGAACTCAGGACTTACTGACTCCAGGCCCAGTACTCTATCTACTATGCCAACAACAGCCTGTGTATGTGTGTGTTTATACATGTGAATAGTATATATATATATATATATATATATATATATATATATATATATATATATGTGTGTGTGTGTGTGTGTGTGTATGTGTGCATGTGTGTGTATATGTATGTATGTATATGTATGTATATATGTAGATGTGGCCAATGTGGAAATTCATTTTTCTTTACCATACATGGTTTTGTTTTGCTTTGACTCTCAATTGGAGGCAGGAAAGGGATGGAGAGAAGGAGGTGGAGAAGTTAAATCTTTGTTGACTAAAAAAGTATTTAAAAAGAATACTGTGTTGGAGTATTGCAGTACGCTTTTCTGCATTTCTTTAAGGAACATTATTTTGTCCTTTTTTTCTGGACTTTTCTTCCCCTGACACAGATCACAGCCCTTCTGTACCTTCTTTGGAAGTTTTAGTGAACTGGTATAACCTAAAATACTCACTAGTCAACTGTCAGCTTATGAGCTACTTCAAACTTAGCAAGGCTATTCCTTGGACCATTGGCAGACTATAGCCATCAGTCTATGCTGGGAATCTTTGTAACCTGGTGGATCTTCTAGGTCTCAGACTCCTCAGGCATAGCCTGAGAGTATGGCCAACCCAAAGAACTTAAATTTTTTACACACCACAATTCCATATTTGAATGAATTTAAGTGAAGCAAATGAATGGATGAATTCATTATTAAGGATTAATTTAAAATAGAGAATAGGATAGTAGATTTATGATTAGATGAAATAGTCCAAACTACACATGAGGGGGTCACGTATCCCTATCCCCCCTTGCTGTGATTTAGTCATTTTAGTCATGCCTGTCTCGGTGACCCATTTTCTTGGTAAAGATATTGGAATGGTTTGCCATTTTCTTCTCCAGATCATTTTGCAGGTGAGAAAACCAAGGCAAACAAGGTTAAGTGACTTGTCCAAGGTCATGCAACTAGTAAATATCTGAAGTCAGATTTGAACTGAGGTCTTCCTGAGTGGTGCTCTATCCACTGCATCACTTAGTTATCCAACTGAAGATCAGGGAAGCTTGAGGTCACACAGGGAGCAAGCTTTAGAAAAAGGATTTGAAAGAGAAGCCAGTTGTAGTGAAACTGCGACACATTCCATATGGGAGGACCAGCCTGACAAATGACAGAATAACCTTGAGGCTGAAAAGTGACATTTATGGTAGTTATCCAGTGCTTTGAAGAAGGAAGCATTTATGGAAGGCAGCATATGTGAGACATTCAACTACACATTTACCTCTTGGGAAAAAAAGAACTCAAATCTCACACACACACACAATGACCAACATATTTTCCAGGGTCAATTTTAAGCATTCACTCCATGTTCTAAGCATTCATTCTTTTAAAGAATAATTTACTATTACAAAAAAAAAGGTACACAGACTATATACATATATATATACACATAAACATGTATGTGTGTACATATATAGATATACATGTAGAGATAGATACAGAGATATAGATATATTGGGAGGGAGGGTCTGTTTATTGTGAAATTTACAGGCTTGGGGGAGAAAAGTCCCTTCCAAGAGTCCTTGGAACTTCAAAACTTTAACAAATAAAATAAAATTTCAAACCACAAACTTGGAAAACCTTAAGATTTTCCTTGTGAAATTATCAAGTTTTAAAGTGACCCAAATATATATAGACAATACCTACAAGAAATGTATATTATGACATTTTCATCGAAGCCTCCCTCTTTTTTAAGCCTCTCATTTATTGTTTATATAACTAAAAGAAAATGGAGGAAATGAGATTAAACAGGACAGTGACCATTAAGGCTGTTCTCAACCTGGGTTATGTGACAGAGGTGTACTGGTAAATATTTAACAACCAGCCCTCCAAAAATAATACACTTTTTAATTTAATTGCATTGTTAACATTTTCTCCGTTACTTTTCTTAAATCTAGACAATCAACAAAATACGAAATTAAGCCTTGAATTACGTAATCTTTGCTGATCTCCAAGGTATAAATGCTGACATTGAAAATTTAACCCTCTCTGTACCAGAATTGGCTCTGGTGTACCACTGCTTAGATGTCATTTTACAGACTATAGGGAAGAGACAGCACATGACATAGCTTGTAAGAATCTTAAGAGAGATTTGAACTCAAGTCCTCTTTGATCTCAAGTCTAGCCTATTTATTATTCTGCATTATCTGAAGTTTCTCAAGATCTAAACCTTTTACTTGAATCTACATAGTTTAATGGAAATATCACTGGATTTGGAATGGCAAGACCTAAGTTCTTTATAGTTAAAATAATAGTTTAATATTTAATAGTCAAAATTTAATAGTTAACTTTAATAGTTAAAAGCTGTTCATACCTTATAGATAACATAAGACTGGTTGAAGGGGCCTACTTTCACTTAGAAGTATCAAACTGAGACCTTAAGGGGAGCTTCTGATGAAAAATCTCTCAGATACTAAGCAGAGCTTAGGTTTGGTTCTTAGGTGAGATACGGCCGTTATGATT
Source organism: Bettongia penicillata ogilbyi (assembly GCA_023548195.1). Taxonomy (NCBI): domain Eukaryota; kingdom Metazoa; phylum Chordata; class Mammalia; order Diprotodontia; family Potoroidae; genus Bettongia; species Bettongia penicillata. Next base: position 629,579 of record JAJHZJ010000588.1, read on the forward strand.
GGTCTGGACCTGGGATTTAAATCAATGTAGGGAAATCCCAGAAAGGAAACTGTCTCTGTCAAAGGAGATGAACAACGATCTATAATTTACGGTCTTAGAGAGTTGTCTAGGACACTGAGAGGTTAAGTGATTTGTTCAGGGTCTCAACCATCATTGTGCATCAGAGATGAGACTTAAACCCAGGTCTTCCAGAAATCCAGGCAGGATTTCTATCCACTCCACCATAACACCTCTTAATCTTACCACAAGAGCCTGAAACATTTAGTCATTCAGAATGTGAAAGTTTTCTCCAATAGCCATTTAGGAAAAGATCCACTTCTGACACTACAAATAATGCCCTGGTCAGCCCTTTCCGGCTACGTGCCTTCAGGTTTAGATTTTTTTTTTATTGAGTTTTGAAAACCTGTTTAGAGGGCTAAGGGATTGATCAAAGATGTTATCTTCAGTCCTGCCAAGGCAAAATCAAACTTCCTTTTCCTTGCACTCCAAAATTTTTTCCTCCCACCACAATCTCCTGTTCTTTTACTTAACTATTGCCTTAATTTTTAAAAATCTACTCTCAGTCCTTACCAAGGCTTTCAACCCTTTAGTCCTGTCCTGGAGCAAACCTTCTTCCTGTCCCAAGGGCCAATCATTTCAATAATAATCTTTCCTCCACATTTACTCCCCTCCCTGACACCTTGGGGGTCATATTCTCCTCGAAACAGCCTCAATCTCTGAGGAAAGTAGACTCAGACAATGCACTTTCTAGATGATATTTCTCCCACTGAGTTCATCTCCAAACATGGTACTGATGATAGATGAACCTTTATCTCAGTTACTGCTGGACTGAGTCTTCCAGATTGCTCCTAGCTCCTCAAAGTTAGACTGGCTCTACAGACAATAGCCCTTGGTCTACTTCAGGACCTTCCCATGGCTTGTTCTCCTGCTCTTCTGAAACTTCCAAGGTTGCAGCCTCCTATATCTTTCACTTAAAATGAAAGCCCAAATGCCAAGAAAACAACAAAAACTTATTGTCCAGTCATGTCAGTCGTGTCTGATCCTTCGTGACCCTATTTGGGGTTTTCTTGGCAAAGATACTGGAGTGGTTTGCCAGTTCCTTTTCCAGCTCATTTTATATATAACAGGCAAACAGGGTTAAGTGACTTGCCCAGAGTCACATAGCTAGTAACTGAATTCAGAAAAATGAGTCTTCCTGACTCTAGGCCCAGTGCTCCATCCACTGGGCCACCTAGTTGCCCACAAAAACAAACCAACAAACCAAAAACCCTAAACCCTTATCTCTGGGACATATCTTGGATGGGGAGAGTCTGAGACTTCTCTTATATCCATGTGTCTGCTACCATTCCACCACAATGAAAGAAGTCAAACCAACAGACAGGGCTAAGTTTCCTGTTGCCTTTTTGTGAGACCAGTTCAGGCTACCCAATTACAGGCCCTTATTCATCATGAAGTTAGCTGAAAGGAATCAGATGCTGAACATCTACATGTGCTCTAAAGTTCATCTTAGAATGGCACCAGCTGAACACTCATTCACGCTCCTAAGAACTGAGCTCATTAGGCAGTTCCCTGCTACACTTGCAATGCTCTCTTGGTTTTCATGCCAGCTTGGGGTGAGAGGGGGGCAAGTTCCTTATTATATCTCTAATAACTTCAAACAGAGGTGGCTGATAGGCCTAGCCCCAGGCTAACTACTTCCAACTAGAATGGCAGCTGATGAGGAGTTTAACTCTATTAATTTGTCTGCAAGAAAACTTTCAGATTGGCCCATATGCACACTTGTGTTTCTGGGTGATGTAAACTCTTTCGACTATGACTGAGTGGTGGGCATGACTTCACCTTTCAGGGCTGATGAGATACTGCCTTAGGTTGGCACCCCTGGAGCCCCAAGGCATCTTCTTCTTAGCAACAGTAAGGAGATATGTTGCAAACACAAATTTTACTTCATAAATACCAAAGGTGAGGATGTAGCTGGGCAAGATTGCATCATTACTTGTCACAGAAATTAAAGGTACAGTTTCTAATAGAAATGTTATCCATGACACTCAGGCAAAAGCTCTTGTCAACAGCTCTGTCAACAGAATGCAGGACGTGCCTGTTCTCCAACATTTGCAGATGTTACCAGGCATACTGGCCCCTCTACCACCTACAGATTATATTAACATTCTGCAGAATCTGCAAGAAGAGAAACCTTGAGTATACTGTTTAGAATCCACCAGTATGAATCCCAGAAGCTGTCAAAGCTTCTCACATCCCCTGACCTTAATTATATCACCATATCCACAGCTAGAAGCTTTTGTTCAATGCTTGTAACTACAAACTTGTAACTACAAAGTGTGCTCAATATTGATACCATGACAGGCTCCAATATATGTTGTGACACCCCCAGTTTGGATCTTAGAATGCCTTCCTGACCAATCTCTTCCAATTGAAAAAATTGATCAGTTAGCAGGGTTGCAACCCCAGAGCAGCCCAGATTCAGAACTGGATGTGGAAGGGGAGGGTCAGTTTAGAAACTATCTAAAAAATTCAAACTTTTCATGTGCTATCAATATGGTATCTACTCATAAAAGTGTCTTTTACTGGGATCTGTCAACTGTCTGTATGTACGCATTATCTAGAAACTGTATTTAGTGACCAAAGATGAATTCAGATGTCTTAAAAGTCATCAAAGAGATGCTGAGATTCTCTGTGCCAAGGGTACCTCCTTTGCTGTAGGAATTGATCACCCACTTTTGTTGAGAATCCATAATGGTTTTTCATTATCATTTCAGGGGGATGCCATCTTTACCATAGATAGATAAAAGAGAGAGATGAAAGCTACACAATAGCATAGTTAGGCGAATTCCTATCATGATAAATGAATGGGTCCAAAGAGTAGTCATTAATGGTTTAGTGTCAGCTTGGAGTAGGCAACTAGGTGGAACAGTGGATAGAATGCTGAGCCCGGCGTCAGGAAAAGGAGTCAGCAAATGACCTTCATGTTTTTCATTGAAATATGAGGCAAGGTTCTCAGTTCAGAGGATGAGGGGAAGGGGGAAGATCTGAGATCCAGTGAAAAGGTTTGGAAAAACCATGGTGGTGAGTGAGACAGATAATTGTATAGGGAAATATATAAGGATGGTTTTATTGCCATGCGGGTCAGTTAAGATTATGTATGCAGAAGATGGCAGAGTAGAAAGACTCACATACACTAGCTCCGAACCCACAGCCCATATATTTCCTGCAAAAAGAACTCCCCACAAATTCTGGAGCACTTCAAGGCATGCAGAAACACAGTGGAAAAGATCTGTGTTCCAGAGAGCCCTGGAGAGCCATCCCCAGGGGTCCATCGCACTCCGGACAGCGGAGTACACCCCTGAGCTGCCCTGGCCCCGCGGCCCCAGAGGAGCAGATCTGAGCAGGCTTCAGGGATGGAATCTCCAGCAGCTGGAAAGGGCCCTCTGCCCACAGATGCTACAGGTCAGTGAGAGAGACATCTGGGCTGGCCGAGAGGGGAGTGGGGTGTCTCCGTGACTCGGGCCCCCTTGGGAGGCAGCAGTAGATGCAGCGACAGAGGCAGGGGCAGAGGCAGCGGTGGAGGCAGCAGTGGCGGCCTGGGACTCCCAGAGGAGCAGGCAGAAGTTCAGGGCCATTACCGAAGGTCTCCGCATAAACCCCTGAGGGAATTGAGCCTGGGAGATGGCCCGGCCCCCACCCGCCCCATGACTGAAGGTCTCTGCATAAAGCCCCTGAGGGAACTGAGCATGGGAGGCAGCCCTACCCCCACCTGAGCACCAGAACTTAAGCTCACATTGAATAGCAGCCTCGCCTGCTGCAGAAAGCCCATTTGAATCTCAAACCCCAAGCACTAGCTGGGTGGATCTAGGTGGGGGTGGAGAGGAATCTCAGAAGTCAAGTAACTGGCTGGGAAAATGCCGAGAAAAGGGAAGAAAAATAAGACTATAGAAAGCTACTTTGATGGGGTACAGATGTTCCCACCTTTCAATTCTGGTGACCAGGAACAATTCTTACTATCAGGGAAAGACGTGGAGGGTGGAGTCTCTGTATCCTGGACATCCCAGGTGGATGTCCAGTGGGCTCAGGCCATGGAAGAGCTCAAAAAGGATTTTGAAAATCAAGTTAGACAGGTGGAGGAAAAACTGGGAAGAGAAATGGGAGAGATGCAAGAAAAGCATGAAAAACGGGTCAATACCCTGCTAAAGGAGAGCCAAAAAAATGCTGAAGAAAATAACACCTTGAAAAATAGGCTCACTCAACTGGCAAAAGAGGTTCAAAAAGCCAATGAGGAGAAGAATGCTTTCAAAAGCAGAATTAGCCAAATGGAAAAAGAGATTCAAAAGCTCACTGAATTTAATAGTTCTCTCAAAATTAGAATGGAACAGATGGAGTCTAATGACTTTCTGAGAAACCAAGAAATCACAAAACAAAACCAAAAGAATGAAAAAATGGAAGAGAATGTGAAATAGCTCATGGGAAAAACAACTGACCTGGAAAATAGATCCAGGAAAGTCAATTTAAAAATTATGGGACTACCTGAAAGCCATGATCAAAAAAAGAGCCTAGATATCATCATTCATGAAATTATCAAGGAAAACTGCCCTGAGATTCTACAACCAGAGGGCAAAATAAGTATTGAAAGAATCCATCGATCACCACCTGAAAGAGATCCAAAAAGAGAAACTCCTAGGAACATTGTGGCCAAATTCCAGAATTCACAGGTCAAGGAGAAAATCTTGCAAGCAGCTAGAAAGAAACAATTCCAGTATTGTGGAAATACAATGAGGATAACTCAAGATGTAGCAGCTTCTACATTAAGGGATTGAAGGGTGTGGAATAGGATATTCCAGAAGTCAAAGGAACTAGGACTAAAACCAAGAATCACCTATCCAGCAAAACTGAGTATAATACTTCAGGGGAAAATATGGTCTTTCAATGAAACAGAGGACTTTCAAGCATTCTTGATGAAAAGACCAGAGCTGAAAAGAAAATTTGACTTTCAAACACAAGAATGAGAAGAAGCATGAAAAAGTAAACAGCAAAGAGAAGTCGTAAGGGACTTACCAAAAGTGAACTGTTTACATTCCTACATGGAAAGACAATATTTGTAACTCTTAAAACTTTTCAGTATCTGGGTATTTGGTGGGACCGCACACACACATACACACACACACACACGTACACACATGCACGCACACGCACATACACACATGCACGCACATACAGAGACAGAGAGCACAGAGTGAATTGAATAGGATGGGACCATATCTTAAAAGAAATTAAGGTAAGTGGTGAGAGAGAAATGTAGTGGGAGGAGAGAGGGTGAAATGGAATGGGGGTAAATTATATCTCTTTCAAGAGGCAAGCAGGAGACTTTTTAGTGGAGGGAAAAAGAGGAGAGCTGAGAAAAAAACAAGAAGTTTACCCTCATCACATTCGACGAAAGGAAGGAATAAAATGCACACTCACTTTGGTATGAAAACCTATCTTACAAAACAGGAAAGTGGGGGAGAAGGAGATAAGCAAGGTGGGGGGGATGATGGAAGGGAGGGCAATGGGAGGAGGGAGCAATTGGAAGTCAACACTCAGGGAGGGACAGGATCAAAAGACAGAATAGAAACAATGGGGGTCAGGATAGGATGGAGGGAAATACAGTTAGTCTTACCCAACACAACTATTATCGAAGTCATTTGCAAAACTACACAGATAGGGCCTGTATCGAATTTCCTGCCTTCCCAAAGGGAATGGGTGGGGAGGGAGGGATGGGGAGAATTTGGAACTCAAAGTTTTAGGAACAACTGTTGAGTATTGTTCTTGCTACTAGGAAATAAGAAATACAGTTAATGGGGAATAGAAAGTCATCTGGCCCTACAGGACAAAAGAGAAGATGGGGACAAGAGAAGGGAGGGATGATAGAAGAGAGGGAAGATTGGTGATAGGGAAAATTAGATTGCTCGGTGTATTGGGGTGGGGGTAGGGGATAAATGGGGAGAAAATTTGGAACCCAAAACTTTGTGAAAATGAATGTAAAAAGTTAAATTAAAAAATTTATAAAAAAAAAAAAGATTATGTATGCAGTGCTCCCAGGCAAAGTTTCATTATTTTCTCCAGCCTTATTCAGCAGCATGTGAGAAGGAATGAGGACTGTGTATGGCAGCAGCAATCCAAGGCTAGAACTTGGCAAGGCATGATTGGTGATAGGTTAAGGAAATGAGATCTCGGAAAAGAAGATAAGTTTGCAAAGGGATCAAGCTAGAAAGGGAGGAGAACGTAGCCAATGCAGGGATGATAACCTTCGAAATACCTGAGGTTTAGAAGGATTGGAGGTCATGGCAAGGATAAACACCTGGGTTAGAAATTGAAAGGCAGGGGAAAAGATGGAAAGACTTTTGTAAAACCAAGAATTTGAATTAAATGGCCTGCAATTTCTCTTCTAGCTTGTGCCTATGTGTAAAACATCAGAACTTCTCATCAAAATTTATTTTTTTTCTCTAGACATTTTTACACCCCTATTTTGTCCAGGGCAAGGGATGATCCGATCTGTGCCTTTGGGAATTCTTTTACCTTCTGTCTGGGCTTACTACGTACCACTTCCTATCCCTTTTTTGAAAGATTATCTTTCTTTCTGATCTTTATTCATCAACAGGTATTTATTGATTGAGGATTTCTTGGATACCTAGAACACTGCTGGAGGGGTAATGGGGAATACAGAGGAAGCATCAGATCCAGTACTTTCTGTCAAGGAAATTATAACGAAGACAACAAAACTAAGTCACAAAGAAAATATTGAAAAATATTACCAAGCGCTATATGACAATGTGCTAAATGATGTGGCATGGACCATAAGTCTTCTAGTCAAGTTTCTTCATACATTTCATTCAAATATAGAACCAGTTAGTTCGTCATGTTCCCAGCTGGGGTTGGGACTTAACACAAGAGATGAGCTGCCAAATCTCTTCTCATCCTCATACAGGAGGAAAAAACACAAAAAAATCCCACTGGCAGTAGGGTCAGAGGACCTGAGCTAAAGTCCCAGTTCTTCCACCTACTAGCCTGGTGACATTGGACAGGTAATTTAATTTCTCTGATCCTCTGATTTTCCATTTGTAGAGGAGTAGATGGGACTAGATGACCTCTTAGGTCCCTTAGCTGTGAACCTTTTCTGAGAAAGAGGAGGTATTAAGTTTCAACACTAAATCCCACACTCCTAATTTAGAACTATATAGCATTCCACACAGGCATTTAATTACCAAACTGCTCCTGGACCATCTTTTGTGAAGGTCCTGGGGCAGTGAGAGAAAGGCTATAGAAAAGAATGCACTGGCAAGTCAGGCCTGGGAAGCTTACGACAGCTTGGTTATGGTCGTACAAGGTTTCCTTACTGTCTCCTTCTGTTTTTCTTTTGTGTAGCCCTGGCTGCTGACCCTTTAGGAAAGGCAGGCAGGAGCTTGTGTGATGTGTTCCTGTTTACCCAAGTATGCATGTGTGTGGTCCAAGGCCTGGGTCTGTGAGGCTTTGCAGCCAGGATGCTACATCAACAAGGGTATCTAAGTAGTAATGACAGGTCCGATGGTTTCAGGTTAAGATTCAGTCTAATCCCCCGTCATCTGGAAAGATTTTCCAGTAGTGGGCATTTTGCACTAGTGTGTTAGTGCATTCCTTTCTTTTATGAGAACTCCCTGCCTTTTGCAGAAGCCTGAGGTGTATATCTTTTAGGGGCTTGCAGCTCTGAGCATACAGTGCCTGGTACATTGTTAACATTTGATAAATGTTCCTTGATTGATTGACTGGGTGACATTGAGTGCCTTTTGGCAGTCTTAGAAGTGCTGCTAATGCTTAATGACAGTTGAAAACTCTGTGGTTGGTCTGACTGCTGCTTCCAGGTGGTTTTGTCCTTGGGGACACATCCTTTTATGGGTCAGAATTTTGTCGTCTCTACTGTCATCTTTATAACAAAGCAATGTGTGGGTATGATTTTTTTTTCAACAGATATTTTAGATAATGAAACAGTGAGAACTGATCCTCTAATGACTTTTAATGGTTAGAAATGAAGATGGCTGGAAATCAAAGCTGTTTCCCCTTGGACAGGGTTTTTAACCTAAGGACCTCTGCTTCTTTGTGAGACCAAACCAACTAATTGGCTTCCTCCCTGGCAATATGCCCTGAGGACTTAGGAGCCTAATCAATTTGTAGAGCATTAGGGTGAGTAGAAGAGGTAGGAAATGTATAATGACTGAAGACCTTAATCTTCAAATTAGGGTAGTTTAGCAGCACCGTGGCTAGAGCTCTGGGCCTGGAGAGTTGAGTTCAAGTGTGACCTCAGACATTTATTAGCTGTGTGACCCTGGGCAATTCACTTAACCCTGTTTGCCTCAGTTTCCTCATCTGTAAAATGAGCTGGAGAGGGAAATAGCAAACCACTTCAGTAACTTTGCCAAAAACATCCCTAATGGGGTCACTAAGAGTCAGACCCAACTAAAACGACTGAACAGCAATCTTCAAAAGGAGAGAAGACACATTTTGAATTCTAGGAACAAAATGTCTTATGGTATACAATAATTCACTTTCTGACATTCTAATTTAACTAAGAAAATATAGACTTTTTGGAATTTTTCTTGGAGCTCAGAGAAGACAAAGAGTTCAATAGAACATCTTTTAGGGATTTCCTTTCTTAAATTCTTTCAAAAACTTTTCCCTTGATCTTTTTAACTCACACAGGTATTATAAAGATAATATTGTTCATATAGGCCAGGTGCATGTTTTTACATTCCCTGCTCGCTTTCCATGGCATTGACAGAACACCCATGGAGCATAAAGCGGAGAAGGGTATTGTGGCTTAAAGAGATATGCATTCCTTTGTGGATCATTTAAAATAAGTGGATATATAGCATAGACTAAGGGGCAGTATGTCATAATGGACAGAGAGACCAACCTCAGATCCAGGTTGATCTCTGACATATACTGGCTGGAAGGGCTTTGCAGAGTCAGCATGAAAAAGCTAGGGAAAAATGACTAGAATATTCCATATGAGCATTTACACCTCCGAAATCAGAAGACTACAAATCAGAGCTGATTTACCATTTTGTGGATTGTCTATACTTTTAAAAATGGTGGAGAAAATGATAGTGCAGATTAAACTTAAAAGTTTTAAAGATTTGTGGGCACATGCCTATAGTGGGCATCCTGGGCAAGACCTTTGTTCCCCAAGCACAAAGAAATTGTTCTTGGCTACCTCTGAAAGGATCCAAAGGCTTGAATGAGCAAAACAGACAATAGAGAGGGAATGTTCATTGATATTCACATTATGTATGGAAAGTAATATGCCAATAATGAAATAACAGTGCTTGGAACAACCCAGGACATGTGTTTAGGTTGGCCTCAGCTGTGGGTAATTGCAGTAGACAAAGATCAGAAGCATATCATTTAAATATATAACAATCGGTCTCCACACTTGCCTGCTTTGGAATTGCTGCCACACCTTATACTACAAAAGAGCATTTGCACTTTGGGTGAAGATAAAATGGGTCTTTGGTTGATTGTAAATTCAATAAAAGGCAAAAGTATAACGTTATTTGTTGCCCCAAAGCCAATTAATCCCAGTCTGTGAACGCAATGTTGTTTGTTACAAGAGGAAAAGGAATCATCCCACTGTGCTCAGCCCTATCCAGACTGTATCTGACGTGTTGTCTTTGGAGAGAGACCCTGACAAACTGGAACGCAGTGCTGGTGCCTTCCCTCTGACCTTGTCTCCCATTTGGCTGTATATATTGTGTTTGTATGTAGTTGTTTAGAATCTGTCACAGTTAGATTGTGGGGTCCTTGAAAGCAAGGATGAGTCTAGCCTTCCCTTGTATCCCCAGGGCCCAGGACACTGCCTTGCACAGAGAAGACACAATAAATTCTTTTGAACTTGATCTGACATTCAGAAGAAAGTAACCAAGATAAGCAAGGTTTTCAAAGTCATGTCATGTAAGAAATTAATGAAGCAACGGGGGGAGGAGGGTTGGATTAGAGGAGAGACTGCTTGAGAGAGATATCATGTCTGTCTTTAGATTTCAGAAGGTATGTCATGTGGAGACAGCTGTAACTAGGGTGGGGTAGTTGGGCTGTGCCCAAAGTTGCCACAATTTAAAAGTTGCTACCAGTTAGTACTTGTACTTAATCAGGTAGAAATAAAAGAATTTAACACAGAGTTAGCAAGAATAATTATGTAAAATAGGAAACTACCAGGTGGCTGTGCTTCCCCTACATCCTCCTATTGAGTTTCTCCTAGATTGCATCCTATTCCTCCCCTCTGTAGCTTCAATAGAATCACAATGTCATAGAATCCCTCTGTCCATGGAAGTTATTATCCCAGATCCCTGGATCTCCCTCATACACACCCAGAATAATCTCTTGTGGTCTTATTCCCCATGGGACTTTTTGTCTTAAGGGTCTGTCTCCCCGGACCCCTCCAAGCTGAATTTGTCTTTTGAAATAAATTTGAGGGCACCAGGTCCCCTAGACACCAGCATTACTGTGATAGGTCTGTGTAGGAGGTGTATTAGAAGTATTCCATGTGGTTCCACAGGGAAGAACTAGGGCCTATTGATGGAAATTACAAGCATGCAGATATTGGTTAAATAGAATGGTAATTAAAGCTGTCCAAAAATGAAATGGTAGATCTTAGAGAACAGCTAGTTTTCTGTCACTAGACAATTCATAAAAGAAGTGACATATCTTGTCCTCAGATGACTTATCTGTAAAACAAAGATGCTTATATACATAAATCCTAACAATCTATTGCTCTCAACTCAATGATCTTATGGCCTTTACTCCTAATGTTACACTGAGGACATTTTTTTTTTCTGCTCAGGGGCACATAACTCACAAATACCTGAGTCTGAATTTGAACTCAGGTCCTCCTGACTCCAGGGTAGTGCTCTATCCACTGAACCACACAGCTGCTCCACTGAGGACATTTAAGGTAATGATGGTCACTTTGAGACAATGGTTGTCTTTTGTTATGGAAGAGGACCATGACAGCAGGAAGACCATGACTTGCTGGTGAGTTGGATTTAAGTGAGAGAGTGCTGTGCAAAGTCACCAGTCTCACTTTCTCTTCCAGTCATCTGTGTCCAGTGGCAAGATATTGTCACTTACCAAATGGGAGACTTTCTAACTGAATGTTTTTTTTAATGTTTCAGGGAGAAAGATATGACCCCTTCAAATTTAGATGTTTTGCTAGGACCCAGTAGAATGCCCCAGTAGAATGTAGAATCATCTCTTCACATGCATGCATGGCCTAAGAGGGTCAGTTTCAGAGCCAAGAAAACCTGAGTTCAAGTTCACCATTGACATATATTATCTGCAGGATTCTGGACATGTCTCAACTTCTCAGTGCCTCAGGAACTTCTCTAAAACTGTAATGTGATCTGCCTTGGGAGGGGGAATTGCCTGATGGGGGAAGTTTCCTATGCCAGTTAAATCACAGCTCTGGTCAAAAGTCAAAACAAAAAATGTTCCTCCAAAGATTGGATGACATAAGCCAAAGATAGCTTACGTTATTCCTATTTTAAGTGGAGGCTGTAAGAGATGGCCTCTGAAGAGCTTTTCAACTCTAAAATTTTATTCATTCCGCTGTATTCAGAGAGGTTGGACAACCTTGTCATCTCTATTTGTACCTAAGAAAGTAAAAGTATCAGTTTTTTATTTTATTTTTTAATGTCCTCAGTGGGGCAGCTGGGAGGTGCAGTGGGTAGAACACTTCCCTGAAGTCAGAAAGTCAAAAAATGTCCCCAGAGTCATTTTATTAGGAGTAAAGGCAATAAGATCAGTGAATTTAGAATGACTCATTAGTATTTATATGTGCAGACATCCTTATTTTACAGATTAGGCATCTGAAGACCAGAACAGAGAAGCCACATAGTAGAGCCAGGATGAACCCAAGTTCTCTGACTTCAAAGCCAAGATGACTTCCACTAAGCCATGGTTAGTATCCCAAGTCTTCTAAACTCTCCTCAATAGCTTATACCATTAGTCACATTTCATACTGTGATACTTTCTAAAGAGATATCATGAAAGAAGACTGAATTTCTCAGGAGAATGATGGTGAAATTCCATCCAAGGCAACTGCTAGATGGGTAAGCATGTCCCCTCTTCCTCTCTGAGCCTCAGTAGACTATTCTGCCCAACAGAGATAAATTTTTCTCTATTTTGATAAGATGATAGATCTAGAGCTGGAGAGATGCTAAGAAAAGAGGCAATCAGTTCCAACGTGCTCATTTTGACAGATGAAGAAACTGAAGGACGGAAGTTAGTAATGTCCCGGGGCTCGCACAGGTAAGTGCCTGAAGTGAGATGTGAAGTCAGGTCTTCCTGACTCCAAGTCTAGTGACCTGTCCACTATTTCACTTTACCTCCTTCCTAAGAATGATTATGAGGAAAGTGCTTTTTAAGATTTAGATTACAAATGATTATTCTTGCTCACTTTTCTGTTATTAAATAATAGTAACTGCTGATCTATGCATATATTTATTTACATATACTTTCAGTAAACACTATACTTAATATTACCTTATCTCCTTTGATCCTCACTTATACTAAATTTGACTATAATAGCATTAAAAATTGAAATTGACAAATGTATGATGTGGCAAAGTAAGTATTCCCTGACCCTTTCATTATGATTTCCTGTTTCTGATTTTCTGATTTTTATTCCTATTTTATGATATGGTCTTCTGGCTTTTTGGCTGCTAGGTGGCACTGTGGATAAAGGGCTGGGTCTGGAGTCACAGGAAAACCTAAGTTCAAATATGACTTCACTAATTGTGTGACCCTGGGCAAGTCACTTAACCCTACTTGCCCAGGTTTCCTTGTCTGTAAGATGAGCTGCAGAAGTAAATGGCAAAATACTCCAGTACCTTTGCTAAGAAAACCCCAAATGGGGTCACAAAGGATCAGATATGACTGAACAAAAAATGAAAATGACTTCTGGTTTTTCTTCTTCAATCAGTCTTACATTCTAGGGACCCTATCAGTATTCTAATTAGCAGTACTTCGGTTAGTATCATAATGAAATAATGTAAAAGCTTGCTTACACCGACTTCTGGATTAGTTTGGATCAAGAAAGTTCTTTGCTGCCAACTCATAGACAGGAAAGGAGACCTGACTGCTGACTGACTGAATGAGTGCTTAGTGTAGATCTGCCTTGAAGAACATGCTTGAGTTTTACTTGAGAGACTTTGGAAACATGTTGAGAGAAGATCCCAGGAGACAGTTTAGAGACTTTTGAATGGCAGACAGTAAAAAACAAAACAAAAGCCACCTAACTGTATCTTCTTTAAGATAATAGTAGTCACAAATATCTAGTTTTCTAATTGAATATTTTTTTTAATATTTCAGGCAGAAAGACATGTCTCCTTTAAATTTAGATGGTTTGCTAGTGACCCAGTAGTCTATAGAGATTGGGAAAGTGTTAGGGTTCATTATAGTAACTTCCAATTACCTGCTGGGAAAGGGAAAGTTCTTCCCTTTAAGTGGAGAAAATGACTTCATTCTGACTAGAAAAGAAAGACAATTCATAGTATAGATGTTCATCATACACAGTGGGGACATAATCACTCTCTCTTTTGACTTGGCAGTGCTATGTGGTACAAAAAGTCATTTTCTCTCTCCTGAAAAAACTTCTCTCTAAGTATCAGGAAAGTTATTCAAAAAGGAATTTAATGCCTTCTTTCTGGTAAGTTGTAAAAAGTCAAAAGTTTAACTAGATCCCTCACCTCCAATATATTATTAGTATTATTGCTGCTGTGTGCAAGGGAATGAAGGGTGTGGCCAGAGCATTACGTTTGGCAGGTTGTTCTAGAGACAGCATATAGGGTGGGTTAGAGAAAAGACAGTCCAGATGTTTGGAAAAAAGCTTGGAGGGCATTGTAATGCTCCAGGGAAATGGTAATGAAGACCTGAATGAAGGGATGGCAGTTGCAATGGAGAGGAAGGGAGAGTGGGGGAGAAATATCTAATGAAGTTTTAAAGGAATTAGCAGGATACGGTGACCCTTGGGAAATATGAACTCTAGGAAAGAGAGGGGTCACAAAGGAATGGTACCCAATTCAATCAATCAACAAGATTTTAGGTGCCTACTGTGTGATTGGCACTGTGCTAGGCACTGGGGACATAGATACAAAAAATAAACAGCTCCTAAATTAGGGGCTTAATTCTAGGAAAATATTATGTCACTATAATGTATATAAATTGTATTTTAAGTGCAAATAACTTTTCTTGTGGATATTCTCTCTTCTGAAGCAGACTTTCAAACATATAGTCTTATGGCATATAATCAGGTGACACTGAAAGGTTAAGGGACTTGTCCAAGGTCATACAGTCAATATGTGTCAGAAATAGGGTTTGAACTCAGGTCTTCCTGGCTCTGAGACTGTCCACTTCTTAATGCTACCATTTGCTTCAATTCTTACTCAGTTATTAAAAGATAGTAATCACTGTGCTATGTGAATTTAACAAGGAAAATATAACTGGAATTGTGTGTTCTGATACAAAATTCTGTTAGCCACACCTATATGTGAAGGCTTCAATTTATCACTCAAAAAAAGTCGTCATTCTGAAAGAGAGACAATGAGCCTTAGTTGAGCTAGCCTTAAAAACCTGCACTTATAAAGTACACAGATAAGGTTGTCCTACCTCTTAGAGCACAGTGGAAAAACTGAAGTCCAAGTGAAGTTATTCTGTATTGAGAATGGAAATCATAATCAGAGGAAAACATGATTTTTATGACACAGAAAGTTGTAAGTTAAAGCAGTCATTTGGACAGAGTTGGCATTGACAACAAAGTAAAGCATTTTGGAGCACCTTGTTGTAACATTATGAAAGCTGATCTCAGGCTCTTCAGAGGAATATACTCTCCCCAAATGTAAAGGAAGCAATTTCCCCCCTAGAAAAATAAGAGGCAGAGCCTTGAATTGATCCTCAGAAGCCAAAACCAGACCAGTTTAACCCGACAACCATCCATGGTTCAGAGCACCTGATACTGACTCATTCTTGTCTGGACTTCTTTCCCATTTCCTTCTGCTTCTTATGTAAATCCAGGGCTTAAACACCAATGCATATCATTTGGAAGACAGTATTAAAGGATTCTGTGTCTATCTGAGTTTCAAGTTGCTGCCAGGTTTAATGCAGGAGCCTAAACTTTTTGTGCTGCTGGTTAGGCTTTCTTAACCCTCTGTTTACATTTTGTGTCTTTAGGGTAAAGCACCCATTGGGGACTGAAAATCAGCATGCTGAGCATCACCCTGGAATAACACTGAGTCTTCAACTGGAAGATGTGAGGAAGGGGATACTTGGTAATGTGAAAGTAAAAGAAGCTCATATTTGGATAACCTTTCCCTTAACACTAATCTTGAAACTTGAAGTAGTTGTCTATTGGAAAAAATGCATGTTTACTTACTACTAAGCACAAACAAATAAAAAAAACTGGTCACATATTAGAAAATTCAAAATCTCTACAAATTTATTTTAGTCCCATTTGTGTGATATACATTTGGCCTTAAAGTTTGTAGAAAACATTGCATTTGATTACAAATCTTGGTCATGAAACTTGTCTTTACTTCAGTTGAATAAGTGAATGAAGGAATGAACATTTACTAAGTCCCATGTACTATACTAAGCTCTAGGGTTATAAGTCTTCAAGGAGCTTACACTTAGAGGGGAGTGGTATCTAGGGAAAAGATATTTTGGTTTGGAAAGTTAACGAGCATGGTGAGTGGGTTTATATCCCAAGGAAGCCATCGATAAGAAAAAAGTCCTCATAGATTCCAAAATATTTACAGCAACACTTCTCGTGATAGCTAAGAATGGGAAACAAAGTCAATGCCCATCAATTCAGGAATGGCTAAACAAATTATAACATATGAATGTTATGGGATTATGTGGATGATGAATATAAAGAAACATGAAAAAGACCTATATGAACTGATATAGAGTGGAATAAACAGAGCCAAGAAAACAATAACTCCAACAATGGAAATGTATCTATTGAGGAATGGCTATTGCTCTTACATATATTTATTCATTCTTTATATATCTTAGATAACAAATCCTTATCAGAGAAATTTGATGCAAAGATTTGTTTTCCTTTTGTGAGATCGAGTTATTTGAGTTCTATCAGGTCTTTTTATATTTTGGAAAGTATTCCTCTATTTGTGTAGGTGTTTTCAGATTTGTTAACATAAAACTGGGCATAATATATTCTGATTATTCTTTTTATTTCTCTTAGTTTTGATGTGACCTTGCTTATTGGCCATTTGATTTTCTCCCCTCTTTAATAAGATTAGCTAAGAGTTTATCAGTTTCAACAGTATTTTAGTATTATTTATCAATTCCATGGGGTTTTCTTTTGTTTCTAATTTATCTATTTCCCCTCTAATTTTTAATATCACCTCTTTTGAGTTTGTTTTACATTCATTTATTTGTTGCCTTTATAATTTTAAAATGCATGTTCAATTTCTTAAGCTTTTTTTAAAATTTTGTTCATGTACGTTTGTAAGGCTATGATTTCCCCCCTGAGTACTGCTTTAACTTCATTCCAGAAATTTTGGTGCATTGTTCTATCATTATAGTTTTCTTTCATGTAGATATTGTTTCTACCATTGTTTCTCAACCAACTTATTATTTAGAAATTCATTGTTAAGTCTCCATTTGTGTCTGTATCTTTTGTTTGCAGTCCTAGAACCAAATTCCCTTTTTACTGCATTATGGTCTGTAAAAGACGTATTAACTATTTCTACTTTTTTACATTTGTTTGCAATATCTGTGTCTAGCATATTGCCAATTTTTGTGAAAGTTCTATGTGGTGCAGAGAAATATGTATATCCCTTCACCATCCCATTTAGAAGATACCTTAAATTCTTTAGCTCATTTCTCTGGCAATTTGCTCAGTTCCGTATCTTCTGTTTTGTTTATCTTTCTTTTATAGAAAACTGAGAGGGATATTGGAGTTCTTGTTTATTACTGTATCTTCTTGTAGTTCAGATGTTGTTTCCTTTATAAATTTGTATGTTAAGGCATTTGGAACGTATAAATGTATTACGGATATTGGTTTGTTATCCATTGTTTCAGCAAAATGTAGTTTCCTTATTTATCCCTTTTTTATTTTTTGAATGTTTATTTTTATTTTATCAGATAGCGTGATCACAACTCTTGCTTTTTTTGGATTCATTTGATAGTCAATTTCCCTCCATTCCTTCAATTTTATTTTATCTATGTCTGTTTTTTTTTAAAGGTGTTTCTTAAAAACAGCAGATTGTAGGGTTTTATTTTTTTATCTAATATTTCAGCCTTTTTGTTTTATTGTTTAACCATTCACATTTAAAGTTATGAGTTAGGTTATATTTTTCTCCATCTATCCCAAACATTTTTTCCAAATTATGAATTTTTCACTCTTCTGCTGTAAACACAGTATTATGTTCCTTCAGTTACTTTATTTTTGTCTTCTTAAAATATGATTCTCTCACTTTTGATTGCTTTTTCTCGTTCCTTTTTATCTGGTTATTTGTTCCTCATTTCTTGTTTTTCCTCTCAGGTAGTCAGATAGATACCCATTTCCTTTCCTCTCCTTCAACTAATTCTGTTTGTTAAGGTTTTTGTACCCCTTTACAAAAAGGATTTCTTTTACTCTATTTTTCATCTTCTCCTTCTGTGTACTTTAGATGCTCGTTCTATGATTCAATACCTGTATAGTTATCCGGTCTCTTTTTTCTATATTCCTCGTGCAATCAAAGCTTCCAAGATATAAATTCTAGGCTCTCCCCTCCAGGAAGATTTTTGCCATTGCCTTGTAGAATTTACTCCACGGATTCCTCCTTTCCAGTGTGTTGCATCCCAGAAACACTGCCAATTTTTGAAGGTGTCAGAAAGGATAGATAGGCTCCCTCTAGGAAGGGTCCTTCCCTTAGCCAAGTCTTTGATTATGTAGCCCACCACTGGTCTATGTCCTCCATTAGTTACCTTTTTTTCCATATTTGTACCATAATGTCCTCTCTGGGTTATATGCTTTCCCACTGACCCAGGTGCCACTTGTTCCCAGGGGTATAAACTCCATTCATCCTGATATAGAACGGGCAGACTTTTAAGTACAAAATTCTTCAGACCACTCCCAATGAAAGGTCCTCATCTCCCTTCATAAATCATCTCTCTTCACCCATAGAAGCATTTATCCGTGGAATCTCCTTCTCCCACCACCAAAGCAGAGCTTCCTTCTTTTCATCCTTCCCCTTTCCTCCTCACCTGCTCTCTGGGAGGCTCTTTTCCTTTTCTTACCACAGAAGTCACCTTCCCCTCATTGTTAGTCCCTTGTCAGACCCCGGCACATCACAGACTCCTCTCCATTTCTGTACTGCATTTCCCTCCTTTATATATCTCTCATGTTGTATTGGAATTCCTCAAAAAACAGACTGAGTCACCTGTAAGTGGGTAGTGCCAAGTTCTGTCCATAATGCCCCGCCTGCCTCTTCACTGTTACCTGCTCCAAACTCCTTTCTCTATCTGTTTCCTCATGTACATTTAGAAATAAGTTTCTTAGTGGTCTCTCTGCTGTCATCCTGCTGTTGTTACTGTCCTTGTCTGCCGAATTGATTCACTCCATTTCTGTTACTTAGGGTGTTTGAAAAGCAAATTAATATCTTCAGTTGTAGTTTTCCCTTGAAAAAACATTTCTGTTGCCTCTTCCTTATTGAACATTCATCTTTTTTCATGTATGGTTAAACTCAGATTTGAAAGTTCAGCCTGGATTGTATCTTGAGCTTCATTGCTCTTTGGAAGACATTCTTCCAGTCCCTGTATTTTTTTCTAGTGGGTACATTTGTTATTTGTGTGTTATTTGCCTGTCTTTTCCTTTACATTTGAATATCTTTTCCCTGATCACTTGCCAAGCTTCTTGTTTCTGAATTAAATTGTTAAAATTTTACAACTAAGTAGACTTTGCATCCTTGCCCTTTTTTTCTAGAGGAAATTTGTGAATTCTTTTTATTGCTATTTCACTTTCTATATTGAGAAGTTCTGGGTAGTTCTCTTCTATTATTTCCTTAGTTGTGAGGTTAAGGTTTTTTTGTCCGGCCATGTTCTTCTGGGAGACATATGATCCTTAGGTGATCCCTATACACCCTGTCATTGAGATCAGCATGCTTTGCTTGCATGATAAGCATATTTTTAAATGTAATTTTTTTGCTTGCCTTGCTCCAGATTGTCCACCTCTGTGTATCTGCATCCTCAAACTATTGTTCTCTTTTTTGTTTCTGTGGTAAGGCTTGCCATTGCAGATTGCAGTTTTTCTATTCTGCCCATTATTTTTGCTATGCAGATCATAAATTCTGCTCTCATTCTTTAAGTTTCTCCTTTGTATCACTCAGGAAAAATATGTTAGAGTTCCATTTTCCTCTCAAATTCCACAGGGTCTTATCAAGCATTGGAACAGTTTATTTTGCAACATTCATTCTTAAATTCCTGAACTCATTTACTGGATGAAAAGGCCATCTTTCCTTCTGTTGTTATTATTTTCCTATTGACTTTTCTATTTGTGCTCAAAAGCTTTGAGGTTTCTTCCTTGAATCTTTGGTAATTTCACCTATTTGTGTTCCCTTATTTTCACTCAGTTTTTTATTTTCTCATTTTTGATTGTAGTTTCCTTAGGGGCTGGATCTCAAAGTATCAACCTCCTCCCATGTTGAACAATTCATGATCCAAGATGCTCAGATCTCTGCCTCAAGTGACTCTTTTGGGTAGTTAGTACTAGCCCTGTCTAGATGCTGTGCTCTTTCTCTCAGGCTTAGTGGAATGCTGCATAGCGTGTCCTTACACACACACACACACACACACACACACACACACACACACACACACACATACAGAGTGTTCAGTCCTGTTCCTTCTATTCCTTAGTTTTTTGGTGCAGTACTGGCTCAGAGCTTTGCAGCACTAGTACTATAGGATTTTGGCCCCTAGTAGGTTTTTACTCTTGAGTTGTGGTTACCTGGTTATCCGTCTGGCCCAGGACAAATTTCCACTGGCACTGGAAAGAGGGATGAGGATGGATTTTATTAGATCTGCTCGTGCATCCTCACTTCCAGTAATGTGTTAGATGGCGAAAAGGTGCTGAGTCAAATGAGTCAACAAACATGATTTCATGATTGATTTTTTTTAAACTTCTTTTGAATTTTAGGTGTCCTAGACCATGGAGACAGCTGAGTTACTTTATCTTTGGCTCATAATTTCTTTTTTGGAGAGCTTTGAGAAGTTGTAGAATCTTTCAAAGGTCTAGAAAGTGTCTAATCCTTCATACTGTTACTTCAATTTTCAATATGGTAAATGTCAACAGATATAACCGACATTATTAATAGTTCTTGGTAGGATATCCTTAACAATTTTGAATGTAAAAGAGTCCTAAGACCCAAAAGTTTGAAAACCACTGGTGTAGTAGAAAGAAGATTAGAGGAAAACCAGGAGAATGGGTTTCCAGCCCTTGTCTTCTTGACTAATGTCTATTTTTCTTTATGCAAATTGCTTTAATTTCCTCTTTTTCCTTAACTGGAAAACTAGAAGGCTAAATAGGGCTAAATAAATAATAAAGCTAAATCAAATGCTGATGATATCATTGGTGAGTTGCAAGGTTTGTAAAGTATTTTATAGCCATTTTGTCCTTACAACAACCCTGGCAGCCAGGTATTGTTTTTATCCCTATTTTACAGATGAAGAAAGAGAGGCAGACAGAGGTACAACTTGCCCACAGTCACACAGCTAAGTGTGACAGGATTTGCCTATCTGAGGCAGGATTTGAACTCAGGCCCACCTGATACTAGGTCCAGTGTTCTATTCACTGTCATGTATCTTTTAAACTTTATTCGTAGAACTAGCAATTGTAGTAACTAACTTTTTAGATAGCAAAACCAACTTTGTGATTTAAAAGTTAAATGAAAAAGTCCTAGTGACTATGGAGGTAAGAATGTGCTCTTGAATGATAGAACGTCCTACCAAGTTGGAAATATGTTGACTCTAATTAATTAATGTTAATTAATATTGATATTAATTAATATTATTCTCTCCCATGAAGAGGAACTTCACTAAGCTAGGAAAGGTTTGGAGCACGATATCTGACCATCTTGAAAGGACATATCTTGGCTTCAACTATTCATTAAACTGGCCATGCTCTTTGGTTTGCCTCATCCATTTTGATGATGCACATCTATGGCATTAAACTGATCATATGTAAGAATAAAAACACAGAATGAGAGAGACACCATAGTGTAGTGGGAAATCTTCTGAACTTAGGTAAAGAGAGACCTGGGTTTGAATCTTGCAGTGTCATTTCACTGAATCCTGGTTTCCTTGTCACCAAAATGGGAACATTAATACTTATACTTACCTACATCATAGAATTGTCATGATAGACTTTGTGAACTTTAAAGTGCTATATAAATCTGGGTCTTAGAAAGAAAGAAAGAAAGATAGATAGATAGATAGATAGATAGATAGATAGATAGATAGATAGATAGATAGATAGATGATAGATATAGTAAGGCATAAAGGGGAAATCTCAGATAAGGAAAACAATTCATATCATCAAAAGCATCCAAAGTTGTGATTTATAGATTAATTCAAAATACCTGCAGGTATGTATTTTGCATATTCAGGCTTTTCTGAGTTGTCATGTATTTCAGTGGAGTATGAGAGGAGGATAACATAAAAAAGAGAGATGTGAAAGGGGGCAATTAAAAGCACTTTCCAACTGGATATTATTTATTTGCCTCTGTATTTGGAGCATAACAGCTCTAGCCCTGCATCATCTTTCAGACACCATAATTGGCTGATGTGGCTATCAATTCTGCCCTGAGGGAGGCTAATAGAAGAAAGGAGAGCATAGAAAAGGATTCTGAATAGCTCAATGTCAAAAAAAAAAAAAAAAGGTGAAGAAACTGATTTCCACCTAGAATAAAAAAAAAAAAAGGCAGTGTTTAGTCTTTTCCCCTAAGGTTCACATTCACACCATCTTACAAAATCCTGGTCTTCTTTTTCCCACCCTCTAAGGACCAATAAACTTGGATTGTCTGAGCAAACAGTGCTTTAAAATTATCCAGGGAGAATCCAGATTGTCCAGGTTTTTGCCATAAAGTAATGAGGGGCCTCTACTGTCTTGGTGCAAAGGCACTAAAATATTAGGTTTTCCCAATAACCTTCTTGAAGAATTTCATGTGATCTTGAGGATGATGATTAGCAAAGGCTCTGAGATAGTGAGAACTGTTTTTCCATAACCAATTGAATTATTTGAATCCAAATGTCTGCCTCATGAAATATACAAACATATGAACCACACACAGGCATGCAGCTAACATCTGTGCAAACTCAATGATATATGGCAAACTCTAGCTTATCTCTGAATGATTGGCATCTAGTATCATAATAGTTTATTTCTAAGGTCTGAAATTAGAGATACCAGGAATATATTTTCAATATTTGATATCTACAGTAACAGATTATAGAAAACAAAAGAAATTTTACAGAGGTCTTATTACCTAGCATTAAATTTTAAATAATCTTATATACCCTGAGATAAGGGTCTGCAGATTAAATCTCCTCAGTGGGAAGAATGCAGGAAAGGAAATTTTTTAAAAATGTATTTGAATTTGACATGGGAACCACAACTATCTTAGGAGAATGTATGATAGGTAGTGAAACAGACTCTATTGCCTACCCCCCACTGAGAAATCTGGATGGGGGCACAGTAGCTTTCACCAGAATTTTGGCCTCCTTTGTTGGCATATTTTAAACTTCTAGAAATGCCAACAAATAATAACCTGTTAAAAAGAGAGAGAGAGAGCAAATTTTTAAAACCTGAGTTGGATTTCTAGGGATTATTGAGTGTTGGTATTTTGGCATGAAAGTCTTCTGGTCCAAGCAGAATCCTCTGAGTGAAGTGATGTGGAGAAACAGCTGTCTTTTTCACAGATTTCTCCCTCTAAGATACAGTACATGACAGATCTATACCCAAAGACAGTGGAGGGTTACCAGGCAACTGGACTTTAATGAAGTATTAAATCAAGGGAAGAGGTTCTTATGGGGAAGGAGGGGGAAGTACTAACATCCTTGACAAATGATAAAATCTGCTTCTCTGATTCATAGAAAGGAACTTCTGGCTTAGCACATCCCTACCAGACAACACTTCTTATTTAAAATTAATTTCAGAGGTGATGTACCATTCCAGACAATAATTTTAAATACTTGCTACTTCGTTCATGCCATTGCTTTTAAACTTCATAAAAGGACAAAGTCTAGGGAATCCAAATATGTAGATGGTAATAAATTAATTGCAGTTAGGTCACAATTATTAGCACTAGAATAAGCCAATGATGATAGAGGTAATCCATTACAGAAGATAATTTAACAGACATTTAGTTTTTACTTTGTTGCATGATCTTTTTCGATGGCAAATTAATCCCAATTGTGTTTTTATTAGACTAATGTTAAGATTACTTCGGCTTCTCTCAGTACAGACAGATCAATAGTAAAAAATAAGGTCCCCAAAGTACAATGAGAGAGGAGGGAGGATTTAATATCAACAAGGTGTTCCCATATCATCTATAAAGGGAACCTGGTGTAATGGATCTACTGCTGGTCTTGCAGTTAGGAAGTTAGGGTTTACACTCCAGTCTCTGAACCTAGACACATCCCTTTGTATGCTTCAGGTTTTATCTCCTAAATTGTTACCTGAAAGGGTAAAGGAGTTGCAATCAAGGGCACCTTCACATAGTTGTCATCTACCAAGTGGATAAGCCAAATGTGGAAAAGGAAAAGTCGGCTGCATAATTAGAGGTTCTCTTGGGAAACATTGCAAATTTGTTAGCACAGTTGCTGATTCTTAGAGTTCCATATGTTCTCTCCATAACACTGCAGAAAAACAGCTGAAGCATCTGCAGTCTTATTTCTAACCCTTATGTACTGAAAGTAGAAAACCAGGTAGAAAATCCACCCCTTGCACCACTAAGAAACAAACCCTGGGGTGACATGATGGAGTCACAACCAGAGCACCCAAAGGTCATTAAATACAGCAGTGCCTGGAGCCCAGTGCTTAACAACCTGGATTTTCGCTGTGACTGTGTACAGAAGAAACAGTTGAATTGCAGTATGTTACTTTTAGCAAAGGAAGGCAAGTAAACTCATGCTGTTTTAGCTTTCTATGCTCACGCTTGTTTGCAGAGGGTGCAGAAAAGCTGTTAAGTGTTGAAAAAAATATATGAGCCAACAGAAGAGAAAGTGCTTACAAAAGGAAACACTTGACAGAAAGTAATATCCAAGCATAACAATGAGCTTCTCACTTCTGATGATTTTCTGCTTAAAAGCTAAAATATATTTTTCTGCATCTCACCTGGCTTCCACAGAGACTGACTGTTAGTACACAGTTCACACCAATAACCACTGCTGTTTTTCTGTCCTGGATGTTGGAGGTTGCGTGAGCAGAGAATGAGCAAATGTGGAAGTGAAATCAGCTGCTAATTTCATTCACCTTTGGGATCTGAAATGTCAAAATGAGAGTACACGAAAAATCTTTCACATCTGAGTCATTGGATCATAGCTGTAGAACTGGAAGGGACCTTAGAGATCTGATCATGTCACTACCACCCCCATTTAATAAACTCCTGTAGCTTTCTATTGCTTCCAGGAGCAAATAAAAAATGCTGGTGTAAAAAATGGTGTTCAATGACTAGCTTCCTCTGCCCTTTCCAGGCTTCTTACATCTTATTTCTCAACATCTGCTCTTCAGTCAGTGACTCTGTTTCCTTTTTGGTTCCACAAATAAGACACTCCATCACCCAGCACCAGGCATTTTCTTGGGCTGTCCCCCATGCCTGGGATTCTCTCCCTCTGCTCCGACTACTGACCCCCTCACTTCCTTTAAGTCCCAAATAAAATTTCAAAGTCTTCCCCAACCTCTCTTAATTCCAGTGTTTTATTCTTTCAATTACAGCATTTCCAGTTTGCTTTGTATGTATTTGTTTGTACATTGTCTTGTCCATTGGATTTTAAACTCCTTTTGGGGCAGGGACTATCTTTTGTTTTGGGGTTTTTTAAATCCCTGGTATTTAGCACAGTGTCAGGAATGTAATAAATGTTGATTGAAAGGAAGGGTCTCTTCATCTTATATTGGTGAAACCAATGAAATGTTAAATGACTTTCCCAGGATCACATAGCTAATAAATATTGGAGGCAAGATTTGAACTCAGGTCTCCCTGATTTCAAGTCTAGCACTGTAACCACTATACCATCTAGCTGCCTCAAGTTCTTATGGCACCCACAATTTGGTTAGATATGAATCAAGTTAAATTTTATGGCTTACGGTATATAAATTTTCTCTTTATAGTAAAATTAAAATATTTTACTATCATCTGCTGTTGAGTGTGATATAGTGAACCATATAGTCATAGTGGGAGGTCTTGGGTTCAAAGTTTGTTTCCAATGCTTACAAGGGGCAGCTAAGTGGCATCGTGGATAGAAAGCCAAACCTGGCATCAGGAAGCCTCATCTTCCTGAGTTCAAATCCAGCCTCAGATACTTACTAGCTGTTTGACCCTGGGCAAGTCACTTAACCCTGCTTGCCTCTGTTCTTCATCTGTAAAATAGCTGGAGAAGAAAACGGCAAATTATTCCAGTATCTTTGCCAAAAAAATCTCAAATGGGGTCACAAAGAGTCCAACTTGACTGAAACAACTAAACAAGCAGATGCTTATAAAATCACACACAAATGTCCTTAAATTAGCCTTTATCCAAAATGTTTGTTTTTAAAATCTACCCAGAAAGGACCTCCTTTCCAATTTTGTATGCTACTTTAAAAGAGTGTATATGCCAACGTTGGCATTCCATTTTAACATCCTGGGCCTCAGTTTCCTCACCTTGACCTTAAAGGAAATAATCACTTTGCAACAAATTTGTGCTTCAGTAACTAAGCAAACCCCCTTGGAAGGAATTCAGGATGAATCCACCCACTACTGGGCTTTCTTCTCTAACATGGAGACTTTAGCTAATGGCTAAGAGAAATCATATTGCCCATTTTTAATCTCTGTTTCAAGATTCAAATAATCATTGACTAATCAAAAAGACCTTGAACACAATATGTTGATCTAGAAAATATCCATTGAATATTTTACAAAACTGAAGTTAGAACAGTTCATAGTTCTGTTTGCATGTTTTTCTTGTCTTTGCAGAGGAAACCTGGCTTAGTTACTCAGAGACCTGACAACGTACATGTTTATGATCATCAAATATGACTGAATTGGATGCCGCCAGTATTTTGTTGTAGTAAGAATGGCGAGAAAACACAAAGCATTGTTTCATCTTACACTTGACCTCACTGTAATTGCAATTTGTGAACACAGTTCATGGTGCAGGGTCTTTTTTGAAAAAAATTTTTTGCACCATTTGTTTTTCTCAGTAGAAGATCTAAAAGATTTTATTAGTGTGCTGTGCTGATCCATCAGCACCCCAACACTATGAGATGAAATTGGGTCTTAAGTTGAAGCCAATCTACAAATAAGAATCATATGATGGCAATAGCTGCTGAAGGTAATAGTCAAAGAAAAGATTAGAAAACAAAATGTAAGACAACTGATCGGGGGGCATGATCAATAGAATTGCTTTTCTATGACCCAGTCTTTGATTTCACAGATGTTGGAAGTTCCCAGTGAGGACAATCTCTCTCCTCATGCAAAACAGCAGGTATTTTGCAACTTAAAGTCTTAGAAAGTTACATTGGAGGGGTGGAATGCAGGAGCTAGGTGATGGCACAGTGGTAGAGCACTCAGGAGGACCTGAGTTCAAATCCAGCCTCAGACACTCACTAGCTCTGTGACCATGGGCAAATCACTTAATCTCAATTGCCTCCCAAAAAAGAAAAAAAGAAAGTTACATGAGGCACTGAGAATTGAAGTGTTTTCCTACATCTTATAGCCAGTGCAGGTTAGAAATAGGACTTGAATCTAATGCTTCATGATTCCAATACCAACTCTCTGTTTACTATTCCACTATACCTCTTGGTTGATAGAGTATAGAAAAGAATTTTTTAAATTTTCTTCCAAGTCATTCTTTGGCATTTGTGAATATATTCATTTAAAACTGCCTACATGGGTAACCTACCTACTTACAAACTCATTAGTATAACTTATTGGATGTAGGAACTGTCATCTGTCATCAGTGTGGTTATTACCTCCACTGGGGAAAACATATCACAATCTATCTACACCTTCTAATGCTCTCCAAGTGTTGTGCAGGTAGGTCTCTTAACAAATTCTCCACAAAGGATCTACCCAATGTCCTACAGACCTTTCTCTGGTTCCCTTTAACATGTTGAGGGTATCTCCAGAGGCTGAAGTTGTTTACCCAATAACCTCTCTTACTACACAATCTATTTGTCTCCTTAGCTAGTCATGCACATCATCAAAGATGTCTTTTCTATTATTGTTGTCCATGTCACTTGTGATATACTTACATCTTTTCTTGCTGTCCAGTTGTTTTTCAGTGGTGTTCAACTCTTCAAGATCCACTTTAGGATTTTCTTGGCAAAGATATTGGTGTAGGTTGCCATTTCCTTCTTCAGTTTATTTTACAGATGAGGAAACTGAGGCAAACAGTGTTAAATGATGACCAGCTTTCCCACGGCTAATAAATATTTGAAGTCGGATTTGTATTCAAGATGAGTCAGTCTGGCTTCACTTTTGGTGCTCTACCCACTGCACTGCCTAACTTCCCCTGTGCCACTTTATCCTTTGGATCATTTGGAGTTTTGACGTCGTAAGCTCATGGTGTTCTACGATTCCCAGAATATGTTGCATCACCAGTTCATGATATATAAATTCCATGAACCACTGATTCAAATGGTTAGCATGGTCTGAGCAATAGTCATTTTTTTATCCATTTAAAATTGCTGGAGTGAAGTGAGCAAAACCAGGAAAACAATTTGTACACTCACAACATTGTAAATACAAGCAACTTTAAATGACATTAGAACTCTGATCAACTCAGTGATCACCCAAGATTCTAAAGGACTAAGGATGAAGTAGGTTACTTACCACCTGGGAGAGAGGTGATAGATACAGAATAAAGAATAAGACAGGGGCAGAGCCAAGATGGTGAAGTAGAAAGACATACATATACTAGCTTTTCCCATACAGCCCATAAAATACCTGTAAAGAAAAACTCTCAACAAATTCTAGAGCAGCAGAAGTGGAGAACAACAGAGTGGAGGAGATTTCCAGCCCAGGGTGACCTGAAAGGCCAACAGGAAACGTCTGTTGCATCGGACGCAGAGTGGAGCCCAGCCCAGCCTTGACCACGGAGGACACGAGCAGGCCCTTGGGGGCGGAATCCTCAGTACCAGTAGCAGCATTTTGCATATCCTTCAATCCACAGGCACCAAAGGTCAGTGAGAGGGTTTTTTCAGCTGGCCAAGAAGGCAGAAAGGCCTTCCCATAGCTCCTCAGGCAGTGGCTGCAGAGGCCACATCAGGCAGGCAGCAGCAGTTCCCACAGCAGCCCCTACAGCAGCCCACATCCATTATTGGATGTAAAACCCCTGGTGGCTCTGAGCAGCTGATTCTAACCTCAGCCCTGTGTAGAGGCCCTGCAGCAGTTGATCTTTATCTCACACTGAATGGTGGCCTTGCCCTTGCAGCTTATCTGAATCTCAGCCCCCCAGTGCTGGCTTAGCAGAACTGGAGGCGAGGTGGTTGTAGAGGAAACTCTATTAAGATTCTGGGCACAAAAATTGCTGCTTGCTCCCAGACCAGTGTACACACTTGATTGTGCCACCTTGGAGGAACTGAGATCTTACAGATTCCCAGAGTATACCCTACTCTTGACAAAGGACCCAAAAGTCAAGTAACTGATTGGGAAAATGCCAAGAAAAGGGAAGAAAAATAAGACCATGGAAAGCTACTTTCTTGGGGAACAGATATCTTCTCTCATCCTTTCAGATGAGGAAGAAAAATGTTTACCATCAGAGAAAGACATAAAAGCCAAGGCTTCTGTATCCCAAACAACCAAAATAAATATTCAGTGGTCTCAGGCCATGGAAGAGCTCAAAAAGGATTTTGAAAATCAAGTTAGACAGGTGGAAGAAAAATTGGGAAGAGAAATAAGAGAGATGCAAAAAAATCATGAAAAGCAGGTCAACACCTTGCTAAAGGAGACCCCCAAAAAATGCTGAAGAAAATAACACCTTTAAAAATAGGCTAGCTCAATTGGCAAAAGAGGTTCAAAAAGCCAATGAGAAGAATGCTTTCAAAAGCAGAATTAGCCAAATGGAAAAGGAGGTTCAAAAGTTCATTGAAGAAAATAGTTTTTTTTAAAAAATTAGAATGGAACAGATGGAGGCTAATGACTTTCTGAGAAACCAAGAATTCACAAAACAAAACCAAAAGAATGAAAAAATGGAACATAATGTGAAATATCTCATTGGAAAAACAACTGACCTGGAAAATAGATCCAGGAGAGACCATTTAAAAATTATGGGACTACCTGAAAGTTATAACCAAAAAAAGAGCCTAGATATCATCTTTCATGAAATTATCAAGGAATATCATCCTGATATTCTAGAACCAGGGGGCAATAATATTGAAAGAATCCACTGATCACCACCTGAAAGAGATCCAAAAAGAGAAACTCCTAGGAACATTATAGCCAAATTCCAGAGTTCCCAGGTCAAGGAGAAAATATTGCCAGCAGCTAGAAAGAAGCAATTTGAGTATTGGAAATACAATCAAGATAACACAAGATCTAGCAGTTTCAACATTAAAGGATTGAAGGGCATGGAATATGATTTTCCAGAAGTCAAAGGAACTAGGACTAAAACCAAGAATCACCTACCCAGAAAAACTGAGTATAATACTTCAGGGGGAAAAATGGTCTTTCAATGAAATAGAGGACTTTGAAGCATTCTTGATGAAAATATCAGAGCTGAAAAGAAAATTTGACTTTCAAACACAAAAATCAAGAGAAGCATGAAAAGGTAAACAAGAAAGAGAAATCATAAGGGACTTACTAAAGTTGAACTGTTTACATTCCTACATGGAAAGACAATATTTGTAATTCTTGAAACTTTTTTCAGTACCTTAGTAGTTGGTGGGATTACACACACACACACACACACACACACACACACACACACGCAGAGAGAGAGCACAGGGTGAGTTGAATAGGATGAGATCATATCTAAAAAATGAAATTAAGGAGTGAGAGAGGAATATATTAGGAGGAGAAAGAGAGAAACGAAATGGGGCAAATTATCTCTCATAAAAGAAGCAAGTAAAAGACTTTTCCATGGAGGAAAAAAGGGGGGAGGTGAGAGAGAAAACATGAAGCTTACTCTCATCACATTCCACTCAAGGAAGGATTAAAATGCACACTCATTTTTCTATGAAAAAAAGAATGACACATTTTTTTCAATGGTGCCAATGCAGAAATGTATTTTGCTGGAATATGTATATTTTCAAGGGTTTTGTTTTTCTTTATTTTTAATGGAGACATGTGTGAGTAGGGAGAAAATAGATTTTTGTTCATTAAAATAAATTAAGATAAAAATAAGAAAAATGCAGTTTCAAAAACATTTGGTTCACAGACTTTTTCAGCTTTTTTATTTTTCTAAAATCATTACTATTAACCCCATTCCCACCAGTTCTTTGAATTCTTCTCTTCCTCCATCTCCTAGCAAAACAAATGCCCTTCTTTACAAGTACAGTCTACAAAACAATTAACACACTGATCATGACTGAAAAATGCATGTCTCATTCCAGACCTCTACAGAAGAGTGGGGAAGCATGCTTCATCACTGATCCCAATGAACTGATTACAGACCTTAAGTCTTACAAAGTTATTTTTCTTGACACATTTGAAGACATTGTACAAATTTTTCTTGGCTCTGTTCACTTCAGTCTACAACATTTCATGCAATTCTTTCCAAGTTTCTCTGAATCTGTCGCTTTTGTTATATCTTACAACGCAATAATCTTCCATTACCTTCGTAAAGAGGGAGTATATTCCAACCTTAGGGGACAACTAGAGCTGAGAATTGAGATGGAATCTGAAGCATTCTATGTGAGAGACATGAAGCTCAATTTGTCTAGAGATATAGGGCACTGTGCAAGAAAGCAGGTGGGGTAGATTGGGGACAGTTTGTGACAGACTTTGAATGACAAATGGGTATTTGCATTTGATCTTTTGGTTGAGTTGTGAGTAAGGTTGTAGCGAGGCTTCTACATGGCTATTTACATCTTACCATATGCTCCATTCTGTATGTTGGGGCCTCTACTGGCCTTCAGTTGCCAACTAAAATCCTTTAAGGTATTCAAGGCACTGTCAGTAATTCATACCTTAATGAACATTTGTTTGATTATATCTACCTGCTATTATCTAGCTGAGATTTGCCAAATCAAGAAAATCGAAATTTTGATATTTATTCACATTTCAGAGCAGCATGATTTATATTTTTATAATTTAATCAAAATTAAATCAGAATCACAAATAGATATACTTAAATTAAATTAGATTTATAAACAATTCTTATTTTTAAATTTTAGCTTAAAAGACATGTCTTTCTAGTTGTATATAGTAGCTTAAAAGAACATATGTCTAGAGAACAATCTGGAATTATGCCCAAGGAGTTATTAAAATACCTATACCCTTTGGCTCAGCAATGCTACTACTTGGTTTATTTCCAAAGATGATTACACAAAAAGGAAAAGAACCTATATATTCTAGAATGTTTATAGCATCTTTCTTTGTGAGGACAAAGAACTGGAAATTACAACTATGTTCATCAATTGAGAAATAACTGAATGAGTTGTGCCACTTGATTGTGATGGAATAATACTGTGCTATAAAAAAAATGATGAGCTTTCCAATTGATAAGGGGTCAAAGGCTATGAATAGGCAGTTTTCAGTGGAAGAAATTAAAGCTATCCATAATTATATGAAAAAATACCCTGAATCATTATTGATTAAAGAAACGCAAATTAAAACAACTGAGATACCACTTCACATCTATCAGATTGGCTAATATGACAGAAAATGAAAACGATAAATGTTGGAGAAGATGTGAGAAAATGTACATGATCATTTTGTTGTATATTTGAAAGGAATAGGAAGTTATACATAGTAGATTTGCAGTTTCATATGCAGTCATCTCTGCCTGCTTTTGACTATGTGTGACTTTTTTTCTGGGTTGAATTTCCTGACTGATGATGACTGAGTCAGAAAACCTGAAGATACAAGTTTAGAAAAGGAAGCCTCAGAATGGTGGGTCTCTCTCTCTGGGCCAGCTTTCGAGAAGACAAATGTGACTCCAGTTTAGAGGTTGAGAGGAGCAGGGCTCCTTACCCACCCAACCATAATGGCAAGGACTCTTGACCCATATATGTAATGTAAACTAAAATAGCTGGAGGTTTGGTTGCCTTGGTGCTTATTTTATGTTTCCTTTCCTCTAACACCAACCTGAATATCAAAAGGTCTTAGCAGGCTCGTGAATGCTGGGGACTAGTGAGCATCTACCTGAAGTTGTTATAGTTGCAACAGAAATAAAAGATCAAGATTATCACACGAGAAGTGTAGGCATCAAAGATGGAGGGCCCTAGGAAGGAAGATTCTTCTTGGTCCCTGTTGATTGGATTGTGCTGGATGAAACTGAAATTCAATGAGCTAATTAGCCACCTCGCAAAAACTGTTTCAGACCCAATGCTTCTTTCCAACTAATTGGACTGGTAATGATAAGTTAATGTATTCTGTTCTAATTATTCTGTGATTCTTCATTGCTTGATATTCCCTCTTCTGAGTGGGAAAAAATTGTCTGTTTTATATAAAATTCACATTTGTCCATAGAGAACCCTTAGACTTTAAGCCCATAAGCATCATCCTATATATGCAATTATAATGAGTAATGCTATAAGTAGCAACTTTCCCTGACATAACTAGGGTTGTGGAGAAGATCCAGGGAATATAAGAATGCTTTACTTATTGAGAAGTCAAGAAAACCCAGAGTAAACTGATGGTAAGTAAAGGGCAGGTACCAGCCCCTGCAGTTTCTGACAATGATGTCTAATAAACCACTGTGCCAGACTTATGTTGGGCCCTATTCATGTGGACACATGCATGGCATTGTAAGGGGATGTGATGGTAATTTAAATGGGAAGATTTTCCCATTCATTAATGGGCCCACGTGACCTGCGTAAGTTACATAGAAGCCTGAGTCACACAAGTCTAAGTCACATGGAGCAGGAAGGGGTGGAGCAGGAAGAGGCACACGTATAGACAACACAAAATCCAGTAGACCTGAAAGAGGAACTGCTCTTGTTGCAACAGAACTCAACAGCTATTACATCCAAATAGCACCCCTGAGTGAAACAAGATTGGCAAATGAAGGCCAGATTACTGAAGTTGGAGCTGAATATACATTTTTCTGGAGTGGACACAGCAAAGGGGAGCGCCAGGAAGCTGGCTTGGGTTTTGCAATCAGAACTAATCTAGTCAGCAAGCTGGTACACCTGCCAAAAGGAATGAATGACAGACTCATGACAATGCGATTGCCACTCACAGGAAAATGCCATGCCACTATCATCAGTGCCTGAGTTCCTACTACGACAAATTCTGATGAGGTCAAAGAAAAGTTTTACAAAGACCTAGAGACTCTCATCATCAGTGTGCCAAAAGAGGACAAACATAATTCTGGGTGACTTTAATACTAGAGTAGTCTCAGACTACCAGACTTGGCAAGGAGTTTTAGGGAGGAATGGGGTTGAAAACACCAATAGCAATGGTTATTTATCGCTGAAGACTTGTGCATCGCATGACCTTCTCATCACCAACATTGTCTTCTGTTTACCTAAACACAATGAAACTTCATGGATGCACCCTTGAAGCAAACATTGGCATCTAATAGACTATGTGATTATAAGGAGAAGAGACAGACAAGATGTGAGAGTGACAAAGGCAATGTGTAGTGCAGAGTGCTGGAGGTCATACACTTATCCTTTCTAAGCTAAGTATTCACATCCATCAAAAGTGCTGTCCCCAAGGCAAAATGACTACCAGAAGAATCGATGTCAACAAATTAGAGCACTTCTCTGAGCATGAACAGTTTGTTGCCAACTTGGAGGGAAAGTTGAGCCAACACAGAGCTGGCAACAGTGGAGCAGAAAAGGAGTGGGCAGCTCTCAGAGATTTGGTGTACAGCACTGCATTTGCTCATCTGGGTCAGAACACTCACAAACACCAAGACTGGTTTGATGAAAATATGGGGAAATTCAGAAGCTGCTAAAAGAAAAATGAGAACTCCACAGGATTTACCAGCAGGATAGTTATTCCACCTCTAAGAAGGCAACATTTAATTCCATCAAAGCAAAAGTTAGAGAGATGCAGGATTCTTGGCTCAGTCAGAAGGCAGATGAAATTCAGTTTTATGCTGATAGTAACAATCCAAAACGCTTTTATGATTCCCTGAAAGCTATTTATGGACCAAAAACCTATAGTGCATCACAGCTACTCAGTGCTGGTGGAGCCACATTGATTAGTGATAAGGACATGATCCTAGAGAGATGGGTGAACACTTCCATAGTGTTCTCAACAGACCATCATCAATCAATGCTGAGGCCATTGACCATTTACCTCAGGTTGAAGTCAGTCCCTCTTTATCTGAACTTCCCACTGAAGAAGAGGTGTTGAGGGCCATTAGGCTCCTTTCATATGTCAAACCACCTGGTGCTAATTCTATTACAGCTGAGATTTACAAGGTAGGGGGACCATTGCTCATACAAAAGCTGACTGAAATTTTCCAGGTTACATGGCAAGAGGAAGTTATCCTCCAGGAGTTCAAGGATGCCCCCATTGTCCATCTCTATAAAGGTAAAGGGAATAGATTGTCCAGTGACAACCACAGAGGGGTCTCTCTCTCTCTCTTACTCATTGCTGGCAAAATTCTTGCTAGAGTCCTCCTTAATAGATTGATCCTTCACCTGGAAGATAGTCAGTGTGGGTTTAGAAAGGGCCAAGGAACAGTTGATAACGCTGTTTGCTGCCCAACAAGTCTAGGAAAAATGCCAGGAACAGAACAGAGGTCCGTATACAACATTTGTAGATCTGACCAAGGCTTTTGACATTGTTAGTCATGAGGGCTTATAGAAAATTACGTCAAAATTTGGTTGCCCAGAGAAATTCATCAGTGTTGTATGTCAATTTCATGATGGCATGTTTGCCCGGGTTCTAGATAAGTGGAAAATGCTCTCATGCCTTCCCAGTCATCAATGGAGTGAAACAGGGCTGTGTGCTTGCTCCCATGCTTTGTAGTATGACCATGTTGTCAAATGCTTTCAGTGAGAATGAACACGGCTTCTAGGTCAACTACTGTACTGATGGTAAGTTCTTCAATATGAAAAGGCTACAAGCCAAGACCAAAGTGGAGGGAGTGTTGGTGCTTGATTTTCTGTTTGCAGATGATTGTGCACTCAATGAAACCTCTGAAGCTGAGATGCCACAAAGTATGGATCAATTCTCTGCTGACTATGCTAATTTTGGCCTGATAATTAACACCAAGAAAACACAGGTGCTCCATCAGCTACAGCCACACCATCCATACATGGAACCATCTGTTACAACAAGTGGAGAAGTTTTGAATGCTGTGGATAAGTTCACTTACCTTGGTAGTGCACTTTCCAGGGAGGTACACATTGACAATGAGGTTGACACATGTATTGCCAGAGCTGGCTCAGTGTTTGGGAGTCTCCAAAAAAAAGTTTGGGAGAGAAGAGGTATTAGACTGACTACCAAACTGAAGATCTACAGAGCCACTGTATTGACCTCATTGCTGTATGCTTGTGAAACACAGACAGTCTAACAGCACCATGCCAGGACACTGAATCACTTCCATTTGAACTTAGGAAGATTCTGAGGATCACCTGGAAGGACACTGAAGTCCTTGCTCAAGCTGAACTGCCAAGTATTCAAACTATGCTTCAGAGAGCACAACTCTGATGGACTGGCCGTGTTGTTTGAATGTAAAACATGTGCTTGTCAAAAAGACTATTTTATGGAGAACTCAAATGGGGCAGGCGATCGCATGGAGGTCAGAAGAAGCAATACAAGGACACTCAAAGTCTCTCTCAAGAACTCTGAATTTGACTGTGCAACATGTGAGACACTGACACAGAACTGTTCAACATGGCATGTCCACATTAAAAAAGGTGCTGTGCTCTATGAGCAAAGCAGAATTGAGACAGCACAAAAGGAAATATAGGATGCACATATTTGGAGTATCTACCCCGAAAATTCATACAGACTATCTGAGCCCAACCTGTGGTCTGAGCTTATATTGATCTGATCAGCCACAGTTGGACATCCTGAAACTTCACTTTATCATTGTGATGTCATGTTGGTCCTCTTCAAAAACAAAGGACAACAACCACTGTGTATAGATTTTTGTTACGATGATGGATTTGGCTTTCTGGTGTCTGAATAAATGTTTTGGTTCTGTCTTCCACATGGAGAGTGGTATTTTGTGATTCAGAATTGTGTTGGGATATTCATGGCCACTGTAAGCACTGTGAATATTGCATTGTCACTACAGGGGACAAAACTATCCACACAAACTTTGATAATCCCTTTCAGTAGCATTCTAGCTCTGCTTACCCCTATTCCTGCCTTTCACAGTTATTTAAGCAGCAAGGACTGGGCAGTTTCTCATGTGTTGTATTAGAAAATCCCTAACATCTCCTCCAGACCTCTCTGTTCTGGGCTCTAAATTTGTTAAGTCATTTGCTGCTTTAAGCAACACTGGGGTGGGGGGTAGGGGTGCAGGAAAATCTTTACTTCCTAATGATTGCTGATGCAGTGAGAAATGGTGGTCTGCCAATATGTAATGCAAATACAAAAGCAATTTAGAGGCTGTCCTCAGAGAGCTTATATTCTACAGGTATAGAGAGGATCAAACCAGGTGAATATAAGTGAATATGCCTCCAAAGCTAAATTGTCCTGTGGAAAAATTCATTTTGATCTATATGAAAGAAAGGCAGCATGGGACAGTGGGGAAAAGTAGTAGTTTTGAAGTTGGAGAACCTGTGTTTAAATCCCAGCTCTGACATTCACTCTCTGTATGACCTAAGAGGTAGCCACAAGGTGCAGCGGATGGAGTTCTGGGCCTGGAGTAAGAAAATCCTGAGTTAATTCTGATCTTTGACACTAGCTGTACGATCTTGAGTAAGTCCTCAACCACCATATGCCTCAGTTTCCTCAAAGGAAGATAATAATAACAGTACCTACCTCCCAGAGTTGTGTTGAAAATATTTGTAAAATACTTAGTGCAGTGCCTGGTATATAGTAGGCTCTTAATAAATGCCTATTCCCTCCAATTACTCCCCTCCCTTGGGCAAGTCATTTTTGTTGTCTTGTCCTCATCATCATCTATAAAATGAAGGATTAGATGAGATCTGAGTGCTTGCCCCTTCAAGGTCTAAGTCTATGATCACCTTAGATCCTGTGATCCATAGTAGGTCCAGGACTATCCCTTTGGTCTAATGTAATGTGCAAGGATAGGGACTAGACCTATGAATTCACTGGTGTAGAGAAGTCTTGGATGAGGGCAGATTAGAACTTTCTCTGCTATTTGTATTCTTAGACAGCAAAGTGAGGCCACCAAGAAGTTAATTGACTTGGGAGGGTCTCATGGGAATCATGTGTCGGAGGCAGGATTAGAACCCAAATCTTCTAACTCGGAGCCCTCTTCTTTATCTGTTGTACCATGCTGTCTCTCCATAATAAATCATGTTCATTTTTTATATATTCTGAAGTTTTTCCACTTCAAAAGTAGGAAGTGAATCATATACGCTGGATACAAAGTGAATCATCCATCACCCTTTGACATATCCTTCAAATGGATTGTTTGCAAACCATTGACGCCCTGAACCGTCTCTCTGCCCTCAAACCCCTCCTTATGTTACTATTTGTGGTATCCAATTTCTATAAAGAAATAGGTTGTGCTGTTTCCTCACTGCATTTTTTTAACTTATGAATTTGTAGAGAATGTTTTCTTCTTGTAGACTCTTAACAGTGCCCTTTTCCAGAAACAATGAGAATACTGTGTGGTGGTCCTTTATCAGCACTGTTTATACTGCGTGATTTTGTTTATTTAGATGCTTTTACACTGTAGAATTATGGGTTTGGTGCCTAGCCAGAATCTACTTCCCAACTTTTAGTCCTTATTTTTCCTAGTGAAATGAGAAGTATTTTTTTTGGTCCCAAGGTCAGAGAATGGGTGGCCATCATCCCCCACAGGGAAACAAACCCTTGCCAATTTATCCAATGGGGCAAATGCTTCACCTTATGGTGTTACAAGGATCATAGCCAGGACTGGGCCATGTAGCGCTGAGAATGCCTACAGTCGGGTATTATCCTGAATATTCTGTTGTTACCCCCACCAGATCATTAAGTGATCTTAATGACCGCTCTGCCTGGTTTCAACTCCACAGAACAAAATGCTCCTATCAGGTTAAGCTCAGTACCTCTAATCTCATCTTATTGTTCAGTTGTGTCTGACGCACCCTTACATCATTTGGGGTTTTTGTGGCAAAGATGCTGGCTGGAGTGGTTTGCCATTTCCTTCTCCAGCTCATTTATAGATGAGGAAACTGAGGCAAACAGGGCTAAGTGACTTGCCCAGGGACATACAGCTAGTAAGTATCTGAAGCCAGATTTGAACTCACAAAGATGAGTCTTCCTGACTCCAGGCCCAGTACTCTAACCACTGCACTACCTAGTTGCTAACTCAAGCCTTGACTGACACCACCTCATCTTCCCTCTGATTGGAGGGCTAGAGGGAGGAGTACCCAACTCTTCCCAATGTTTTTCTTTATAGAGGGCAGATAATGGACTCTCAGATCATTCCACTTTGCATCTGCTTTCTGCCTGGTTTCAACTCCACCTAACAAGACGGCTCTATGCACGGTACTCCCTGGTCACCCCTCACCTTTCCAGCCTCCTTCTGTTTGTTGTGTTTCCTCGTTAGATTCTGAGTTCCCTGAAATAGGGATTGTCTTTCTCTAAACTAATTGAGTGTTTAGCTTGGTGCCTGGCCCATAGTAGGTGCTTAAGAAATGTTTTTTTGGTTTGGATGGGTCTAGTAGGATGTGGAGGGGTCAAAATCTGCATTAGTAGAGAGAGTACCTGCATGGATGGAATCACGGCTTCTTGAAGTCATTAAGTATATACCCATACTGTTAAGAGAAAACTGTTTGACTCATCATGAATTAAGCAGAGCATTTCTTTTATGTGGTGTTGTGCAATAATATAAATCATATATATATGTATAATATACATATACATATATATATATATATATATATATATATATATATATATATATATATATATTATTGGTTGTTGTCAGAAGAAGACCAAAATAGCATTACTATGTTGGGGTCAAGGCCCAGCGTGTCGGACTGAGACTGCCCAGACCAATATGAGCTCAGAAGGCTCTGCCACAGGTTGGGCCCAAATAGCCCGTATGAACATATATACCTATGTGTGCTTATGTGTGGGTGTATATATACATACATACATATATTACATACATATATATATGTGAATCTCCACAGTCATGTGAATTTCACTATTCTTCCCTAATTATAAGCCAACTAATCTTGAGTCAGTTCAATGTATTTCAAGCATTTATTTATCACTTACTGTATTCCAGGCACTAGGGATACAAACACAAAAATATAAAAATTTCTTCCCTCAAGATGCTTACAGTCTAAAGAATGAACGTACCAGTAGGAGAATAATCTTTCCTCACTGGGGGTAAAGGGGAGTAGGAACTGTGATTTCTTTAGTATAGAAAACTCTGTGAAGGGAGTCCCTCCACCACTGCAGATTGGTACCTCATCTACAAATCTTAGATTTTTGCCCAGGTTACTGGGAAGATTTATTTTATGTAATATTTATATTATCTTTATATACATATATATATATATATTTATATGTATGTGTACAGAGAAGGAGAGAGAGAGAGAAATTTACATGATATAAGTGATTTATCTCTTAAAGTCATTGAACCCTGCCTCAGTTTCCTCTTCTGTCAAATGAGCTGAAAAAGGAAATGGTAAATGACTCTAGTATCTTTACCAAGAAAACCCAAAATGGGGTAAGAAAAATTATTATATTAACAACCAATTATTAATTTGTGATCCAGGATTTTCTCCTTTATTTCTTCATTTAAGGTTCACCCCCTATAAAAAGACAGCCTCTGAAGGACAGGCCTGGTTGATGAGGTTGTCCTTGCCCTCATGATATATGCTCTTTAAACTTGGCTGGTACCCTGAGGGAAAGAATCCCCGTCTTTGTTCCGCCTTACTGGAGTTTAGGGTGATCCAGCTCATGAAGGAGAAAACCAAAATAGTGGTATGGATGGAAATGGGGTCCTCTGTCCAGATCACTGGAAGTGGCAGAGTCATATGATCAAGCCATGTTCTCAACAAGAGAAGCTGAAGCCTCCTAGCCCACCTCCTCATTATATGTCCACCAGTAGGGCTTGATTTTCCCTTGTCAGGAGCATTCCCTTTTCAAAGGTATTTAGGTAATCAAGGCCTCCATTGGTTGTCATTGGTTACCAAGAGAAACCACTGACCATCAGTTTATTGATTGATAGTCTAATTAAAAAATTGATCATTAATTACCCAGAAACTCTGTCTCTTGGGTTTTCCATTCGTCACAGCAGTCACAAAGAGTCAGATACAACTGAAAAGACAACAACTTTTCCCCCCAGGAGGGTTAATCAGGTCAAAACAGTACCTGAAGACAATCCAGCCTTTTCTCTGGTGAAGAAATAGTGACAGCTTTTCCTTCTATTATGTATAGTTAAAGCAATTCCTCAGCACACCTAGTGTTGAAAACAAATTGTGATTCGAAGAACAGAGAATTCAAACATCATTCTGCAACCATTGATCCACTGCAGTCATCCCATAAAACTGCCATTTTGAATCATCCTTTGTTTTGTTGGACTTCACTATAGAGGTTATGTAAGCACTGAGGGGCCCATGGCTCATCTCAAGAGTGGGGAAATGAAAACCTCTGTACTCTCCCAGGAATCCTCTCAAGTTATAAATTGACAGAGAGGATGAAAACTTTGACAGGAAGGAAATATCAGCAAACAGATGGATCTGACAAATGATTACCTGTTAAAAACCTAAGCAGAAAGAAACCAAAGCCACCTTTGACTATAACAATTGACCGCAATAGCAAGCTTTTCTAATTTTTCTGTTTTTAGATGGAAAGAAAGAAAACTCCTATATTTCCTTTCATATCATTAGTTTTTTAAAAAGATCGGCAAGTTGTGAGGAACTTTTCTGGTAGACTTAGTACTTCATTGCAATGCAAGGACTTGAAAAATTCCCAATGAACTCTTGAGGCAAAGCACCTTCCACATCCAGAAAAAGAACTATGGAATTGGATCACAGAATGAAGCAGACTGTTTTCTTTTGTGTTATGTTTTGTTTTGTTTTATGGTTTCTCCCTTCATTTTAATTCTTCTATGCAACATGAATAAGATGAAAATGTATTTAGTAGGAACGTATAGGTAGAACTTACATAAGACTGTACACCATCTCAGGGAGGAAATGAGAAGGGAGAGGGGAAGAAGAGGCAGGTAGGGGAAAAAAATCTAAGATATATGTAAGTGATTGTAGATCACTAAAAACCAAATAATTTAATAAAAAAATTCCAGCAAGTGAAGTTTTACACACACACACACACACACACACACACACACACACACACACACACACACACACACACACAGGAATACTGATGAAATTTTGAAGAAATTTTCTGAAGTGCTTACTACTATTTCAGTCTTTTAATTGATCTACAAAGTTGGGTTGCTGATAGGAAACCTGTTTCTTATTTCTATTGGCATTCAAGATCATTAAAATATATAGATTATTTAGCCTCTTTCTCTCCTTCCTTCTTTCCCTTCTTCCTTGGCTGCCTTCCCTCCCTTCTTTTCTGCTTCTCTCTTGCCTCTGTATTTCTCATGCAAAACAAGGCAATAATCACTTATTAAAAGCTTACTATGTGCTGGACACTGTGTTAAGCAATTTAAGCAAGAAAAAAGGTGTGTGGGGGAGAGGAAAGAAGTTCCTACCCTCAAGGCTATTATGTTTTAATGGGAGAAGGCAACATAAAAAAGAGAACTGAAAAGGGTTAGAGGCTATCGCAAAAAATAGCAATGGGGCAGGGCGGGGAGAGAAAGAGAGAGAGAATCACTTTGCTCAGCTTATGCAATTTGTTCATATAGAAAACCTAGGGAGGTGGCTTCCAAGAGAATTATGATCATGTATAAGGGAAATGCTTTGTGGAGAGACTGTGGAGCATGTGTGGACATACTGTAACTAGCTCTGGTTGGCTAAATAAGTGGTTGGGATAAAACGTTTAATTGACTTTGTAGTTGGGTTATTGGTGCTTCAAAAAGACCTCAATCAGGTTTGACTTCCTCTTTTATTTCATTTATCAAATCATATAATACTTGCAATGTGCTTTGCAAAGTACTTGGCACACAGTAGGCACCTAATAGAGGCTTGTTCTCTTCCTTTGCATTTAAGGAAATGCAATAAGTCCTTCACTCATAGCATCCAGTGAGAGACCATGCTGTAAGAGAAAAGGTCTTAGGGCCATTATCCCCTCTGAAGCCATATGGCTCCTAAGAAATGGGTTTTGGTCCTTAACCTCTTCATTTCATTAATTTCCAATCTAGGTGGGGCCGCTAGGTGGCACAGTGCATA
Source organism: Bettongia penicillata ogilbyi (assembly GCA_023548195.1). Classification (NCBI taxonomy): domain Eukaryota; kingdom Metazoa; phylum Chordata; class Mammalia; order Diprotodontia; family Potoroidae; genus Bettongia; species Bettongia penicillata. The sequence goes on from JAJHZJ010000588.1 coordinate 672,417, forward strand.
GAGTATGAGACCTGGAGTCCTGAAGACCTGAGTTCAAATCTAGCCTCAGATACTGTGACACTAGGCAAGTCATTTAACTCCTATAAAATGTAAAATAGGGATAATTACCTCCATTCCAGGGTTGTTGTGAGGCTCAAATGAAATAGTAATAATAAAGCACTTCACATATTGTTGGCCCATAGTAAGAGCTATATAAATGTTAGGTAGTGAAATAGATTTTCCAGCTTTCATAAGAACACAAACCATAGTAATCCAGAACTTTGAATCTAGGCTGTGTTACCACCAGACTCAGCATCAATGTCCTAAGGAAAGGGGAGTGATCCTTCCATACTATAGCTCAACTGAAGGATTCATTCAAGTCATACCACATCTGGAAATGAACTTGGTAGGACCAAATCTGAGTTAAGTTTTGAGTGTATTCCCACAGAAACCTAGGTAGCATAAGAGTGAGTATGTCCTCAAGATATTGGCAAATGTTTACACCTGCTCTTGCTATTCTTGAAGTAAGTACTCCTTTATAAAAGCTACCTTGCATTAAATGATTAAATGGAACTAGGGGTGTTAATTACAGGCATTGAACATATGATGAGGACATAGTTGGTGGGGGCTCAAGCCAAGAGCAACAGAGAAAAGCTACCTACAAAGCCATAGTTCCTCTTCTTTTTTGCTTAAACTCCAGGCATTTATTCATGAATTTTACCATTTTATCCTTTCTTGGATTTTATCTTCTGTGAATTTCTGACTTTCTGAACAGCTAATTTTTCTTTATCATAATTACTTTCCATAGTATCTAGTTTGGTAAATAAATAGAGTTTTCTCCTTCCTCCACCCTTTTCAGTTTAAAGCCCCCTTTATGAGATTTACAAGAGAGGGAGCAAATACATCCTATAAGCCCTGTTGCATTATGGATACAGACCAGCCTCAGAGTCAGGTCAGTCTGGGTTCAAGTTCTATTTCCTACAATTTGTCACTCTGAGTAAATCACTTAACCTCTCAGGGCTCTAGGCAGCTCTCTAAGACTATAATGTGCAGAGAAACTGATGACTTGCGACTTTAAGTTATCTCTTAAGATCCTCATCTCCTAAGGTCCTTCATCATGGCATGGAGTTTCCTCATCAGAGAGTTTCTAATACCAATGAAATTTTATTTTATTTATTTTAATCCACGTACAGAAATCCATAATCCATTCTAAAAAACACTTTCTTAGCCAGTCATTCACTTATAATATCATTTTTTTCCCCTTTTTCATCCTCTACTTTCAACAAACAGAAAAGAAGAAAAAACATCCTGGGCCCCTGTGGAATTTAGTTTCTTATCCCAACTTTTGCAATCTTTGGTGGTATTTGTTAGGTTCCTTTTGGCAGCATCGTGTGGTCCTACATGAATCACCCAAAGTGTGCAGTAGACATCTGTTTTAATAAGTACTGGGAGGTTGTCTGCTGGGCCTTGGACACGTGCTTCAAGAAGAGCAAATCTTGCCATTAGACTGACAAATAGCTGCCTTGGTACCTCTGACCAGGGAATCACCAATCACCGCTTCCCTTTTTCCTTTGGCTCTAACTAGTGAATCTCTTACCTGGTGGTTTCTGTGACTTTATCATTCCTTGGAGGACAAGCAGCTGCTTCTTCCTCTGATTTTCTGGCTTCCTTATCCTCAGGAAAGGTCTTAAAATTACTTTTTAGTTACAAGTGTGCAGTCTTCATTTTCCTTCTCTTCTTCCACTTGGTGACATTATGTCCCTCTCTAATCTCCTTGGTCAGCGTCAAGTTTCTCCTCTGCCTTCTAGATCCTTTTTTCCCCACTGGCATCAGTCACCTTCCTGTGGCTTTCAGGAGCATTTCATTATCCTTTTCAACCTGGCATAAGGAGAGGCATTCTTTAAGTACCTTGAGTAGCTTCTCTTCTGGGAGGGAAACCAGCTGACAATGGGAATATAGATATTAGATTCTTGACTGTGTCAGAAATACAAACAAGGCATAGTCAATGAAGGTTGCTCAGATTCTCCCTGGTCTTGATGATTTCAGAAAAACCTGGAAAGACATACACAAACTGATGCAAAGCGAGATGAGCAGAACCAGGAAAACATTGTACACATTGTAGCAATTCTCAGCAATTTAATGATCCAAAACAATTCCAAAGGACTCATTATGAAAAGTACTATCCACCACCAGAGAAACAACTAATGAAGTCTGAATACAGATTGAAGCATGCTATTTTTCACCTTATTATTTTAATGTTTTTTATTAATTTTTTTGTCTGTCTTCTTTCACAACATGACTAAAATGGAAATATGTCTCATGATTGCACATGTATAACCTATATCAAATTACTTACTGTCTTAGAGAAAGAGGAATGAAGAAGGGAATTTTAATCTCAATTTTTTAAAATTAATGTTAAAAATTGTTTTAAAAACAAAATTATTTTGTTTTTATTTTAAAACATTGTTTTGTTATTATTTTAAAATATTATTTTAAAATATTGCATAAGAATAAAAATTAATTATTAAAATAAAAATTTTTTAAAGATTTTCCTCACTCTCCATACTAATTATTACTATCCATTGTTATTATTGTTAGTATGTTACATTTAATTCAATCAGATTGTGGAAAAATATGTTTTGTCTGGCTGAAAATATCATACCCAGAAAAGCTAAGCATAATCCTGAATGGGAAAAAAAATGGACATTTAGTGAATTGTCAGACTTTCAGGATTTTGTTAAAAAAAAAAAACAAACCTGAACTTAATAGAAGATTTGACATACAAGAGCCAAGAAAAATATAAGGTACGTACCAAAGACTAATTACAAGGGACTCAGTAAGGACAGACTATATAACTTTCATGTATGTAAAGCATAAAGTGTATATTTAAGATTGTTATTAATAATTGGGTAGTTTATAAGAAAGATTGGGGCAAATCTGAGTATGATATGATTTTAAAAAGTAAAATAATTTAGGAATAGCTAAAAAGAATAATTATCTTATGCAAATGAGGTGAAAGGAAAAACCAACACAGAGGAATTAGATGAGAGAGGAGAGCTGATAGTTCTGGAACCCTACTTTCCTCGGAAATGGGTTCAAATGAGAACAGTACATACATGTATACATACATACATACATATGCATATGTGTATATGTATAAAAGTTTTCTAAATTCAGAAAAAAATAAAATGCTAAGGGGATAGGGAGGAGGGAGAGAATAAAGGAGGAATCTTTGGTGGGAGGGATGAGGGGATAGGCTAAAAGGGGGATATAGAAGGGTGTTCAGATTAATGGAAATGGGAGGATACAGAAGGATGGGGGTAGGTCAAGTAATAAGAGAGCAAGGGAGCAGATAGAAGTGAGGCTTTATTTATATGTGTGCATATGTATATGTATATATATGTGTGTGTGTGTATATACACATATATATATATATGAAAGCAAAGAAAAGATGGACAGCTCAGAACATAATTTATTTATATTCTTATATAGGCTTTCTTGAAATGGAAATTTATTGCAGTATATTTAGAATCCTCCCTCACATTCTACTGTGCTCTGGCAATGCTTTTTTTTCTTTTCTTATTTTGTATTATTTTAGTTTTACTCTGTTTCTTTTTCTTTTCTTATTTTCTATTTAAGTTTAAAATTTTTAAAAATTTAAAAAATATATTTTTTGAATTTTTAATCTGGTCTCAGGCTCCTTATGTTTCATCTTAAATACCTTTGCTATTCACTAATACTTTCCCTTCTTAAGTAACTCACTTTTTCTATTTTGGTGACACAAGAAAAAGAAAATTTTCATGTGTGCTAGTTGTGTGCATTCCCCTTGAGCACTTCTTTAATGGGGATACACCGGAAAGGACATTAGTGATATATCTTGAGACGATAATTAACTGTCACAGCAGAACAACAAGGTATCACTCCAGGGCTCTCTTCCAGTCTCAGAACAGAGCATGTCTAATGAAGAATCTGGAGTCAACAGTTGATAGTTGTTGAAATGACAATTATCTTAAGAGCGCAGTTACAATCTTCTCCAGGTGGACAAGCCTTACATGATAAGGTGACCATAAAAAAAGAGGATGGGCAAAGAAGTGGGAGAACAGAATGTCCTCAGCAGTGAGAGAAATACCCTTTTAGTTTCTTTGGAACCACTTGGAAAGGTAGAGTTCCTAGAGTTCAAATAAGCAACAATAAAAAGGTTCAAAGATCAGTTTCTATAAAATAGGGCTTCACCAAAGGCTTGTCATTGACTGACGGACAAACACTAATAAGGGTGCAGAATACTTGCCAATAACGGAAACAAGATGGAGGTAAGATTCATCCCTTTCCTCTTTACCAGCTACTCCACATTCAAAAAAGGGCTCACAGCTCACGTTTATAGAGTGCCTTTATAAAACACATTACTTCAGACAACCTCACACATTAAGCAGTGTAAGTATTTTCACTATTTTACAGATGATGAAACTGAGGTCCTGAGAAGTAAAGTCAGTAAAGTAACTTGCTCAGGGGCACATAGATCCAGAATTCAAACTACCTCCAAATCCAATATGATTTTCAATACATCTTGTTACTTTCCCAGGAGGATGTTCCAGTGACATCAACTTGCACAATGAAGATGGGCAATGGATAGACCTTTTCTCTAAAAGATACACTTGGGAACTGGGTGCTACTCAAGCAGCTGAAAATAGGTTGCACTTGAGGTAAACAATGTACCAGGTTTTCCTTTGTGTGAATGAAAAGATCTACATATTGGAATTTTACCATGGATAAAAAAATTACTTTTAAATAAAATGTTTCTTCGCATTTTGAATTGCAGTACTATTCTTCCCAATAATGAGGAAGTCAACATTTTTATTTATCTAACAAAATAATGGCAAGAAAGTAAGAGCAAATGGAGATATGGAGTCATTAAGTTGTCCCCTAAGAGCCTCCTCAGATGTGGTGACGATGTTAGTGATGCAGATACTCCCAGTGATAAAATCATAGACATTCTAAAGCATCAAAATAAGGATAATTGAATAACGTGAAAAAGTAACTCAATCTATCAACAAGAATTCATTAAATGTCTACCATGTGCCAGAATTGTGGTAGGAATTGAGGATAAAACATACGCTCAATTCAGTTTAGTAAATTTTTATTAACCACATATAATGTCAAGATACCCAAAGAAAGGGCATGATGGAATATATATAGGAGGATACGGGCAAGAGTCACTCTTTTATTCTAGGTTTTCTTTTGGTGGAGGGAGGAACGCAAGGCAATCATGGTTAAGTGACTTGCCCAAGGTCACACAGCTAGTAAGTGTCAAGTATCTGAGACTGGATTTGAACTCAGGTCCTCCTGACTCCAGGGCCCATGCACTATTCACTGTACCACCTAGCTGCCCCAAGAGTCACTCAGTGAAAAAAGCATAAAAGCATTTTGATCTGTACCACTACATGAAGTAGCCATATCAGTCCATTGAATTCCCTGAGTCTATAATGTCCTAAACTGTGGTGTCCTGAACTGAACACAAAACTCCAGGTATATTATAGCCAAATTGTATTAATTTACTACCTTCCATCGTCATACCCATGAGTTCTATTGAGCTTACCGTTCAAAACATGCAAATAGCAACAACAAACACTGATGTTTCTTAGGTAAATTTGTACAAGACTTGTGGGTATCATTGGCAAGGAAAAAAGAATTCCTTTTTTCATATAAAGGTCTTCTGGAGTAAAAGAAAGACAGTGCTGGGGAAACTGAGATCCTTAAGATCCTGCCATGTCTTTGTTACTTCTGAAATTTGATTCTGGGCTTGGGTTCATTTTGCCTCCCCCACACTGGTACCTTTCTTTTCTTGATTCTAGACATCATTACCTTGTGCTTTATAGAGGAGTGTAGAATAAGAGTTGGCTTTAAATAGCAGGGACAATTCATGCATCAGCAACAAGCATTTCCAACTCCGATAGGAGTTCTGGGATGAAGGGCTACTATTCCTCAAAGAAGGAACTGGTTCTAATCTCTCCCTACTCCTTTCTCCTCCCCCAGTCTTATCTTTCCCACTGCCCATAGATGAAGAACCTAGGTACTCACTGGAGTGTCTCAAGCTTTAATCCTCCTATGTGCCTCAAAAGGTGCTGACCCCCTTGTCTGCCTACTCTTCACCCTGGCTGGTAATTGGCTTTGCAAGATGGGAACATAGCTTTTTTCAGATGCTTTGACTACTCCAGTTCCTATGATTGTTGACATCTCCTGGGAGGCAGCAGGATTGGATCTGGAGCCTGCTGCTGTTACTTACATGTCTTTCTTGGTTTTTCTGAAGCCCTCCTGCTCATCATTTTTTTAGTGAACTATAGTATTCCTGAGTTTGAATTCTATCTTTATTCTTTATTGCCTGTATGACCTTAAGGGCAGGTCACTGGGCCAGAGCAGGACACGGTTTTCTCATCTGTAAGAAGATGAAGTTGGATTAACATTTCTCTTCTAGCTTTAAATCTGACCCGATGATTTCAGAACCTCAATTTCCTCATCTCTAAATGAGAGGGTTGGACTAAATTATATCTATGGTGCCTAAGGAGAGAGAGGGAGAGGGAGAGAAGAGGGAAAGAGAGGGGGAGAGGGGGAGAGGGGAAGAGACAGAGAGAGAGAGAGACAGAGACAGAGACAGAGAGAGACAGAAAGACAGAGACAGAGAGACAGAGACAGAGAGACAGACAGAGAGACAGAGACAGAGAGATGTATTTATGTATGTGAGTATTACAGCTCCGAAAACATGCAAGCTTTCAGTACTAGTTCAATAAACATAGTGACTTATTTGGTTATTTGTGCCTAGTCTGCATACACTGAAGTTTCCTATAAGGGTAAATGCTAGTACCCTAGAAACACAAAGACTTTCTGATACCAAATTCACCTTTTATGACTCCTTGGAGCTGCAGAAACTCAGAGAGAACAACCTGAAAGTGGAAAATTTCCCGAGCAACTATTGTTTGTACTTGTCAGTAGTTTCAAGCAAAATCCAGTCTCTTGAGAATCTTTTATCTAATCTGGAGTTACAGGTGGCTTCAGAGAGAAATAAGTATCTGTGTGCTTAGGGGAAACAAGTGTAATATATGCCTCGTGAAAACATCTAGTGAATTATGAGAAGACATGTTTTATTACAACACACCTTAATACAATAGTAAGGACCCGTAGGGCTTTAGAGGCATGTTAAGTATCAATTACTAGAACAAAAGTGAAAGATTTTTGTCTTCAGTCTTTACACATTATATTTTCTTTTGGAGATGTGGATAGAGATATATTTTATTTGTTGTTCATAGAAAACTGTTCTGTCAGAGGCCTCATTAACATTTAAGTACCAAATCTCTTGACAGTCTTTACTGCCATTCTGAGAAACTCAGTCAATTTGAAAGGAACTTTCTGAATAAATAATGAAAAGGTTGGAATTTTTTACTTGGTTATTTATCTGAGACTACTTGTGAGAAACTTACTGATGTCTCTCTGTCTCTTTCTTTGTCTCTCTCTGTCTTTGTCTCTCTCTGTCTCTGTCTCTCCCTTAACTTTTCAATTCTGTTCCCACTCATTCTAATTGTTTCTGGCCTTCTTCATTCTTTATCCTGTTTTCTTTCCATTATATTTATTTTTTTTTCTCTTTCCTTTATTTTCTTCATCTGTCATCTCATTTTCTTTCAACCAATTAGTGGGATTTATTGAGTCTTTGCGGAGGATGTCAAAGAAGAAAAAACTACCTTACCCAAAAGAAGGTACTGTCATATGGGAGAAAGATCTGAAATGATTAAACATAGTACAAGATGATGCATAACTAAAATCTAAAAATCAAATAGTATGAACTGGAAGTGACAAAAAAAGGTCAAAGTTCTTTCTTCCTAATCTGTAATTATGGGGAGGGTTTTGTTTTTTGTCTAAACCTGTGATTTATTCATTTAAGGATGTGATTTCTCATTGAGAAAACTCCCCCTGTTAATGCAAATCTGTAAATATTCTACACCTTATGGTCTTTTTTTAATGTTTACTTCTCTTTCGTACTTGTTTTTAGTTTTCAACATTCACTTTTACAAAATTTTGAGTTCTAAATTTTTTCCTCCTCTCTCTGCTCTTTCCTCCTCAAAAGAGCATGCAATCTGATATAGGCACATGTACAATCATATTAAACATATTTCCACATTAGTCATGTTGTAAAGAAGAATTAGAACCAAAGAACCAAAGAGGAAAACCATGAGAAAGGGGAGAGAGAGAGAGAGAGAGAGAGAGAGAGAGAGAGAGAGAGAGAGAGAGAGAGAGAGAGAGAATATGGTATGCTTGGATCTGTGTTCAGATTCCATGATTCTCTGGATACAGATAACATCTTTCATCACGAGTCTTTTGGAATTGTCTTAGATTCTTGCGTTGCTGAATTAAGTCTGTCAAAGTTGATCATTGCACAATGTTCTGTTTCTGCTCACTTCTCTCAGCATCAGTACATGTAAGTCTTCCTAGGTTTTTCTGAAGTCCAACTACTCATCATCTTTTATGGAACTAGAATTCCATTACATTCATATATCACAACTTGTTCAACCCTTTTTCCCAGCTGATGGGCATCCCCTCAATTTCCAATTCTTGGTCACCATGAAAAGAACTGCTATAAGTATTTTTGTACATTTGACTCCTTTTTCCATTTTCTGGGAATACAGACCAAGGAGTGAAATTCCAGGTCAAAGGGTATGCACAATTTTATAGCCTTTGGGCATACTTCCAAAATGCTCTCCAGAATGGTAGGATTAGTTCACAACTCCACCAACAATGAATTAGTGTTCAATTTTCCCACATCTTCCCCAACATTTGTCATTTTTCTATTTTGTCATGTTAGCCAACCTGATAGGTGTGATGTGGTATCTCAGAGTTGTTTTAGTTTGCATTTCTCTAATCAATAGTTATTTTGAGGGTTTTTTTCTACATGACTAGAGATAGCTTTAATTTCTTCATCTAAAAACTGCTACAGCTTATAATCATAAGAGAACTGAGATAGTAAATGACCAGGAACACCCTGGAAGTACATGTCTGAAGCAATATTTAAACCAAGGCATCTTAGACTCCAAGCTCTCCAGCAAACCATTATGCAAGGATTCCACTCCACTATTTCACTATGAACTACATGAGAAATGAACAGATGAACTCATTCTAATTTTCATCCTCCATATTTTGACGGTGCTAGTTGTATATATTTGGGGTTGCCTAAGTAATTAGGCTGTTAGAAGGCTCCTAGAATGCTTCCTTCATCCCAGATGAGGACTGGTTAGCAAGAAGGGTGAAAATGGGATGCTACCTTGCACTGTGATTGCCTGAGAATCATCAAACTAGAGGACCAGAGACTAGAGGAAAGTGGATGACGTTGCAGTCTTTGTGGGTGTTCATGGAGGACTAGCACCTATACTGTGAGGCTTTGCTGAGCTCTTTTCAGGGTTGTTCATCCATCAGGTAACTGAGAGGCTTCCCACCTGTCAGTGAGTTGGGGTGGGGGGAGTATACACCCCAGGCATGTGAAGTCTTCATCCAGTGGAGCGGGTAGTTGAGAAAAATTTGTTGCCATGGCCATTGCAATGGCTGATGCAGACAACATGGAACACTTAGAGCATGGTCAGACATTGAAGACTCCAAGGTCATCCGCTGCATCCCAGGCCACCACTGGGCTTGAATGACTCTGGAAGAGAGAGTGAGGCTGATGACTTCGTGCAAGTCTGCCTCACTTAAATCCAATTCATGCACAAGCAAGATATTACCCCGTAATGTCACTGGTCCTCTTCAAAAATGAAAGACAAACAACAAACTATAACATGCGTCCTGGTAGAATTATTTAATTCTTTTGTAAAGACTGTACTGGCTACGGGAGGAGAAATAGGGAGGATGATTCTTTTCCCAAGGTGGATGGTATAACTGAAACCTTGTAACTGATTTCCATTATCCACCTATGTGATATTAGTTTACAGGCATGGGACTGATTTGATTGTGTGACTTAAATAAAATACTCTTCCATCTTGGTGGTTATACCCTTTCAAGTATTAGAAATCATCTAAGAAATGTCCTGCATGGGAACGTTTAGCAGTGTTCTTTCTCTTGGTGTCAAACAGAAATAGCTTAGCAGTATATAGACTATCTCCTAGCCTCTGAATGGAGTTGAGGGGTTTATCAGGTTAGAAGACAGAATACATTCCATTGCAAAGCAGCCAAAATATAACTCTTCTTTTTAAGTGTTAAGAGCCCAAGTGCTTTTAATTATGCAAACATATGAACAGAGATGCAATCCTTCCATCTATTTCTTCATTAGTTTTTCATATTCCTAGCACCTAGAACCTCCTAAGACTTATTTAATTAGTAATCCTAACTACATTCATAGAAATTGCCACTTTTCTACTAGAGTATTGTTTCCCTATAATTTCTATACAATTCAGAAGCTACTAGGATTTTTAGTATCTCTAGTAATAATTTAAAATTTTAATTAATCTTAGGTAGCATTAAGAGAGTCACAGTGTCATGAACTAAAGATGTCATAATCTTACCCCTCTCTTCCATAATCAGACCACTGCTGGAATATTATAATCATCCCTGGGTGCCATATTTTAGGGAAGAAATTGATTATCTGGAGAGGATCCAGAAGAGGGAAGCCAAGAGTATAAGGAGCCTAAATTTTGTGCCATAATGATTTACATATGGACCTTCAGCATCATCCCTTTCCTGTTTTTCTGTTTCCTTTTCTTCTACATTCTTCCATTAGATTATTAGCCCCTCAAGGGCAGGGACTTTCTTTTTTTATTTTTTCTTTCTTTGTTTCTTTTCTTTTTCTTTCTTTCTTTCTTTCTTTCTTTCTTTCTTTCTTTCTTTCTTTCTTTCTTTCTTTCTTTCTTTCTTTCTTTCTTTCTTTCTTTCTTTCTTTCTTTCTTTCTTTCTTTCTTTCTTTCTTTCTTTTTGTATCACCAATGCTTATCATAGTGCCCATAATAGGTATTTAACAAATATGTATTATATTGTACTGTGTTGTATTGTATAGTCAAAGGTTTGACTTTACACCAAATACCAGTTATACAAAGACTATTTATTACATATAGTAAATAGTAAACAAATCTATTTATCCAAACTGATAGCAAACAGAAATCTGGGAAGTTATACAAATTAGATTATGTTAGGTAATACACAGAATAAATGAGTTCTCCCATTGGAGTGAAATAACTCCACTAAAGTGACAGCCCCAGATCTCATCCAAAGGGTAATTCCATAAAGTCTCTAGCAGAGTAATGTAAGAATAGGCATACAGCCAAGGCACTGGTTCCTCAACATATCAGTTTCTTCAAGTCTTTCTTTCCTTTCATGGACCCTTCTCTGAAAAGAACCCAGACCTCTGTATCTCCTCTCTTGAGTTGGAAGTCAGAAGCCTGTTCTCTCCTAAGAGGTCACCAACTCTACCCTTACCCTGGCACAGTGCACTGAGTCATCATGGACTGAGGTCCCACTTACCAATTCAATTAGTAGAAGGAGAAAAATCCACAAGGGACAGGAATACTTCCTCTACTGATCTGGGGGCGATAAGTGGAAGAAAGGACATTGTCATTAAATTTCACTAAATTATGTATGAATGCATTAGGTTGTATTTGGTTCTGTCCCTCAATCATTTAATTACTATTCCTAAAAACAAAATTGCCACTTTTCTACTGGAGAGTAGTTTGCATATAATTCAGAAGTGTCTAGGTTTTCAGGGGATTCTATTAATAATTCAAAATCTTAATTAATCTTAGGTGGCATTAAAAGAGCATAAGGGGCCTGAAATTCATGCCAGAATAGAATCAATTGAAGGAACTTCTTTTTAGGATAAAAAAGAAAAAAGAAAAACATTGAAAGGGGAAAGAGGCAGAAGAAGGAAATGATTTTCTATTTAATAGAAAATACTGTTTTCTAGTATTTGGAAGGCTACTTATCACCTTGAAGAGGATTAGACTTTTTAGTCTCTAGTATAGACTCAATGAGCTTTTAGAAATAGATGTTTATTTATGTGCCAGGTCACTCTATTTCCATTCAATCCAGCCATTCGCCAAAGATTTCTTAAGTGCCTACTATTTGTTCCATATTGATTAACCAAGATGATTGGTCCTAACACGATGCTCTCACTGATTACTTGTTTCAGTAGAGAAGCCTGGGCCTTGTTCATAACAACGTTGATTCAGTCAACCAAGAGATTTGGACCCTGTGTAATTAGTGAGGTGAGGGCATGGTATGTGTATATGATGGAGGAAGGATTCTGCTTCAAGTCTGTGTTGAACAAGACAGCTTGTGGTGACTGTTTCAATTTGATGTTCTACCATTACATGAAAATTTCAAATTATTTTTAAACAGCCCCCTTCTGCTAATAGTATAAGGCTTCAAATCACTTCTGGCTTCCAAGTGAGTTCCTATACGTCCTGTGGAGCTTTGTTCTCTACCCAATGCCATCATCCATGAGTATGATTGATTCTCCTATGTTTGTCTGTTGAATCAGAACAAACACTGATCTTATCAACGATTTAAGTAGCAGACATGTTAAAGGGGGTGCACAAGAATTTTTCTTATCAGTTTTTTCAGCAAGGAAAATGGCTCTTGGGGAAAATATTTTACAGCAAAAAAAATGAATTTGTAGTTATGCTTTATTCATTTTTTAAATCCTTGCAATTTTTCCTCTTACTGTTATTACAAATTCAGACAAGTGTAAACCCACAACCAGATTTGGAGGAAAATAAAGTCTAGAAGTTGAATTTTCTTTTTCAATTTAGATTTTATATGTAATTTCTCAGTAAAGGTCAAAGTTAATAGACAAGACCATCATTCATCCTGATCAAGAATTATATTTGGTAGAAACCAAAGCCACCATGACCAACCAAAAACTGAAATTTCATGTATCAATGACTGCATTGGTAATTTGCACAGACCTAGGCAAGACTTGCCTCATTTATATTATTTCTCCCCATACATCATAAGATCATAGAACCCAGTGAGACTAGCATCTCTAGACACATAGATCCTTGAAATATTGCCTCCACCTAGCATGACTTCTGACTGTGCAAGCTGGGAGCAAATAGTGCTAATTTAACAGCCCTAAGAGTGCTTAGTAATGCACAGACAATATGGCAGGGTGGATAGAATGCTGGCCTTAAAGGCTAAAAAGATTTTGGCTCAAGGCCTGACCTTGCCATACCAAGCTGACTGGGTGAGCCTAAGCAAGGATTACTTTAACTTCTCAGTGCCTGAAGCCTAGCTAGCACTTCTTAGTGCAATGTGATCAGAAGTCCAATCTAGAAAGGAAGAAAGAAAGAAAGAAAGAAAGAAAGAAAGAAAGAAAGAAAGAAAGAAAGAAAGAAAGAAAGAAAGAAAGAAAGAAAGAAAGAAAGAAAGAAAGAAAGAAAGAAAGAAAGAAAGAAAGAAAGAAAGAAAGAAAGAAAGAAAGAAAGAAAGAAAGAAAGAAAGAAAGAAAGAAAGAAAGAGAAAATTTAAAACTTTGTAATCTTAAAATGCATAGCTGCTTTTCATATACAGAAAGAACTGCTGTTTGGAAACTATCCAAGTAGGAGGGAAAGGGGAAAGTGAAAGAATACCTGGAGGATGTCAATCGTTAGCCTCAGGAGCAATAATCGCCTTTAGAATAGAGGTTCCTAACCCCATTTTAAACTTTCACTCTGAACTAGACACCTGGCTAATGTCTCCTTTCCCCATAATTCCACTTGAGATTAGATTTATGCTCAAGGAAAATAGAACAAGCTTACCTGCATCGCATTGTGATGGAGAGCAAGATTGGGTCTAGGTGAAGAAAAGTTGGCTATGGCTTTTACGATTACTTCACCACAGATTATGGAGTGCTGATAGGATGCTAAGTATTGAACAGAACATGGAAAGTCTGTTGCCACTGTATGTTCATGAGTTAAAATGATGAAATAAATAATAAGAGAAAAAAACATGAATGCAAATATCAGGAGGGGTCCCTTTGGGTGACCAGTTTTGTTGTCTGTTTATTTTTTTGACAAGTAGCAGCACCATTTCCTATTTAATAACCTACATTTCTATGTCCAATTATCCCAGCACCTCAACTACTTTCTGGTTGCAAATGAAACATTATTTGAAGTCACACTAACTGTCTGGAGCCTCTTTCAGAGTGAGTTGTCTTTCATCCCTGTTAAGTAGAATGAGTTGAAGAAGTAACAAAAATAATGATAATACATCTTCTAAGTATGTCTTAGATTTTATTTCCAAACTAAATAATGAAGCTAACCAGGACACTTTTCAGTAGGGGAGTCCAACTGAAACAGAACCAGTCAATGGGCTGCCAGGTGGACACCTCTCCTCTTCATTACTTTTCCCTGTAGCCAGGGAAGGGCAGCCCTTTTTTTCTGAGGAATGCCACGGGCAAATAACAAGCAAACTAGATAATGAGGGAAGGGAAGGGAACACGCATTTCTTAAATACCTACCATATGCCAGGCACTGTGTTAAGTGCTTTACAAATATCTGATGTCATTAATGATTTGCCCAAGGTCATGCAGTGATAAAGCTAGAAATAGAATACAGATCCCTGGCTTTTCCCAAATATCAGCTCAAACCTGTTTTCTGGCTTCCCTTTAATTCTAGTGCTTTCCCTCTGTGAATTATATTTTACTTTTTCCAAGAATGAAGAAAGGATAAAGATTATGATTAAGTACATGAGAGTAAACAGAAATAATGGAAGGAAACAAGCCAGAACTGTGCTAAGCACTTTATAGACATCTCATTTGATACTTGCAACAAGCCTGGAATGGCAGCTAGGTAGTGCAGTGGATAGAGTGGGCCTAGAGTCTGAAAGACCTTGGTCCATATCTAGCCTCAGACACTTACTAGCTGTGTGATCCTGGGCAAGTCACGTAACCCTGTTTGCCTGTTTCCTCATCTATATATGAAGTGGAGAAGGAAAATGGCAAGCCACTCCACTATCATTGCAAAGAAAACCTTAAATGGGATCATGAAGAGTTGGACACATCTGAAATGACTGAATAACAACCCTGGAAGGTAGGTATTATTGTTACACTTGAGGAAACTGAGGCTGAGGTGAAATGACTTACTGGGGATACACAGCTAGCAAGCCACTAAGGTTAAATTTAAACCCAAGTCTTCCGAATGCCAGGCCTAGCAATCCAACCACTGTGCCACCTACTTGCCTAACAGAGATCAGTTTATTTGCAAAACCACTTTGGGTTTCAAATATAATAAATACCTGACATTTGTTCAGCCCTTTCAAATTTTTGAAGTGCTTTCACAACTCATTCAGTTCTCACTTAAAATAGGTAAGAATACTTATCCCTTTTATACAGATAGAAAACAAGGTGCCATATGGGTTGGTTGATCTACCCAAGGTCATACAGAGGTAGAGCTAGAAGTAGAATACTGAACCCTAGCTTCTCTCAAGTGTCAGCTCAAATCCCTTTCCTCATCCCTCCTTAATGCTGGTGCCTTCCCTCTGGTAGTTATGTCCGATTTATTCTATATGTATTTTGATTGAACATAGCCATTTGCATATCATCTCCCCCATTGGACTGTGAGCTCCTTAAGAGCAAGGATTGTTTTTGCCTTTCTTTGTATAATCTGAGTTTATACACTGCCTGGTACACAGCAGATGCTTAATAAAAGCTTACTAACTTGACCTTGTTAATTCATAGCCTAGTGACCATTCCCTTTAGCCCCATGCTACCTTGACTTTCCTCAGAAAGGGTTAAAGTCAGATTTCAAGACTAAAAATGTTGCTTGATCCTCACATAGTATCCACTGGTCAGTCGAAGAATCTGCCATTAAATACACTGTAGCAAATATTCTCCACTTTCCTACAGATATTCAAGTTTCAAGTGTGAGGTCGATTTTTACCTTGTAATTTTCTCCAGCGGTTATTTTTTATAGATGAATGGATTGGTTGGAATGGGGATAATAGCTGAATGGGAACTGTGCCAAGGAGTAATTCCCTATTACATTAAAATCAGTGAATGGGGTAACCGTCTCGGTGAAGTGGTGGCCATAATAATATATGGCTAGATACTTATTACAGAACTCTTGTCTGTTTCACTATTCTACTCAACTTGAATAATGATGTTGATGATGATGATGAATGACATTTAAACAGCACTTTAAGATCTGCAAGGGGTTTGACATATAGGTGCTATTATCTTCCCATTTTACAGATTAGCAAGCCAAAAGGTAGAGTAATTATGACTTGCCCAGGGTCATATAACTAGTATTTGAAACCGTATTTAAACTCAAGTTTTCCTGAGTTCAAATGCAACAGCCTGTCCACTTCACTAGACTGCAGCAATTACAGCCTTTCTGCTGTAGATTAGACAACTTTATGTCTCGAGTGGCACAGATCCAGTATGTACTCTAGGTCGAGTGGTAAATTCTAAAGATCGTTTCCAACCCCATTCGGCAATTCTGGGAGAAAACTTGGCACATCAAGGATGTTTGGTTTCAGAAAACCAGCTATCATAAAGGTCTTATCTGCCTTCAGTAGTTTATGAAGCTAATATTTTAATAGGGAGATTAGGAACTGAGCTTATATAAATAATAGCAGAGGCCAGGGCAAATCCACCATTCTGTTAAGTAAACACCTTCCCACATTTTTCCTCATTTCCTCAAATTGATGGATGGTAGAAGCAGGGGGGTAATTCTGGGAGTGGGGGGAGACTGCTTAAAAGGTCAAATTGTGTTAAATTACTCATTTGCTTCACAATTCTACCATTAACATTTACAAACTAATTTTTTTTTTTTATGAAGTTTGGCTATCTGCCATCTGGTCCCCATAAATCAGCTGTGTAGTCTTTGCTATTATGAGAGTTTCATCTCTTGGACTCTCCAAGTCACTCAGGGACTCGTTTGTCCAGGATGTGGTGAATGAGGATGGAAGTGTAGGTTATTTGAAGGATTTGACTATGCATACAAAATGAAGTGGAAGATTGGGTGATGCTATGTGATAACAGACAGAGAACTGGACTTAGAGTTCTGGATCCTAGCTGCTTACTTCCTTAGTGCCACCAAACAACTTTTTAAAACTATAACTTATGAAAAAGGTATTAATGTGCATTGGTAGAGGAAATGCCTCACTGGAAGTTCTCAATGCTTATGGAGTCATGGATCTAGGAAAATCTTACATATATCTATGCATACTACATTAGTATATATATATATATATATATATGCGCGTGTGTATATGTATATATGTGTATATATGTATATGTGTGTATGTATATATGTACACACAGTATACATATATAAATATATTTATATTTTACAATATATCATGTTTATTATATGTGTGTATAAAATTATATATACATATGTACATACACATATATATGCATAGCCAAAAAATCAACTTGTCCAAAGAATACAGCAAATAACAATGTTGATGATGATTTTGTTTATTTCTTTTTTATTTCTCTTTTGGGATTTTTTTTGTTTGAGTTATCTAAATATTATTGTTCCAATTATCCACTTGATATAGGTAGTCACAGTTTTTAGCTATGTGAGGCTGAGGTGAAGTAGGAAGAGATCTAGGTGACATAGTGCAGAGGGATGCTGCCTTCAGCCCTATAGCAAACCAAATATGTAAATTGGGAAATGTTTAACAAAACAAATAAAAATATAATACAACATAGATAATGTTAATTTGTGGTTTTCTAAGTCAATATACTGTCATTTCTGTCTGTGTTTGATATCACTGATTTAGTAAACTGAGTTCTCAAGTCAGAAATGTCTGATTTCAAATCCTATCATTTACTAGCTATATGACCCTGGGCAAGTAACTTCCTATCATTCAGCTTCATTTACTCAACTATCAAATGGAGATAACAGTTTTAAACTTATAGGTTTGTGACAAAAATGAGATAATGTACTTGTAAAATGTGTTTTGCAAACATTAAAGCACTATGTAAATGATATTTATTATTACTCAAATTTAAAAATAAAAAAAGGTTTACTGAATTATCTGGATTAATTTAATGGAATTATTTACTCTCTAGAGAGGTTACTAAACTCAGGAGGGGCTAATAAATAAATAAGACTATATGGGCCAACAAAAACATACTGGATTTGGCATCATAAGACCTGAGTTCAAATGCCTTCTCTGATGCCAACTAGCTTTTATGAACATGGACCTTAATCACCTCTTCTGTAAAATGAGGGGGTTGTACTTATACTTTAAATCATTGTTCCTAAACACTTACAGCATCTTGTCTCCAGTAGGATCTGAGTGAAAGAGCCAAGTTTCCCAAACAGCCTGACCAATTCTCAGAGACTAATTCAGAGGCAGAGATCTAAAGGGAGAGACACCATCTGTGCAAAACAGCTCTGACCTAAACATGTAGAGTTTATACTGTGGCCACCTCATATTTCTGTCTAAGTTGTTAATGTATGAAAAGCCAGAATCACTGCCTTATTTTTCTTCCCTAGTCCTCTCTGGCCATATGTTGCACACATGTCGCATTGCTCAGTATACTTCCATGTTTCAACACTGGAATTTTGAGGTCCAAGAGGCAATGGTGGATATGAGAGGTCCTGCTTGAATTTGACTTTGTGAAACTCAAGAGCCAAACTCAAATTTCATTTCAATCATCCACCCATCTATCCATTCATCCTCCTATCCATCCATCCATCTGCCCATCCATTCATCAATACATCTACCTGTACATTTGTCCATCCACCAGTCCACCCATTTATCTATCCATCCAAAAGAATATTTACTACACATCTACTATACTTGCCAAGTACTTTGATAGGCTCTGTGGACACCAAGACAAAAATGAAACTTTGTCTTCAGGGAGCTTAGATTCTGCATCAGCAGGACTGAAGACATGATGGGAAAGGGAGAACGTTGGACTAGGAATGAAGAAAAACTGGAGACACTTGTTTTATTCACTGGTTACACGCACTGGGCAATTGAATTCATATCTCTGATCCCGTCTAAATGGCAGGTTTGGAGTAGAACAATGCTAAGGTCCTATGTTAAAATTCGGTTCTCTCTTTTGCTTTTCCCTCTCCTCACCACTTCTATCTAATCAAGGTCTGAGTTAATATCAGTCATATCTAGGACTTTGCACCTTCCACCATCACATACATGGGGGGAACAGAGGGTCAAGATACGCTTCTTCTACACAGCAGTCTGGAAACCACTATCTCTAACCATTCTAGCCTTCCACTAGCCAACAATCCCACAGGCTTAGAGGGAAGGGAAGCTCTCAGAAAGGGTAACTGAGCATAGTCACAGGGCAGGTGGGAGAGGGGATGTGCCACTCACTTCCTGTATGCTTGCACCTGAAGTCGGACCATCTTTCCTGAAGGTTGCGTGTGCCACTGAACCCCTCATATACTCCCTTTGTTTCAGGCTCCCAAGTTCCTAGTTATGAATCTACTGTAGCTTCTTCTCCCTATATGGTAATTCTCCCATCCATTTCCTCTTCTCTTTTCCCATCGCTGCTACCTAATGCTTCATTTCCCTAGATTAAGTTATTGCAATAGACTCTGAATACATCTTTAGTGTCCCCTTCTAATCAATCCCAGTATTTGAACCACTGTCAGACAGTTTCTCTGTGTAGAAATCTGTCTGTGATATGCATTTGCATAACAAACCTTTTCAGAGACTATTGACTATCAAGAAAAATCCACAGTCCTTTTTTCTGCGTTCAAGACTTTCCATATTCTAACTCCAATCTCACCTCTCCATCCTTATTTCTGTGAACTATACACTCTAGTCAAGCTGTATGATTTATTTTATTTGAAGACAGGCCCCATAGCCCATCCCCTCTGCCTGGAGTTGGACATGCTATTGCCCATCTCTGAAATGGGAGTGTCTGCATCTGCAATTCAATTTCTTCCCATTCAGTTGCTGTTTTCCTCAGGAAGCCTTCCCTGATTCCCACTTCGGAGTTCACCTAAAATTTTTCACCTCTTACACACTAAGCATGCATGATTTGAGATTCTAGTTCATTTAATAAGTCCCCTCCAAAATCTGACTCCCAAATAGGTGATAAGCTCCCTAAGGATGAGATTCAGGGCTTATTTAAGTTGTTTAGTCTCCCACACTCTCACCTAGTACAGCCCTCACACAGTGGGGCACCTCGACCCCTCACAGCTAAAAATTGTGTTTATCTGTGCCAAGTGGATCATTGATAATCTATAAAATGGTGAAATTGGATGAGATGACTCCTAAGGTCCCTTTTAGCTCTAAACTCATGAAACAGGACATGCTTCACCTTATACCTTTTGGCCTAAAATAATTTGGTTAAGATAATGTTGGGTAGAATGGAGGAATTGATAGCTGGTAGTAGTGGGAAAGACCCAAAGTAGGAACTGGTTCTTGTCCTGAGATCTGAAAGAAGTCAACAGTTCTAGGGAAAGGGAATGGGAGGAAAGCAGGGGAAAGAGGAAGGGAGGGAAAGGGAGGGGAAAGGAGGAGAAGGGTGGAAAACGGAGGCATTATAGGCATGGGGAACAGCCCGAAAATAGGTTTGGAGGTGAAAGAATGAAATTTCATGGATAAGGAGTGATGCACAGGCCAGTTTGACTGGAATTCAGATGGAGTGAAGGAAAATAATGTGTAATAATGTGTAATAATCCTAGAAAGATAGACTGGAACTAAATTGTGAAGAATTTTAAATGCTAAGCTAGGGGATTTGAATTTTTTTTAAGTGTTCTTGACCTGGTACCCCTGAACTTAGAGAGAGAAAGAGAGAGAGAGAGAGAGAGAGAGAGAGAGAGAGAATCAAGACTTAAAGATATCTCTGAAGTTGGGCAAATAGAGGTACTGAAGTGGTGCTGATTCAACAGAAATAGCAAATGAAACTCAGCAATGTCAGGCACCCACCCCCTTCCCCAGCCCTCACCCCTCAGATAAAATGTCAGTCTTAGACTGACTTTCCCACAACGAAATTAATGATTTAGACATGAAGGAGTAGATTCAGCATTTCCATAAACATCCTCTTCTGCAAGTCACTTGTAGCAGTGAGATCTCTGAATGTGTACATACATGTGTTTGTGCAAAAGAGCACAAGCACTTGCAATAGGGGGAGTGGGCTGTGTGCTGGTGGTGGTCATCACCATCGTGGTGGGGGGAGGTTAAGATGTTTTTCTTTAAGTCATTTAGCTGCTGGAAATTTAAGGGAAGCCACAAACTTCTAGTAAAACAAATAGGAAAAGAAAAATTAAGAATTATCTTAATGACCTGTGGTCATTTGTCAAAATAAAAGAAAAATCTCTACCACTGCTATTGCTACTACTACTACTAGCATCATTACTACCACCACTACTACTATTGTGTAGATATGTAATTTCATTAGTATATTGAATGCACTATGTGAAAACTCCCTTCATTGGTGCAGATCAATGGAATCCACAATTTAAGTCTTAAAATTGGTTTGCTTTTGCCATTCTGTTTGTTTTTCTTCTAAAATTTTACTCCCTGTTTAATCTTTCTATCATACATAAAATTGGGGCAGCCAGATTCTAATTGGATCACAATATACTAATATCTATTCCATTCATTTCCACCAATCAAATATTTCATTATACAGCATTTCTTTCAAAAATCACTTTCCAGTATTAGATGTGGGAGGCACTATTGACTGAGAAGTTTAGTCAAGGCACATAGACTACAAATGTCTGGGGCCCCCCTCGGAGGTCAAATGTTAAAAGGTTAGGTTTTCTCTTGTATATCTCCTTCAGGTCCCAGGGCGGCCCCAAGTGAAACACTCCTGGAGAGAGAGAGAGCAGAGCATTCTTTGACTGGCCTGAATTGTTAACATTTGTTCTAAATCTAACAAATGCTCTTAGCTAGGTTCATAAACACAGTTTCTGAATATCCTCTGAAGCCATAACTGCGGTGTTTAGCAATTTCAGCGAAATTAGCCTGGTCCCACTGGTGTGGGAGTCTGTGCAAGGATGGGAGCCCTGCTGATGTTTTCTTCATGGCTTTCACTATCAACAAGGGAAAACATTCTGCAGGGATTTTCTTCTGTTTTGTTTCTCACCTTCTCCAAGAGGGAGGCACAGATCTAATTCTGGTAAAGAAGCTTGCAGGGTGGAGTTGAAAACCCTTAAGTGGCATCTCTTCAAAGCCCTCGTGACTATATGCATCAAAAGTGTACGAGCATTTCAAACGAGAACCTAAGAAAAATCAGAAAGAAGTAGGTGTGGAAATAAGAGGCTTCCAAAGAGACTAGATCTCCTGGGTTAACAGCCTATACATGCATGCATGAACAGACATATAGACACACATATAAATTCACATACATATACACACATACAGACATGATAACATATATCCATATCTACATACATAATTATAAAATTACAATCTTACATGTCCTATTAAGGAAAGTTACCAAAGCTTTAAAGATAAATAAATGATGATAGATAATAGACAGATGATAGGTAAAGAAAGAGAAGTATGTGTGTATATATATATATATAGATAAATATAAACATAGATATACCATTCTGGGGAATAAAAAAAACCTCAGTGTGCATATAACATACGTGTATAAGGATTTTTCCCCCCAGATTTTTTTCTTAAGGTTATTTGGTACCTCTCTGGAACTCAGAAGGAAAATTCCATATGTGTTGGCTTTCTATTGTGTGCTTTATGATGAACAATAACCATCAGATAATTGGACTGAATCTACAAAACAATTCAGAGAATAACTTAAAATTTCAAAGAAGTTTATACTGTGAACACAGCTAGAAATAGCTAATGGGGAAGGTGTGAGTGGGGAGGTAAACAAAAAACAGAGTTTGGGGATCTGTTTAGGGTTGAGGGAGGGTGAGGAAAAGTCAGAAATTTTCTTGTAGCCTTCAGGGTAGAATGAGTTTGCTTTGCTATCTGGGACAAGAACACTTGGCCTCCATCTGCCCTAAATACTCAAAGAGAATGAAGCAGTAGATCTGGTCCCATGATGGCAGGAGTAAGAAGGAGCTCTGCCCACTGTGTTATTCCTGACCATTCTGCCCTGTCCTGGTGCCTTGTCCTGGAGCCAAGGAACAGAAGAACTTCAGAGGATCAAGAAAGGAGAGACACAGAAAACATAGGGGCTATGGAGGACAATGCAAAACATGAAATGAAAGCTATCTCATTTCAAATTCCAATAATCAGGGTGTAGTTGAGGTAAGACTAAGTTAGGAACTCTGCCCCCTACAACATTCTCTAGAAGGCAAGCGTTCCGCACTTTCCTAGGCCATGTGGCCCCTAGATAAAACGAGCCCCCAGAGCATCAGTCAATACATGAGCCTGGGAAAAATGGAACTGCCTCAGGCAATGGTGAGAATTCTGAGGCTGCCATTTAAAGTTGTTTGGTGGACTCACTAAAGGAAAATCCAGGACTAATTTCAAGTAATCACAGGCTTTCTACTGTAATAGCAGCTAAACCACCAAAATCTAGCCTGCTTCAGCAGCCCCAGAGTCCTTTCTTATTAGCCAAAGTACAGTGGAGAAGGGGAAGGTGACATAGGGGACTTGTCTTTACTCATCTGTGTAGAACACAAGGGAATGTTGATAATGACCTTATTTTTGAATAGAATTCCAGAAAGGGAGACCTTAAGAAGAATTCCCACTAGAAGAGGCAAGCAACGTTTATGTCCTCATGTGTAAAGACAAAAGAAGAACTAAGGCAGTCATTTGAATCAGTAGTGTCAAATACAAATGGAAACTGGGGGGAGAGGGGGTGAAAGGAGCACTAATCTGTTCATAAGGATCCTTGCATGCTACAACATTGACTTAGTTTTAAAATGTGATAGTATATATGTCTTATTATATTTTTATTTATTTTGTTAGCTATTTCCCACATGTGGCCAGCGGATAGTATATTTGGCACCTCTGATTTGTTTCAGGGAAAAGCATTTCCCTGGAAACTAAGGCTCTAGGTTAGACTCTGCTACTAACTAGTGTCACCTGGGGCAAACCACTTCTCTGGGTCTCAGTTTCCTATTCTTTAAAATGAATGAGTGTCCCTTTTCTGTTCTATCGAACTATAAATATTAAGAATTAAGGACAAAAAATACTTTGTGGTTGAAAAACAAGTGCCTTTGTCTCAGACAATCAATTTAAGGAAACCAATTATTTTGCCACTGTCAGGAATAAATAAGAAAGACAGGAATGCATAGAAAATGAACCAGAGCAGAGGTTATAGCTCTACCTAGTCCCTTTAATCCTGATCCAAGACCATTTGCATGGCAAAGAGGGGTATTATGGGGATTGAAAACCTACTCACCCTAGCTCCACACAATTTCTTTGTACTTTTGCTAAGTGGAGTCCCCAGTACAGTTATGAACAGAGTTGTTTGTCCTTCATTTGAAGAGAAGCATGACATCAGGAATGTGATGCTGTGACAAGCAAGTGAATTGGATATAAGTGAGGCAAGTGCTGTATAAAGTCACCAGTCTCACTTTCTCCTCCAGAATCATCTGGATCTTGTGGCAAGATATAGATCAGGACAACTGGAGATGGCCCTAGATACAGTGAGGGACCCTGGCCTTTTAAGCTAAGGTCTTTAACAGGTCTCAATTTGACTGAGGCAACACTCATTCAGTGATTAAGGTTGGGTAAGAAATGAGGCAGAGAATGGCCTCTTTCATCTAGTCAAAAAAAAAAATTCTATGAGGGGAAGACCCTCAGGGTTTCTGGGCAAAACAGCAATAATTGCTGTTTACATGAACTCTGAGCCAATCAGGGCCCAAAAAGTGACCAAGTGGCCTGAGACCTATTCTTGGCCATTCAATGAGAAGCAGAGTTATTTGGATTTAAGGCATGGTCCTTAAAAATAAATCTAGCCCATAAACCCGAAGATATCTTGTGAGATTTCGGCAATCAAAATTTATATTCCTTTAGGCAGTACACTTACAGGTAAGGGTATGATATCCTATGTGGACAGAGGAAAGAGAAAGAAAGAAAGAAAAAGAAAAAAAGGAAGGAAGGAAGGAAGGAAGGAAGGAAGGAAGGAAGGAAGGAAGGAAGGAAGGAAGGAAGGAAGGAAGGAAGGAAGGAAGGAAGGAAGGAAGGAAGGAAGGAAGGAAGCTGTGTTGCCCAACTGACCACTTCCAGGTGGGTCCCCAATGGGGCACCTCTACTCACAAAGGTTGCTTTTCCTTAGTTCTCAAAGAGGACCACAACAGCATAGAAGTGATGTCATGACATGCAAGTGAATTGGATTTAAGTGAGGGAGAGCTGTGCAACATCACCAGCTTCACTTTGTCCTCCACAGCTGACCAGGTCAAATGGCAAGACATAGATCAGGACAACTGGAGATGGTCCTCATGACCAGTTTATGACAAGGAAGAAATGGGGATTTTCTAGCCCTATGTCAAATAGAAGCCTGGAATTAGGGGGCCCAGGCACAGCTAAAGGAGTTCAATTCAAAGGTGACATTTTAAAATTCATTAGAGCCTCTCTAGCTAATTGTTTGGTTGGGGTGGGGGTGGGGGTATGTACCTCTGTGTGTGACTGAGGCGGTGTAGAAGAGTAGATCACAGAAAGTGGGTAGAATGAGGAACTGAATGGTATTAGGATGCTTGAGTGAGAGTCAGTGTGAATGTTGAAGTCTCCTAGTATAAGGCAGGAGATGAGAGGAGAGAAAAATTGTGATCAAAGTACTGAACTCATAGGGAAAGGAAAGGAAGTGGCTTGGATGTCTGTAGAAAACAGCAGAACTTTGAATGGGTGGTGGATATGAATGGCATAAATCTCAAAGGAGAAGAGGTTACTGAGTAATGAAGATAAGGAGAGAATCCTCCCTACCTTGACTAGTAAGCAATCAATGCTGGAAAGAGTGGCCAGAGAGGCTATATCATGGAGACAGGGGTTGCGAACAGAGTAGGGGGAGTGGACATGATGGAGCAGGGGAAGGATGGGGAAGTGAATCCAATTGCAGAGATTTCTAGAAGATGGAAGGAGTGGGGCAGGAGACAATTTAGGTTAAAGGAAGTGTGTTGCCTATAAAAGACATTCCAGAGGGCAGTGGAAGGACATTGGTTGGGACTTTGGAGTGGGCTGTGGGAATGGGGAATGAGGTTTTGTAATGGCAAATTAGGATCTTTTGCTGTTTTTATTTTAGGATAATCAAGAAGTACAATGCCTCTATTTGTTCCAGGATCAATGGCCATTTAGATTGTGAGGCCAAGGATCCTGAAAGGGCGGAGTGTGACTTTGAAAGTGGTGACTTGGCACAGCCCTCCCTCACTTAAATCCAATTCACTTATAGCGATGGCAAGATGGTAAGATCTTTTGCTGTTTTGGCTTTAGTATAAAGTGCCTCGGATTGAAAATATGTGATTGAAGATTTTCCCCACCCATGAATGGGTCTGCCCAATAAGGGGAGTTTGATTAGAGAAGGTTTGTAGAAAGGCCCACACCTTTTGTTAATGAGGCACTGGTTCTCCAGGGTTGTGATGCCCTCTGGCTCTAAAAAATGTACAAAATACTCTGAGGGTGATGTTTCACTTAGGAACTTACTGACTGGAAGTGTTTGTTTGACCAGAGGAGATTCCTGGACCCAGAATCTGCTAAAGAGCCCTGTCCCCTTTGAAAACCCAGATGTTGGTGTTTCCTTCTCTGGTAACTATGGTGTCAGACAGTTGGATCTGTCTGTTAATTTGTGGTATATATATTAATTATGGTTAGACAATTGGAAGCTATGTCTGTTGATCTTTGATTTCTCTGTATTTTCTCTGAAGTTCAAGGTGCTGACTTTTTCCCCTTGAAATAAGTGAATGATACATGTGCTTGATTAAAGTGATTGATGACCCATCAAAAGGTGCCTTTTCTTTTATAAATGCAGATCTAAGAACCTGTGATAGCAGGCCCCCTGTGTCTATTGAAGTGCTTACTGTTACAGGTTTGAATGATAACCTATAGGGGTTCAGAATCACTGGGACGTAAAGGGCATGACCAGGTGTAAGAATATTCATCATTGAGTGGAAGGTTCCTCTCTTTCTCCCAGGAGAGGCTGGAGATGAAGCAGAAGACAGACACAACACAAGAGGAGAGGGTACTCAGATGAGGGGCCCGTTTCTCTAGGAAACTGAAGGACTGAAGTCAGAGAAAGTTGCTCCTCCTTTTCTTTGTGTGGGAGGCTATCCCCATCTTTGGCAGAAGATGAGGCTGACAGCAGAGAGGAGAAGTTGCCTTGCTCTGGCGAAGATGGAAATCATGTTGTGAGCCTCTAGCAGTCTTTCCTCAGGGGACATGAACTAGGAGATGAAAGGCACTCTGTTTCAGAGGAAGGTTTGTCATAACTTGTAGTTGAATACACTTCTGTGTTTATATGGGAAAAACATCTTTGCCGGTTATTCTGCTGTGTGGTTTAATTAAATGTCTTTTGCTTTGAACTAATGTATTCTCTGGTTGGTTAGTATAGAAACACATTGGGGAGATTCATGAGTTACAGTCTGAGGCCATGCTGACTTGTACTACAATATACTTTGAACTTGGGGTAGTCAAGAGGAGGGAGAAACGTAAAGTAGGGAATTCCAGTTACTCCATGTGGATAATGACTTCCATTTTTCTCTTTACTTTAGTACCTAAATGCTTTGCTGAAAAGTCCAGACAGTTTCATTTCAGACGCTCATTTCCTTTTCCCCACACTACCAGCCATTTTAACCGCACACCCTATGAAAATGCACAGGCCTTTTTCTAAAAGATTTTAGTGAAAGATTAAGGTTTTCTGAGGGAATGAAGTCCTAGAATGAAGGAAAGGGGGTTTCTGTGTGCTGGAAATTTTCTGCTTTCCTGTTTCAGCTGTCAAGCTTCGGACTTTAATAAGAACTGACCACAAGCCGAGAAGAGGGGGAGGGGAGGGGAAAAAAAGCAAGACGCACACACACACTCAGAGACAGAGATGGACCCACAGAGAGCCAGACACATACACAGAGACAAACACACAGAAAGAGATAGAGAAAGAGAAAGAGACAGAAGGGAGAGACACATACACACAGAGACCGAGAGATGGACACACAGAGATCCAGACAGTCACACACATACACACATAGATAAGACAGAGGGAAGAGACAGAGAGAGGAGGAGGAGAAGGGGAGGAAAAAGAGGAGAGAGAAGTGAGGGGAGTGAAAGAAGCCAGCTCAACAAAAATGGCCAATTATCAGCACAAGCTCTTTTGTGAGAACTGTATTAAGAACCACTCACATGTCAAAAGTACCTTTGTCCAAATTATAGCCACCTGCAGGGTCATGAGCACTTACGATACCATGTTACTATGTATGTCTCTGAAGAGTCTTCCCTAGTCAGTGCTTTTCCTGCTGCTGAGGAAGGAAGACACTTTTGACTCAATATCAGATTCAACATCATTGTTGATAAAAAATTCATAAAAAATTTAGGAGGTAAGGACTCTTATGACTCCCATTTTATAGAGGACAGATCTGAGGCTGGGAGTTTCAGTGACTTGTTCATGGTCACACAGCTAGTAAGTGTCTGAGGTGAGATTTGAACTCAGATCTTCCTGACACAAATCCAGGGTTTCTCCCCACTCTAGCTGTAATACTTTGATCCTGTTTATTCATTCATCCATTCATCCATTTATTAAATAAACACTTATAAACCACCTCCTATGAGTAATGCCCTATGCTGGTTCTAAACTGTCAGGCATTTGAGAGAAATGTTCCAATAACTGTTTTAATCTAACCCAGACAGATAAAAACCATCATGATTAGAAAAGATCTCTATAGGGGGAAATTCCAGAACTTTCCCTAGTTGCTTGCTCTAATATTTCACAACTCTCATCCTTGGGAAACCCTTCCTTATAGCTGACCTAAGTCCTTCTTACTATATTTTGAAACGTTTCCTCTTGTTCTCCTCCTCAGCAAAAATGAACTACAGCTGGCCGCCATCTTCTCTAAAATAACACTTCATACACTTAGAGACAGTCACTTAGTCATGATTTAAGCTTCTCATCTTTGAGCCAAATCATCTTAGCTCCTTTCAACTTTCTTGGGGGGTTCCATTTCCCAGCTCTTCATTTGTCTTTTCCACAGTCTCCTCTGAGTCTACCTCCCTTTCAAGTAACTGAGAACAGAGCTGGCCCCATTGTGCTCCAGTAAGGGTATGACCCGGTGCTGAGTGTGATGGAAGATCACCTCCCTACTCTTTAAGTACTAATCAGTAAGCATTTGTAGGGCTAGAACCATTACTCCTCTGTGAGTCAGAGTGAGGAAATTATACCCTGGGAACTCTCACATGAGGGAAATTACAGTGACTTTTTTAAGACAGGGAAATACTGCAGTTGGTTGCTCGGTGGGGGTAGAAATTGACTATACTCTTTTTTGGGGTTAAGTGTCCATAATGCCTAAAGCCAGGTCATATCCACAGTGTGTGCTCAGTAACCACTAGAAGCTGCAGTGATGGTAAGGGTGACAATGAAGTTGGCTCTCTTGGCACGTGTTGTGGTCCCTTGTAGATTCCCTAAAGAGCAGCTTTAGGAGAAAGTATTATACTTGCTCTGCCTCACAAGAGAATGTGTATTTTGCAAACCAAATCTAATTCTTACACTATGCTTAAGACTCTGTTGTAAAGGTGATGTGAAGTCAGGGAGACAGAGGAAAGAAAACCTTTTAAATTTCTCTTTTTTTAGACTGATTTTAAAAGAATAACTAGTATTTTCAAAGAATTATTGATGATCTTCTCTGTCAGTCAGTCTAAGTAAGAAATATCTCAGACTTTCCATAGAGGGCATGCTGCCCAAAGATAACTGTTCATGCATAAAATAATAGGCAGCTAGGTAGCATGGTGGCTATAACATTAGGCCTGGGGTCAGGAAAACCTGAGTTCAAATCCAGCCTCAGACACTTACTAGCTGTATGACCCTGGGCAAATCACTTAACCCTTTTTGCCTCAGTCTCTTCATCTATAAAATGAAACAGAGAAGGAAATGGCAAACCATTCCACTATGTCTACCAAAAAAAAACCCCTCAAATGTGGTCACAAAGAGTTAGACGCAACTGAAAAATGACTGAATATTAAATAATAAACTAATCTAATGCTTTTATAACTAAAACAAAAGGAGTTTCCTTTTTTCACTATAAGAATGACTTCCTCCTTCCCAAGCCATAGTTCTTACACATCTTACAGAAAGATCTGCTGTGTTTTAACAGAGCACATGGCAAACCTGGTTAAGCCACAAATGTGGTACCCAGTCACAAGGATGGCAAAAGCCAACATCATATGGTGAAAAATATGTGACTTGGCCAATGAGTCAATGAATAGAAAGCATGACGTGAAATTAGCGTCACAACTGATCGACTTCTTGCATGGTCAGGAAGTTAAAGAAGCTAGTTTATGGGACAGTCAAGTCTTACAAGTGCCTTTACATCCAGGAGAGATAATTTAAAAATTATGGGACTACCTGAAAGCTATGATCAAACAAAAGACCCTAGACATCATCTTTCATGAAATTATCAAGGAAAACTGCCTTGATATTCTAGAACCAGAGGGCAAAATAAGCATTCAAGGAATCCACTGATTACCTCCTGAAAGAGATCCAAAAAGAGAAATTCCTAAGAACATTGTGGCCAAATTCTAGAGTTCCCTGGTCAAGGAGAAAATATTGCAAGCAGCTAGAAAGAAACAATTCAAGTACTGTGGAAATACAATCGGGATAACACAAGATCTAACAGCTTCTATGTTAAGGGATCGAAGGACTTGGAATATGATATTCCAGAAGTCAAAGGAACTAGGACTAAAATCAAGAATCACCTACCCAGCAAAACTGAGTATAATACTTCATGAGAAAAACTGGTCTTTCAATGAAATAGAGGACTTTCAAGCATTCTTGATGAAAAGACCAGAGCTGAAAAGAAAATTTGACTTTCAAACACAAGAATGAAGAGAAGCATGAAACGGTAAACAGCAAAGAGATGTCATAAAGGACTTACTAAAGTTGAACTGTTTACATTCCTACATGGAAAGACAATATTTGTAACTCTTGAAACTTTTCAGTATCTGGGTAGTTGGTGGGATTACACACACACACACACACACACACACACACACACACGTGCGCACATGCACACGTGCACACACACAGAGACAGAGAGCACAGAGTGAATTGAATAGCATGGGATCATGTCTTAAAAAAATCAAGGTAAATGGTGAGAGAGAAATGTATTGGGAGGAGAGAGGGAGAAATGAAATGGGGCAAATTATCTCTCATAGAAGAGGCAGGCAGGAGACTTTTTAGTGGAGGGAAGAAGAGGGGAGCTGAGAGAAAAACATGAAGTTTACTCTCATTATATTTGACTAAAGGAAGGAATAAAATGTACACTCATTTTGGTATGGAAACCCATCTTACAATACAGGAAAGTGGGGGAGAAGGGGATAAACAGGGTGGAGGGGATGATGGAAGGGAGGGCAATGGGAAGAAGGAGCAATTTGAAATCAACACTCTTGAGGAGGGACAGGATCAAAAGAGAGAATAGAAACAATGGGGAGCAGGATAGGATGGAGGGAAATATAGTTAGTCTTACACAACACGACTATTATCAAAGTCATTTGCAAAATTACACAGATATGGCCCATATTGAATTGCCAGGGACTGAACCAGCCCAAGGTTTGCCTAGTACATAGATGACCTTGGTTCCTCTGGGACATAGATACCTGCACATATCTTCATACCTAGATTCTGACTCATTTGGTTTCTACCTAAGTGCTTCCTTTTTCCACATGTAGCCTCCTGTGGGCTCAGAACTGTGCCAGTCACACATTTACATCTTGGGCTTTCTCCTAATTGTTCCTCGAATGCTATGGCAGAGGATATCTGAACCCTAAAATACAAACAATTTTAGAGTTCAAATCACCAGAAGCATGAGGCAGTCCCAGCATCTGTTCTTTCCAATCAATCAATAACCAAGGAGTATTTATAAGCCACAGCAATATGCTAGAATTTGGGGTGGGAACCTGTGACCTTGAGGCCACATGTGGCTCTCTAGGTCCTCAAGTGCAGCTCTTTGACTAAATCCAAACTTCCCAGAACAAATCCCCTTAATAAGAGGATTTGTTCTGTAAAACTTGGACTCAGTCAAAAGGCTGTGCCCAAGGACCTAGAAGGTCACACATGGCCTCAAGGCCTCAGGTTCCCCCTCCTGTGCTAAGTGCTGGGGCTGCAAGGTGAAAGAATAAATTAGTTCCAACTCATAATGAGTTTATATTGTAATGGGGGAGACAAGAACCTTTAAAATATATATACAGCATATATATGAAATATATATATATATAACATGTGTATATACATATAATATATATACAGCAAAAATATAAATTTAATAAATATGAATATACACAAAGTATACCTCCGAGGAAGGGCACTAGCAGTGGGGAGATCAGGAAAGGCTTCATGGAAATGTAGAAGAAGAGAGGAATTCTCAGAGACTCCGGTAAGTAGAGGCAGCCTTCCCCTCTCCCCTCCCCCCTCCCCCCCTGCAACCCTTCCCCCCCTGCCCCAGGGAGTGGCCTGGGCAAAGGCACAGGATTGGAAATGGAGAATCATGTATGAGCAACAGAGAAAAAGCCAGTTTGGCTGAATGTCACAGTGTGGGAAGGGCAGGAATGTCCAAGGAAGCTGGAAAACCAAACCCTAAAATCTAAAAAAGAGGAATTGGTGTAAATTTTAACCTGGAGGCCATAGGAAGATGTAAGAGCTGTCAAACCACACTGTCCATACATGTCTTCATACTCCCCATTCATGTGTTCACACTGGTCTATGCTCCTTATACTAATCACTTACACACACACCCCAACGTACTCTCCCCATTCAAAAGCAATACTGCACTCATCACATATATACCCAGTTTATATAATAACTACCTCCTGCTCAGGGACTAAGACACATCTGTGGTCCCTATCTCACTACCATTACGTCAGACAAGTTTATTCACTAGCTGGGAGGTGTATATTAATGCCCTTTTAAAGAGTTAGCAAATTTACAGATGAATTTAACAGAGGCAGATAGCTACCCAGATTCCCTCCTACCTTTGTATAGCAGTTTGCCTTTCCATTTGGATGGTTCCAAAGTCTGCCAAAATCCCAGAAATTCAACATTATTTAAACATTTTAACTTCTTATGCAATGTTGTCCTTAGCTGAGATCAGTAATAATCATTTAAAATGGGGAGATCTTTCTTATTTATTAACAGGTCCATTTGACCTGCCTGGGTCACATGAAAGCCTGTGTCTCATGGACCCTGTGGTGGAAAAAGTTTGCTGAACAGGTAGAACAAGAAGAGATGGAGCTAGAGCAGAGCTAAGAGGAATTAGTCATGAGGGCAGTCATAGCTAGGAGGGGTGCAGGCTGCTGGCTAGTGGGAGTGAAAGGGTTTGTTTGTTATTTTGTTTAAGGGACCTGGTTTGTGGGAAGCCTAGCAGAGGGAGGGCTTGGGGATAGTGTTGTCCTCTGCATTGTTATTGTGTAGAGATTTTTGTTACTGTGATGGAGTTGGCTTTCTGATATCTGAATAAAGTTTTGGTTCTGTCTTCTCTGTGGAGAGTGTAGTATTTCACAATTCAGAATTGCACCAGGATATTCATGGCCATGATAGACACTGTGAATATCACATTGGTGCCCACAGAACAAATAACTTGCTGGTCTTGGTGGGAAAAGGGTCACAAATAGATGTAAAACCATTATAATTTTTTTAAATTCAATTTAATTTTATTTTCAGTTTCCAACTTTCTCCTCCTACTACTCCACCTTCATTTATTCAGCAAGTAAAACAAAACCTATTTATATTTATAGGAAAATAAAACAAATTCCTACATTAGCCATGTTCAAAAGATGTATATATATATGCATATATATACAACATATGTATGTATTTATGTAGTGTGTGTGTATATATATATATATACTTCAATCTGTGCTCTAAATCCATCGCTCTATGTCAAGGTAGATAGCATATTTCAGCATTAGTCCTTTGGAATTGTGGTCAATCATTTTGCTGACCAGAGTTTCAAAGCTTTTCAAAGTTGTTCACCTTAAAAATATTTTGTTGTGGTATCAATTTTCCTCCTAGTTCTGCTTGCCTCATTCTGTATTGGTTTATACAAGTCTTCCTAGATTTTTCTGAAACCATCCCCTTCATCATTTCTTATAGCGCAATAGTATTCCATTGCATTCATATACTGCAACTTGTTCAGCCATTCCCCAATTGGTAAGTACCCTCTCAATTTCCAGGTTTTGGCCACCACAAAAAGAGCTGCTATAAATATTTTTGTACATATGAAAACTCTCTCTTCTTTATCTTCTTTCCTTTCTCTTTCTAAATTGTGTGAACCTACTGCAGAAGACTCTTTAAGATATATCAATGAAATACAAACAACAGTTTGAGATATGTTCCTTCCATTGACGTGATGGTAAGGGAGAGTCTCCACATCTTTTGTTAAATCATTATCATTTTACCATGTAAGCCTTGACCATGCTAAAACAAAGGCAAAGAGAAGCCAGTTCCCAGCAGCAAACTCTGTGTGGTCATTACTAGATGGAGCATTTCCAGCTTATATTCAGAGTCCCAGGAGCTGGAATAGACATTACTCTGACCACTTTGTCATGGAGAGCACTTTGAAGCAATGAAAACTAATAAGACAATGGAGCTAAACCATAATTTTTATCAGAAAGTGATGGCAAAAGCAGCGTTAGTTCCATGAAAGTGTAGCAACTATACAGCTGTTATCACATAAACTTGGGCTATTAAGTGAAAACTACAATAAATCTGTCATGACTTTAACAACACTAGACTCAAAATCTACCCCCTTCTTGTAATTATGTGCTAAAATTTACTATGACTATGTTTACTTCAATTTACTATGCAAATGAGTAAAAAGTAGTATATCAAATGTATTTTTGTGTCTATTGGGGTTTATTCTTCATATATAGTATTTAGCCCACACTTCTCCACTGGTAGTAACTGGGGACATAGTACTGAGGAAGCACCTATAGGAACTTAGATCAGGGAAACTCTCTCCGGACTCTGCCATTACCCACTGAGTTAATTAGCAGATTTAACACAATGCTGCAAAGAGTAAGGATAAGCAAAGATGAGATGGGAGAACTGATTTGTATAGAATTATAGAAATTCTTTCCACTAGCTCAAGTGACTAGACCTCAATTCTGGTACTTCATCACATCCTAGAAATGACCTTGGATTTGTGAAGGTCATGACAATGGAGCATGTGGTTACACCAGGCTCTATTAATCCTGGAAGAGTTTGTGTGCAAGATTAGTGGATGGACTATAAGCCTTTTTTTCTTATAAAGACAAGTTTAGATAAATTTTATGTGTAAAAGTTGGTAATTAGATTAGCTATGGGACAATGCATTTTGGAGTCATATCATCTCATGAAGATTGTCAAAGAAGGGCTGTGAATTGCAGGAGTGGAGGGATTACTCACACTGATGAAATGTCTCTATGAGATATTGAAGCATAAGAATACACTGGGTGTAAGAGTTTGGGACAACTAAGGAAATGGGAAAGAATAAAAAAAACTGGTTATGGTGGCATACATCTGTAATCCCTGCCAATGGGAAAGGTGAAGCTGGTGTTTAAAGCTGGAGTTTGGGAGATCTGAGCTGCAGACTAAAGCCTACTGGATATTCAAACTAAGCCTGGTACTAATATGGTGAGCCCCTGGGGACCACAGTGCCCCTGGGCTGCCTAAGAGGGACAAATAGGCTCAGGTTAGAAACAGTGCAAGTCAAAGATTCTGGGCCAATAGTTCTAAGCTCAGCCCCATGAGTATCCACTGTACTTCTATTCTGGGAGAATCGGAGTAATCTAGTGAGAAGAGAATTAGAAAAGGGAGGAAGAGCAGGAGGAGGAGGAGAAGAAGAAGAAGAAGAAGAAGAAGAAGAAGAAGAAGAAGAAGAAGAAGAAGAAGAAGAAGAAGAAGAAGAAGAAGAAGAAGTAGAAAAAGTAGAAAAAGAAGGAAAAGGAGGAGAAGAAGAAGAAGGAGAAGGAAAAGGAGGAGAAGGAGGAGAAGGAGAAGAAAGAAGAAAAAGCAGAAGGAGAAGGAGAAGGAGGAGGAGAAGAAGGAGGAGGAGGAAGAGAAGGAGAAGGAGAAGGAGGAGAAGGAGAAGAAGAAGAAGGAAAAGGAGGAGAAGGAGAAGAAAGAAGAAAAAGCAGAAGAAGAAGGAGAAGGAGGAGAAGAAGAAGAAGAAGAAGATGATGATGATGATGATGATGATGATGATGATGATGATGATGATGATGATGACGACGACGACGGTAATGGAAGATGAGGAGAAGGGAGAGTAGGAGAAGAAACAGAAGAGAAAAGGGAAAAAGTAAGCTCACGTAGGGTCACCCCTAACTCTGAAATTCCAGGCAGACTGGACATCACAGCTACATTACGGTTAAGCATACTTTTATCCCTACCCCTCCTCTTGAAAGAAGAGAATAGTCCATAAGTCACTTCATCCCCAGTCCTACCCATCCACTGTGCAGTTTAGTTCTTCCACACCCAGAATACACAGAATAACTTTCAGAATGAGCAAAGAAAGGCAAGCAGCAGGGACTTCATAATAGTTTTCAGTGAAGGACCAAGTACACAGGGCAACCTGAGGCCCCCTCCTCCGGCTGCCTGGGCTAGAGGACAGAGGGTGGCAGAAAAGGAGGGCTCAGGGCTACCTCAGGAGCACCCTGATAAGAAAACAAAAGATCCAAGCAAACAACTTCTGCTTTGATGTTCTGACTTTTAGAAAGTTGTTCTAAGGGAGGATAATTATGGTCATTGAAATTAGGAATGGAATTACATCTGAGCCCTAAATAATACGACTGCTTCTGTAACCTTCATTTAGCTTACGCACTGAACAATTTGAGGCAGTGGAGGGGACAGGACTTGTTTGTGAAAACTAATTTTAATTTGAGGGTTGTCTATTTGTAGGCCTTTCACTGCTTCTTTCAAGGAAGGGAAAGATCTGGCAAAAATACTTTGCTTCAGCGCCATTTTTCAGTGAGGAAACACTATGTTCTTCATCTCCTAGAAAGGCCCTTTCCTACTTCATCCCTTCCTAAGGATGCTAGGAAATTAATATTCTCCTCTCCCAAGCCAGCTGTTGAAATGACGGTTTCTCTCTGCTTGATCTGTTGTTAGATCAATCGGATTTGAAAGATACTTTCATTCTCTTTACTTCCGAAATGAGCCTCTGACTTTGCAAAGCTTGCATTATTCATTCTTTCCCTAAACATGAGTGTTGTAGGAAGTATGGTATGCAGACACAATAGATGACTGGAAAATGGATCTTAAATGCAATCATTATGTGAAAGTGTTTTTCTTTTGTTGACGATATCTATTCAGACATTAAAAGTGAAAATAGTGGTCACCCTTATCCCCACCTCCCTCCGCAGCCTAAACAATCCTGCACACAACTGCCAAATCTGCAAAATTGTTGTTTCCTGGAACACAGATGTAATCACCGATGGCTCCAAAATCTCAAGTGACTCCCCATTTCCTCTAAGATAAGATACAAGCCTAGCATGTAAAGCTCTCTGTGCTAATGGTTCCCACCTTCCTTCCCAGTATTATATGATTTCCCTTTATGTACTCTGTTCTGGTCAAATTAGCCTGCCGGCTGTTCCATATACATTGCTGTTCAGGCATTCCGTCATGTCCAACTCTGTGACCCCACGCATCATGTACTTCAATTTTGTCCATGGGGTTTTCTTGGCAAAGAAACCACTGGAGATGGGAGATGGTTTGCTATTTCCTTCTCCAGTGGATTTATCCCCATACATAAAATTCCATTTTTTATCTCTGTGCCTTTACATAAGTGATTCATCACTGTGGGGAATGTATCTCCACCTCTTAAAATACCTTGTTTTCTTCAAAGTACAGCTGTAGCACATCTCCCACATAAAATCCTATCTAACTTCCTGCTGGATCCCATTTTAAGTCACTTTGTGTTTTCTTTGCACATGTTTTGTATTGATTTAGCTACGTATGGGTCATATTTCTCTAGTAGAAGGCAAGCCCCGTGAGGACAAGGACTGTTTTATTTTTTTCTCTATATCCATAAAGCATGTCTGCTTCTTTGTAAGATCTTCATACAGGACACATCCATACATCTATTAAGTGTCCCAAGACTCTGTCCTAGGCTTTCTCCTCTTCTCCCTCTGTGTTATTTCACTTGGTGATCTCATCAGCTCCCATAGATTTGATTATCATTGCTATGTTGATGTTTCTCTAGCAAGCCCTAGCTAGCCCTAACATTTCTTTTGGCCTTCAGTCTCTCATCTCCAATTGCTTATTGAACATCTCCAACTGTATATCTCATTGACATCTTAAACTCAGCATGTCCAACATGGGGATATTAGCTATATCCCCATGTCCTTCTTTTTTTTTAATTTTGTTTATTTATTTTAAATTTTCAACATTCATTTCCACAAAATTTTGAGTTCCAAATTTTCTCCCCATCTCTCCCCTTCCCTCACCCCAAAATGTCTGGCACTCTGATTGCCCCTTCCATCAATGTGCCCTCCCTTCTAAGACCCCTCCCTTCCCTTATCCCCCATCTTCCATCTTGTCCTGTAAAGCAAGAGAAATTTCTATACCCCATTACCTGTACTTCTTATTTCCCACTTATACACAAAAACAATTCTCAACATTTGTTCCTAAAACTTTGAGTTCCAACGTTTCTTCCTTCCTCCCTCCCCACCCATCCCCACTGAGAAGGCAAGCAATTCAATATAGGCTATATATGTGTAGTTTTGCAAATGACTTCCATAATTATCATGTTGTGTAAGACTAACTATATTTTCCTCCATCCTATCCTGTCCCCCATTTCTTCTATTGTCTCTTCTGACCTTGTCCTTCCACAAGAGTGTTTACTTCTAATTGCTCCCTCCTCCCATTTGCCCTCCCTTCCATCATTCCCCCCACTCTGCTTATTATCCCCTTCTCCCCTGCTTCTCTGTAGTGTAAGATGGATTTTCATTCTAAATTGAGTGTGTATATTATTCCTTCCTTGAGCCAAATGTGATGAGAGTAAGCTTCACTTTTTCCCTCTCACCTCACTTCCATTGAAAAGGCTTTTTCTTGCCTCTTTTATGAGAGATACTTTGCCTCATTTCATTTCTCCTTTCTCCTCCCAACATATTCCTCTCTCACTCCTTAATTTTAATATTTTTACATATGATCCCTTCCTATTCAACTCACCCTGTGCGCTCTCTCTCTCTCTCTGTCTCTCTCTGTCTCTCTCTCTCTCTCTCTCTCTCTCTCTCTCTCTGTGTGTGTGTGTGTGTGTGTGTGTGTGTGTGTGTATAATCCCTCCAACTACCCAGATACTGAGAAAAGTCTCAAGAGTTACAAATATTATCTTTCCATGTATGAATGTAAACCGTTCAATTTAGTCTGGTGTGACAGATTTTTCCCATCATCCTTCCAGGTCACCCTAGGCTGGAAATCTGCTCCACTCTGTCGTTCTGTGGCTTCTGCTGCTCTAAAATTTGTTAAGAGTCTTTCTTTACAGGTATTTTATGGGCTGTGGGTATGTGTGTCTTTCTACTCTACCATGCTGGCTCTGCTCCCACCCTTCCCTCTTCTTAAATTTCTTATCACTCTCAAGAACTTCCTCCCAGTCACTGAGAAGGGAGGATATAGACCTAAGTATCACCCTAGGTTTAGCCCTGGGTATGATCCTGGATTCCTCACTCGCATGGACCCTTATTTAATCTGTTTCCAAGTCTTGTCATTTCTACCTTCACAACATCTTGTATGCGTCCCCTTTACTCTTCTCACACAGGGGTCATCTTGGACCATATTACAGCCCCTGGCTGATCTCTCTGGTTCAAATCTTTCTCCACTCCAATTCCCTCAGGTAACAAAATGATCTTCACAAAAAACAGGTCTGACCATGTAGTCCTTTCTTCAATAAATATCAGGGCTCCCTATTATCTTCAGGATCAAATATAATCCTTTTTTTGGCTTTTAAAATCCTTGTATAACATGAGACATTTTACTGAAAGAGAGAAGACTTTCAGTCTTCTCACACTTTACTCACTTCCACATACTCTATGATGGGGTATCACTGGCCTTCCCCTTCTTTTTTAAATTTATTTATATATTTTTAGTTTTCAACATTCATTTCCACAAGATTTTGTGTTTCAAATTTTCTTCCCATCTCTCTTCTCCCTCCACTTTAAGCACTGTGAATTCTGATTACCCTTCCCCCAATCTGCCCTCCCTTCCCTTATCCTCATCTTCTCTCTTTTCTTGTAGAGAAAGATAGACTTCTATACCCCATTACCTGTACTTCTTATTTCCCAGTTGAATGCAGAAACAATTTTCAACATTCATTCCTAAAACATTTAGTTCAAACTTCTCTCCCTTCTTCCCTCCCTACTGAGAAGATAAGCAATTCAATATAGGCTATATATGTGTAGTTTTGCTAAAGACTTTCATAGTAGTCATTTTGGGAAAGACAAACTATATTTGCCTCCATCCTATCCTGTCCCTCATTTATTCTATTCTCTCTTTAGAAGTTGTCCCTCCTTGCAAGTATTTACTTCTAATTACTGTCTTCTCTCATTTGCCCTCATTTCTATCATCCACCCCACACCCCACTTAACCCCTTCTTCCGTACTTTCTTGTGGTATAAGATAGATTTTCACACCAAATTCAGGTTGCATGTTATTCCTTCCTTAAGTCAAATGATAACCTTAACTTTTTCCCTTTCACCTCCTCCCTTTTCCCCTCCATTGAAAAAGCTTTTTCTTGCCTCTGTTATAACAGATAATTTGCCCCATTCCATTTCTCCCTTTCTCCTCACAATATATTTCTCTCTCACCCCTTAATTTTATTTTTTAGACATTATCCCTTCCTATTTAACTCACCCTGTGCCCTCTGTCAATATATATATATATATATATATATATATGTGTGTGTGTGTGTGTGTGTGTGTGTGTGTGTGAATAATCCCTCCAACTACCCAAATACTCAGAAAAGTTTCAAGAGTTACAAATATTATCTTTCCATGTAAGAATGTAAACAGTTCAACTTTAGTAAGTCACTTATGATTTTTCTTTCCTGTTTACCTTTTCATGTTTTTCTTTATTATTGTGACTGAAAGTCAGATTTTCTATTCAGCTCTTATCCTTTCATCAAGAATGCTTGAAAGTCCTCTATTTCATTGAATGACCATTTCTCCCCCTGAAGTATTATACTCAGTTTTGCTGGGTGAGTCTTGGTTTTAATCCTAGTTTTCTTGACTTCTGGAATATCATATTCCAAGCCCTTCGATCCCTTACGGTAGAAGCTGTTAGATTTTGTGTTATCCTCATTGTATTTCCACAATATTCGAATTGTTTCTTTCTAGCTCCTTGCAATATTTTCTCCTTGACCTGGGAACTCTGGAATTTGGCTACAACATTCCTAGAACTTTCTCTTTTTGGATCTCT
This sequence comes from Bettongia penicillata ogilbyi, assembly GCA_023548195.1. Lineage (NCBI taxonomy): Eukaryota > Metazoa > Chordata > Mammalia > Diprotodontia > Potoroidae > Bettongia > Bettongia penicillata. The sequence goes on from JAJHZJ010000588.1 coordinate 713,826, forward strand.
TTCAGGAGATGATAAGTGGATTCTTTCAATATTTGTTTTGTCCTCTGCTTCTAGAATATCAGGGCAGTTTTCCTTGATAATTTCATGACAGATAATGTCTAGGCTCTTTTTTGATCATGGCTTTCAGGAAGTCCCATGATTTTTAAATTGTCTCTCCTAGACCTATTTTGTAGATCAGTTGTTTTTCCAGTGACATATTTTACATTGTCTTCTATCTTTTTCATTCTTTTGGTTTTATTTTGTAATTTCTTGGTTTCTCATAAAGTGATTAACTTCCATCTACTCCATTCTAATTTTTAAAGAACAGTTTTCTTCAGTGAGCTTTTGAACTTCCTTTTCCATTTGGCTAATTCTGCTTTTTAAAGCATTCTTCTCCCCACTGGCTTTTTGGGCCTCTTTTGCCATTTCAATTAGTCTATTTTTAAAGATGTTATTTTCTTCAGCATTTTTTGGGGTCACCTTTAGTAAGGTGTTGACTCCCTTTTCATGATTTTCTTGCATTGTTCTCATTTCTCTTCCCAATTCTTCCTCCATCTCTCTTACTTGATTTTCAAAATCCTTTTTGACTTCTTCCATGGCCTAGGACCATTGTATATTTATTTTGGAGGTTGCAGAAACCTTGACTTTGATGTCTTCCTCTGATGGTATGCATTGTTCTTCTTCACCCAAAAGGATGGAAGAAAATACCTGTTCACCAAGAAAGTAACCTTCTATAGTCTTATTTTTTTCCCTTTTTTGGGCATTTTCCTGGCCACTTCCTTGACTTGTAAGTCCCTTTTGAAGAGGATGGCATACTCTGGAGACCAGTAAGTTCTCAGTTCCTCCAAGGTGGCACAATCAAGAGAGAGATGTTTACTTCTCTCTTGGCTTGCACTCTGCTCTGGGAGCAACCACAAGCTTTTTGGTCCATGATCTGTAAGTAGAATTCCCTCTCCACAACTGCCTCCAGCTCTACCAGGCCAGTGCTCCTCCTCCCTCCAGAGCCACCTCTCAGGGCTGAGATCTAGATCAGTTGCTCAATTCCCCCAGGGTCTTTAGGCCAAGGGCTGCAAAAATGGATGCTGCCAATGCCTGGGGCCAGGGCTAGGGCAGGATCCTGTCCCTTCTTACACAGGTGAATGACCTTTCTCACTGACCTTTGAAGCTGTCTTTGGCATTTGTGGGTTGAGGAATCAGGGAACTGTAGTTCCTACTGGTGGCGCCCTAAAGCCTGCTCTGGTCCTGTACATACTGCACTGTGTGGCCAAGGCCAAATTGTTCTCCGCTCTGAGGTCATTGCAATAGACCTTTCCTGTTTGCCTTCCAGGATGCCTGGGGCTGGAAATCTCTTTCATTCTGTTGATTTGTGGCTTCTGTTGCTCTAGGATTTGTTTAGTCATTTTTTTACAGGTATTTTATGGGCTGGGGGGGGAGAGTTTCTACATCCATCTTTCTAATCCACTATCTTCTGGCCTTGTTCTTCTGCATGCATGAACTTTATTTCTCAATTCTGTGTCTTTTCCCCCAAGGGAAATGGCTGTCATCCATTTCTGGAATGTTTTTCCTCCTCAGCTTCCTCCTTCTAAAGTCCTTGGCTTCCTTAAAGACTAAGTTCAAATCTCACATTCTGTAAGAGACATTATCTGTTCCTTTCCCTCTGATGCTAGTGCCTTTCTTCTGAAATTACCTCCCATTTACTCTGCATATAGAGATCTTGCAAATTCATAGTTTATACATATATACGTATATTGTGTATGCATAGTTTCATATATATACACATATATCTTGTATATAGGTATGTAGTTTTATATATTATATGCGCATATATCTATGGATCATATTGATATATGTATATGTATATAGGGGGATGTTGGTTTTCATGTTGTCTCCTCATTAGAATATGATGACTGAGACCATGTTTTTGCCTTTCTTTATAGTTGTAGCTTTTACAACAGAGCTTGGCTATAGTAACAGTTTAATAAATGTTGATTGACTGACTGACCATAGACCCTTAGCACAGTGCATGAAGTAGAAATACATTTGTGGGACTATTTTATTTCAGTTGTTGTTTCTTTCTATTCCATGAGAAGCATCCAGATGGAAAATATCTACACACTGTATAAGAACTCTTTCCTTTAGAGGAGGGGGAGAAGACAATTGGGATTAAGTGATTTGCCCAAGGTCACACAGCTGGTATGTGTCTAAAGCCAGATTTGAATCGAGGTCCTCCTGACTCCAGGGCCAGTGATCTATCTATTTTAGCACCTCGCTGCCCCTGTATAGAGTTCTTAATAGATGCCTAAACACTGGTCATCACTGATCTTGTAGAATGTTAGAAATGGGATATAAATTGGGAACATCTTTGATGATCAGCCCAAAGGTTCTGTATTCCTTTGCCAACTACCATTTGAGGGCACATTCCCCAGTCATTTTTTTTCTGTGCTTTAAAGGAAATAGAATCTTGAATGTCGTTGTTCAGCATTTTATTTGTGTCCCACTCTTTTTGACTCCATTTTTGAGGGTTTTCTTGACAAAGATACTGGAGTGATTTGCCATTTCCTTCCCTAGCTCATTTTACAGATAAAGAAACTAAGGCAAATAGGTTAAGTGACTTGGCCAGGGTTATACTTCTAGTAAGTGTCTGAGACAGCCCTTGAACTCAGGTTTTCCTGACTCCAGGCCAAGTGTTCTATCCACTATACCATCTAGCTGCTCAGAATCTTAGATAAAGAACAGTGAGAACTGCCCAACCTCAGATTCTCTGATTTCCTATTTGATTGAAGCCTTAGTGGTAACTGACCGAGGAATCATTTTGCTTTGACTCCACAGATACACTTTGTGGAAGAAAATTAAATTCTTCCAAATATTGGTCCTTGTTCCCTAAGAAAAAAGCAGTTTGAAAATGCTTTCTCAGAGAGAATTTGCAAACCACCAATATTTTTTCTGGACAGTTCAGCATCAGATACAAATATAATTCAATAATGTTACAGCACAATGTCTCATTTGATGTCCCCAATGAAATTCAAGTGAGTAAAAGAGAATTGCATTATTAAAGACCAACACCAGCATCTGCACTGGGGCAAATGTACATTTAAAATAACACCTTTTTTTCCCTTTCAGTTCCTGGTCAGGATTTTTGTGCTGATTCTCATCAAAGAATCAACTCTCTCTGTCACTCTTTTTGTGATATGCTACATGGATAGAGTTTTGAACTAGGAAACAGGAAGGACTAAGTTCCAATGTAGCTTCAGACACTTGCTAGCTATGTGACTCTTGTTAGTTACGTCCTGTCTCCTCCTTCATCCTTGTCTCATATGATGAAGGGGCTTTCCTCCTTACCAAAGCTAATCCCTCTACCTGCTTAAGAAATCCCATTCTATCCTTTCTCCTCCAAAAGATTGTTCCTCATCATCCCCACTCTATCACTTTTTTTCATCTCTTTGTGTCTGCTGGTTCGTTCCCTGCTGCTACCAAATATGCCCTTGTCTTCATCCTCCTCCAAAAACCCTCACTTGATCCTTACCACTATCATCCTATATCCACTAACCTTCAGAGAGAGATCATACCATGATGGGATTTATCTACTCCCTTAAATATTATTAATCCAAGGGAAGTGATTTTTAAGTTCAGGCTGAACTGCTCACTGTTCCTTAATGAGGAATAAGGGCCCCAAACTTTATGACTAAGGCTTGACTTCCTTCCCAATAAATGCCACTTGCACAATGAACATAAAAGCAAATATAAAGGAAACCCATTTATCCAAGTGGATAGCAAAACAGAAATCAGAGGAAATATGCATATATTATGTGCAGATTGAATGAGCACTCCTTTGGAGAGCAAAATAATTCACCATGACCAAGAGAGTCCAGATTTCATCCAAGAGGAAATTTCCTACAGTATTAAGTGTAGCATGCTAAAGATTGGAATATAATAGAGATTGCCAGCTCCTCTCATGTTAGTGTCTTCCCAGAACTGTTCTCTCTCTCTATGTCTCTGTCTCTCTGTCTCTTGGTCTCTGTCTCTGTCTGTCTGTCTCTGTCTCTGTCTCTGTCTCTCTGTCTCTCTGTCTCTCTGTCTCTCTGTCTCTCTCTCTCTCTCTCTCTCTCTTTCTTCAGCAACTTGAAGAGAGGTTGGAATTCCTCCCCCATTTTCTCTTTAAGCTGGAAGCCTGAAGAACCCAGATCTCTTTTCTCTTCCACTCTCACCAACTCCACCCTCCACACAATCATAGGATATTGACTAATCAGTCCCAAACAGGGGCAGAAGTCCCATACAACTGGCCCTTCAGTCCAGGGTTTACATTAGGAGATACTCTCTGAGAGAGAGAGGAAGAAGAAATATATTGGAAACGAAAGTGATTTAAAAACAAAAGCAACAAAAACTTGAAGGAGTTAATCACAAACAGTAGAGGATGCTTTATAGTATTATTTTATAGCATTAATTTTAATGCTATAAAAGCTAGAGAAATATTTTTGAAGTACTTTACTCCTTTTTTATTTTTCTTTTTATTATATGAATTTGACAACTGTGAGTTTTTCCCTATACAAAGCAGAATAGAAAAAAGGAATTCTTGAAGTCATGACTATTCACTATCTGCAACTTAGTTATTTTTATTGGATATGTCAAATTTAACATAATAGCTACAACCTTGCCTGCTTGTATCACCTTCTGAACTTACTTCTACTCTCCACTTACTTTACAGACTCATCAGTGATATTTCCTTTATTTTTAAGTATCGTCATCACTATTCCTACTCTGCCCCCCCCAAGTTATTGCTTGTAACAAATAAGTTGGGTCTCTATATTACTCCCTAATCTAACGTAGTCTTTCCTTAGTCTTGAGGAAGAAAATTCTTCCAGTTCTATTGACAAATAAGCATTTTTCATGTCCTCTACATTCCAGGCATCTTTAGTCCTGTAAGTAAAAACCCTTCTGAAGTATAACCATTGACACTGGCTTTTTGGTGCACATGGGTAATTTTGCGCAGTAAGGCTTTTTCTATGTGTAGTAGAAAGAATATGAAACTATTAGCTTTTGGAGTCCCATCTTTCACACATGTTTTTGACCATAGGCGTGGCATAAATCACTTACCCCCTCTGAACCATCTTCAACTCAAACATCGGGATACTAAAATCTGTACCATCTGACAGGGCTATTTTGAGGAAAAACACTTTGTAAATCTTAAACTACTGTATAAATGTGAGTTATTTTATTAGCACTTTTAACTCCCATGTAAGAAAGCTTTTATCTCCTACTTGCATGTCAGAGAAAAAGGCTCCCATGCATCCTTCCAAGTTCTCTGCTCCTTTTAAGTCTTTCAAGTTCTCTTCCTACTTTTTCTCTCATTTATTTTCAAGAAGAAAGAGGAATGTAAAAAATTTACACAATAACAGGCTATTGTTCTCTATAAAACTGTATGAATGTACTTTCCCTACAAAGCAATAATTTTCTCCTTTCAAGGCAGAAAGTTTCCATGGAAGATAAGGGACTTGAGTAAGTCATTAAGGAAGGGGTGACATTATGTCAGTCAATGAAGAGGGCGGACCTTCTGGGAGATTGCTATAGGGGGTTGTGAAAGAAGCAGCACCAGCGAGGATGAAGCCGGTGAGCCAGTGAAAAAGCACATCGTAACTAGAGTCAGGTAATAATGATAAGGGCTCTGCAACTTACTGCCTGTGTTACCGTGGGAGACTCAGGTTTATCTGTCAAATAAAATGACTAGAGCTGGTTACCTCCAGCATCCCCTCCAGGTCTAAATCTATAATCCCATTAAGAAATCCTAGTGTATTCAGAAAGTACACAAACGTTTTCAGATTAATATCTCCCTTAACTCCCTTAATCTGCCTACCTCTTATCTTCTCCTCCAACCTGCCCCCTCTGCCCCTTTCCCTTAACCTCCTTAGTTTCTATTTCCCTGTTGGTTAAAATACCTAAATCTGTGTGTGTGTTTGTTTGTGTGTGTGTGTGTGTTCTTTCTTCCTTTGACTCATTCAGGTGACAGCCATCTTTGTGTTGCTCACACTTCCCATTCCATCCTCCTTGTGATATAGATGTCCTCCTGCACACCCTTTTTATGTGAGATAATTTTCTCCATTCTTCTCCCCCTTCCCCAGCTCCAGTTTATTCCTCTTTCTTTCTATTTTTTCTTTTTCAGATGCTCGAAACGTAATACAATCACTCCCACATCCTCTATCCAATTAGATTCTCTCCGTGATCCTTGAAGATAATAGTTTTGAAGAGATAAGAGCATTGTCTCCTCATATGAGAATGAAAACAGTTTAACCTTGTTTAGTTAATGGTTCCTGTCCTATGTCCTAATGTCCTACGTTCTATGGTTTACCTTTATATGTTTCTCTTCACTCCTGTGTTTGAACTTGAAAGTTTCTACACAGTTTTGATATTTTCATCAGGAATGCTTGGAAGTATATGATTTTATTAAAGATCCACCTTTTCCCCTGTAGGAATTTTAGTTTTACCAGGTAAGTTATTTTTACCTGTAAGTCCATATATATTACCTTCTGGAATGTCAATTTCAAATTCCTTTATGGTATAGCTGCTACATTATATGTGATCATGTCTATAGTTCTTTGGTACTTGAATTCTTTCTTTCTAACTGCTCACAGTATTTTTTTTACCTTGAGGCTCTGGATTTGGGCTATAATGTTCATGAGGGTTTTCCTTTAGGGCTTTCTTTAAAGAAGTGACTGGTGGATTCTTTCTATTTCCACATTGCCCTCTGGTTCTGAGAGATCTAGGAAGTTTTCTTTTAGGATTTCTAAAGATATAATGTTTAGATTCATGTTTTGCCCATAGCATTTAGGCAGTCTAATGGTTCTTAATTTTTTTTTCTCAATCTGTTTTCTAGGTCAGTTGTTTTTGCTGAAATACCTGTTTTCCTTCTACTTTTTCAGTCTGTAGTCTCATTTATACTTCTTCCTGTCTCATGGAATAATTAGCTTTTATTTGTTCCATTGCAATTTTCAAGGAGTTTGTTACTTGAGTAAGATTTTGTACTTCTTGATCAAAGCTATTAATTCTCTTTTCATATCTTTTCCTCATAGTTCTCATTTCTTTTCTCATTTTTTCCTTTACTAGTCTCATTTGGCTTCTAAAATCATTTTTAACCCTTTTTCTAAGTTTTTATTTTTGCTTCATCTCTTCTGGGAACTCTGATTAGTTCTTAAACTCAAGATGCATTTTCTTTAAGGTTTTGCTTTTAGATGTTTTTCAAGTCATTTTCTCCCAAATTTATGATTAGAACATCCGTGTCTTTATTAAAGTTCTTTAGTTGGACTGCGTTTGGTTTGATCGTTCTTCCAGTCTACTTTTTAAGTTGGTCTTTATGTTGGATCTGGACTCAGCATACTTCTGTGGGCTACGTCCAGATTGAACTTCTGTCCTCTTTCTTCCTTCTCCTGCTTTGGTAGTTCACACTGTGGACCTACAAGTTTCCAGTGCTCTCAAGTGATGTGATCCAAAGCAAAGTCTGCTCACTGCCCTCTTCGTCTGAGCGCTGCAACTTGATGACCCAGATTTTGGAACTGTTGACTTTTCCCTAGTTGAGAGTTTCAGTAGACTGATGCTGGACTCAGTCACTATTAGCCCAAAGGAGACTCAGCAGGGTCAGAGGGATCAAACTGCAGGCTCCCATTTAGTCTAGGATTCCTGCCCTAGTTATGCCACTGGAGGCTTTAGTCTGGGAGGCTAGAACTGAATCCCTGCTCTACTCCTGAGATCAGAGCCACACAGATACTGTTTGTTTCTGTGACCATTCCTCTCAGTCACCTCTAGCAATGCAGGTCCTCATTTCAAGTGCTTTGGATCTGTGACTCTCTAGGATCCCGGTGCTTCCTGCTGTGGTGACCACTTTCAGGCACTCTTTCAGTATTTGTGTACTGGAATGCTCTGCATATGATATACTCCTGGCCAGATCCTATTCCCAATGTCTGCAAAATACATCAGTCTGGAAAAATAACTCATTGTTTTGCTTTTATTTTCTTAGATTTCCTGATCAGAATTTGGTCTGGTATATTTTAGAAGAGTTACACTGTATGTCTTCCTGCTACCCTATCTTGACTCGATGCAATTCAGTAAACATCTATTAAGCACCTACTACATGCAAGGTACTGTGCTCAACACCGGACTCCTAACCTTATAAAACTTGCTGATGTAGAAAGTTTGTATGGGTGAGCAATGGAATATAAAGTTGCATGAATAATGTGGAACTTTTAATAAGAGGATAATGTGTTTGGACTTGATGTGGCAATGCAGAGTCGATGTATGTTCTTCAGCAGAGAAATGGCATTATGAAATCATTGTTTTAAGAAAATTAGTCCAAGATCAGGGTGTGGAGCAGATTAAATCTGACAAAGATTCAAAGGAAAGGGAACCTCCAGAGAGTATATTCAACCATCTCGGTATGAGGATTAGAGCGACTGTTAGAATGGAGAGGAATATATGTGAGAGAGATTTTAAAAGAATAACCAGTATGCTTTGGTCACAATTAGACATAAGAGACGAAAGAATCAGAAGAATGGAAAAGGATACAAAAGTTCTGAGCTTACGTGGCAGGAAAATGGTTTATCACTAATAGAAATAGAAAATTGGGGTTTGGTTTAAATATTTGGAATTTGGGTAAACTCTAGGTCACTCCATTTTGATTAAGATCCCTCATATTTTACAGAAAAAAAATTGAGTCCATTCTCTGTGATCTCCCTCGTCTCCCCTCTTCCTCATTTCCTATCACTCCGGTGCCTTCTGCCACTATTTCATGGTCTTGCTCCTTGCTAAAAATAACAGCCCCTCTACTTATTCAAATGATCTCATTTCCTTTCAAAGACTGAATGCCTCCTCTGTCACCCCTGGTTTCATTTATTTTCAATCTCCCCCTGTCTGCTGGCTTATTTTTGCCTTATTCCTGCCTACAAACAAGCCCATATCTCCACCACCCTGAAAGAAAAAAAACAACTCAATTAATCATTCCATTTCAAATAATTATTATCTATAATTCTGGCTAGAGTGCTTGAAAAGCCTATCTAGTGTAGAAATCTCTACTTTCTCTCCTCTCACTCCTTAATTTCTTAGGATCTGATTTCCAACCTCATCATTCCACCAATATTGCTCTCTCCAAAGCTAGCAATGATCTCATAGTTGCCAAATCAAATGGCTCAGTCCTCATTCTTCAGGATCTCTCTGTAGCCCCTGACACTATGGATGATTCTCTTTTCCTTGATATTCTCTCTTTTCTAGGCTTTCCAAATACCACTCTCTCCTGGTTCTCATCCTACTGATCTGACCACTCTGTCTCTGTTTCCTTTGCTGGATTCTTTTCCAGGTCATGCCCTCTAACTATAGGTGTCCTTCAGGGTTCTATCAAAGGTCCTCTTCCCTTCTCCCTTTATAGTATTTTACTTGATGATCTCATGAGCCCCCATGGATTCTGTGTATTCACGATCCTTAAATCTACCTATCCTACTATGAATTCTCTGCTATTTTTAGTCTACATCTCTAACTGCATTTCAGACAACTTCAATTGGATGCCCAGTAAGCATCTTAAACTCAATATGTCCAAAACAGAACTCCTTATATTTTCCCCTAAACTCTCCTCCTCTTACCTTCCTTATTACTTCAAAGTATGCAATACTGTCCTCCCGGTTCCTCAGGTTCACAACATGGATGGGAGACAGTGGGGAGAGATACTTCTTGGACTCCACACAATCTCTCACCTCCCATATCTATTCTATTGCCAAGGCCTATATATTTCACAACATCTCTCAAATATTTCCCCTTTTCTCCTCTGTCATTGCCACCACTCTGGTATAGACTTTCATCACCTCATGCCTTGATTCTTGCATTAGCCTACTGGTAGATCTGCCTGAATTGTGCCCCACTCCAATCCATCTCTCATTCAGGCACTAAAGTGATTTTTCTAAAACTTAGATCCACTCATGTTACCACCCCATCCCTCTATTCAAGAAACTTTGGTGGCTTCCTATGGCCTCTAGGATAACAAAATGCTCTATTTGTCATTTAAAGCCCTTCATACCCTGTCCTGCTTCTACCTTTCCAGTTTTCTTAATAACTTACTCCCCAAATACATTCTTTGATCCAATGACACCGACCTCCTGGCTGTTTCAGGAACAAGGCACTCCACCTATCAGCACCAATCATTTTCTCTGATTTTCTCTGAGATGAACTTGGTACCTGAAATACTCTTCCTTCTCTGCTCTGACTATCAACCTTTCTGGCTTCCTTTAAGTCCCAATTAAAATCCTATGTCCTGTAGGAATCTTTCCCCAATCCCTCTTATGACATTCCTCTACTATTATTTCTGATTTATCCCGTACATAGCTTGCTTTGTAGATGTTTGTTTGTATGTTGTCCCTTCCATTAGATTGCAAGTTCTTGAGGGCAAGTACTGTCTTTTGCACCTTTTTATATTCCTAGTGCTAAGCACAGTGTTAGCACATAGTAAGCATTTAATAAATATTGATTGATTGATCCCTGGTTGATGGCCAAGAACTGTATTTTCATGGGATTTTATGAGTCTTGCTTCCACTTGCCCAGGCACCAAAATCCATTTTAGTTCTGGCTTCTTTTCTTGGTTCCTCACATTTAGGAATAGATTGAAGGACAGATATGGAATTTTCTTTACACAAAGAAGTCTAGGGAAAAAAAATCTATAATAACTGATTTTCTAGAGTCAAGTCAATGTTTTCTAGAGTGACATTGCTACCCTGGAGAATCAGAAATGTAAGAAAAGTAAGAAGTCAGAGAAGTGTCAATGTCTCCTTCTGTTTCTATAAGGGTTATGTTGTAATATGTTCCCAGGTGTTAAGTAAATTTAAAGAAGTTTATGAAGAGGTGTACAGTCCTTCTAAGTTCCAGGGACTGCCCAAAATATTGCACCAAAACTAGAGAGTTTTATTATTTACAGATTTACCCAATAAAGGAGAAATGCAAGCCAGAACTGTAAAGGACAAAACTTTGTCTCTTTACTTAGAGCTTTTTCTGGCTCTCATTCATCTGCATGCCAGAAGGAAGATGATCTAGGGAAAGTCTAATGCCAGGTTAAAATAATCTTCTTGGACAAGTAGATAGAAAGAAATTCAACCAATCCACAGGAAGTTCAAATAAAGCCTTCATCCTAGGTTCAAGGCAACCTTCAAATCTTCAGTTTAGTCCCCTCTGGGTTAGGTTTGGTGACTTTAATCTTGGTATGATTCAAAATTGTCTGCCTTATCTTATCAAGGAGAGGCTTTCTGGTCACTGCACACTCAGAGACAGTAACTAAGATAACCAACTTTTTTTCTGAGGAAAGGAAGTCTTTCTCTGTCTCTCTCCATCTCTCTCTCTCTTCTGTGTGTGTGTGTATGTATGTGTGTGTGTGTGTGTGTGTGTGTGAGGAAGAGAGAGAGAGAGAGAGACAGAGAGAGAGAGAGAGAGGCATCAGAGAAATGATGCTTGACTTGCAATTGACTTTGTTTTGAATGAGGGAGGGCTGTGAAAGGTCACCAGCCTCTTTTTCTCCTCCTGAGCCTTCTGAACTATTTGGGTTCGAATTACAACTGACAATTACAGTGTGACCAGGGCAAAACCACTTAACAACTCTGAGCTTTAGTTTCCTCATCTGTATAATAGATCACATTCCTAACCCTACTAGAAAATTTAGTAGACAAATCCTTATTCGCCATTTCCTTCCAACACCCAAGGAAGAACTGAATTCTGAAGTTTAAGACAGAGGACCATCCACCAAATCACTCAATTTCTACAGCATGGAGAAGTCTACCTAGAGTCTACTACTTACCTTAGACCTTAGTCTAAGAACATTATTTAGGTTCATTGTATTGCCCTTCTGGTAGAATGCTTATCTCAAGGACATTTCAGACTTCTCTTTGACATTAGCAGCTTATGTTTTGGAAGATTCTTTGGGGTTTTATGACTTTTCATCAAGAATAGAATGTTCACAGCTTAGTTACTAGGGATTAATTATGAAAGTCTCTATTGTCATTACATAGACATTGCACCCTCCAGGCAACTTCTCTCACAAACGGCTGTGTATAATAGTAAGCACCCAAGAATAGTTTTGGTAGATTAATTAATAACTACCTTTGTGGAGGTGGGTCAAGGAGAAGCAGATTTGCAGAGGGTAGAATTGCTACTAATCCTACAGAGTGACCCCTAAGCTTTTTCTAGTGTCCTTTCAGTCTACCATTGCAAGTTTGGGGGATTTCCTTCAGCCAAGGGACCACCCCTAGCTATTCAAGGGCTGTCAGGCCACCGTGATGGATCCTCAGTTTACTTCCATGAACAACTGGGAGCACATTTTGCAAATTAAGCAAAATAACCTCCAGTCCACAAAGGAAATTGAAGCAATTAATCTTGAGTATAATGTCATAGCTAAATTATTTGTTCAAAAGCCATCAAAATATTGAGCTTTAAACGTAAACTATATAAAAATATGCACAGGAAATTTTGTCATCATGTTTCCTTAAGATCCACAAGAAAGAACATCAGTCCATGCTTTCCTCTCCTGGTGCACATGTAATTCCCATTAATGCTGATGGAAGTTACGTGTTTTCTTCAAAGGCAGGATAGAAATCTCCCTGAACACATGAGCAACAGCTGAATTAACATAAATCTCACCATAGGTTTAACACAAGTCACTGAAACCTCTTGTATCACTGAACATAGTACTGGACATGCATATCTTAGCGGTCTATCCCATTGAATTGGGCCAATCTTGATAGCTTGGATATTTTAAAGTAACCTTAAGGGAAAAGAGTGCATTTTTAATCGTCCTAATTTAGCCAATAGTTTCATACTAATCATATATTTAAAAATTTAATTGATGAATTGTCTACTACATTTTTCATAGATAAACTCAACCAATGAAACATAAAAACTGAAATTGTCACAAGATCATTAAATCAATCAACATTTATTAAGTTCTTACTATATACTAGATCCTTTTAATAGAAATACCAAGATGAAACATCCCTACTCTCAAGGAGTTTATATTTTAAGGAAGAAAGAATAAATACATTTATAAGTACATGCAGAATTAAATAAAAAGCAAATAAATACCAAGTGGTTCAATACAAGACAGGGAGAGAGGACACTAGCATTTGAGGATATCAGAAAAGGTTTCATGTGGGAGGTGGTGCTTGAGCTGTTACTAGAGACAGGTAAGAAATGTGTGACTGGGAGTACAAAGAGGATGCTCCGTACAGAGGTGTATTAATGAGAGATGGAATGTCATGTGTAAGGAACAGAGAAGGCACCTTCTGATTTGTCTGGGCAGCAGATTGCAGGAAGAGAAGTAATGTCCAACGAACCTGGAAAGATAGGTTGAGGCAAGATTGTGAAGGGCTTTCAAAGTCAGTAAGAGGGATTTGCATTCTATCAAAGATAGATAATAGATAATCTGATAGAGTTCATAGGGAGTCACATGGTAGGCGCTACACTTAAGGAAAATTATTTTGGCATCTGTGGCAGTGTAGAATACGAACAAAAGGGAGTGGGACTTGAGGCAAAGAGACAAATTAGGAGGCTATTATAACACTCTGAGCAAGAAGATGAAGGCTTGAACTAAATGGTAGCTACATGAGTAGAGAAATGGGAGAGACGTTGTAGAAGTAGACATCATAAAATTTGACAACTGATTTGAATGTATAGGATGGCCATGATGAGGAGTAAAGGATAATGCCAAGGTTATAATCCTGGGAGCCTGGAAGAAAAGTCATGCTTTTGATCAAAAAAGGGAATACTGTAAGGAAGTTGGGTTTGGGGAAAATATGGGTATGTGATGAGTCTGAGATACCTAAAGAACATCCATCATATTGAAATGTCCATTAGATCTCAGATGAAAAGGACTGAAGTTCAAGTGAGAAACCTGAGCAGCATCTGTAAGTCATCAGCATAGAGACAGAAACTGATAAGAACATCAAGAAAATAAAGAGATGGAAGAGGGTCCAGGACAGTGCCTTAGGAAATACAGTTAAGGAAGGAGGTATGGATGACATGCCATCCAAGGAGACTGAGGAAATGGTCAGATAGAAAGAGAACTAAGAGAGAAAAAGTCACTAAAATTTTTTTAAAAAGAGAGAATAAACAGGAAAGAAGATGACAAATAGTGTTTATAGAGAAAGGAAGTTCAATAGAATGAGGACTGAGAAAATATTATCCCATCGATAATTAAAAGATTATCGGTAATGTTGAAGAAAACAGTTTTAGTGGATTGATGAGGTTAAAAGCCAGATTGCAAAGGGTTGAGGATTAAGTGAGAGAAGAGAAAGTAGAGACACTGAGTGTTGACAGTTTGCTTTCTTCTAGGAGTTTAGCTGAGAAAGGGAGGAGAGATAAAGGACAATTGCTTGTGAATATGGTATGGTCCACTGACAGTTTTTTTCACTGGATCCCACTAGATAGAGAGGAGACTGGATATTTTTTAAAGGAGAAGGGAGGATCCAGTAAAAAGGAAGAGGTTGAATATTAGAGAAAGAGATTATTGAGGTGACAATCTTCTGGAGAAGGCAGGAAGGGAAAATGTAAAGGGTAAAGTTGGACCTGGCAAGGAGAAGATTATCATTATCAAAGAGTAAGGAAGAAGAGGAAAGAGTGGAAAATCATTTCAAGGGATCTTGAGAATAAGAGGAGAGAAGAAGGAGTTAATGTAAATGGCCTCAATTTTCTCAGTAAAGTAAGAATTAAGGTTGTCAATTAAGAAGGTTAGAAAAGAGAGAGGGGTCAGGTTTCTCTTCAAAAGAGAAATATTTGGGTTAGATTATATGGGGAGAAGATAGAAAACAGCTAGAGAGGAATAAAATACTGCCTTGCAGTAGTGAAGACCCAAATGAAATGTTATTATGTCATTTGTAGTGTATTCACTAACCATGGGTGTTACTCAAGGCTCTGTCCTGTGTTCTCTTCTCAATATGTATTAAAACTCCCTTGTGTGCATCAACCTCATTGTCAATAGACTACCAAGGTAAGTGAACTTATCCACAGTATTCAACACTTCTCCATTTGTTGTAACTGAAGTTTCCACCTATGGACGGTGTGATGGTGGTTGATGGAGAACCTGTGTTTTCTTGGTGTTAATTATTAGGCCAAAATTAGCACAGGCAGTGGAGAATTGATCCATACTTTGCTGCATCTCAGCTTCAGAAGCTGCATGGAATGCACAATCATCTGCAAACAGAAAATCATGCACCAACACTCTCTCCACTTTGGTCTTGGCTTTTTAAATTGAAGAGTTTACCATCAGTACAGTAGTTGACCTTGATGCCATGTTCATTCTCACTGAAAGCATTTGACAACATGGCTGAAAACATCATGCTAAAAAGCATGGGAGGAAGCACACTGCCCTGTTCACTCCATTGGTGACTGGGAAGTCACAAAAGCATTGTCTACTATCCAGAAGCCAGGCAAACATGCCATCATGAAATTGATGTACAATATTGATGAACTTCTCTGAGCAACCAAATTTTGACATAATTTTCCATAAGCCCTCATGACAACAGTGTCAAAAGCTTTAGTCAAATCTACAATGTTGCGTACAGACCTCTGTTCTGTTCCTGGCATTTCTCCTGGAGTTGTTGGGCAGCAAACACCATATGAACTGTTCCTCAGCCCTTTCAGAAGCCACACTGGCTGTCAGGTATGTGATCACATTTTAGGTGAAGGATCAGCCTATTAAGTAGGACTCTAGCAAGAATTTTGCCAGCAATGACTAAGAGAGAGACCCCCCCATGACTGTCACAGGACAATCTCTTCCTTTTACCTTTATAGATATGAACAGTGGAGGCATCCTTGAACTCCTAGGGGATAACCTCCTCTTGCCATATAACCTGGAAAATTTCAGTCAGCTTTTGTATGAGCAGTGGTCCCCCTACCTTGTAAATCTCAGCTGGAATGGACTCCGCACCAGGTGTTTTGCCACATGAAAGGAGCCTAATGGCACTCAAAATCTCTTTTTGCCAGAGCTAGCTCAGTGTTTGGGAGGCTCTAAAGAAAAGGTGGGTACAAAAGAGGCATTAGACTGACTACCAAACTGAAGGTCTACAGAGCTGTTGCGTTGACCTCATTGTTGCATGCCTGTGAAACATGGACAGTCTACCAGCGCCATGCCAGGAAACTGAATCATTTCCATTTGAATTGTCTTAGGAAGATTCTGAAGACCACCTGGCAAGATAAGGTACCAGACACTGAAGTCCTTGCTCAAGCTGAACTGCCAACCACTCAAACTGTGCTTCAGAGAGCGCAACTCCAATGGGCTGGCCATGTTGTTTGAATGCAAAATGTATGCTTGCAGAAAGACTTTTATGGAGAACTCGCATGGAGCAGGCAATCACATGGTGGTCAGAAGCAGCAATACAAGAACACTCTCAAGAACTTTGGATTTGACTGTGCAATATGGGAGACACTGGCACAGGACCGCTCAGCATGGTGTGCCCACATTAGAAAGAGTGCTGTGCTCTATGAGCAAAGCAGAATTGAGACAGCACAAAGTAAACATAGGATGCGCAAATTTGGGGTATCCATTTCAAATATTCACACGGACTACCTGTGCCCAACCTATGGTAGAGCATTCTGAGCTCATGTTGGTCTGATCAGCCACAGTTGGACACATTGAAATCTCATTTTGCCATGGTGATCTCATTTTGAATCTCTTTGAAAATGAAGGACAACAACCATTAACTCCCTTTGCGATCTCACCAGCTGCCATTGATTTAATTCTCACTTCCACGCACGTAATTCTTGATCTTCACCTCTCTGCTGACCTATCTTGTATCTCCAACTGCCTTATTTCACATTTTGAATTGGATATCTCAAGGGCATCCTAAATCAACATGTCCACAATTAACCTTGTTATCTTTTCCCCAAAACCTTTCCCCTTCTTAAATTTCTCCATTAATGTCCAGGACACCCAGTGACACAGCCCAACAACCTATCTTGAACTTCTCACTCTTTCCTTCCCTGTATCTAATCACTGACCAAGTCCTGTTATTTCTGTTTTCAAAGTGTTTCTAGTACTTGCCCTTTTCTTTCCTCTGACACGGCCTCCACCTAGCACAATCCCCTCACCACCTCATGTCTGAACAATGACAATAGCCTGCTGGTTAGTCCTCCTGCCTCAGATATGTCTGTCCTCTACTGAGCTTTCAAAGTGATCTTCCTAAAGATCAGATCTCTCCACATGACACCCTCTTCAATAAACTTCAGTGCCGAGTTCTGGCATCTAGGATCAAATGTAATATCATCTAACTTTTAAAGCTCTTCAAAACCTAATCCTTCTGACCTTTCCAGTTTCCTTATACCTGCCTCCCCTTTTTCTACTCTTCCAACTAGAGACTAACTATTCCTTGCCAAAGACATTCCTAGTTCCTGGCTCTAAGTGTTTCACTGGCTGTCCCCTATGTTTGAAACACTCTCCCTCCTCTTCTCTATGTCCTAGTTTTCCTGGCTTCCTTCAAGTCTCAGCCAAAGTTCCATCTTCTGCCAAAAAAAAAAAAAGCCAAATTACACATACACACACCCTTCCCCAGTCCTCCTTAATCTCAGCCCCTTCACCCTGAGGTTATCTCCAATTTATCCTGTATATTTTTGTACATCACTGTTTGCAATCCCCTCCCTCGCCCCCCCCCCAGCCATTAGACTGTTAGACTGTATTCTTCTTGATAGCAGGGACTGTTTTTGCTTTCTTTGTATTCCCACACTTAGGCCAGTGCCTGTCACATGATAGATGCTTAATAAGTGTTGTTGACTTGACGAGGCATAGCCTTCAGAAGACAGGATCACTTCCATGGCACACTTAGTCACTGACAATTGGACTTGAATGGAAGAATTGGGAATTTAGTGGCAATAAAATACATGCCTTTGGAATTTCCACAACTAATAGATCTAATTATAGAAATTTCAGATCTGTGGGAAAGATGATCTCCATCATAGGGGACCTGAATGACCCTCAAATCTTAGCTCATAGATGAGTTTTCTAGTCTGCTTACCAGAGCTAGTCTTGTTAATAAAGAAAACTGGTTAATTTAAGAACCTGGAGGAAAAAAATTGCAGGTAAATATATTCTCAGTAACTATTTTAGGCAGAATAATTAGTAATTATTTTATATCAGCTATAGTTATACCAGGTATGGTAGTTCATGCCTGTGATCCTTGATCCTAGGAAGATTGAGACTGATGGATCGCTTGAGCTCAGGAGTTTTTAGCTGCAGTTGGGGGCTGGAGAGGAAGGGGAGACACCAGACTGCTTAAGAAGGGGTGGACCTGACCAGCCCAGAAACAGAACAGGTCAAAACTATGTTGATCAGCAATAGAATTAAAACCTATGAATGGCCCCTACCCTTCTAATCTGAGTAAGACAGAGAGACCTAGTCTCAAAAAGAAAGGAAAAGAGGAGAGGGGAGGGAAGGAAGTCACTTGTAGCAGTGAGAATAAGGGAGGCAAATTTGAGTTATGTCTTGAAGTTCAGGTGGAATTTTCCCAGATAGAGTTTATGCTACATCTCTTAAATTGTCAACAAGAACATTGTTTCACAAGAGAACTAAGAACCAATTTCTTAAAAAAGAAAAAAAAAA
This sequence comes from Bettongia penicillata ogilbyi, assembly GCA_023548195.1. Classification (NCBI taxonomy): domain Eukaryota; kingdom Metazoa; phylum Chordata; class Mammalia; order Diprotodontia; family Potoroidae; genus Bettongia; species Bettongia penicillata. Next base: position 732,397 of record JAJHZJ010000588.1, read on the forward strand.
CCATAGTTTTGCAGTCTGGAAGAAATTAGGGTAAGATCAACAATACCTTATGCTCTGTTTCATACCAAATTCAAAACAGATACATGACCTTAATTTTAAAGATCATACCATAAAAAAATTCAAAAGAGAAGCAAATCATACATATTTCACAACTATATGTAGATGTGTTTTTAACCAACCAAGAGATAGAGGCAATTACAAAAACTAAAACAGGTAATTTCAATTGCAGGAAATTGAAAAGCTTTGCACAATCAACATCAATGCATCCATAATAAGAAGAAAGGCATTTAAATGGGATAAAAATCTTTGTACCAAACTTCTTATGTAAGAGTTTTGCATCCAAGATATATAGACAATTAACAGAAACATAAAAGACCAAGTCATTCTCCGATAATTAAATGGTGAATGTATAGGAACAAACAATTCTCCAAAGAGGAATTGCAAACTATAAATAACCATATGAAAAAAAATTTACCAAATCACCAATAATAAGAGAATTGTAAATTAAAAAAAAACTCTAAGGTTTTTCTTCATACCAGAAAATTGTCAAAGGTGACAAAAGATGAGAACAGTCAATGTTGTAGGGCTAATTAGAAGACAGACACAGCAGGATATTGTTGGTTAAACTCTGACCAAGTACAACCATTTTGGAAAGCACTTTGGAATTAGGCAAATAAGTGACTAAAATATCCACATCCTTTGACCCAGAGATTCCCACTATTAGGCTTAAACCCCAAAGAATTAGTTGCTAAGAAGAATTTCCATATACAACAAAATGTATATAGCTACACTTACATAGTAACAAAGAACTGGAAACAAAGTAGGTGCCTATCAACTGGAAAAAACACAGAACAAATTATAACACATGAATGTAATGAACTATTATATTAATGAATATAATTAATATAGAGAAGTATGAAAAGACTTACATGAGCTGATGCACAGTGAGGTAAGCAGACACTAGAAAACAATATACATAATAACTACTATAGTGTAGGAAAGAACAAAACCCACAAAATAATCAAACGTGAATGTTACAAAATTTTGAAGAATAGGCCTGAAAAGACTTCTTAACCTCACTCATTTGCAGAAGTGGTACGCAGTCCACCGGTGTGAAATACTTAATATATTTTCAGATTTTTTCCATGGATTGACTGATTTTGCTATTTCTCTCAGGAAGGATTAGTGGGAGAAATTTTGACAGTATAAAAACAAAATATATCAGTAAAATTATTATGAAAAAATTATATATTTGCTATGATAGAAATGTTGTGGGGGGTTAACAAATAGCAAACTCCTGTAGGGCAAGACCCTTCACATTTTTTTCTCTTGTTTGTATCCCCAGCATAGTGTCAGACACATAACAGACATTTAAATACCTGCTAGTTGAATGTTCATTGAAAAAAGAAAGGGTTACTTATAGCAATGGTCTCAAATTCAAACAGAGATGGTCACCAATAAACCTAAATTGTATGTAAGGATCTCTGTGGGGCCGCATACTGACTTAAAAAACCACACATTAAAAATATTTATATTCTATTGTGTGGGCACCTATGTGGCACAGCAGCTAGAGCACCGATTGTGGAGTTAGGAAGACTCATCTTTGAGTTCAAATCCTACCTCAGATATTTACCAGCTCTGTGACCCTGGGCAAGTCATAAAACCCTGTTTGTTTCAGTTTTGTCATCTATAAAATGAGTAGGAGAAGGAAATGGCAAAACCACTCCAATACATCTCCCAAGAAAACTCTAAAAGAAGTCACAAAGAGTCAGACATGCCTGAAAATAACTAATGGTAGCAAATGTTCTATTATATATTTATTTATTTTTCAAGTATTTCCCAACTCCATTTTAATCTAGTTCAGACCATGTTTGGATAGCTCTGAACTACAGAACCAAAGTTAAATTCCTGAAATTCTATTCTCTTTTTAGAGATGGAGAAATACAGAGACACAGCTTTAGAGACAGAGATATGTAAATGCAATACAGGCAGCATGTCCAGACTGAGCTGTTTCTAGAAGATAATAAATTGTGGGCTATCACATTATTTGTGGGACTCAATGATTTTCTCCATGATATAAACTGAAAAGAATTGGACTGAGAATTCAGGATATCTGGTCTCTAAACCTAACTCTAGCACTAATTGGCACTAAACTCTTAGTGAGCTTCAGTTTTCTCATTTGCAAAAATGAAGGGGTTGAACTAAAACATTTATTTAGTTATTTTTCAATTCTACTGATGCATTTTCTTTTTGCATTACAGTCATTTTCAAATCTATGCTCTTCTCCCTACCTAGCAGATCATTCTTTATAACAAAGGGGCGAAAAACTGAGCAAAACCATTTGCCACATCAACCACATCTGATAGGGTATGCAACTGTTCACACCCAGAAATTTGGGCACTTCCAACAAGAGAAGACAGAGATTGGGTGTTCTAATTACTCAGAATTTCACTTTATTTCAATGTTCTTTTCATTTACATTATTGTAGCCATTGTGTAAATTATATTCCTGGTTCTCCCTTCTGTAAGTAATTCATTAAGGCTAACTGTTTCTCTGAATTTTTTATATTTGTTATTTCTCAGAGCACAAAATTATTCATATACCACTATTTGTTCATCCATTCCCCAATTAATGGATACCTACTTGGTCTTCAGGGTGTTTTGTTTCTTTGTTTTGTTTTGCTGCCACAAAGAGTACTGCTATGAATATTTGGTTGTATATGAAATTTAAATGAAATTATTTCAGAGAGCTCTTCCAGTTTTGTTATCTATGATTCCAGAAAATTATCTTTCTTAAAATTCTCAACAACTGTACAAGTGAAGGAACATTATGTTGCTCAGTTGCTTTCAGCCATGTCTCACTCTTCATGGCATCATTTGGGATTTTCTTAGCAAAGATACAGGAGTTTTTGCCATTTTCTTCTCCAGGTCATTTTGCAAATGAGGAAACTGAAGCAAACAGGGTTAAGTGACTTGCCCAGGGTCTCACAGCTAGTAAGTTAAGCCATATATGAACTCAGGAAGAGGAGTCTTCTTGACTCCAAGCCCTGTCCTCTTTCCACCGCTCCACCTAGTAGCTCTAGGTAATACTATACACAGTTTAAAGTTGGAAAAACAGAGACACTTGTCAAAGATAACAGAATGATATGAGCAGAGCTGGGAATGGAACCCAACAATGAAGAGTTCTTGCCACATCCCCATCTGATCCAGTGAAGCAACAATCTTTCTCCATTGCTTCTTAGACTAAACAAAGCTGTTAATCACTGCAACATTTCCCAAATTTTCAATGAAATCATAGCTTATTGCTTATCACTATTAGCCTCTTCAGGATTTTTGAACAGATACTATTCTGGCGTTGTGTTCTGTTGCATCTTATCAAAAACAAATGCCTTCAGGTTTATGTAGCTAAAAAGGGTTAAGGTTTATGGCAGGTTATCTTATCAAAGAAAAAATTTTCCAGTTCTGGGAGGTTGTATGTAAGACAGCATTGTTTATAGACACCAGAGTTTTCTATGCTATTGCTATCTGTCAAGTGACTGCAGGGAAAACAAGTTATTTTCCTCTGAAAATACATGTTTCCACTAATAAATTAGCCTCTTTCATTGTAAGTGAATCAGAATGCTTTCAATGCACTAACCACAAGCATACCAGTCACTTTCCCATTTTATCTTGTACTATGAATCCTAGAGGATACCCATGAAGCTCCTGTCATTTTTCTTTAAATGTCCTAATTTGTACTAGAGGTCCCCAACAAAAGGAAAATTTCCAAAGTGACTCAAAAATACACCCATGGTTATGGGGCTTGTTTTCTTCTCTTAGGCTTCATGAGAAGTCAAGGAACCTCCATTGCAAACTCTTCAAGCAAATACTTCTGGGAAGTAGTTTTTCTCACCAACCTTGTATGCCTCCCTTTAACCAGCAAAATGAAAAAAACCCAATGTTTCCATGTAGTAGCTGCTGAGCTGTCCATCAGGGCTGTCAGATGCCATCGTAGTGAAGACTTGGACTTCTTTTGTCTTTTGTGGGCCAGGTGGCTTTGGAGAGTGGGATGGAAAGCCAAAAATTTAATCTTTCCAAACAGACAAAAATTCAATGAAGATTTTCAAATGTTATAATTCATGTTGAAAAGAAACACTAGAATCTATATCTATACCAAGACTGCCTATTCATAGGGTGTATTGCCCAAGTCCTATTTTTCCAATTATTTTCAAAGAGCAAGACACAGAGACAGAGAGAGCAACAGAAAGACAGAAAAGAGACAGAGAGAGGAAGGGGAAAAGGAGATAGGGAGAGAGACAGAGAGGGAGGTAGTAACAGACACAGAGAAAGAAGATAGGAGAAGGAGAGGAATGAGGGAGAGAAGGGGAGAGGCAGAGAGAAACCATTATGTAGTCATTAAGGTTTTAACAGCCAGATTCAGAAAGCAAACACTGTCAAGAATACTCTAGTAAGAGTAAGCTTTAAGACTACCTGTGAAGGAAAATAAATATAAGTATAAAATATGTATCGATATAATATATAAATATAAGTATAAAATAATCAAAAATGACCTCCTGAAAACAAGCATGTTCTTTGAAATCATAATGAATGAGTCTAGAGTTATATTTGCAATTCTTTTTTATCTGAGAATGCAGATCTGGTATTATCTGGATTTTTTAAAATATATAATTTATTTATTTTTCAGTTCTTAATATTCATCACAAGAATTTGAGTTCAATATTTTCTCCCTATCTCTCCCCATCCCCCACCCCAGGACAGCATGCACCCCATTCACTCCTTCTCCTGTCTGTCCTCTTGTCTATTACCCACTCTTCTTCCATCCCCCTTTCCCTCTATTTTCCTGTAGGCCAAAATAGATTTCTAACCTCCATTGCCTGTATAGCTTAATTTCCAGTTGCATGCTAAAACAATTTTTGACATTCATTCTTAAAGCTTTGAGTTCCATATTCTCTTCCTCCCTCCCCACCCACTCTCATTGGGAAAACAAGCAATTCAATATAGGTCATACATGTGTAACAATGCAAAGCACTTCCATAATAGTTATGTTGTAAAAGACTAACCACATTTCCCTCTGTCCTGTCCTGCCTTTTCTGTTATTCCATTCTCTTCCTTGACCTGTCCTCCCACAATAAGGTTTGCTTCTGGTTATCCCTTTCCCCAATATGCTGTACTTTCTATTATCTCCCCTCCCCTATCCCCTTCTCCCTTGCCTTCCTGCAGGGTAAAATAGATTTCCTTATCCAACTGAGTGTATGTTATTCCCTCCTTAAGCCAAATCCCATGACAGTAAGGTTCAATTATTTCCTTTCATCATCACCTTCTTCTTCTCTATTGTAAAAGCTCTTTCTTCCCTCTTTTACATGAGATGATTTGCTACATGCTACCTCTCCCTTTCTCTTATTCCTAGTACATTCTATTCAACAATAAAATTTTTTTGATGTTTTCTCTCTTCATATTCAGCTCACCCTATGCCCTCTGTCTATGTATATATACATATATACATACACAAATACACTCATGTACATATATATACATACACACATATAATATACACATACGTAGTCATACACACACACACACACACACACACACACACACACACATATATCCTCTAACTATCCTAATACTGAAAAAGGTCTCATGAGTTACAAATAACATCATCATTCCAAGTAGGAATGTAAATGGTTCATCTTTAGTATGTCCTTTATGATTTCTCTTTCCTGTTTATCTTTTCATGCTTCTCTTGATTCTTGTATTTGAAAGTCAAATTTTCCATTCAGCTCTTGTCTTTTCAACAAGAATGCTGGGAAGTCCTCTATTTCATTGAAATTCCATTTTTCCCCCTGAAGTATCATACTCAGTTTTGCTGGGTAGGTAATTCTTGGTTTTAATCCTAGCTCCTTTTGACCTCTAGAATATCATATTCCAAGCCCTTCAATTCCTTAGTGTAGAAGTTGCTAAATCCTGTGTTATCTTGATTGTATTTACACAATACTTGAATTGTTTCTTTCTGGCTGCTTGTAATACTTTCTCCTTGACCTGGGAACTCTGGAATTTGGCTACAATATTCCTAGGAGTTCTTCTTTTGGGATCTTTTTAAGGAGATGATTAGTGAATTCTTTCCATTTCTATTTTACCCTCCAGGTCTAGAATATCAGGGTCATTTTCCTTGATAGTTTCTTGGAAGATGATGTCTAAGCTCTTTTTTTGATCATGGTTTTCAGTAATTCTAAATTATTCTAATAATTTCTAATAATTCTAATTCTAATATTATTATCATATTATATATTATATAGAATAATATTATATTATATGTAATATAATATATTATATTATATATGTTATATATTATATAGAATAATTATCATATTATATAGAATAATAATATTCTAATAAATTCTAATAATTCCAATAATTTCTAAATTATCTCTCCTAGATCTATTCTCCAGGTCAGTTGTTTTTCCAATGAGATTTTTCACATTTTCTTCTATTTTTTTCATTCTTTTGGTTTAGTTTTGTAATTTATTGTTTTCTCATAAACTCATTAGCTTCCATCTGCTCCATTCTAATTTTTAAGAACTATTTTCCTCAGTGAGCTTTCGAACCTCCTTTTCCATGTAGCCAATTCTGCTTTATAAAGCATTCTTCTCCTCATTGTCTCATTGGATCTCTTTTGCCATTTGGGTTAGTTTATTTTTAAAGGTGCTATTTTCTTCAGCATTTTGAGGGGCCTCTTTTAGCAAGGTGCTGACTTACTTTTCATGATTTTCTTGCATTGCTCTCATTTCTCTTTCCAATTTTTCCTCCACCACTCTTACTTGATTTTCAAAATCCTTTTTGAGCTCTTCCATGGCCTGAGACCATTTCATATTTTTTTGGAGGTTTTGAATGAAGAAGGTTTGACTTTTATATTTTCCTCTGATGGTATGCTTTGTTCTTCCTCATCTGAAAGGACAGAAGAAAATACCTGTTCACCAAGAAAGTAACCTTCTATAGTCTTATTTTTTCCCTTTTTTGGGCATTTTCCTAGCCATTTATTTGACTTTTGAGTCCTTAGCCAGTTATTTGACTTTTGAGTCCTTTGTCAGGTGGAGAGTATACTCTAGGGACCTGTAAGTTCTCAGTTGCTCTAAGGTGGCACAATCAAGAGAAAAGTGTTTACTCCTTGCCTGGCCTGCACTCTGCTCTGTGAGCAACCACAAGTCCTCTTTTATGCCCTGGATCTATGAGTAGGATTCCCTCGCCACAGCCACCACCAGCTCCCCCACGCCAGTGAGCATTCTTCCTCTCCTCAGGACCACTCTCAGAACTGAGACCCAGATCAGCTGCTCGATTCCCCCAGGGTCTTTAGGCCAAGGTCTCCAAAAGTGGATACTGCTGCCACAGTGACTGCCACCACCATAGGGCCAGGGCCAGGTGGCAGTCTCCTCTCACCCAGGTGAAAGAGCTTTCTTACTGACCTTTGAAGCTGTCTATGGCATTTGTGGGCTGAGAAATCTGGGAACCACAGCTATTGCCTGTGATTCAATGCCCTGAAGCCTGCTCCAGTCCTGTCCATGCTGTGCCAAGGCTGGGCTGTGCTCCACTCTGATCCTGGTAAGATACATCTTTCCTGTTGGCCTTCCAGGATATCTTGGTCTGGAAATCTCTTTCACTCTGTTATTTTGTGGCTTCTGCTGCTCTAGAATTTGTTTAGAGTCATTTTTTACAGGTATTTTGTGGGCTATGGGGGAAGAACTAGAGCAGGTCAGTCCTTCTACTCCACCATCTTAGCTTGGCTCCCCATCACCCAGATTTTTAAAGTATTATTTTTAGCATTTCCTTCTTTATTGATATTAGCTGATATCAGCATAGTCCCATTTGAAGTCCTGGCTGATCTTAAAATTCTCTCTCTATCCTCTGATTCCTTAGCTTATTATTCCTAAGTATGACATTAAGATTTCCTTGTAATCTATTGGGGTGGGTCACATTTGAGCCAGAATTCTGGGATTACAGAGAAAGAATTTCTGTAAGGGATGAAGGCTGCATTGGAAGACTGTTGGGTTTCCCTGTACCACTGAGAAGCTATTCTCTCACTCTATCCCTACCAGGTTTTGTTCTATCTAAACAAGGTTCTCTTACAGACAATACACTTTACATGCAAAAGTCTTCCTTTCCTCAGTGATAGCCCAGAAACCCTCTACTCTGTACTCCATACCCTCAGAGAAACTTTCAAAATCTTAAAAGAAGGCTGCCCACACCAATCAGGAATTGGCAAGTTATAGTTGTTGGCTGATAAGAGAATAGAAGAATGGAAGAAGATGACCTAGAATCATGATTTCTGTCAGCAGAAAAGGCTGGAGTTTCCATTACGTGTACTAGAGTTGGCAAGATAGTGTTTATTCTACATTAAAGAAGCACATTGCTCCTGGAGTGAATAGCCAGCCATGTGCTAGATATACAAGACACATTTCTGAGGGTGGAGCTCTTAAAGATGCCTTGTGGTCCTTCCATTGCTCAAAGCACAGATTAAAGCCTAGAATTCATTAAGTCAGTTTTTCCTTCTGTGAATGAACTCCAGGAATTGTTGGTTCATTTCTGCCACATTGACTTCACTGTTCTGAAGGGTGTGTGCTATGGGAGCAGATAAGGAGCTGATGGAAGAAAGAGGTTTACCCTAAGGCAGTGCAGCTTTGGAACATCTTTTCCTCTTGGCTTCTGTACTGGAGAGAACCTCTCAGTCCATAGCTTCACAGTCAGAAGAAAGGCATGAATTCAACTTCATTAGTAAGTAGGACATAAAGCAGTTGAAATGAGAATTTTTGACGTTGGAAATCATGGCACTATGATTTCCATCATTTATCTTAATCATTTAAATCATTTGCCTTCTGTAGTGTTGTTTGCATATTGCTAGGGCCAAGGGCTTTAGGAATTTCCTTTCTGTTTATTTCCTTCTATTTCAAGCATGGCAGGTACCTTTGGGGGATTAGCAACCTTTGTATTTGAGCAAGACCAGTGATGCTATTTTAACCTTTCTGCACAATAGGGAAAATACATTTCTGTTTTAAAATGAAGATAAATCAACATGCTGTCTTATTCTTTAGACTTGGGAGTATTTGTCTGCTAGTTAGCTCAGTTGCTTAGACAACTGTGCTAATGAGACCAAGGTTGTGAATTCAATTCCCATGTGGGCCACTTAGCTCCGCTCTGGTCCATGACTATTTCCTAGCCTGTTAGTATATGCGGCTGGCCATGAGGAGGATGGAGTGAGAAAGAGGGAACAGTTTATCAGAAATCTATCATCACCATTTAAAACACAATTCAAAGAGCAAACCCTCCTGACAGATGATCAATGTATTATCCTCATCTAAGAGCAGCATTATACATTATGTTTGAACTATGGATATCTATATGAAGTTTTAGCTGTGTTAGCCAGGGGAAGGAGAAGAAAGAAAATTAGGGAGAGGACAAAAGATTGGCCCTAAGCCAAGAGAGAGAAAATAGCTAGTTGTCTTACAGATTATAGAGAATGCATAACTAGTCTCTCCCAGATGTGAAGAAAATTTAGCTGATTATTTCCTTTAAGGAACATCCAACCTTTGTTGGATTATTTTGTCCTATATATTTCATTTCCAATCATCTCTTTCACTAGTCTTGATCCTGTTGAAAACTACACTGTAAATATTTCCCTTCTCCCCCTACCTGAAATCTTAAACCCTATAGTCACTAGATCTAAGATTGCTTTTCACTTTTAAATCATTAATTCATCTCTCTCTCTCTCTCTCTCTTTCTCTCTCTCTCTCTCTCTCTCTCTCTCTCTTTCTTTCCTCAGACTCTTATTAACCATGTGACCCTAGGCAAGTCAGTTTATTTCTCTGAACCTCACTTCCCTCATCTATAAAAAGAGGGATTTGGACTCACTGATCTCTAGGGTCCCAACAAAAATCTATGATCTGATGATACTTATTTTCTTGCTTCAAGCTCCAATTCAAGGGCTATCTTCTCCATTAAATTTTCCCTTGATCTTCCTATTTGAAAATGACCTCTCCCTTCTCAGATTCTTCAAAGCTTCTGCCTGCTTTAGCAGAATAGAAGCTTGGAAGAAAGGATCCTGTCTGGATTTCTCCTTTACATTTGCTATAGCCTGCTTTACATTATACTTCTGTTGTGTGTGCCTTATCTTTCCTTTCAAATTCAAGCTCCCAAAGGCCAGGGACCATGCCCTATTTCTCTTTTGAGTCCCCTTGCCCAGCACAGTGCCTTGTGAACTGAAGATATTTACTAAATATTTGTTAAATTGAACTGAATGGAATATTAAATAAAGAAGGGCACATGATCTGTCTGGCTGGTCCCTTTGCTTTGGCAGGAAGCACTTGTCCTCCACTCTCTACAGGAGTTGATTACTGAAATATCTGAGGCCACATAGGGGTAGATGGATTTTTCTTCATCCTGAAGTTATAGATCTCACTAATTTGTTGACAGGCATAAAAATCAAGCATGTTCTACATCTAGAAAAGGCCTATGCAGTCATATACAAAGGGAAATGAATTGAGTAACAGAAATTGTTGGACTCTTCATGACTATCTCTACTTTCCCTGAGTAGAGGCACCTCCTTTAGAGGCACATGGAAAATGAGCAAAAGGGCAGCATCTTAGATGAGTTCTATCCTCAGCAGGGAGCTTTGTCTTTTGTTTAAAATGCTGATGTATTACCTCAGCTATTCAGAACAGATAATTCATCCTGGTTTAAAAAACATATATTTTATACACTGAGCAATCTGCCTTTTCCAATTTAGCACTAGTACTTCTCTTTGTGCAAAGTGGCTATGGAAAATTGATATAATTATCCAGGCAATTTTGGCTTATGAAAGCAGTAGCAGGAATTACCACCCATCTTTGAAGCAAAAGTAGGTCACCTATTGATTGATTGGGAGTTATATAGGTCACATGGTGTGGCAGAGCACTGAGAAAGTACTCTACACACACACACACACACACACACACACACACACATAACCATCAGACCTCTACTTCCTTACAAGCTGAATTTGTCACCATGGGAGTGTCAACTCTAGGGAGGCAAGGGAAGATCTAGGTGTTAAATCAATCACAAGCATTTATTAATTGGCTTCTATATATCAGGCATTGTACTAGGTGTACAATGAAATAGTCTTTGCTCTCAATTACAGTAGAGGAAACAACAAATACATATATAAGAAGATGCAGCATAAATAGAAAGGGAATAAATGCAAAGCAGTTTAAATAGTAAGTAGTTTGAGAGGGGAAGGGTAACTAGATGGCAGTGGCTAGAATGCTGGTCCTGGAGTCAGAACTGAGTTCAAATCTATCCTCAAACACTTCTTCGATCCTGGGCAAGTCATTTAACCCTGTTGGCCTCAGTTCCTCATCAGTAAAATGAACTGGAGCAGGAAATGGCAAACCACTCCAGTATCTTTGCCAGGAAAACCCCAGATAGGGCCACAGAGAGTCAGACAAGACTGACACAGCTCAACAACAGCAACAAAAATTTGAGGGGGAGGACCCTAGTAGTTGGGAGAAACAAGAAAAGCTTCATGTAAAAGATGGTAGCATCTTAAAGAGAGGGAATGATGGAGAGATAGAGACATACAGGCAGTGTATTCCAGGTATGTGGTACAGTCATTGTAAAGGCGGAGATGGAGTAAAATGTATGAGGAATAAACAGTAGACCAGTTCAACAGGATGGAGGGAAATAACGTTCAAAGAGTCTAGAAGGATAGGTTAAGGTCAGGTTGGGAGGGAATTTTAAAAGAGAGACTAATTTATATTTTATCCTAGAGGCAAAAGGAAGTCAATGGAGTGCAGGAGAAACATGATCTAGACCTAGAGAAGATTTCCTCAGAAATAGGGTATAAGATGGACTGAAGTGGAAAACAGAGACAGAGAATTGCTTTTAGTTTCCATATTAGTTATGTTGTGAAAGAAACAGAACAAAAGGGGAAAAACTACAAAAATTAAAAAATGAAATGTAATTAGTATGTTTCAATCTGCATCTAAATTCCATCTGTTCTTTCTCTGGATGTGGACAGCATTTTCCACCAGGAGTCTTTTGGAATTGTCTTGGATTGTTGCATCGCTGAGAAGAGCTAAGTCATCCACAGTTGTTCATTATACAATGTTGCTGTAACTATGTACAATGTTCTCCTGGTTCTGCTCACTTCACTTAACATCAATTCATTCCAATCTTTCCAGGTTTTTCTGAAATATACCTGTTCATCATTTCTCATAGCACAATAGCACTCCATCACAATCATATACCACAACTTGTTCAGTCATTCCCCATGTGATGGGCACCCCCTTGACTTCCAAATCTTTGCCACCACAAAAAGAACTGCTATAAATATTTTTGTACTTGTAGGTCCTTTCCTCTTTATTATGATCTCGTCGGGATAGAGACCTAGTAGGAGTATATCTGGATCAAAGGTTATATACAGTTTGATTGACCTTTGGGCATAGTCAGAGAAAATAATTAAGAGACTGTGGTAATAACCTGGGGAAGAGGATGAGGGCCTGAAACAAAACCATAGCCAATGTGAGGGAAGAGAAAGGAGTCAGATGGGAGAGCATTTGTGAAAGCAGACATGTTAAGATATGGCAAATGGTTGCATATGTAAGATGAGTAAGTGGTGTAAAATATAGTTAAAAGACTAAACAGGAGATTAATGACATAATCTAGATAAGAGGTGATGAGAACGTAAAGTAAGGGACTAAATAGAACCAGAATTATCAACATGTGCTTGAACAATTGTATTATTAATTGTACTACAATCTAAATAAAGCTTTATAACTCTTGCTTGCATCATCAGTCTTTTATGCCATTCCATTATCTGGGCCTAGGATGGCTTCCTTAGCCACCTAGGATATATGGTCATAGAGTGAGAGAGAGGGATAACCCATATGGACTGCCCACATGATCTAATAATACCCTGGAAATAACCAGAGAATGTGAAGGAGCCCCTCAGCATGCTACATGAATTCCTTTTAGTGAACTTATGAGTAGACAGGTAAGGAGGGAGGCCTTGATGATTGTGACTGGCATGCCATAGATCCATTGGCATACTGGATTGTTGTTTGGAAGAAGGTTGGGAATTAGAGTTGGTGAAGGGAAGAGAGGAAGGACTAGGAAGAAGGGTTGAATTATCCAGATAATTACCCAAACGTCACACGTCAGTAGCCATTATATGGAATTATCCAAGACCGCTTGAAAATTCTTAAAATCCAGTTTCTCCAAACAAAACCAATTTCTGACATTTATGTGATTAGAGCCATACTTAGGGTTTTTAAAAAAAGGAAAGCCTGAGGAAAGAGACTATAGCCAACAACTCATGCCTTCTTTTGTCCAAGTTATTTGACCAAGTCTCCATTTATTTACAAGGAAAAGTTCTGCCTTGACTAACAACGACATTTAGAAGTCTAAATACTTTCAAATCCCCATCTATTCAGGAGGTCCTATGACTTTATAGAAAGCGGCATTGAAAATTTCCCATGACCATCATCAAATCTAGGTAAATATTTGAGAAAAGAATGGTGACCTGTGGTTTTTAGAATTCGCATTATGGAAATCCTGGAAGGAAGAGGAAACGAAAGCTAAGATGATTTCTTACCGGGAGCTCTCTGGGTGGTAACGTTCAGTCATGTCCTGGTCATTATTGAAGCCTGAGACACTTCACTTTGTACTTAAAATAAATATTAGCAAGAGAAGAGAAAAGGGAACAATGGGAGAAGGGAGCTTATGTAGACAGCTCCCTTTGAGTCATTTAGGTTACTGTTGCATTTCAGACATATCATAGAAACAGCCCCAGCTTTTCCTACACACACACACACACACACACACACACACACACGCACACATACACACACACGCACACATACACACATACACACACACACACATACACACGCACGCACACATACACACACACGCACACATACATACATACACATACACACACACGCACACACGCACACATACACATACACACACACATACACACACACGCACACATACACACATACACATACACACACATGCACACATACACACATACACATACATACACACACACACACACGAAACAGATGGTTCTAACCCTAAAATATAAATCACACTTATTTACTTCCATAGTGGCAGTGTCTGTTTAAACAGTGCTGTCTGGGGAGATTTATTGGAGTGGACAACTGTTTCAGACTCACAGAAGCTGTTTTGAGAGACAGATAAGAACAAACTAATTCAAGAGAAGGAGCATGTACCACAGTTTCATCTTTATGAGGGCTTCCTATTCCTAAAGGCTAATTTCCTGAATGAAAACCCCTATTTTTTCATGTTTGTCCTGAAAGTATTTTTATAATGTAGCCATTCTGAAGCATGTACCTTCCTTTATAACTGTGTGCACTTCTTGTCAGATTTCTCCCTCAAATACAACCAAAAACTCAGTTAAGACTTTAGAATTTAAAGGGAAAAGAAATGCATCTTAATCCTCTAGCTTCCAAAACATTTTAAACTTTGCCCGAGTGCTCTGTTACCAGGGTAAGCCTAGCAGGCCTGTCAAGTGATGAGGCATCTTATAATCTCCTCTGACCTGTAAGTACTTCAATATCTGCAAGGAAAACACACACATTCAAGAGAAAGGTTTGTGCAGAATGAAGGATTGACAATCTAGCAAACACCCTTGTTCCGGCCAGAGAGAATCCATTCAGTGACTCAACTGCCACTCAGAATTCATCTTTCGTAGACATGCACTTCCCGCTTAGAGGCAGATATTAGTTTTCTTAGAGATTTAAATAAAGGAGAGAAAGACACACACGTATACGCATATACATGGACATCTACTCTGAAAGCATCACTAGCATACCCAGCTACCTAGGTTAGCCAACTAGCAAATCAGGGTTGGAATTCTGTCTTACATTTAGAGAAAAGAAATAATCTTTCCATTCATCAATTCTTAACTTTTTTTAAGTCATGAATCCCTTTTGACAGTCAGTCCCCTTTTCAAGATGTTTTTAAATGTGCAAGAGAATATATGTAGAATTACCAAGGAAACCAATTTTATTGAAATAGTTACTAAAATATTTTTTAAAAATTCACTATTCCCAGGATAAAAACCTGAATTAGATTGATGATAGGTCGCAGTCCCTGTTTATTCACGAAGTCTTGACATTGGAAGTCAAAAACATTGTAACCACTGATTCATTTTTTTTCTGACTGAATTTATATGAGGTTAATATATCATTTTCATGATGATATATCTGGGCTAATGAGACACCCCCATATAAAAGTCTTATACTGCCCTTTATCTCCTCTTCTCCAGTGACTCCATAGCACCAACCTGAGGAAATGTCTTGGCTTTCAGAAAAGAGAAAACTATCTTGAGGTCAGTATCCTGCATGTGAAACAAGCTTTTTGGTAAATTGATCAAATTTATCTGCTTCTGCAAAGAGGAAAGGTATAGAGGCATTCCAGTGTTCTACAAACACAGTGATTGTTAAATCCAGTTCAGTTGTAATTAAGTACAAGGAGAGCTCTCCTGAAGATATTTCCAGAATGAAATGTCTCCAGGGGACAGTAAATTGCATGCTTTTGAGGTTAAGGAAAAAGGCTTTTATACTCTACCATGATTTCTCCTGAGCACCTCCCATGGAGCTCAGGAGTTGACTTTCATAAGCAACATAATGACTACATGTCAAAGAAAGAGTGATAAACTGTGGATCTTCAAAGGAAAAAGAGCCCAAGTTTTCTTTCCTTCCATTGACATGAGTAACATAAACTTAACTCACAAGACATTTGAACATGTATATTCTCTTTGCAAAGGTGAGCAGTTCTTCCCAATACAGCAAAATGCCTGCAGTTTTCTCTCTTGAAATGTTCCACATGCTCATATTTTGTCTCTGTTTAAACTTTCTTTTCATTTTAAAATTTATTTTTAACATTCTTTTTTTTTTAATTTTGGGCTCCAAATTCTGTTTCTCCTCCATCACCTTCCTTAGCCATTGAAAAGATTCACTGCATCTCCTCTCTTTCACAATCACTCCTCAAAAGTCTGTTTTGCTTCTGACCACAACCCCCCCTTAATCTGCTCTCCCTTTTATAACTTCCCCCTTTTTTCTTATTTCTTTCACCCTCCATTTCCCTGTTGGATAAGATCAGTTTCTAAACCCAATTAAACATACATACAAACACATATGTATGTATGTATGTATATATGTATGTGTATGTGCGTATATGTATGTATTTGCATTGCCTGACCCAAACCATTTCCCTTCCATAACAAAAGTTTCTCCTTACACACATCTTTTATGTGAGATAATTTTCCCCGTTCTTCTTCTTCCTTCCCCCTTCTCCCAGGATATCCCTCTTTTTCTCCCATCCACTTTTTTTAGATCATCTCAGCATAATCAATTCACTTCTATGCCCTCTGTGTACAGTTCTAACTCTCTTAGTAGTAATATAATTCTTAGGAGTTTATATGTATCATCTTTAATGTAAATAGGTTGATCTTTTTGAGTGCCTTACAATTGCTCTTTCATGTTTACCTCTTCATGCTTCTCTTGAGTTTTTTATTTGAAAGTCAAATTCAATTGTGGTCTTTTCATCAGGAATGCTTGAAAGTTCTCTATTTCATTAGATATCCATTTTTTACCAAAAGGATGACACTTAATTTTGCTGGGTAGGTTACTCATGATTGTAAGCTTAGTTCATATGCCTTCCACAATGTCATATTCCAAGCTCTCTGCTCTTTTAAGGTTGTAGTTATTAAATCTTGTGTGAACCTAACTGTGACTCCATTGTATTTAAATGGTTTCTTTCTGGTTACTTGAAGTATATGTTTTTAATCTGGGTGCTTTGGAATTTGGCTATAATATTCTTGGGAGTTTACATTTTGGGATATCTTTCAGGAAATGATCAGTGGATTCTTTCAATTTATATTTTATCCTCTGGGACATTGGGGTAGTTTTTCTTTATAATTTCTTGAAATATGATATCTAGGCTCTTTCTTTGAAGGAAGCCAAATAAATCTTGTTATCTCTCCTCAATCTATTTTCCAGATCAGTTGTTTTTCTGATGAAATGTTTCACATATTCTTTTTCATTCTTTTCATTTTGTTTTATTGTTTATTGATGTCTCATGAAGTCATTAGTTCCCACCTGCCCAGTTCTAATTCTTAAGGAACTGTTTTTTTCAGTGAGTTTTTGTACCTCTCTTTCCATCTGGCCAGTTCTGCTTTTTAAGGTATTAGGTGTTATTTTCTTCAGTATTTTTATCCCTCTTTTACTAAACTGTTAATTTTCTTTTTATAATTTTTTTGTATCATCCTCATTTTTTTTCCCATTTTTCCTACCATTCTTATTTGATTTTTAAAATAACTGTAGCTCTTCCAGGAATTTCTGCCGGGCTTCTGTTCAGTTCATTTTGTCTTCTCTGATGCTTTGCTTGTAGCTATTTTGACAGCGTTGTCTCTGAATTTGAACAGATTTTTCCTGTTTCTATGTTCAGGTTCCTTTTCTGGTGTTTCCTCATCTTTGCAATCTTTTTCTTGATTCTGTACTTTATATTGTTTCAGGGTGGGGATGGGTGGGATGCTACTGTACCAAGCTTCAGGATTTTTCCACACTGCTTTCAAAGCCTATTCTGGGAGTTTGAAAGTTTTTTAGTGCTTACAAACTGGTGTGACTTGGGAAGAGGTGTGGTCACTGTCTTCCTAATCTACACTCTGGTCCTTACCCAGGAAGGCCCCCTGATCACTTGCCACCACAAGTGACACTGCTTCTCAGTGTCACTTCAATCCTTTATGATTGAAAGCACTCTTCTCTACCCTAGAACTACAACCTGGAAGTGAGTATAGCCAGTGGAGTTGCTAAAGGGTGCCAGGTGCTACTCCCAGTGCTATCAAAGGGAACCCCTATAATCTTTTTTTAACCAGTTGCTTGATCAACTTATTGTCTCTGGTTTGAGTGCTCTCAAAGCTGCTGCTGCTGCTGCTGCTGCTGTCACTTCCAAAGTCCACAAGTGACATTGTTACTATGTGGGCTCTGGTCCAACCCCACCCTCATGTCACAGACCTCCCCTTCTGACCTCCCAAGTTGCCTTAGGCTGGGAAAATGTCTCACCCCAACATTCTGTTGGCTCTGCCATATTGGAATTTGATTTGAGGTGTTATTTTAAAGTTGTTTGGAAGGAAATGTTAGGAGAACATGGGTGCAGTGCTTCTACTTTGCCATCTCAGCTCCACCCATCGTGTTGTGTTCTCAGGGAAAAAGAAAAACTCTTCAAGACCATGAATTGTGTTTTATTTTCCTTTGAAATTACACAAATAAAAATACAAGCCATCAGACATCCTGTGACAAAAGCCAGGAAATACCAAGCATCCAAAATTGCCAAAACAAGAACATACCACCAGTTCTCTTGACCCTCATCACAGGATCACAGAATCCCAAAGTTGAAAAAATCTCAAAGGTCAATAAAGTGTGAACTATATATAAATAATTCCTTCTACCTGACTTTTGCTAGAAAACCTCTCATGAGGAAAAACACTATTAACTCCTGAGACAGCCCCTTCCACTTTGAGCTACTATTAATGGTTATTAGGAAGGTGTTTTTTTGTGGGGGGGAGGGGGTGTTGTTTTTTTCCATGAAGCCTCTCTGTCTCTTCCATCTGTTTCTCCTACCTTCTCCCCCTGGAGCCAAACAGAGAAAAGAATAATCCTCCTTCCAATACTTAAAAGAGCTATACTGTCCTCTGCAAGTCTCCCTTCACCCGACTTCCCAACTCCTATTCATTTTAATCAATGCCCATATGGCATTTTTCAAAAACATTAATAGTACATTATAAACAAATCCTGTGCTTTACTGTCCTGTCAATTCTGGGAGACTAGCCCCAGTCAACCCCAGTGCCCAGAATGAATCTTTGTTCTTACCTTGGCTTGTTAAAGAACAGAGAGAGGGCAGCCTTCATATGTGTCCCCATAAGTAGAAGTTCTTATGTACAACAAAGAAATATGAAGTCAATTGTTTCTAACTCTACAGATGACACAAAAGAATAGGGGAAAAAACCTTGAGTTTAAAAAAAATCTTTTATCTCAGCCTTTGCAAGTGATGACCATTCATGTTCTATGAATGTTCTCTCCTTTCTTAACAAAAGTGATCAAGAGCATTTAGCTTTTGAGAATTTGAGTTCTAATTCTAATCAAATCTCTCTCTGCCCCTCCATTTGTTGCATAGTTCTTTTCCACTGTTCTGTTCCTCTGGAAAGATGTATCATGCTGACATCAGTTACAGACAATAGTCAGGGAAGGATTTTTTTTATGGACAAGTGATGCTCAATTTCATATGAGGGTCGCCATCTTCAGGTTGATCCCAACTTGGAGGTTAAAATATCCATGCAGAAGGAAAATTACCCTCTCTTCCCACCTCCCTTCACAAAGTGTTAGGTTAAGCACAGCCCCCATAAATAGTATTCAGTAATTATATATTAACTACTAATATGCGCTAGGTATCACGCAGTGTATAGAAAGATGTGAAGACAGTTACAACCCAGAACTTGCCCTTATGGAACTTTTTTTACTCTGGGTCCTCTCTTCAGTCATTCATAGGGTCATAGGTTTAGAAGTGAAAGGAACCTTAGATGTCATCTACTTCAATGCTTTGAAAATGAAAAAACTGAGACCCAGGAAGGTGGAATGACATGTCTATAGCCACTGACATAAGAGGGAGATCCAGAATTCACACTCAGGTCCTCTGACTGAAATTCCATGGTTCTTTCCACTAAGTCAGGCTGTCAGGCTGCCTCTAAAAGCCACTTCTTAATTATTCTGTCAGGTGGATACTTTAGGGACTACTCTGTTAACTCAGTGTTTCAGAGCTGCTTATCCTAACAATTCTACCCTGCCTTGCCCTATCCCCAAACATCAAAAATTCAACAGATGCTTAAGGACCTACTATGTGAAAAGCACCATGCTGTTTGCTAGTGACCAAACTGTAAAAAGGGGATAAATCTTGCTGTCAGAGAGTTGATATTACAGCCTTAAATATCGGTATAGATTGATTTTTAAGTTTTATTGTCTTAATTTTGGCTTCCCAGGAGGATATAGCAATCTTGTTATGGGAAAAAAAAATGTCCCCCTGCAACTCTGTTCCACCTACAGTACTGTTTTTCTGCAGTCAATTAGTGGTATTAATATATGGGATATGTCCATATATTGTTGCCAGAAAGAGTGTATTGAATTAAGTGAATAAATTTATGTGTCCTATTAGTCAAGGACCTACAAGAACTGTCCCCCATTAGAAAAAGTACTAAAATAAAAATAGAACTTATAGCCTTTCTCTTTCAATTGTAATTAGTATAAGAAGAGCTCTCTAGAATGAGATGCTTCTAGGGCAGAGCCTCAAAACTCCCTAAAGGGCCCCAAACCAGATTAAAATGTAACTGGGAAATATTAAACAAAATACATACAAATGCAATAGGACATAGATAATGTTAATATATGGCTTTTAATTCAAGATGTAGTCCTCAGTGGTCCTTATGTGTAGTTTAGTGGTCCCTGGTTCTATTTGAGTTTCACATCACTGGTCTAGAGGACATTAAATTGACCACTTTTGTGTAAGTAAATGTGAAGAAAATTGTGATGCTCTTTCTCCCCTCAAGAGAAAAGATTTAGAGAAACGCCAGCGGATTAGATATTTTCTTTAATAAGTCCTTTTGTATAGAGACAGACTCTTCAGCTTAGAAAGAGAAAACCTGAAAGTATATGGGAATAAAACCTTCCAAGTCATGAAAGCTATGGGGAAGACTAGCAATCTCATTTTCTACCATGTTTTGATCACCAGCTCTACATAGATACTATCAAATCCATATTTGTTCCCAAGAACTCTACTTGTGCATTTCTATCTGGTGGATATCTCTCTTTGGTTGTCCCCCTAATTCCTCAAACTCACATGTCCAAAATTAAACTCATCATCTCTTATCTTAAATTGATCCCTTCTCCAAATTTGATTATTCCTATAGAGGGCCCCACCATCCTCCTGGTCCTCTGGGTCCATACCCTCAGAGAAATCTTTGACTCTTCCTCTTTCTTCAACCTATATCTAATCAGTCTCCAAATCTTACGATTCTACCTCTACCACATCTCTTTCTATCTGCCTCTTTCTCTCCATTCACATAGATTTGGCCTTCATTGCCTCTTTCCAGGACTATTGCAATCGCCTCCTTAATTGGGCTACCTACAACCTACCCTCTCCCTTCTGTCCACAGAATTGGCAAAACTGGCTCTTCCTAAGGTGTAAATCTGATTATATTACTGCCGTACTCAAAACGTTTCATGTAAAATTCCCTATTGGCCAACACAAACTCCTCAGTTAAAGTCCTTCCCGATCAAACTGAAATTTATCTTTCCAAACTATCTTTGTATGTTAACTTACTTCCTGCACTCTAAATTCCAGCTAAACTGAATGACTGACTCTTCCTTAAATATGATATGTCATCTACCATGTCTACACAGTCGTATAACCTGTCTCCCACACTTAGAAGTAATTCCTCCTGATCTCTGCCTCTCAGAATCCTTGTTTCCCTTCAAGACAGTTCAGAGGCTATCTTCTCTGTGAAGTCTTGACTTTTCTCCCCATTCCTTAGCATTCTCTTTCTTTCTTAAAATTATCTTTTATTATACTATTATGTCTATGTAAAATAATAACTTTTAGGTAGTATTTTTGGGTGTGAAACTTAGGTTATATAGTACCTCATTTAAATCTCACAACTACCCAAAATAGGTGAGTAGTTGGGTATTGCTATATCCATTTTACAGATTAGGAAACCGAAATTCAGAGATATTAAATGATGTACCAATTGTCAAACATCTAGCAAGTGTCGAGGGGAAGGATTCCAATTCCAAGTCTATCACCACGGCATGATGCTGCTACCATTGTACATGTTGTATCACTATACTAGAATGTACCCTCTTGATGGTAGAGATCATTTAGTATTTGTCTTCGTAACCCTAGCACAGTATAAGCCAAGCATAGTGCCTTGCACATAACAAATGATTAAAAAATGTTTGTTGGAATCGAATTGACATAAATCTAGGAGAAATTTATCACAAGAAGAGATAGCTAGATATCTACAATTTAAGTACAATTTTTTTTGGTTTTTGACCAGGGACATTTGAGGATAGTATGTTTGTCAGCTGACTCAGGGATGAGGGAGCAGGGAGAAATATATCTGATGTGTTAGAATTGGTATCTAAAAATATTTCAATAGGCAGAATAAGTCAAATTTAATAAGATGACACTGACTAAATAAAAATGTGTGCTAAACTTCTCTTTAATAAATCAATGGCATACATACAGGATAATGGAAAGCTGACAAGGCAATAATTCATGTGAAAAACATCTAAGAGTCTATTTGAGTCAACAGGGCTAAGTGAGGGCCAAAAAAAGTTAATGCTACTTATGAAGAGACATATAGGGTCCAGAATAACAAATGTTAGACCACATATGGAATATTTCATTCTGTTCTGAATGTCATGTTTTAGGAAGGACATAGATAAAAAAGAATATATCCAGAGGAGAGTGACCAAAACCATGGGGGGACTTAACAACATGAGAGTTGGCTGAAGGAAATAAATTTCTTTAGCCTCAGGAAGAGACCCTTAGAGGGATCTGTTCCTATCGAGTTTGATACCATTGGACTGGGCACATAGGTGACACGATGGATGGGGTATTGAGCCTGGAATCAGGAGGACAACTTTATAAGTTCAAATCTGGCCTCAGATACTTACTAACTGTGTGATTCTAGATACGTCACTTCACCCTATTTGCCTCAGTTTCCTCATCTGTAAAATGAACTGGAGGAGGAAATAGCAAACCACTCCAGTATCTCTGCCAAGAAAACCCCAAATGGGGTCATGAAGAGTAGGATAGAACTGAAACACCTCAGCAACAACAAAAATACTTGACGAGGTGAATCCTGAGTTCCCTTGCAATTGAAATTCCATAGTGCTGTATCATTTCAATTATAAAATTTTCAAATGATACCATTCAGTGAAAAAGTTTGGACCTTGGAGTCAGAAGATTCAATTTTGCATCCTGACCTTTCAAAATTTACATTTTCTCATCTGTTAAATGGGTCTAATACTTAACCCTGCCTGCCACATTAGGTTATTGGTAGAACCAAATAAGATAATATATGTCAAAAAGCTTTGTAACTGCAAAGCACTCAATCAATACAATTTTAATTTATGACAAAGAAAGTAAATTATTTAAACAGAGAATAAGAAATATTGGTAAATTTAATCTCCAGGAGGCTATCTGAGCTAACCAATATAACTAAGTTCAAAAAAAGTTTTGATATATTGAATGAATGCTAGTTTTAAGATTATTAAAGGGAAGTTAGTCATGCAGTAAAATAACATAATAGAGGGTAACTAAGGTAACTCAGAGACAGTATGCTGAGCTGGAAGGACCATTGGTCTGGCTTAGTATGGCATGTCTTCTGTGCTTAAAAAAAAACAAACTAGCCAACATCCCACAGAGTCCTCTTTCTTGGGTGATTAATTATCCCTCCATTCTGGCTCAACCTAAGAATGTTACTGGTTCCAGTGACCTACTTTATAGTAATAGGCTCAATTATTCCAGCATTATATAAAAAAATATGAGGCACAGAATACGCCTAGTTCAAACTTAAAGCTATTTTTCTGTTTACTTATGGGGAAAGCACTATCTCACTTGACAATCCAATCACAATCTATGTGATGATATCAAAGGAGAGTTACTACTGAGGCTGGTAGATGGACGAGGAAGCAATCCAGAACAATCATATTTTCCTTTTAGGACTAGAGTGACTATTTGAGGAAACATATTCAGACCATACTGCAGCAACGCCAAATCTATCTGCATCTGTCTGTGAACAGCTGGCTAAAAAAACATGAAACACCCACATTACAAACACATACCCTGTATGTTTAAAAAAAAACTCACTGAGTTACAAAAGGATAAGCACACAAATCCTCCACCCCTTCCTGCCACTACATGCACACATGTGTACACATTCACACACACACACACACACACATGCATACACACACTTTACATTGCAGTCCCAAATACTCTCATTTTCTATTCAGTTTACATCAGATGTCAATTCCCAACCTGTTCCACTACTTTCCTCTTTCTGGTAACCTTTGCCATGTATGTATATTTGTATACACACACATATATATATGCATATATCAAGTTAGAAGAGACTTTTTTCCATTCATATTTTAATTTATTCAATATCACATACAATGTTAGTGAAGTTGTGGGGGAGCATTCTGCCAGATTAAACATGAAAGTCCTTGAGGGGAGACTGGTCCCACAGACTGAAGAGGCTTCATTCAAAATAAAAACCAAAAAATTTAATAATCTTGAGAATTTTTGTCATTCTTTTGTTTCAGTCATGTTTAACAATTCATGACTTCTTAGCAAAGATATTGTAATGATTTACCATTTCCTCCTCCAGTTCATTGTACAGATGATGAAACTGAAGGCAAACAGGTTTAAGTGACTTGTCCAGGATCACACAGTTAGTAAGTATATGAGGTTGGATTTGAACTCTGGTCTCCCTGACTCCAGGACTGGCACTTTAACCACTGAGCTACCTACCTTCCTTTTGAGAATTTAGTTCAACCTAAACTAGTGAGCAGGTCCTTGAAATCATAAAATTTAGTCAGATCTGAGAATTTGAGTCTCAGAAGGATAAGGTGGGAAGAAAAATGGGAAGTTCCTATGTTCCCATCTCTCTTTAGTGTGCACAGAGATTCAAATTTATATGGAGGAGTATGTCAGTGTTAGGTCAAATTCATTTCATCATTTCTGATTCCTGCCATAATAAACTTTACATACTGTTGTTTCCCTGAGTCCATCATGGCAAAAAATCTTGCCTAGTGTGAAGCAAACTGGAGAAAGGATGATGGTGAGATATTTGTCTATTAGTGATATATGAAACCATAGCTAATATACCAAATACTTACCGTGTGAAGGGCATTGTGCTGGGTGCTAGGAGTGAAATAAGGTTTTGACAGGCATAGTCTCTACCATCATGAAATTTACATTCATAAGCATAATATATGATAACATACAATCATCCTAATGCATTTGAGAGATGAAAACCACTGTTATGTGGGTTCCAAGGAGGTAAAGATTTCTACCATCAGTGAGAAAAGTGAAGAAAGGCAGATGAAGCCTTCACAGAAAGATTTTAGAATTTAGAATTTAAAATAAGAGCAGGAATTCACCCAGTATCAGATCTTCTTTCCTATTCTCAAGAAAGTTATTAGAGAACATTTCAGTCAAATCTTCTCCTGTTATAGATGACTGAGGCCCAGAGATGTTAAACAACTTCTCTAAAGTCACACTGCAAGATAGTAGTGTAGGAAACACTTGTGTTTAGTGTGTAGCAAGGTGTAGCAACAAATACTTTACACCAGCCTTTCATGGAACCACTTTCCCACATGTGTAAGGCAGGCAACTGATACAGAAAATTTAAGTAACTTTCCCAAGATTATCTGACAAACTAATGAGGAAAGTGATTTACATCTCACAGTCCCCCAGACAAATGGCTTCAAATCTACAGGGTGTAATTTCAGTAGCTTGGATTACACATTTAGAAGCTTTCCTACAAAGCCCTCATATGCCATCTCATTTGTCTTTTTAACATCCTGGTGAAGTGTTTAGGAGCATAAATTAATCTCCTCCATTACATACATAAAAAAATTTAAGGCCATAGGGGTCAAGGGACAACCCCAAGGTGACACAGTACAATGGAGCCAGATTAGAAGCTGAGTTGTCTGGCTCCAAGGCCACAGCTCTTTGCCCTGAACTGAATAATCACCTATTTAAAGATTCTCCTTTGGGCAACAGACTGTCTCCTTTTCTGGTCAAGGGATGTCTAGTGATCTTATTTTATATCTCACAGTATTTCTCATCATGCTAGATCCCTGCTCTGAAACACACATAGATAAACAGATAGGGAGTAGGAGAAAGGACAGTTGGAGTAAACCTGGGTTCAAATCCTGATTCCTACATTTACCAGGTGTGTGACCACAGGCAAGTCACTTACCCCCTTAGGATCCTAGATAACACTCTAAAATTGTAGGTTGCATATTGCTGATCTGCATCAAAGGACAGAATTTCCACACTGGAAGCATTCCAATGATAAGACGGGTCCTGTCCAAAAAAAGTATATCCATAGGAAGGGAATCTACTTTAGATCTCTTCCACTGATTTGTTATGTTAAAATCCATGGTCACTAACCGGGTAAAGAATTTAGAAGGTCATTCCTTCCTAGATACGGAGCAGCCAAAGTGCTACCACTTTTCTGTTCCATGTAAATGTATGACCACTTTTAATGAGTGATGATTACACAAGAAAAAACCTAAAGTGACTCAAGGAGAGGAAAATGAAAGAGATGAAGATGAAATTCATCTTCTGGAAGAATTAGTGAGGAAAAGGAAGGAACAGTGTTAAGACTCAAGATTTCCTGGGAAGTTGGTGGTTTAGCTTCCTGGTGAACAATCTGGCCTGAGCTAAAAGGAGGACTTGTGGAATCGAGAGAACAGACGGCTACCTCAGTAGATGAAAGGGTTTGGGGAGAGCTCTACCTTTTTAGCAAAATTAGAAATAGAATTAAAAGAGAAGGCAGATTATTTGCCTAGATACAGAGGTTCTTAATCTGGGTACTTAGACTACTTAGACTGCGTACTTGTGAAATCTGGGATTTCACAAGATTTCAGGGAGTCTGTGAATTTGGGGTATATGTGTTTGAATGGAATAGATAAAAGAGTTAATGAGAAAAGGTTTACTTCTGTATAGGGAAATCAGAGAAGGATCTTGAAGGAAGAAAAAGATGTTATCAGGCAGAAATAGAGAGGAACTTCTTTATCAATACCAGGGATGTTGGAAATGGAAAGAGACATGAAGGCAAGACAGGACAGTTGGAGATCGTGGAACATTTTGGTTGGAATATGCTGCACATGAAGTAGAAAAATCAATCAATTGATTAGCATTCATTAATCTTTTAAAATATGTCAGGTACTAGAAGGACAAATGCAAGGAGTAGAACAATCCCTTTTTTTTTTCAAGAAGCTAATGCCTGGAAGCAGAACACAATGGATTTGGAATATTACACTAAGGAGTTTGTATTTTATCTAGCATGTAACAGGAAACATTTGACAATTATTTCTTGGGAGAAAGATGTTATACATCTTAGCATTGGAAGGATAATTTTGGCAGGGTGAGAAGAGGGACAGGACAAGTTAAGAGGATATTACAATAATCCAGGCTAGACATAAGGACATGTTACAGGATGATGACCAAAGTTAGAAGCACGTATTCGATAAAGAGATTGGACCTGGAGTACTGAAGAAATATAAGACTGTTTCCTGTATGAAGCCTTCCTTGACTACCTCAGCCCATGGTAACTTCTGTCTTCTCTGAAATCCTTGTCTGTACCAGTATAAGTGTGCAAAGAGCAAAGACCACATGTGCTAGTACACTCTACTATGCACTGACCTCAAGGCACGAGGCAGCACATCTGGTCCACCACCTATCTACTCCTATGTGTACCAGTCATTTGAATACTTCTTGTCACTACCAGTCATATCAACTTAACCTCTCTAGAACTGTTGTGCTTAATTATGCTGCCTCTTAATTTCTCAGGAAGAGAGAACATGTGCGAGATTTCTTTATAATTCCCAGAGCATTTTATTTAATACTGCGTTCTTCAGAATTCCCAAAAAATTGAAGATTCTCCCACCAATTATACAAAGGAAGATCTTTACCATTAAACAATAGATATGTATACACAATTTTAAAAAAATTATTTTCAATCAGCCAAAGTATAATATTGATTTGCATCAAAGGATATTCTGAATAATGTCCTACAACTTTTATAATGTATTCTGAAACACTAAACACAAGATTTTTTTTTTTTTAAAGTCCACTAGTAACTCTCATCTTTCCTGAGTTGGTCTCTGAGAGGCAACTTTCAGGGAAAGTCCTTGGATTGAAAGACCTTAACTTCAGATCTTCATTCTAACTTCTTGTTAGATCTTAGATCATTTACTTGACCTCTCTGGTTCTCAGTTTCCTTATTTGCCAAAATAAGACGATTGGACAAGACAGCCTTCTGGCTCTAATCAATGGTCTTCAAAGATGGTTGTATTACCTACATAGAGACAATAATTTAAGATCAAACTAAAGTAAGGGTCATGTCATCAACAAATTTTGGTTCAGTTCACTTTCTTGTCTTGCCCTGTCCCTGCAAATCACCTCCTTTCCCTGCCTTCCACCTCAACATCATCATCGTCTTTCTAGAAATTCAATCTATTTCTTGTTCTCCACTCATGCTCCAAGGGAGTTCCCCCACCCCAAAACTTCCTTCCTTGGCCCCCTCTCCTTCCACTATTAGAATATGAGCCCCTTGTTGGCAGGTCCTGCATTGCCTTTGTATCCCCAGTCCTGTGCCCAAGGCTTGGCCATAGAAAGTGATTTTCATTCATCCTAAAGCACGTGAATCTGTGTCTTCTTCATCCAGAATAGAAGCCATGCAGAATCTGCTTACTTGGTTGCATCTGGGTCCTGAGGATCCTCTTAGAAAACATGGCGCAAACCAACAGAACAAATTATTCTTTGTCCTTTATTCTCAAGAGAGCCAATCACGTCATGATGGTGATGTCTTGACTTGCATTTTTCAAATGAGGAAACTAAGGCAGACTGCTTTAAGTGACTTGCCCAGGGTCATACAACTAGTATGTGTCTGAGGCTGCATTTGAACTTCAGGTCTTCCTGACTCCAGAACCAGCACTCTATCCACTGCAACACCTAGCTGCCCATGAAATTTCTGCCCTGAAAAATTAATTCATCTATAGGTAAGTAGCTGTATTCTGCAGGCTTGTCTTCATTGCCTTGGAAAACAAAGGGGAAGGATTTTGCTCCCCAGGTCATATCCCCCAAGAAGGAGCTCCAAGAAATAAGCCACAATAGAGATCATGGAATTTCATTCATCTCTTCCTTCCTTCACAGAGATGCACCATAGTTGCCTTGGATTTTTCTACCAACCAGAATTCACAAGAGAGAACAAAGAAAGGAGGCTGAGCTGCTTACTACTTCAAATAATTTTCAGAAAAGTAAATAGTGGTAGATACTTGGAGTACATATCTTTTTCCCTCTATAATACAAAGTCTAGCATATGGCTGCTACTGGCTCTGTGCCCAGGCTGGTAGATGGGGTGAGTATATGTGTCCAATTGGGTAATATCCTTTCGACTCAAACTGGGAGCACCATTCACAGAGGATATTTCTATGTAATCGTTTTTGTTTTAACTCTGCCAATTTCCAAAATGTTTTTTTCCTGGAGTTCTAAATTATAATTTAAAAACAAATCTTCCTCGTTAATTTTTTTAAGAATGAAATGATCAGTCATTACTTTAAAACAAAACTGTACTTTGAGAGTAATTCCATCCTTTGCTAACACATAGGTTTCCTATGAAGTGCACTAGGAACTGAATGAGCAAAGCTGAGTAAAAGATCAGTCAGTGGTGGCAAAGAAGGCCACTCTTTCTCATCACTTAGCCCAACATCTGGCACTTTGTAAGTGCTGATGAGGATTTATTGATCGGCTAATTTCATCTCATGTGGAGGCAGAAATAGCACTGGCTCTGAAGTCTAAGGGCCTGTATTCAAACCCTACCTCCATCTTACCTAGGTGTCCTTGGACAAATGTCTTAATTGTCCTGGGATTTATTTTCTACATCTACAAAATTAAGGGATTTGTCTAGATGATCTCAGAGGTTCTTTCCTGTTTATATCTATGATTTCATGAATATTGTCTCTCATGAAGTAAATCTAGTGAGAAGGCACATGAATCAGTTTGGTATGTGTCTATATCAGTTTCCTCATCTTTAAAATGGGGGTGATAATACCCTTAGAATCTATCTCCCTAGAGTGTATTCTATCAAATGTGGACTATATACACACACACACACACACACACACACACACACACATATGTGTGCATATTTGTATATATATATAAAATATATATTATAAATATACACATATGTTAGAACGGTCCTTTGTATTATAATATATACTGTAAATTGTAAAGTACAATATAAATGTGAGAAATTATTCATTTACACAGTATTAAATTTTTAAAGAACATATTAGTAAGACAGTGTCAAAAAGATATATGTTAAACAAATATAACTGACTTGGTTGTTTTTCAATGTAACAGGCATTAATTAAGCACCTAATGTGTGCCAGGCATTGTGTTGAGCTCGGAGGATACAAAGATAGAAAAAAAGTCTCTAGTGTCAAAAAACTCATAGCCTAATGGTGGAGTTTACATGCAAAAAAATGTGAACAAACACAATATATAAAAGATAAATTGGTGACAGACTCAAAGGGGAGGAACTAAGATTAAGGAGAACTAGGAAAGACTTCTTGCAGAAGGTAGGATTTTAACTGAAACTTGAACGGATCCAAGGAAAGAGGCAGAGATGAGGAATAAGAGAGTTCCAGACATGGAGGAAGAGCCAGTGAAATCACACAGTCTGGAGATGGAGGAGCCCATGTGTGGAAGAACAAGGAAGCCAGAGTCACTGGGTTACAGAGTATCTTGAGTGGGGAGGAAGTATAGGTGTAAGAAGATGGGAAAAATGGGAAGAGACTAGGTGATAAAGGGTTTAAAAGCCAAATAGAGAATTTTATATTTGTTTCTGGAAATAAAAGGGAGCCACCAGAGTTTAAATAGAGGGTGGGGTGGTAACATGGTCAGCCCTGCACTTTGGGAAGGTCACTTTGACAGATGAGTGGAGGATAGAGTGGAGGGAGGAGAAACTTGAAGCCAGGAGATCAACCCGAAGGTTATTGCAGAAAGTACATTGCAGTAGTACAGGCATGAGATGGTAAGTACCTGTGCCAGGAGGTGGCAGTGTCAGAGGAAAGAGGAGGGCTCCTAGGAGAGATGTCACTAAGGTAGAAACGATAACATCTGAAAACTGATTCGATAAGGGGGAGGGAAACTGAGTAGTCAACAATGACACCTAAGTTTTGAGCCTGGGGGTCTGGAAAAATGGTGATGCCTTTAACAACAAAAATACCATTATCACCACCACCACCACCATCATCATCATCATCATCATTTTATATTGGAACCTCCAGGTCCTCTCAGGTCTCAGTGCAAGTTCCACTTCTATTGAAAGGTCTTTCCATAATCCCCCCGTTATTTGTATCCTTTAGTTAGCTAGCTGTCATCAATATATTAGACACTAAATGATTTGTTTATATATCTATGTGTATATTTGTATGTAAATGTATGATAGAGATGATAGTAGGTAGATAGATGTTAGATATATAGGTAGATAAATGACAGAGACAATAAGAAAGAAAGAGAATATATCTTATAATCACTTACATATGAATACGTTGTAGCCCTCTTATACAATGTAAGTATCTGGAAGGCAAGCAAGCCTGCCTCACCTTTGTATTTGTATCCATCCCTTTTCTTTTGCTCACTGGCTGGCAAACTGTAAGCCCTGAATAAAGACATATTAATTAACTGACCTGGTTTAATCTAATCAACTCATTTTAAAGATGATTAGACAATACTAGAGAGGTTGTGGCTTGTATAGAGTCATGTAGCTAATTTATACCAGAAGTAGGACAAAAACCTAGGTCTCCTGACTCGCAGTTCCTCAACATGATCACTGAAACACCTCTTCATGTAGAGTGACACCTATATTAAAAAAATAAATAAAATTTCACATGTAGAGAAAGTAATATAATTCTGGTGTGTCTCATATGTATGCCAAGCATACTGTAGGTGTTAAATAAGTGGGTATTGAGTTACATTGAACCAACTTGACATTTCAGTAGGAAGTACAATAAAATTTGCCCACTGGTGAAATCTCATCTTGACCTTGGAGGTTCTGGGGATTCATTTTCTCTGTCTTCCCTCACAAAACTGATCTTTTCATCCTCAGAGAATTCACTGACAACACAACAAAGACAACTACAGCCCCTGGGACAATCAAAATACACTTGCTTTCATCTATTGGTTTTACTTCTTCAATTTTTGGATTGATTTTTTCAATTCCCTTTAATGAATCCTTTGTAACATGCAACTGGTATCCTTCAGTTTTTGTTTTCTCCTTCATTAAAGGTTCTCTATTATATAAACTTGTAGTATGCAAATGCAAACATTCAACATGTGTATAAAATATCAGCTCCCTAATATCAGGAGAGTACTTTCATTTTATATGAAAGTTAACCGAAAATATATATATATATAGTATTATGCTCTGCCTGGTTTCAACGCCAGGAACCAGATGCCCTGACAAGCACCTTCTGGCGTCCCTCACCCCTAATTCCCCACCCTCATCTCTTTCCTGCCCTTACATGTTGCCTCCCCATACACACATTCCATCATTAGATTGTAAACTCCTTGAGGGCATGCTAATTTTAATATAGTGCTTGGCACAAGATAGACATAGAATAAATGTTTGTTGTTTTGGAAAGCAATAACAATAGTAACAAAAGACAATATGGCCTGAGGCAGAGAGCTGGCCTCAAAGTCAGGAAGACTTGGCCCAGTTCGAATCTTTCCTCTGACTCATACTGGCTGTGTGACTTCTCAGGGCCCCTGGGCAACTTTCTATGATAATAAGTTGCCAAGATGTTCATGTGCATTGGTAAAGGCAGTACCTCATCAATGAAATCATAGGTCTGGGGAAAAATAAATAAATATATGATTAACATTACTAATAATATTATTAGTAATTACCTCAGATGAGTTAAGCAAAGTAAAGCACTGCTCCATTTTAAATGGGTTTTGCTACCATATTTGTTTCATGTTTTGTTTTTCAAAGTCATTAAAGCTGCATTTTCTAAGTTTCCTTTATAAATGCATGTAGTTTTACATTAGGGCATTGAGTGGTGCTGTGCCTGGAGTCAGGAAGATCTGAATTCAAATTCCTTTGCTAGCTGTGTGACTCTAGGCAAGTCACTTCACTCTGTTTGCCTCAGATTTTCTTTGGTAAAATCAGCTGGAGAAAGAATGGCAAACCACTCCAATATCTTTGCCAATGACCCCAAACGGGGTCACAAAGAGTCAGACACGATTGAAAAACCACAAAATTTTACATTACGGAGGGCTGTATTCAATGATTCTTGCATTTAGAAAATATGATCTATTAATAGATCCTTTATTTCTTCCACATATTAGATATTTTTCTTCATTCCTATAGACTTGAAAATGTTTTTAAAAAATAGGAGAGAATAAGAGATGCACTCAGACTATTGAAAGATTGAATTATCCTGTCTAATGAATACAACATATCAATGCCACCAAGAAATCATAGTGCATTTCTCCTAAAAATGTAACTTTCAGTGCATTCTGATACTACAGGAATATTCCCTGCTGTTATTACACATGCTGAGATCCTTCAGATAGCTGTGGGAGAGCTGAACAAAATTGATGACAGGGTGTGGCCCCTTGCTGTATTTCTGACCTCAGAGCTGCACACACACACACACACATGCACACACATGCACACACACACGCACGCACATGCGCGCACACATACACATGCACACCTTTCTTGGAGAGGTCACTGAAATGCAAGGCAAGGAGGATAAAATGTGTTCCTAATGAATGGGTTGACTTTTCATTGTAGCGTGGCTTTGCTTAATCATTATGGGTTAAGATGAAAAAGAATCAATTTTAAAAGGTTTCACATGATCTTTGTGGCTAGAATTGTGCTTCCTGCACAATTGGCCTCTCAAATTCTGATCCCACTGACCTTCAAGGACATGCAGTCCCACATCCTGATTTTACAGATAAGGTAACTGATGCCAGAAGAGGCCAATGATGCACGCAAGATCAAATATTAACAAATATTAAGTGGAAGAAATGGGATTAAAATCAAGTGCCCAGACTCTTTACCCAGGATGCCTATCACTCCATCCCCCATAAACCCTACTCTGTGGATATAGAGATATGACACATATATATACATATATACACACACATATATACATACATATGTATGAAGAATATCATTAAAATACCATTGACAATAATGGACAAAATGCTCTGATTTTCTATTTTGAATTCAGTAAAGTAGCAAAAATGATTTTCTAGGGAAACTGTTAAAAAAAATCCATATAGGAGCATGGAGTATGCCGGTAAATGTTTAACAACAGGATTTGGTGGAAAGGAAGGGGGAAATGTACATAGGACACACTTTTAAGTTAAACCTGCATTATTAATATTTTGATCAACCAAACAATAGCCCTAGCCCTTCCAATTTCCAAAAGATAAATGCTCTCATAGAAAATTAACAATCGGCTCTCATGAGCTGGCTTGAGTCATACCCCTGCTGCAAACATCTTGTACCTTCATACTACCCCTGGTTGTTTAAGGTCTTCTAGTGTGGTGCCCCATTGGAGGTCTGTTTCACTCTCATCAGTCCCTACAACTTCCGCCCTCCCTCATCAGAATTTGACTATCCTTAGCCCAGTCTGCTCATCTTTCTATGGTTTCCTGTGTGACAGATTATCTAACTCTTTGCTAAGGCATGAAATTCAGCTCATCATGGACTACCCTTCCCAGAAGTAGTTGTGTTTTATTAGAGGACTCCTAAAGACAGCATGGGGCAACTAAATGGCACAGAGGGTAGAGTGCTAAGCTTGGAGTCAGGAAGACTCATCTTTGTGAGTTCAAATCTGACCTCAGATACTTAACCGGCTGTGTGACCCTGGGCAAGTCACTTAATCCTGTTTGCCTCAGTTCCTCATCTATGAAATGAATTAGAAAAGGAAATGACAAACCACTCCAGAATCTTTGCCAAGAATACCCCAAAGGGGGTCATGAAGAGCCAGACACAGGTGGCTAAAAAACAACAAAGAATTAACGTCTTGACCCAAAATGAGTCTTCATGAACACTATCATAATTAATTTCATGAGTTCACAAAGCAATTTCACATCGATTATTTCATTTGGTACTTACAATAACCTTGTGAAGTAGGTAAAGCAATTATTTTCCCTTTTTTTCAGGAAGATTATAAAAGAAGAGGTTTTAGAGCTGGGATCTTAGAAATCATACAGTCCAACACCTTATTTTAATAAAAAGAAACTAAAGCTCTGATTGGTAAGATAACTTATCCAAGTTACTGCCCTAGGATTCCAAATCCTGTTCTCTTTCCATAATACCACATCTTTTCTAAGGAAACTAAGGATTAGTGAGTTTTTTTATATAATTTAAAAATATGGCCCATGTCTAATATTAGCCTTCTGAAGAATTTTATCTTTGTCAAATATATTTCTAGAGCCAAAGGTCTTATCGGAGGAATCTGAAAGGCTGCAAAGTATATGGAAAAGAGCATTTAATTGAAAAACAAAGGACCTGAATTCAAGCCCTTGACTGTGCTACTTAGTAGCTATGTGACCTCAGGTCAGTCACTTAACTCTTCCTAACCTCGGTTCCTTCATCTGTAAAATGGGAATAATATTATGTGTATCATCTACCTGGTACAGCTGTTAAAAGAAACAAGATAGTGTATAAATAAGGATAATAATAGCACCTCCCTCCCAGGATTGATGGGAGAATCAAATAAGATATTTGTAAAGTACAATGCCTGGCATATAGTAGACATTATATAAATTCTTATTCCCTTTGCCCTTTGGGCAGCTAGATGGAGCAATGGAAAAAGTGCCAGGTCTGGAATCAGCAAGATTCCTCTTTCTGAGTACAAATCCAGTCTCAGATCCTAGCTGTATGACCTTGAGAAAGTCACTTAACCCTGTTTGCCTCAGTCTCCTCATCTGTAAATAAGCTAGAGAAGAAAATGGCAAATCACTCCAGTATCTTTGTCAAGAAAAGCCCAAATGGGATCAGGATGAGTCAGTCACAACTGAAAAATGACACAGTAATTTCACCCTTTATTACTGCCATTATATGCTGTACATGTATTCAACTGGCTTTAGCCTGACTCAATTTCAAATTCAAGGGATCTAGCAACCACAGCATAAAAAATCATTCAATCAAAAAATTATTGTAATTCCTTTACAATAAATATTATATTTATTATTAACCAATTATATCACATTCCCATCTCCTACAGCAAAAACATATATTTATGCTTTCAGAATTTAGCTTTCAGGAGAGAAGGTGGCTAGAACCCTTACTTTATGGTTTGTCTTGAGCTTTTGTTATTTTCCTTTCCTTCTATTTTGTAGTAGCATTTATACCTGTGGCTTAATAGCCATAATATTTTGTTTGGATTTGAACTTTGTTCTAAATTCATGTAACATTCACAACCATTTGAGTCCAACCAAACGAAAAAAATTCAACTACATCCATTCACCAAACCAATTAGTTGTATGTTCCTTAGGCTTCTGGAATCTGTGTGGCTTAATTTATGTGAGGCCTGAGTCACAGGAATGGGTGGGGAGATGCTGCCCAACTAAAATGCTGGTAATCATTTCCACTAGGATGAGAGATTTATTGCTACTTTATTGGAATTCTTGCCCTAAAGCCTAAAAACAAACAAACAAAACCCTTCTACCTGCCAATTTCCAAAAGAAGTTTGATTCCAATGAGAAAACTACTATTTTTCAGATATTTTGTAATTAAATTCCCACTTCTTTGGGTACTAAGGAGAACACAGTGTAGGATGGAATGTGTGAAGGTCACACTTGGCCTCTGTTCTTGGAAAACATAAATTAGTTTGGTCAACACCAAAAAATATTAAAATATACATATATGTCTACTATGTTAATCAGTCAGTCAATAGGCAATTGTTAAGTGCCATACACTGGCGCCGGGTGACACAAAGAGGCAAAATGTATTCCTACAACTATGCCCAAAGGGCTACAAAACTGTACGTATTCTGTGGTCTGACAATTCTACTGCTAGGTCTGTATCTCAAAGAGATTTTTTTTAAAAAGGGAAAAAGACATCTTTGTACAGGGGTATTTTTGACAGCTCTTTTTTATGATATCTAAGAACTGGAAATTGAGGGGATATGCAACAATTGGAGAATTGTTGTATAAGTTGTGATATATAATTGTGATGGTATACTACCGTGCTTTAACACAGGATGAGCAGGATAATTTCAGAAAAGCCTGGAAAAAACTGACATGGACTGATGCTGAGTGAGGTAAGCAGAACAAGGAGAATGTTATACATGGTAACATTGTACGATGAACAACTGAATGACTTAGCTGTTCTTAGCAATTCAATGACCCAAGACAATCCCCAGAGACTTGTGATGAAAAATGCTGTTCTCCTCTAGAGAAAGAACTAATGGACTATGAATACAGACTGAAACATAATTTTCATCTTCTTTTCTCTTTCCTTCATTTCTCTCTTCCTTCTTTTCTTTCCTTCCTTCCTTCCATTCTTCCTTCCTTCCTTTCTCTCTTTCTGCCTTTCTGTCTTTTCCTCTTTTTTCAACTTTTCTTACATAAAATGGTTAATATGAAAATGTTTTACATGATTACACATGTATAACATATCAGATTGCTTACTGTCTCAGGGAGGGTTGGGGGAGGGAAAAAGAGAGGGAAAGAATTTGGAACTCAAAATTATATATATAACTATGTGTGCTATGTGTGAAAACACTGTTTAAACATTGTTTTCACACATAGTTGGGGAAAATATTTTTAAAAGACATTCCTGCTTTGTAAAATTGTAAATCCAATGAGATAACATAAAGTGAAATCACATTGGATGAAACATGGTATGAAATAAATTGATCTGTACTGATGTGGAAATCTTTCAAAAGAAAGAATTTTCATCTGGGACAGGTGCTAGAGAAGGGGATCAGATGTAGAGTGGCAGAAATGGAGAAAAAAAGGGAAAGGTATGACAAGGAAGGGGTGGGGCACTGAGAGATTAGATGTTGATCCTCTACTGCAAAGAAGATTGATCCTGTGCTCCAAGGAAGAAGTGCTGAGGTAAATTAAAGCAGTTAAGTCAGTGGGGCCCATATTACTATGCCTAAACTCAGTAGGGGTCCAGTAAATGTTAGCGACTTATTGCTTGGCAGGGGGTAATGAAACACTTTGAAGTCTCTAGTTAGGAACTTGAAATAAGATATTGTAAAGTGGCTGACATTCAGGGAAAACTCTAAAATAATGGTTCTCAGGGTCCTTTAGCCTTTAGCCTCTTAAAATATTAAGACCCACCTAGAAAAGCTTTTCTTTATATGGGTTATATCTATCAATATTTGCCAAATTAGAAATTAACATGTCTCAGTATTATAAAAAATTTTGACTTCATAGACACCCCAAAAGGACCTCAGCTAACACAACAGGTCCCTGACCACCCTTTGAGACTCAGTACCCTAAAAGAAAACTGTGTACTCATTTCAGACTCTATAGCATCTAATGTTTCCTCTCTGCTGTTAATTTCCTCCCCATTAATAATTATATTTAACTGTTCAAAATTAATGATTTGCATCTTTCCTCTCAGAGTATTAAAATATTAACAAATGTTCTTGCCTAACCTTTATGGTATACCACTAGGAAAAAGGCAGTAGTTCACAAATATTATTAAAGTTTTAGCACAGAATTGTTAAACAAGAACATACTCATTAACGATAATCTCATGTACATCATCTTCTATGTCACCC
The DNA here is from genome assembly GCA_023548195.1 of Bettongia penicillata ogilbyi. NCBI lineage: Eukaryota > Metazoa > Chordata > Mammalia > Diprotodontia > Potoroidae > Bettongia > Bettongia penicillata. Next base: position 771,080 of record JAJHZJ010000588.1, read on the forward strand.
CTGGCCCTGCTCATTCTTAACAAGGGATTCTGGAATCAAGAATAGTGTCCAGTTCTCTAGATCTGACTCCTCAATGAATCACTTATTCCATTTGGCTCTTGTTTCCACCCCAAAGTTTTACTTTGGGGAATTCTCCCTAATACAATTGCTTAGGTATGTCTAACTTTATGTCTAAATTTCCCTAAATGTGGATAACAAGGTCTGTATCTCTTTCACAGTCATTCAATATAAAATAAAGGAATGAGGTATCTTTATTTTCCTTTTTTTTTAAAAAAGCAACTTATTAATTTATTTTTAACATTCATTTTTTTGAAAATTTAAATTCTGAATTCTCTCACTCCCACCTTTTCCCCACTGATTGAGAAGGCAGGCAATGTGATATCAATTATACATATGAAATCAAGAAAAACATATTTCCATATTAGCCATGTTACAAAAAAAAAAAGAAAGTGAAAAAAATTATGCTTCAGTGTGTACTCAGAGTTCATTTGCCTCTGGAGGTGGATAACATTTTTCATCATGAGTTCTTCAGAATTGCCTTGGATCATTGTATTGATCAGAATAGTTAAATCATTCAAAGATGATCACCACTGCAATATTTCCTTTACCATGTACAATGTTCTCCTGGTTCTGCTCACTTCACTTTGCATCAGTTCATATATGTTTTCCCAGATTTTTCTTAAACCATCCTGCTCATCATTCCTTATAGTATTCCTTCATGACTATGTACCACAACTTCTGCAGCCATTCTCCAACTGATAAGCATCCTCTCAATGTCCAATTCTTTGTCACCACAAAGTGAGCAGTTAGGTCCTTTTCCTTTTTCTTTGATCTCTTTGGGACACAAACATAATATTGGTATTGTTATGTCAAAGGATATGCACAATTTTATAATCCTCTGAGCACAGTTCCAAGTTGTTCTTCATAATTGTTGGATCAGTTCACAGCTCTCCCAACAATGCATTAGTGCACCTATTTCTCCACATCACCTCCAATATTTATCATTTTACTTTTCTGGCATTTTAGCCAATCTAATAGGTATGAGGTCATAGCTCACAATTATTTTAATTTGCATTTCTGTAATCAGTAGCAATTTAGAGCATTTTTTCATGTGACTATAAATAGTTTTTGGGGAGAGCCCATACCACAGTGGATAGGGTGCCAGCACTGGAGTCAGGAAGACTCCTCTTCCTGAGTTCAAACCCAGCCTCAGACACCTACTAGCTGTGTGATTCTGGTCAATTCACTTAATTCTGTTTGCCTCAGTTTCTCTTCTATAAAGGGAGCTGAAGAAGGAAATGGCAAACAACTTCAGTATCTCTGCCAAGAAAGCCCCAGATGGGGTCACAGAGTAAGACAAAACTCAAAAAATAGAATGAAATAGATAGTATTGATTTCTTCTTCTGAAAACTGCCAGTTCACATCCTTTGACCATTTATAAAAGGGGAATGGTTCTCATTTTTTTATAATTTGGCTCAGTTCTCTATTTGAGAAATAAGCTCTTTATTAGAGAAAAACACTGTAAAATTCCCCCTTCCTCCCTGGTTTCTTGCTTTCCTTCTAATCTTGACTGCATTGATCTTGTTTGTAAAAAATCTTCTTTAATATAAGGTAATCAAAATTAACCGTTTTACTTCCTGTATTCTTTTCTATCCCTGGTTTAGTCATAAATTTTTCCTTTATCTATAGACCTGAAAGGTAAAATTTTATATGCTCCCTTAATTATTTTATGGTATCAACCTTGATGACTAAATCATGTACCCATTTTTACTTTCTCTCAGCATATGGTATGAAATGTTGGTCTATACCTAGTTTCTGCCAAATTGCTTTCCGGTTTTTCAAGGAATTTTTGTCAAATAGTGAACTCTTGTCCTAAAAGCTTGGATCTCAGGATTTATCAAACACAAGATCACTGTGGTCATTTACTACTGTGTTTTATGTACCTAATCTATTCCACTGATCTATCTCTCTGTTTCTTAGCCAATATCAGATTGTTTTTCATAATCAACATTTTGTAATATAATTGAAAACAGTTACTACTAGGCCACCTTCCTTCACATCTTTTTTTCATGAATTCCCTTTATACTCTTGACCTTTTGTTCTTCCAGATAAATTTTTTTTCTAGTTCTATATAATAATTTTTGGTAGTTTGGTATGATACTGGATAAGTAAATTGATTTATGTGGAATTATAGTTTTTTATTGGCTCAGCCTACCTGTGAGCAATCAACATTTCTCCACTTGTTTGGATCTGTCTTTATTTGTGTGAAAAACATTTTGGAATTGTTTTCATATAGTTTCGGGGTTTGTTGTGGCAGGCATACTCCCAAGTACTTCATATTGTCTGCAGTTATTTTAAAAGGAATTTATTTTCTGTCTCTTTCTGCTAGACTTAGCAGTATATAGAAATGCTGGTGATTTGTGTGGGCTTATTTTATATCGTGCAACTCTAATAAAGTTGTTATTTGTTTCAATCAGATTATTATTTAATTCTCTAGAGTTCGCTAAGTATACCATTACATCTTCTTCAAAGAGTGAGAGTTTTATTTCTTTATTGTCAATTTGTATTCCTTTGATTTCTTTTTTCTTATCTTAGTGCCAAAGTCAGCATATCTAGTTGAATAATAATTGTGATAATAGATATCCTTACTTCACCCTTGATCTTAATGAGAAGGCTTCTAATTTATCCCCATTACAGGTAAAACTTACTGATGATTTTCGATAGACACTACTTATAATTTTAAGGAAAGCTCCATTTATTACCATGCTTTCTAGTGTTTTTCATAGAAACTGACTATTACATTTATCCAAAGCTTTTCCTGCACCTTTTGATATAATCATATTATTTTTGCTGTTTTTGTTACTGATATGTTTAATTATACTGATAGTTTTCCAAATATTGAACCAGCTTTGCCTTCCTGGGTATAAATTCTTCCTCGACATAGTTAAAATTTTTGTGATATATTACTGTAATCTCCTTCCTGGCATTTTATTTAAAAATTTTGTGTTGATATTCATCAGGGAAATTGGTCTATAGTCTTTTTCTCTGTTTTTGCTCTTCCTGACTTAGGTATCAGTAGCATTTTTATGTCATTAAAGAAATTTGGTAGGACTCCTTCTTATTGACTTTTGGTTTTTAATCTGTTTTTTTTATAAAATTTATTTATTTTTTTAACTTTTTACATTCATTTTCACAAAATTTTGGGTTCCAAATTTTCTCCCCATTTATCCCCTCTCCCCACCCCAATACACCAAGTATTCTAATTTTCCCTATCACCAATCTGCCCTCTCTTCTATCATCTCTCCCTTCTCTTGTCCCCATCTTCTCTTTTGTCCTGTAGGGCCAGATGACATTCTATTCCCCATTACCTGTATTTCTTATTTCCTAGGAGCAAGAAAAATACTCAACAGTTGTTCCTAAAACTTTGAGTTCCAAATTCTCCCCATCCCTCCCTCCTCACCCATTCCCTTTGGGAAGGCAGGCAATTCAATATAGGTCATATCTGTGTAGTTTTGCAAATGACTTCGATAACAGTCCTGTTGTATAAGACTAACTGTATTTCCCTCCATCCTATTCTGCCCCCCATTGTTTCTATTCTGTCTTTTGTTCCTGTCCCTCCCCAAGAGTGTTGACCTCAAATTGCTCCCTTCTTCCATTGCCCTCCCTTCCATCATCCCTTCCTCCCTGCTTATCTCCTTCCCCATTTTTTCTGTACTGTAAGATAGGTTTTCATACCAAAATGAGTGCATTTTACTCCTTCCTTTAGTCGAATGTGATGAGGGTAAACTTCATGTTTTTTTCTCAGCTCTCCTCTTTTTCCCTCCACTAAAAAGTTTCCTGCTTGCCTCTTGAATGAGATATAATTTACCCCATTCCATTTCACCCTCTCTCCTCCCACTACATTTCTCTCTCACCATTTACCTTAATTTCTTTTAAGATATGGTCCCATCCTATTCAATTCACTCTGTGCTCTCTGTCTCTGTGTGTGCATGCTTGTGTGTATGTGTGTGTGTGCATCCATGTACATGTGTGTGTGTGCGTGTGTGTGTGTGGTCCCACCAACTACCCAGATACTGAAAAGTTTTAAGAGTTAGAAATATTGTCTTTCCCTGTATGAATGTAAACAGTTCACTTTTGGTAAGTCCCTTATGACTTGCCTTTGCTGTTTACTATTTCATGCTTCTCTTCATTCTTGTGTTTGAAGGTCAAATTTTCTTTTCAGCTCTGGTCTTTTCATCAAGAATGCTTGAAAGTCCTCTGTTTCATTGAAAGACCATATTTTCCCCTGAAGTATTATACTCAGTTTTGCTGGGTAGGTGATTCTTGGTTTTAGTCCTAGTTCCTTTGACTTCTGGAATATCCTATTCCATGCCCTTCAATCCCTTAATGTAGAAGCTGCTAGATCTTGTGTTATCCTGATTGTATTTCCACAATACTGGAATTGTTTCTTTCTAGCTGCTTGCAATATTTTCTCCTTGACCCTGGGAACTCTGGAATTTGGCCACAATGTTCCTAGGAGTTTCTCTTTTTGGATCTCTTTCAGGCGGTGATCGATGGATTCCTTCAATACTTATTTTGCCCTCTGGTTGTAGAATGTCAGGGCAGTTTTCCTTGATAATTTCATGAAAGATGATGTCTAGGTTCTTTTTTTGATCATGACTTTCAGGCAGTCCCATAATTTTTAAATTGTCTCTCCTGGATCTATTTTCCAGGTCAGTTGTTTTTCCAATGAGATATTTCACATTCTCTTCCATTTTTTCATTCTTTTGGTTTTGTTTTATGATTTCTTGGTTTCTCAGAAAGTCATTAGACTCCATCTGTTCCATTCTAATTTTGAGAGAACTATTCTCTTCAGTGAGCTTTTGAACCTCTTTTTCCATTTGGCTAATTCTGCTTTTGAAAGCATTCTTCTCCTCATCGGCTTTTTGAACCTCTTTTGCCAACTGAGTGAGCCTATTTTTCAAGGTGTTATTTTCTTCAGCGTTTTTTTTGGGTCTCCTTTAGCAAGGTATTGACCCGTTTTTTCATGCTTTTCTTGCATCTCTCTCATTTCTCTTCCCAGTTTTTCCTCCACCTAACTTGATTTTCAAAATCCTTTTTGAGCTCTTCCATGGCCTGAGCCCACCGGACATTCACCTTGGATGTCTGGGATAGAGAGGTCCCGACCTCCACGTCTTTCTCCAATGGCAGGCATTGTACTTCGTCATCAGAAATGAAGGGGGGAAGGAACATCTCTTCCCCAATAAAGTAGCTCTCTATGGTCTTATTCTGCTTCCTTTTTCTGGGCATTTTCCCAGCCAGTTACCTGACTTCTGAGATTCCTCTCCACCCTTGCCTAGATCTGCCCAGCTAGTGTTTGGGTTCTGAGATTCAAATGGGCTTTCCATGGCAGGTGCGGCTTCTATTCAATGTGAGCTTAAGTTCTGGTGCTAGGGTGGGGGCAGGGCTGCCTCCCAGGCTCAGCTCCCTCAGGGGGTTTATGCAGAGACCTGAACTTTTGCCTGTCTGCTTGGGGAGTCCTGGGCCTCCTCTGCCCCTGCCTCTGCTGCTGCCTCCCAAAGGTGCCTGAGCCACGGAGACACCCCGCTCCCCTCTCAGCCAGCTCAGACGTCTCTCTCACTGACCTGTAGTGTCTGTGGGTGGAGGGGCCTTCCTGGCCGCTGGAGATTCCGTCCCTGAAGCCTGCTCGGATCTGCTCCTCCGGGGCCCTGTGGCCAGGGCAGCGCAGGGGTGGGCTCCGCTTTCCAGGGCGCAACGGACCCCTGGGGACAGCTCTCCAGGGCTCTCTGGAACAGAAATCTCTTCCACTGTGTTTCTGTGAGCCTTGCAGTGATCCACAATTTGTGGGAAGTTCTTACAGGAAATTTATGGGCTGTGGAATTGGAGCTAGCATACGTCTTTCTACTCCACCATTTTGGCTCCTCTTATTGACTTTTTTAAATAGTTTAAATAGTGTTGGAATTAACTGTTCTTTCAATGTTTGCTAGAATTCACTTGTGAGTTGATCTGGTCCTGGGCAGTTTTTCTTAGCGAGTTCATTGATGGCTAGTTCAGTTTCCTTTTCTTAAGACAGGGTTATTTAAGTATTCTATTTCCTCTTATGTTAATCTGGGAAATTTATATTTTTGTAAATATTTATCCACTTCACTTAGATTTTCAGATTTCTTGGCATATAATTGAATAAAAGTAGTTCCTAATAAGTGCTTTAATTTTATCTTCATTGGTTGTGTGTTCACCCTGTCCATTTTTGATATTGGCAATCTTCTTTTTAAAAATCGAATTAACCAATACTTTATTCTATTGTTACTGTTCTTTCATAAAAGCAACTTCCAATTTTATTGATTAGTTTGATGTTTTTATTTTTACTTTCAGTTTTATTAATCTCTCCTTTAATTTTCATGTTTTCCAATTTGGTGTTTAATGGGATATTTTTAATTTGCACTTTTTCTAGCTTTTTTTCATTGCATGCCCAATTCATTGATCTATCTTTTTTCTATTTTATTGTTTATTCTTCTCCCTCTCCCTCTCTCTTTTTTTAACCATATCCTTCTTCAAAAGACTGTTTTGCTTCTGACCATTATCTCCCTTAATCCACCCTACTTTCCAGCACTCCCCCTGCTCTTCCCTTATCTCCTTCTCCTCCTCCTTCCCTGTTTGGTAAGATAGATATACCCTATTGACTGCATGTGTCATTTTTTTTAACCAATTTAGATGTGAATGAAGTTCAATTGTTGCCAACCACCATTTTCCCCTTCACTGGAAAAGCTCTTCCCTGTGCATTTCTTTTATATGAGATAATTACTCCCATTTTACCTCTCCCTTCCCCCTTCTCCTGGAGTATCCCTCTTTCTCATCCCTTCATAATTGTTTGGAGGTTATTCTGGCATAATAACCTCACACCCATGCCCTTTATTTATGTATACACATTCTGATTGCCCTAATAATGATTAAGTTCTTAGAAGTTACAATATCATCTTCCCATATAAGATTAGAAAAAGTTATTGGGTTATTGAGTCCTTTATGATTTTTCTTTCATGTTTACTTTTCTCAAGTCTTATGTTTGAATGTCAGATTTTCTATTTAGCTCTGTTATTTTCATCAGAAATGCTTGTAAGTCTTCTATTTCATTAAATAAGCATTTTCCCCCATGATTACACTCAGTTTTGCTGAGTAAGTTATTCTTACTTGTAATTCCAGATCATTTGCCTTCTGGGAAATTATATTTTAAGCCCTCTGCTCCTTTAAAGTGGAAGCTGCTAAACCTTGCAGGATTCTGCCACTTTATGATCTTTCAATGACTTCTTTCTGGCTATTAGCAATATTTTCTTCCTTGCCTGGGAGCTCTGGAATTTAGCTATATTCCTAGAAGTTTTCCTTTTGGGATCTGTTTCAGCAGGCAATTGGTTGATTCTTTCAACTTCTATTTTAATCTCTAGATCTAGGATATCAGGGCAATTTTCCTTTACAATTTATTGAAATATGCCTAGGCTTTTTTTTTTTTTTGATCATTCAAAAATTCTTCAGCAATCTCTCCTCAATTTATTTTCCAGGCCAATTGTTTTTCTGATAAGATATTTCACAATTTCTTTTATGTTTTCATTCTTTTGACTTTGTTTGATTTGTTTATTGGTGCCTCATGGAGGCATTAGCTTCCACTTTTCCAATTTTAATTTTTAAGGGATTATCTTCTTCAGTGAGTTTTTATACCTCTTTTTCCATTTGGCCAATTCTACTGTTTTCAAGAGCTTTCATTGTATTTTGTGCCCCTTTTATCATTTGGTCAATTGTGTCTTTTAAGGTACTATTATTTCCTTCAGTGTTCTTTTGTGCCTCTTTCACTAAGGTGTTGACTCTCTTTTTATAATTTTCTTGAATTACTCTCATTTCTTTTCCCAATTTTTCTCTACTTCTTTAACTTGATTTTTAAACTCTTCTAGTAATTTTTGTTGGACTTCTGTCCAATCCATATCAGTTCCAACTAGTTTAGGACAGCTTCAGTAACTGATGATCATGATGATGGTGATGGTGATGTCAATGTTACCACCATCAACTCAGTCACCCAAGCTCATCAGCAGATATCATTCTAGATTCCTCAAACTATCTCACCATCCAAAACCAATTTGTTGCCAAGCCTATCAATTTCACCTTTGTAACATCTCTCAACTGTGTCCCCTTCTATCCTCTGACATTGTTATCATCTTAGTGCAAGCCATCATCACCTTGTGATTTGATCATTGCATTGGCCTACTGGTTGATCTCCCCTCTGCAAGTCTCTCCCCACTTCAACTCATTCTCTGTTCAACTATCCAAACACAGTCTGACCATGTCAAATCTCCTTTCCTCAATTAATAAATGCAAATATTTCCCTATTGCCTCCAAGATTAAAAAAAATAATCTATTTGACTTTTAAAACTCCTAAAGTTAGTTTTCTAATGTCTTAAAGCTCCCTATCCTTTTCTCCATGGCACACACATTTCTTGTGATCCAGTGTAGGCTTCTTGCCCTTCCTCAGACACTACATTCCATCTCCATATTCTACATTTCCATTGTCTGTCCCCTGTGCCTGGAAATCCCTTCCTCATCTCTCCCTCTTAGTTTTCCAGATCCCTCTTAATGAGATTATCTCCAGTTTATTCTGTTATTGACTGACTAATAATAATATTTATTTAGATGCTTACATTTATGAAGTGGATTCCTAACAATAACCCAATAATAGTTCACATTTAAACAGTCTTTTAATATTTACAAAGATTTTTACACACTTTATCTCATTTGATCCTCCTTATAATCTCCTTGTAAAGGAAGATAGTGTACAGTATTATTCTCATTTCATAAAATAAGGAAAATGAGTCTCAATAAAGCTATATGATTTTCCCAGGGTCACACACACATTTCTCATTATAAAAGAAATGTCAGGAATAAAAGAAACATCCTTATACCTGCTTTATCTTTTTAACTAGAGTATTTAACAAAAACTCTGAGAAATAGTTACGACATCATCTGACTAAGAAGTCCATCAGTACTCCAAAAATAAATTATCTGTCCAATTTCACATTAATAAAGTCATGTCAACACTACTTATGACATAAAAAGAAACCATTGAGAAAGACCAATTCTATGTTGCATGATATGAAATATAGCACAAGATTCAACCAGTTGGATTTCATATGCCTTGCTGCTATCCTCGTTTTCCCTGAGAGGAATAGTAGTCCTCTAGAACCACATCTCCAGAGACTGTGTAACACCACTCTGGGAGTTAGCCCACTCAACTTTAGCACTCAATCATGAAGCCAAGTTGTCCTGTTTGGCAAGAGAGATAAGTGAAAACCAGCTAGTCTCAAAGAATATTTCTACTAAGAAACCAGAGTCTACCTAATACGGGTATTTTACCATTTACCTGTTGGTATATCTGAACCCCCAATTCTAATTTCTACCTCTTGCTTTTTGAACAGTGATCAAAATAATATTACCAGTGCTATTGAAAAGGGTGTGACAGTTGCAACTCTACAGACCCCAATTCCCTATTCTAGCCATCACTCCCTTCTGTACCCTCTATGAGAACATACCAAATAGCAGCTCCTCCATATTATCTGTTCCACCTCCCAGCTGATATTGCAAGCTGGGTTCTTTAGAATGTGATTATTCCCATTCAACGAACTCTAAAACTATGGTTCTCAAGCCCTCACTAGTATGCTTGCTTCTTCCAGATTTGACCTTCAAATGGATTCTCTGAGCCTGAACCCCAATGGGTACAGTATCTGCAATTGGTCCAGTAGCTCCACTGTAAGACATCTAAGATATCATAGCTGATGAGGAGGAGAAAGAGAAATACTCTCTAAAGGGCTGGGTTCTTAAGTCATAGTTGACTCCCATCTCTTCCAAAGAGGGCTATCTCTTTTCTTAGCTGCCTCTTTAGAGAACGAGCCCTACTCTTCGAAGGGCCATCAGGGTTTTACTGATCCTTAGCCAGTCAATGGCTAGCTGTCCTCTAATTCCATCATTTTTTATCAGAAAATTTCTTCACACATCATAAATAGTTAACTTGTAGAGATATTTTAAGATCTTTATACCTCATTGTCTCTATTATCTTCCCCCTTACCATGTGTGATTTCATCAACTAGGTCTTGGGGAAATCAATTGATCAGGAGCATCCTGATGTAATGTAAGTTACTTGAGGGCAGGGTCTATCTCACTTTTGTATTTCTATGTCAAGGACCTATCACAGAGCTTGGCACATGGTAGGCTCTTAATTCATAATAATAATCATCATTATTATTACTAAGATGGATAACATTTACATAGCATAAGGTATGCAGAACACTGTAGATATTATCTAATGTGATCCTCACAACAGCTATGTGAGGTAGTTACTATCGTTATTCCCATTTTACAAATGAGAAAATTGAGAGGTTAAGTGATTTGCCTATAGATAAAATGATGACTTAATTCTTCATTCATCATCTCATTCACTTGTATAATTCTCCTTTTCTGGCTGAAATAGCCAACACAAAAGTCATAATATTTGGGAAGGTGCTCAATAAGACCTGGAGAGCTGGGATTCGGGGTTATCATAAGCAGTATGTGTGAAATGCCAAGTGAGGGAATATAGCCTTTTTATAACAGGATTATCTGAGTAAATAATAACATAGGTCACTGAGAAGGAAATATATGACAGTATTGATAAAGCTCACCTACTCCACCAGCCTACCTACAGCCAGCACTAAGGCAGATGGAATCCTCTGCTCCTCAGTTTCTTTAAAATTATCACAGTTTACAAGAAAACAAACCCAAATAGACATGAAAGTTTAGACTGAGGACTCCTCCAAAAGTCAGTGCAATGGAAAATGTTATTATCTACTAATGACTGCACTGGAAAAGGGGGAAAAATCAATGAACCTTTGGCAATAGAGTGACATACAACCCCAGGAGCATGGCAGAAAAAGTGGTTAAGGGAGTAATAGAAAACACCTGCCCACATTCTCGTGAGTGAGTCAAACAAAGACCATTCTAATACTAGAACCTGACTGAAACTTCCATCCCTCTCCGATACAACTTTCCCTGTCTAATGTGAGCCACCCAAGCTGTTACTTCCAACATAGCATGACTAACTGTTCTCTGGTGATCTCACATAGTAAGATGAACATCAGCTTGTTATTTTTGTCAAATTTGGCACTGAATAGGCAATGTAAAGCCCAATCCACTCAAAACCAACAATGGGTTTATCCAAAGATGCTTCATAGTGACTCCAAGTTAAGTGCTGCCTTGAATTAATAAATCCGCCCAATTGTTTGGTGTAGTGGAAAGAGCAGAGGGGTCAGAGACTCCTCCTTGTGCTCTCTGCATAGTGACACTGAAGAGAAACCAGAAAAATAAGGAGAAAGGAAGCAGGAGGGGGCAAGTTAAGGGAAACACCATAGAAATTAATCTCTTTTATAAGGAACCCAAGAGACAGGTTTAAAAAAAAACACCTTGCTTTCCATTAAGTTACTGTTCATTCAACTATCTTTATATTCTTTGAAGAAATGATGCTGTTAAGTTCCCATATCCTTAGAGACAGCATTTTGGTGCAAACAAACACCAGAGAAAAGAAAGAAGTAAACAAGCTCTGTTGCCCTTAGGGTCAGGACTCCTCCCTAAATTAATAGTTTTTGACATTCAAACAAAGTTGTAAAGTAAGAAATGTTTCCTGTAAATCACACCAACCCACCCATTTTCACAGTCAATCAGAAGGCATCAGGTTACTCTAACTGCCAGTACGTGTAGTTGGTATGGTGAGTCTTCAACTAAGGGGAGCAGTGAAACATTCAGAATCTGAGTTGGTCCCTTAATACATAATCAAGCAAAGCTTTTATTTGTCAATAAAGCATAGTATACTGAGTAGACAGCTGCAAGAAGACATGAGTTCAAATACTACCTTTGACACATACTAGATCGAAAAGTCATTTAATTTCTCATTACCTCAGACAACTCTCTAAAATTATAAATTTCAGAGAAAAAATATCCATTGTTAGGAAAAATTCCATTATGCCAATGAAATAACAGGCTCAGATTTTTTAAAGTTATTTTTATTATATTACTGCAATTTACCAAGTACATTTTTTAAAGTGACTTTTTTTTCAAAGTATAAAGTACCCAGGTCAAAGGAAAAAATATGTTTTTCAAAAACTTCATGTCTTTTTTATTCCTACCATTTTCTATTAGGATGCAAATTATACTTGTGTGTCCTTAACTTATCAGCAAAAAGTAAACACAAAGTTGGGGAAGATTTTTTGAGCCATCTCCTTGTCTTTTTTTCCCATTAACCTAATCTATCCACTTCTAGTTCCTCTTTGATGCTTTCTCACTAGAAGGCTCAAAATGAAGATAGTCAACAGGCTTTTTCCATTCTCCAAGTTTTGTTCCAAAACCTCACCCATCAAACCACACATGCTTAGCCTTTACTCTTAACAGGCATTTTTTTTCAGTATTTGTGTCAAAATGGTGGTGGAGGGGGAGCAGTTGAGGAGCAGGATGGAAAGTGGTTATGTGGTGCAGGTGGGAGACTTTGAAAATCTTTGTCTTGTCACTCAAAGAACTCACAGCTTTTGCCTCTCTTTTCAGGGTGGAACCATGCCCAAATGAGAACAAAAGCAGGGTAGATTCAACTGAGTTGGCATTTGGCCACTTTATTAAGCAACCTAATCAAACGTGTTATTCTTTCATTCAGCACTCCAGAAAGCAACGTATGCCAACTAGCCTATTGGCTCCCTTTTCTGAAAACTATTATATGTATTACCCCCAGGCCAAAACTCTTTCCTGTGGCAAGGATCATACAAACAGTCTTGTCTAATAATTGCAGTTAGAAATTTCTGGAAAGGGAATTTCATTCACAGTAGTGCACGAGAACCAGATTCCATTCTGAGAACTCAGACACAATCAATCAGCAGGAGTTTAGTAAATGCTTACTATCCCAGGCACAAGGAATATTTAGTCATCTTCATTTATTCCATTATATGTTTATATTATATACAAGTATATAATATAATATAGAATATAGAAATATATTTGTATATAATATAAACATATATTCTCATATATGTATATAATATAAACAAAATATATGTGCTAAATTTGTGTGTGTGCACACACACACACACACACACACAAATTTCTATCCACCCTGAACATCTTGATATCTACCCTGTACCCCTTTTCTGAAATAAGAGTGACAATCCACCCCACTATGGTTCCCTCATGATCCCTGGGATTCCTCAGAACCAAACACACTCTCCTGGTGTTATAAGAAAGGCATGACACAAATCAGGCCCTTGGCAGTTTAGGTTTGCCATGAGAATGAAATGAAACACTTGTAGAAGATAGAATAATTTAAAAAGAAAGTCTACTGAGCCATGGTAGAGGGAGAGGAATATATTGAATAAGTATAATCAATAATCCCTTCCTATGTTGCCCATAGGTGACCAATGGTCATTTCATTTATACTCAGACAACAAGGAAACTACATCAGTGACCTGAGCTTTTAGTACTCTTAATCAATTACATTTCAAAGATGATTTCAATACCTTAAAGAAAAAACGTCACTGACCACAAGGAAGGGATTCTGATAAATACACCTCTTGTAACACTTAGCCATCTTCCTTTTCCTTTTATATATTATTTCCCCCGTTAGAAAGTTCTTTGAATTATAGGACTCTTACTTTTTTAACTATATTTTGAGAGTCTAGTATTGTGAGTGGCACAAAGTACATGCTTAACAAATAATTTTTCATTCAGTCACTAGTTTTTACATATTTCTGTTCCACTGTGCTGTTCTGTGCTATGCTGTGTATTACTCGAGAGCCTTATGGGCATGATCTCAGGGTCTAAAGCAGTGGTGTCAAACTCAATAGAAAGGAGGAGTCACAATACCATACAAAAAGATCTGTGAGCCTCTTATTGACTTAGAAAACTACATATTAACATTATCTATTGTATTGTTTATTTCATTTAATATTTCCTACATTTTTTGTAGATTATTATTTCTTAATAACACATCATATGATACGCATATGTCATTTTTAAGGTGATGTCAAGCATTGTTGACCTTTAACAATAAATGACTATGAGCCTTAATGAGATTTTTTTCCAAAAATACTTTACAGCTTGACACATTGCTCATAAACAGTCTCAAAATCAGAGTCATTTCCATAATACAGATCTCCACTTACAAATTGTTTCTGTGGCTCATAGCTTCCAAGAAATTCAATTTTCTCTTTGAAGTTTTTAACTTGATAAACTTCTCTTTTCAAATTTGTCAGATTGCTTTCATCTATACACAGTCTATAATCAAAGGTAAAGAAACCTTCTTTGGTATTCTGCCTGGTAATATGATTCATGGCAATGCCATGTTTCTTCATGCAAGTCTGCCCTCGCTAATCAGGAGGGTTTCCTATTTCATATGTAGCTGTTACTGTACTGTCTCTCCTCCATTTATCTGAAACATTTGATCAGTTACAAGTTTCCTAAAAATTGCTTCTGCTATAAATGAGCAACAAACATTACCCAGACATATGAGCAGCATAGACTTGGTCCCCTCTGGGGTCATTTTTCATTCCTAATTACATTTTAATCTTGTTCAACCACAGGGAGGGCTTTGACACTTCTGGTCTAAATGGTTACAACATTAGATCATTTAACATATAGTATCCTCTTCTCCCTCATCTCCCTTCCTCACTTTCTTCTGTCTCTATCTACACCTAAAGCAGTCAAGGGTCATACATCTTCTGTCACTGACCTTGTGGCAGTGAATTGAAAAGCAATAGAAACTGAATAGCACAGAAATTCTGACCTCGAAATCAAGGTCCAGCAACAAGTGCTTTGAGGGTTTGCAGAAAGTGGATAAGCATGACAGTGTAGAACTAAAATACAAAATGAAATTTGGAATCTACTTACCATCCAAGACAGAAACTGGTGTCCTGTTCTACACTGTCTGCTATAACTTGCACAGAACATAATAACCAAAAAATGGTTACCAACAAACTACAGCAGGGCATGATCTCATCATCATCGTACCAGACATCAGGTCACATGGCTATAGCTTTAAAGGAAAAGATGACAGCTGAGACTTTGGAACAGGTGCTAGTTTTTATGTGAATGCCTCTGAAGAACCTTGGAAAACCTACTATGGGATATAGTCTTATATAATAGATGAGCTGATAGATAAAAGTTTTCCCGCTGACCCAGAGAGGATGTCTATTTTTGGCCACTCTATGGGAGGCCATGGAACTATGATTTGTTCTTTGAGGAATCCCAACAGATATAAATCTGTGTCATCACTCTGTTCAATCTGCAATGCTGTGCTCTGTCCTTGGTGGGAAAAGCCCTTGGGTGGATATTTACAATCAGATCAAAGTAGGTGGGAGACATATGATGGTCTTCATCTTGTGAAGTCTTATCCAGATTCTCAGGTAGACATATTAATTAAGGCAAAGATGACTTGCATCTTAAAGAATGGTAGTTTCTTCCTGACTTTGTAGAAAGGAAAACTCCAGTTGTTTTTGTACTGCAAGAAGGATATGTCATAACTACTACTTCATTGAAATGTTTGTTAATGATCACATCAGACGTCATGCAAAACACCTTAACACAAAGCTTCATATATGAGAATCTCACAACTATAAAAATCAACATGTAAGCAAAACTTTTGAAAAGATAGGATTACATATTTTAAAATGATTCTTTACGTACATTCACTTCCAACTTTTATCAAATAACTGATCACTTTCTGAATAAATATATAAAATCAAGCAATCTCATTCCAATGTTTTCCCATAAATAACCTAATATAAGACATGTCATTGCTTAGGATCAGTTTCAAATTCTTGTTAAATTAAGTCTAAAAGATCACAGCATCTGTAAATGAACACAGTTGACTGTAGAGAATACAGTAATTCAAATGTCGTTGTCGATGCAAAAATCAGTCACTAGATGTATTGATTCTGTAAAGAACTAAATGGTGAAATTGTGTCTCAGTAATTGAATAAAGAGACAATGCACTGGGGGGAGGGAGGAATGAATATATAGAAGAACATAGAAATCAAGGGCTAATTTTCCACAGAGACAAATACTTCCGTGCTTTGATGAATTTATGGTATCATCAATGTGGGTATTCTCTTCCAGATTGCAACACACCTACACCCTCTTATCCTGTGCAATTCTTACTCACTTCCTCCCCCACTGAGGATCCAGCCAACTAGCCAATGGCATTCCCTTAGCTGTCAACATTGTGTGGTTCTCAATGGAAGAAGTTAGAAATACATCCGTTAGTGTTCACTCTTTCTAGATGAACAGTCTACCTTTTCAGGTCTCTTACTGCAGTTCCTTTGTGGCTTCTCTTGCACAATTCCTGATTAGTTGTGTGTTGCAACCTGCTCACACCCACAACGTACATCTCCATTTTCGGAGATGTGGTTCTCTGGTTTTATTCTTTGGACACTAAGGTAGTCCATAGGCCACTTATTGACTTCGAAAACCATGTATTAGCATGAGTCTATTGTGTTTTTATGACTTACAGTTTTATCGGAAAGTATTATTTAACTGTGAAAAAAAGTCCCTCACTCTCTTTCTGTTTGGTTCTTGGCCCATTTTACAGTATCTGTCCAAGATACATGCATACATACATACACACACACATACATACATATGGACAACAGGCAATTTTAATCCATTTAATTTTTCCTGCATAAATAACTAAGCCAAATTCTTTTAAGGCATTCTAGAT
Organism: Bettongia penicillata ogilbyi; assembly: GCA_023548195.1. Lineage (NCBI taxonomy): Eukaryota > Metazoa > Chordata > Mammalia > Diprotodontia > Potoroidae > Bettongia > Bettongia penicillata. The sequence goes on from JAJHZJ010000588.1 coordinate 787,836, forward strand.
GCCATTTGGGAGGCTTGGCAATGTTTCAATACAATATTATCTTGCAACAGGAGCAAAGGAAGGAATATTATCACCAGGATATCTCAATGAGTTTAGAAAGCTAGCATAGGCTTTTGGTGACCAAGGAGCTCATCAACATTATTTGAATTCTAAATTCCAATTGACCTAAGCTTCATCTGAATCTTATACTAAAGGCTTGCTCTGATGCCTTGTGTCACATGGATGCGACTCTTGAAGGCTCCACCAGCAAAGCACAATCTCTAGAAGATTCTACAAAATAAGAAAGATCTAAGGACAGTTGCGGCAATGGACTGTATGTTACGTTTAAAAAGCCTGGCTACCAGATGACATTTTTTTTTAAACCAGAGCAACTCATGCAAAACATCTATTAATACATAGTGAGGTTGCAATCTGCATCCAAGAAAGAAATCACTAATTAAATCGTAGATTGTTAAAGTATATCTCAGTATTTAATTCTCCCAATTTCAGCAAAGAGGATATTTCAACTTCACTAATTTAATATAAAAATACAAACTCATTTATGGTACTTATAGCTACCTATCCTTAATCAAATTTTGGTTTGCCAATCAAATTATTTTTTTCCGCTAACCAAGGTGTCTCTCATGGCCACATTACAGAGTATCATTTAATTGATTCAATTCAATAATGTCTAAGTTTGAATGTGGGAAAAGGAAAATACAATTATCAGAAGTGTTCAGGTGATTCTACCTATGCATGTCTGTGTGAAGTCCTTCGTTTGAAAAGTAAATGAAAGCACACCCATGTTCATGTCACTTCTCTGATAAGGAAACAGAAGATCCTTACTGTCTAGTACATCATGTCCAAAATTTTCTTCTTTCGTGGTCTTTTATAATATGGCTGCACTCTAACTTTATTTCTCCCTAATATCCAACCTTTGCCCTGTCAGATGATCACTTTATTATCTCCCACATATAATATAATCATCATCTCTTCCACTCACTTTTTCATAGTATTCCCCCTTTTGAGGTATCTTTCCTGATCCTGACTGCAAATCTGCCTCGTCTATAGTAGCCTCTCCTAGTCTTTATTTTCATTAGACTTACAATCAGTATTAAACAGTATTAACTAATGGCTTTCATTATTTCATGTGTCAGTGTTTTCTCCCCAGCTAGATTTTAAGCCCCCATAAAGCAAGGATACTCCAGATGCTTTTTCTGCATTCTTCGCAACATTTAGCACAACATCAGGTACACAGTAAACACTCAATAAAGCTCAGATTCCTTTATTTTTTAATTAAAATGCTATTTTATTTTCAAACTAAAATCAGCCTTTTCTTCTTCTACCTTCCCTGCCCCTATATTACAAAAGCAATTTCATTCATGCTTCCTTTTTTTTCTCTTAACTTTTGGGCTTATATTTCAGAGTTTCTCTGCAATTCTGGTCTTTTCATCAGGAACATTTGAATGTCACTCTATTTCACTAAAAATGCATGTTTTCTCCTGTAGCACTGTACTCAGTTTTTCTGGAGAGTCACTCTTGACTATAAGCTGAAATCCCTGGCCTTCTGAAATATCATATTCTAAGTTCTTTAATTCTAGTGGTGTCTGCTAAATGATGGGTAATTCTGACTGGTTCCTTACTATATGAATTCTTTCTGCTTGCCTGTGGTATTTTTTTCTTTGACGTAGAAGTTCTGGATTTTGGCTACGATGTTGGCCTTTTGGCTATTCCATGAACAAGACATCGTAATTCTCAGCTCCCCACATTTGTTGTCTGAAATTATTTCCCTCTTCACCTATTGACTTTCCTGGCTCCCTTTAAGTGCCAACTAAAATTCTATCTTTTACTGAAAGCCTTTCCCAATCCCTCGTAATTCTAATGGCTTTTCTTTGTTAATTATTCTTGTTTATCTTGTATTGCATTGAGTTTGTAGCTCCAACATGAGACTGCAAGCTCCTTGAGGCCTGGGACTATCAACTGCCTCTTTTTGTATTCCCCAGCATTTAGCACGGTGACTGGCTTATTCCCAGTATTTAGTATTCCCTGTACTTAGTACAGCATTGTAGGGGTGCTCAGTGAAGACTATGCTCCTGCTGTGAGAGCTACAGAGCCCTTTTCAGGGCTGCTGTCCACCATTGGTGTCCACCTGCATCCTGGTCTCACATGTGGCTCCAAGAAGCTGTAGCATGCTCAGTGGCCACATCTTGGTAACATTTTCAGTACAGGGAATTGAAGGTAACCGATGGGTCTCAGACCTCTTTGTGAGTTAGGGGAATGTCTATGCCAAGCACGTGCAGACTTCCCTGGTAGAATGGGTAGTTGTAAAGAATTTGTTCCAGCTGGCCATGAACATGGTAGAAGCAGACTCTGTGATGCACTTAGAACTTGGTTAGACATCAAAGATGCCAAGGTCTTTCACTGCATCCCAAGTCATTGCCAATCGTCATCCTTTTTGTCTTGCCTCTGGACTTTGATGACTCTGGAAGAGAGGCTCCTGTATAACATATAATCTATAACTTCTATTACCTCAAAGTCATGTGGCAGCATGGTAATTGATGGTAAATGATGAAGCTGCAGAAACAGATCCTGTAGTCACAACCCAGCATATTGGCAGCCCATACCATAGGGTCATCTTCTCATTGGACCGAAACAGCAGCAGGATGGGGCAGGCCCCGGGTGCCGGAGCAGTATTCTTAAAGATTGTGCAGTTTACTTCTTGGTGTGAAGAAAGGTCTAGAAAAAAATGTCCTAAAAATTGTCTGCTTCACTTATCCTAACCCTGTCCTGCTTACTGGCAGGCAGGGATCCTACCTTGTGACTGAAACACAAAAACATATACAAAAACTTTTGTGAAAATGATTCCACTCACCATTGGGACACATAATGTACGCACACTTATGGACAACAAAAAATCCAGTAGACCCCAAAGATGAACATCCCTTGTGAGAGAACTCAGCCTTTATCACAACCAAAGAGCAGCCTGAAGTGAAACGAGGCTGCAAATGAAGACAGGAGTCAGAGCTGGATACATGGTTTTCCGGAGTGACTGCAGTGATGAGGAGTGCCATGAAGCTGGCATAGATTTTGAAATCAAAACTAATCTAGTCAACAAGCTTGTATGCCTACCAAAAGGAGTGAACAACAGATTCGTGTCAATGAGATTTCCACTTGCAAGAAAGTGTCATGCCACCATCATCAGTGCACATGCTCCCACCATGACAAACCTCGATGAGGTTGAAGAAAGATTTTATGAAGACCTGGAAATCTTAATCATCAATGTGCCAAAAAAGGACAAGTTTATAATTCTGAGTGACTTTAATGCAATAGTAGGCATAGACTAGCAGGCATGGCAGGGAGTCCTTGGGAGGAACAGAGTTGAAAACAGCAACAGCAATGGTAACTTACTACCAAAGACTTGCACATCTCATGACTTTCTCATCACCAACACCAACTTTCTCAACACCAACAGCAAGACATCTCATGACTGTCTCAACACCAACATTTACCTAAATGCAATAAAACTTCATGCATATATCCTCGTAACATTTAATAGACTATATTATTGTATGGAGAAGAGACAGACAGGATGAAAGAGTGATGACGGTGATGTGTAACAGAGTGCTGGACCGATCATAGACATCCTCTCCAAATTAAACATTCACGGTCAACAAGAGTAATGGTCCCAAGGCAAGACAACTACTAGAACACTTAATGTCAACAGATTAAGGTACTTCTTCAAGCATGATCAACTTACCGCTAACTTGGATAACGCTGAGTCAACACACAGTTGAGCAGAAAAGGAGGAGGCAGCTTTCAGAGATTTGGTGGGCAGTGCTGCATTTTCTCATCTAGGGCAGAACCCTTGAAAATATCAAAACTGGTTTCATGAAAATGATGGGAAAATTCAAAAGCATCTAAACAAAAAATGAGAACTCCACAGGGTTTACCAACAAGATAATTCATCCATCTCTAAAAGGCAGTAATTAATTCCATTAGAAGTAAAGCACAAATGAAACTTAGATGCAGTGTCCTTGGCTCAGTAAGAAGGCAGATGAAATTCAGCTTTATGCTAATAATCCAAAGCACTTTATGATACCCTGAAGTTCATTTATGGGTCCAAAACTCATAGCACATCTTAACTACTCAGTGCTGATGGAGACATGATCCTGGAAAGATGGGCTGAACACTTCCATAGCTTCTCAACAGACCATCATCAACAAATGCTAAAACTATTGACTTTATACCTCAAATTGAAGTCAATCCCTCTGTAGCCTAACTTTCAAGTGAAGAAGAGGTTTTGAATGCCATAAGATTCCTCTTATGTAGCAAAGGGCCTGATGCTGATTCTTTTCTAGATAAGGTTTAAAAGTAGGGTATCCATTGTTCATAAAAAAGCTAACTGAAATCTTTGGGGTTATATGGTTATCCTCCAGGAGTTCAAGGATGCCTCCATTGTCTACCTCTATAAAGGGAAAGAAAATAAGTTGTCCTGTGACAATCACAGGGGGTGGCTGTGGGGTCTCTCTCTTAGTCATTGCCAGCAAGATTCTTTCCAGTCTTCCTTAATTGGCTGATCCTTTACCTGGAAGATGGTCATCTACCCAAGAACCAGCATAGTTTCAGAAAGGGCTGAGCTGAGGAATGGTCAATATGGTGTTTGTTGCCCAACAACTCCAGGGGAAATGCCTGGAGCAGAAGAAAGGTCTATACACAACATTCATTGATCTGACCAAGGCCTTTGATATTGTCAGTTATGACAGCTTATGGAAGGTCATGGAAAAAATTGGTTGCCTGAAGAAGTTCCATGATGGCATGCTTGCACAGGTTTTAGGTAATGGACAATGTCCTCATGTTTTCCCAGTCACCAATGGAGTGAAGTAAGGCTGTGTGCTTGCTCCCATGCTTTTTACCATGATGTTTTCAGTGATGTTGTTGAACACCATCAACAAAGATGAAAATGGTTTCAGCTACCACACTGACAGTGAATTATTTAACTTGAAAAGAATACAAGCCTAGACTAAAGCAGAGGAAGAGTTGGTGTGTGAGTTTTGGTTCACAGATGACTGTGCAGCTGCTGAAGCTGAGGTGCAACAAAGTATGGATCTATTCCCTATCACTTGTGCTAATTTAGTCCTGAAAATTAACACCAATAAAACAGTTTCTCCACCCTAGCACTGCACCAACCATACATGGAACCGTGGGTTACAGCAAATGGAGAAATTCTGAATGCTATAGATAAGTTCACTTACTCTCACTTACTTTGGCAGTATACTTTCCAGGGTTGTCCACATAGATGATGAGATTGATGCATGCATTGCCAGAGCTGGCTCAGTGCTCAGGAGACTGAAGGAAAGAGTGGAAGAGAAGAGATATTAGGCTACCTTCCAAATTGAAGGTGTGCAGAGCCATTGTGCTGACCTCATTTGCTGTGGGCCTGCGAAATCTGGACAGTCTACAAGCACCACGCCAGGAAACTGAACCACTTTGCCAGGAAACTGAACCACTTCCACTTGAATTGTCTTAGGAAGATTCTGAAGATCACCTGGCAAGATAAGGCACCAGGCACCGAGGTCCTTTCTGGAACAGAACTTCCAAAGCACTGTTACTGCTGTAATTTCCTCTCCTGCTTCTTCTCAACTTTTTCCCTTCTTGGTACATTATCTAGGGCCTCTCCTACCTAGGAATGCCACTACAATATATAAGTCCCCTTCTCACTCCACCCTTGATCTGCATCCTAGAACTAGACACTGGATGATTGGCACCTGTCCCCACTGCAGTTCCCTAGTGTGGGTCTAGGGGTACTCTGCCATGGTTCTGAGACCTGCTTTTGCCCTGGTGCATAGCCTCCAAGCCTGACCAATCTCCAGTGTCCAAAGACATCCCTGTCTGTCTCCCTCTGCCAAACTGGGCTGGACAAAGGATTTCCCCATCAGAATTAGGTCTGGTGCATTTTCTAGATCTGTTAGGACGTATTTATAGAAAAGTGCTCACTATTGCTTTCTGTTAGCCCACCATCTTGACTCTGCCATGCCTGATTTAAAAAAAAGAAGTCATTTGGAGCCTTGAGCTAGTTGGTGTTTTGTTGTTTTGCAAAGATGTAGCTAGTGAAATTGAATAACTGTAGATCTATGCATAAATCCTTGATTATGATAAAGGCACCTGATGGATGTCCATTTATTAAATGACCTGAGGAATCCAATAACAAAAAGGTAGTCACTGTGATACACAGAAATGAGCCAAGGAATATACCCATCGATCATAGATTGGAGAATTAATCTAGATTGACTGGTATTCATCATTTGATAAACTCCTAGTTTATACATTACTATCCTAATAGTTCATATTAGGTAAAACTTCTCAAGTCCCTAGAAAAGAGTCAGACATTCTCGGTCTCAGGAAAGAAGCCCAAGTAAATTCTAAATGCTAAATAAGTGGAAAGGACCTATAGGCATCCAACAGTTGTACCATTCATTGGATACTCTTTTGGAAGTCACTCTGTCGATCTCAAATTGAATATAAAGGATAGGTGACAAGAAGGCAGAAAGGAAATTATCAGGAAATCTTTTTTCACCAGAACAGGTTATTTTTCTCACCTCCATTTTTTATTTTCTGATAAAGACCTACTTGATCACATTGAACTGAAGAACTTGTCAGAACTATAATTTCAAATTTAAACCGATCTAAGTTCCTGGGTATGTGTGAGGTCTCTCTGCACTCTTTTTCATAAGAGAAATTCTGTGAAAATAGGAGTATTAATTCTGATTGGTGAAGAAAATCTCCCCCTGCATGTCAACACCACTTATCAGATTACAAGTAGTATTCTGTTGTGAGAGATGCCATCTTCCTCCTTCCCCCCAGTACATTATATGTCAAATTGAGGAGATATAGAATTTAAATTATCCAAATGGGTCAGCTGACTCATTCACTAACCACCCTGTTCAAGAGTCACTCCTAACTACTGATGGGGTTGAAGAGTCTAGACCTTTCTTCATTTAGTAATTGTTTATCAACAGTGACTGTTCTGACAGAGGTCCAGAGAGCCAACCACCCGATAGAGTGGGAGTGTTTGTCACAACCTGTGTAAACTCATCAGGAATGTGTAAATCATGTCATAGAAACATGTAGCCTGGATAGACTTCTTTTTAAGAACAAAAGCATTCTGTGTGGTCTCTTGAAATCAAATACCTCTCAGCCTTACAACACTAAGTTTTTGAGCTGAGACCCCTAACAATAATATTTTTCAAGGTTTCAAGGTGACTTTAAATGTATATATGTGTGTGTATTTATACATACATATATACATATATAATACATACATATATACATATATTTATGTTTGAATGAAGACTTCTGTCTTATGAACTGTCAGAGACATTTTTGTGGATGTCTTTCTTGGTTTGCCTATCATTGCCAATAAGGTTAGCACATGATGGATCCAAAGTGGCACAGTGGAAAGAATGCTAGTTATAGAGTCCAAGGATATGGATTTGATTTGCTCAGCTAGAAAATAAGGGGGGAGGGGATGAACTAAATGATCTTTGAGAACCCTTACAATTCGAAATGAATGATCCCATGATAAGTATCGATGATTAGGAGGCAAAGGAGATAGTCTAAAGGACTTGTTCTAATTATGAACCTAAGTTCTAATTGTCTTGCTGTTGTCCATCCTTCTTTTTTGACATCACAGGATAATACTTTGATTTGAATTGGATTTAAGTGAGGCATTGCTGCACAAAGATGTAAGCCTCCTTGCAGTAGGTACAACTGGCAGTGGCCTGAGTTGTAGTGGATGACTTTGGCATCTTCCACATCTCACCAAGTTCTAAGCACCTGCTTTCATGACTGTTAGAACAAATTGTTCTCATCCACTGATTTCACTGTGGGAAGTCTTTGCATGCTTAGGGTAAACATCCCACTAACTCACTGATGGATCTGAAACCTATCAGTTGCCCTCAGCCTGGTTTACTCCACCTACTGAGACAGTTTTACCAAGGTGGGGCTACTGAGCATGCTGCAACTTCTTGAAGCCACAAGTGAGAGTTGAATGAAAGATGAATGCCAGCCCTGAGAAGAGCTCAGCAAACCTCAAGTCAGAGATGCTAGTCCTCCCTGAGTACCCCAAACATATCAATTCTGCCCTAAACACTTATTAGCTGTGATCTCGACACTTAACATCTGCCTCAATTTCCTCATCTATGAAATGGAGATAATAATCACACCTACCTCTCACAGTTGTGAAGACAAAATAAGGTAATATGCATACAGCACTTTGTAAGCCATAAATCTGTACACATTAGCTATTATTGTTATAAATAAAATCATGGACTTGCTAATGCATTTTTCTCTTATGATCTCCTACATTTCATTTCTTCCTCCACTTACCATGTCTGCTCCAAAACAGGGGACTCCATCAATATCCCATGTAATGCCTGCCTATATATAGTCTGCTTTCTCTAGGGAGTGTCTCATGCTTTTTGACATTGCCCATCCCAACCTCCTAGGTCCTCAGAGTTTAAATTGACTGTCCATGAAAAAGTAGATCTTATCTACTAATTCACACATCCTTTGTTTTCAAAGAAGATCAATGACATCATCTTGATTCGCTTGTGAACTGGCTATGGGAGGCAGAGTTGCACAGTCATCAGTCTCACTCTTTCTTCCAGAGTCATCCACATCCAGTGGCATGACACAATTCAAGTCAACCCGCCATGGCCTGGGGTGCAGTGGATGACCTTGGAGTCTTAAAGAGTTTGCCTAGAGCCCTGAGACATTACGTGACCTGTCCAGAATTACACAGTATGTGTCTAAGAAAGGGATGGCTAGGTAGCCTAGTCGATAAAGCTCTCGACCTCCAGGTCAAATCAAGAGTCAAGAAGACTTAAGTTCAAATCCAGTCTCAGACAGTAACTAACCATGTGATCCCGAGTGAGTCATTAAACTTGTTTGCTTTGGTTTCCTTATATGTCATATAAAACAGCACCTCCTTCCTAGGTCTGGTGTGAGGATAAAATGTAATCATCTTTATAAAGCACTTTGTAAATCTTAAAGTGCTATATACATACTATTATCAAGTATCAAGAAGGACTTGAACCCAGATCACCCTGGCTCTTAGACCAGTGCTCAATCTATGATACCTTTTACTTTTAGCATTCCTTCTTATTAATCCTCTAATTTATGTGGGAAGTGTCAGGTTTGGGCAGTTTACAAAGGGAAAAAATGGTAAGAACTCTTCCTACATTCTAAAGTCAATGGACATTCAACTTGCAGGGGTAATTTTCACTGAGTTGATACTTCCATTAATATTTTAAGGCCTAGATATTTTATTATCATGCATTTTTCCCTCCTCTTGATGAAGATCGTTGCAATTTCTCCACCCCTTAGTAGTTTGCGTGGCTTAAAAAAATTCACCAGGCAATCAACTCCCATGAAAAAAATGTCCCTCAACTAAGCAAGAGGAGTTCTCCATGACAGACATAGAATCTCTCTCAAAGATACCAATAACAACTAGTATGGACAGAATTTTTTTTAAGATTTGCAAAACACTTTATATATCTTTACAGATTATTAGGACCCACCAAACCTTGGGGTGCATGGACATATAGCTCTGAAAGACATCAGATCCACTCCATGTCATAATGGGGCATTCTAGATAATACATGGAGAACATATGATCTCAAGTGGCATTTTTTGGGGAAGCTACTTCCCTTTAAATTATGGTCACTTCATCAGTCAATAATCATTTATTAAACATTTACTATGTTCCATCCTCTCCAATAAGTAATAAGGACACAAAGAGAGGTAAAAGCAAAGCCTCTACCCTCACAGAGCTCCCATCATAATGGGAAACTAACACCTAAATAACAAGGTACACAGAAGATGCAGAGGAGAGAGAGGCAAATCTGAACTGGAAAGTGCTGGCGAGATTAGAGAAATATCACTTTGCTTTTATAGAGTTCCAGAAACTTAGAGCTGAAAGAAACTTGACTAATTGTCCTGGCCATACCCTTTATTTGGGGAAGGATGGGAATGGCTTAATTCTCATTTTTTTTACTAAGAAAAACAAAGACAGGTTTGGCCCTTTTTCAATTAAAAAATGTTTAGTTGAGAAAAGTAAGGTTTATTCTTTCATAGGAGTATTGTAGCAGCCCATTTATTGGAATTTTGTACTTTGTTTTTGAAAGATGGCCTGGAATACACCTCCTGGCTAAAGAAATTATCCATTTCTTTTTTTGTGGAAAGAGATATTGTATATGAATAATTAAACAGGTGTCTTCTATTGTTGCCCACTGAGCTAAAAGAACAGGCTTAAATTTCTTTTTTTTACATTTCTTATATTTTTAATTTATGAAGTTGCTGTACAAATAAAACTCAATGTAGCTAAGATCAGAAGGAAAGCAGAAAATTGAGGGAGAAATTTATAGACATTTTCCCAGATAATGATCTTATATCTCAAATATGTAAAGAACTTTGTCAAATCTATAAGAATATGAATTATTCTGCAATTGATAACAGGTCAAAAGATATGAATAGGATTAAATTTCAACAGAAGGCATTTAATCTAAATGTCAGAAAGAAAATCCTGATGGTAAAAACAAGGAATGTTTCACAGGAGAGAAGTTGAGTCTCCTTGATTGATTTATTTGAGTCAATCAGAGTTAGGTGACTTGCCCAGGGTCAAACAGGCTGTAATTGTCTGGGGTCAAATTTGAACTCAGATTTTCCCTACTTCAGAGCTAGTGCTCTATCCACGGCGTGACCAGCTGCCCCTCCCTTGGTTGTTTAAAAGAAAAAAAGTCTAGCCTGCAGTAATGTGAAGGTAGTGTCTCTATCATCTGAAAGTGGAAGAGGGGAAGGGCAGGAACAATGAATTGTAGCAATTCCTTCTGGTCCTATATCTCTACTATATATGTATAGTGTGTGTGTGTGTATGTATGTATGCATGTATGTATAAATTATATGTACTAACTGGAATACTGGATGGAGAATCCACGTTGAAGAAGGAAGACCTAAGTTAAAGTTGGAACTCTAACATAGACTGGTTGTATGATCCTAGGTAAGACACTTTAATAACCTCTCAGGTAACTCTTTAAAACTGTAAGTGGCAGATCTACATCATCAGAGAGATGACTGATGCTTCTTTGTTGCTATTAGGTACAGTTGAACAAAATAAAATAACCAAATGACCTTGTGCCCTCATTCCATAACTGCAGTATTCCACTTAAGGTGGATGTTCCATCAGTCCCCTGGAATCCACGTTGGTCGTTTGTTTTCATGCGAGTTTTGATGTTTCTAGTGAAAAGACCATATCTCAATTGTAAGTGAAAACAAACCTGCATTTACACAGATATACAAAGCATTTCAAGGCATTGACATATACAGGAAATCATTGACTTGTCCCATTGTTTTGGGACTTGGAAGCAAACATTTCACTTTATTACAAGTCTGACAACACTGTGTTTCTTACAGACACTTTGCAAACTTAAAACTATTATTTATCTGAAAAAGCTTGTAAGGAAAAATATCTTTCCCTCTGAGAAGAAAAGATTGGTTGTAGAGATCAGAATTTAAACTTTCTTTTCAGCATCAAAGAAACTGAAAAAGACTATCAGCGGCTTAAAAACTATTTTGGAAAGATACTTTTGGCCTCTATTTAGCTAGCACTTCCCCCTTGTCAGCTGTAACCTCTTGAGTCATTTTTCAACTCTGTGAGAGCTTGGGAAGGAAACCCTAGAGGAGAGCCCTGAAACCTCATCAGAGTCCTCTAAAAGCCGAAAGCTACCTTCCCCTACACACCCTATTTCTCACCCCTCATCCTCCAACTTGCACAAGGTCCTTCAGATTTTGTGAAGAAGATGCTTTATTTTTCTCACTAGAGGTAAATCTATGCCTTATTTTAAATAGAAATGGCTTTAATGATATTGTTGCGTATATTCTGTTTAGAAAAGGTCTTCCTTGGGTACCTCAGATAGTGCTGTCACCAGTGACCTTCCTTTCAATCATTACATGCTAATGGGGGGTGGGAAAGGGGGAGGAATCTAAAATATTTGCCTACAGCTACATTATTATTTTTTAGCTGAGAAGTCTTGCAAAAAGAAGGAATAGAAATTGGGAGTGGAGGGTGGGAATGGGGAGGAGCCTTGAAATCAACATCTGGTGCTGGGCTGGGAAATTAGTACCAGATATGCTTCCTTATCCTACATTTCAGTTCACATGATGAGATTGCCAAAAATGATGAAAAGGGAAAGGGTTTGCTAATTAAATTTTTTTCCTAAAGAAATGATGGACAATTTTTTAAAATACCAAAATTTTTCTGGGTTTTGTTTGAAATATACAGACCACCCTTAATATACTTAGGGAGATTTATTGAATTCTGCATGGTAAATAAAAAGGGGAATACATACCCCACAATGATTTTTTTTGGTGAGGATTTACTTGGCATGATGCCTATTCACACATGCAAAAAAACCCCAACAACCTCCACTACAGTATTATGGTCCTTTTTGTATTTGTACTATGAAAGGGAGACATGTAGATTGCTTTCCAGGATAATTTTTTTTAAGAATTTCCAAATAAAGTTTCCATATCTGTATCATTGCACAAAAAAACCAAGAACAGCAACAAGCATTCAAGCTGACGGAACTATAAGTATGATCTGGCATCTTTTTTTAGAATGGCCATCTTCAAACACTATTTGGAGTTACTTAATTGAGTTTTTACTAATCCACAGATGTTGAAATCTGGAGCAAAGGGTTCAAACACACTGCTGGAAGTGCTACCCAACAAGATTAAAATACGACTGGGAAATATTTAATAAAATAAAGAAAATGCAATAAAACACAGATAATGTCAATACATGGTTTTCTAGGTCAATATGTAACTGTCAGGGATCCTTATATTCTGGTTAGTGGCCTCCAACACTGACTTACTTAGCTGTGCAACCCTGGGCAAGTCACTTAACCTGTTTCCTTCAGTTTCCTCTTGTGTAAAATGGGGTATCATAGCACCTGGCTGTCTGGGTTGTTGTGAGAAACAAATGAGATAATAATTGTAAAGCCTGCCACAAAATAAGTGGTAATTAAGTGGTAACTGTTTATTGTCTTATTCCCCTATTCATACAATACACTTTACTGGATATTTATCAGCTATGATGCTCACCCTCACCCTGCAAAGATAAAACAAAACAGTTCTTGCCCTCAAGGAGTTACATTCTAGGAAAGAGATGCGTGTACACGGATTCGTGTTGTAGAGATTGCTTCATCTTATGCTGGTCATTTGCTTTGATTGGGGATTCCTCTGCAGCTCTTTTTTGCTTCAAGTCATTCCAGATATGAAAATAGAACTGCTGATTACAAGTCTTGCCTCCTTAACAAAATAGCTTCTCCCTCTCCCTCCTCTTTCCTCCTCCTCTTCTTCCTCTTCTCTCTGTCTGTTTCCCCTCTCTCTAGCAGGATCTACTCTTTACAAATGAAAAAGTTAAAACAAAATGTTTTGGCTGCATCAAATGGGACTTTCCAAATTTAATGCGGATACCGCCAGCCCTCTAGCTGTCCTTTCTGGATCGATCTTCAGTTTCTTGTTCCATTGTTGTCAGGTTTCCCAAAATGAGCACAAGCCTGGACCCCTTTAGTTTCATTCTTCCTTATAGCTTCTGGCTCTTCATGAATGATAAAATAATTGGCTCTGATTCTGATCATCAGCTAATTCAACAATTTCTAAGTAGAGGAAATGACTACTAAGAGGATTCCCAAGTTACTTCTAAGAGACAAGTTGAGAGAGCTCTGACCATTCAACCTTCCCCATTCACAACAGCCTTTCTATAACAGTGACACATTTGGGGATATATAAGACAGACAGACCTTGAATCCCCACAGTATCTGCATCTAGATGGACCCAGGCTGCTAATAGCAACTCACGTCTATATCAAGGTTTGATCCCTTGCCCTTTCTGACTTAACCACCCTTCCTAGAGCTCTGCTCTCACTCACATGAAGCAAGTTCAGTTCGAAGGGAGCTCAGTCCCTAGCAGATTCTTTTTCTTTTACTTCTGGTTCTTTACCCCACTACCACAGATCAAAGATTTGGTTTATATCTAGGATCTCCCTCAAAGGAGAGTAAGAAGTTGCTCAGTGTACAATGTAAATCAGGCATAAGATAGCTATTTATTTCTTTCACACAGAAGAATTACTAAAATATTTTTAGAAAACCCTCAGAAGGGCACATCAATATGAACTTAACCATGAAACAACAATAATAGTTACTATTATATTCCGACAGAAAGTTGCCACCTAGACAACCAAAAGTGAAACATCCTTACAAGACTTCTGAATAAACTCATCTGACCTTTCCCTGGGCTCCGCAATACCTGAATAGCTCCCTCAAGGCAGATGCCTCTGGTGGACCAGGCTCAGGGGTGGGCTCCTCCTCCTTCCAGACCAGGGGTCACTTTCAACAAACATGGTAGCACCAGAAAGAATAAGTCCTAAAATGTGGCCAGTGTCACATAAAGAACACAGAAAGAAAAAGTCCACCACTCCAGATTATTGTTGGCACCTCTACTAGGGGGCACCTATACTGGGAGGGATATGGGGAGGACACAAAGCAGAAGGGGCAGTCAGAGGTCCAAGATTCTCATTCAGTTTCATCTAGGCAGCACATGTGGAGCTACCCGAAGTGCTGAAAGTGGGACACCGTGGTTTTTCCCCACCCCACAGAAGCAGAGACAGAGACAGAAAGAGAAGGACAGATGGAGAGACTGCTTCTCCCTTCCTCAAAGTCATTGGGGAGTGAAGATTAAGGAACAACCTAGCTGTTGCAATACTATCCCGGGTAGAAGTCAATGGGATGTCCATTGTTAACCCTTACTATGCATTCACTCTGTGCAGAATACTGTGCTAAGCAATGGCAAAGATTTAGCTTAGATATATAGTCTTTGGTTTTGGTTAAGTTTAGACATGGTTTAGATTTTATAGGCTAGTAGAGGAAAATAGCATACCTAAATAATTACTGTTGCAATGCTTTAAGGAGCACATGCCCTAAGTGATGTGGGTATTCCTCCAACAGTACAAATCACTATTCATCCACATTTCATCTCGTAAGATTCCACTCCATGTGCTGCCATGAGTCTTCCCACAGATCTAACCATTGAGCTATGTGTCATTTGTCACCCAACTCTGGCCAATAGGTACCACAAGCATGAACATCCTCATTTTGTAGATGACTTTGAGAGACGTGCTCACATAGCTCGGAAGTGTCGGAGTCAGAGTCTGCACTGGTACAAACATTTTCTGACCGTAACAGTGACACCATTCCCACTACCTAGTGCCACCCAGGGAGATGAGGATAGCATAAAATCTAAGATTGGAGTACAGTCATCCTGGAAACAGAGGGTCAGTCCTGGCTGAATATTCTTTCCTTTTCCCTTTACCACAGTGGAACTTGTTCTGGATTACCAGAAGCCCAGGGTAGAAAGCAATGACTTGGGTTGGGTATTGAGGTACAGCCTTGGACCACATTCATGCCTACCATAACAAAGTGAAAAGAAAGCAGTTGGGAAGAGGAAAAGTCCTAGTTAATGAGGATATAACACATCCCAAATGTTAATGGACAATACTCCTTTCATTTAGGAATTTTGTCAGCACTGACAGACTGAATCCCACTAAATAAATACTCAATTTTGCTCAAAATGGAGAGATAGTAAATGAGAACTATCAAGAAAATAGATTGTGAGATAAAATCCAAGCTCAGCAACATACATATTATAACAACATCCCAGTCAGTGGGGTGGGGAGAGAGGCAGGTCTGAGACACATTTGTCTACTCTAATTCTGTCCTGGGACAGCCTGGTCTCTAAAGGGAGGGGTCAGTCTCTTTTCTCACACTCTCTATTTCTTTATACCCATCCCACCCAAAGCCCCTGGGAGAGAAGTCTGGCTCGCAGCAGTGTCTCCAAAAAAAGGCAGAAAGATTCTCGATGAATAATGTCTATAAGGTTTATTTCTTTCACTCAAAAGAAATGCTCAAAGCACAAAAGACTCATAAACACACACTGACGAAGATTTAAAATGTGATATGGTAGCCCATAACTCTTATTCTAGTCTGCTGAGAGGTTAATACTTAACACATTAAAACAGGGACCATTTAGTGAAACTGCTGAATAGTCATTTTACCTCCACTTTGGCGCTGTGCTTTCTGAAAGCTTCCGTCAAGGCCTGTGTCTTCTAGGCAACCAGGCCAGACCTAGGGCTCATCATTCTATCCTGGTCATCTCCTCTAAGAGGGGCCCGGCAGAAGAGGCATCCCAGGTTTCTCCCCTCACAGGAAGTCCCAGAGAGAGAGAGTGAGTTCCACATCACACCTTTTGGAGAGAAGAGAAAGGGCATAGGAGAAGATATGGTCTCTCCCTTCCAAGGATATTGAGTGAACAGTTCATGGCTGAACGACCAAGCCTCCTTTGATACAGTCTTCTCTACCTGCCATCATATGAACCAAAGAATTATTGTATCATCTTAAAGTTCTTCAGCACCAAGCCTATGTGTCCTCAGAAGTAACCATGCTCTATGGGGCATACTGCCATCTAACCTGTGCTATAATAAGAACCATAAAACTCCTTCCCAAAAGTTTCCCTTCAAAGAGGGCTCAGAAGCTCAGCTAACTCTTCATTTTTCTCCTGCTACTCTGCTTGGTTTTGACCCTACTATCATCATGCCCTCCCAGGTTAAGTTTATTACCAGGCAACTTACCATTAAGAAAATGTGTTCATCTTTGGTACCTACACTCATGAGTACCCTCAGATGTCTCTGTCCCTCTGATTGTAGGTTTAGAGGGGAGATAGAAAAATTCCTCCCAAAGTCTCCTTTCATGGACATCCAGAAGGTCAGCCAGTTCTTCATTTCCCACCAGCTGCTCTGTTCAGTTTCAATTCTGCTACCATCTTGCCCCCTAAAAGAGTAACCTCTTGTACTCCTTTCTTCTTGTTTTTCAGCTTCCTTCTGTGTGCTATCTTCTCCCATGAGATTGTAAGCTCCTTTGTCTTTCTTTTTCTTTCTTGTATCCCTAGCACTTAGCCTGGCACATAGTGGGCACTTAATACATATTTATTGTATTATAGTACATTATTCTTAATGGTAACTCAAAGTCATGAGTCATACAAATATTACTAAAAAGAGGAAGGAAAGGAGAGAAACTGAAGAGGAGCTGAAACCACCAGGTCCTTAATGCAATTGAAAAGGGAAGAGAAAGATTAAGACAATGATAACCAAACACCTGTGTCTGAAAGTCTAGCCAACTGTTTCTGTCCTATCAGGCATGAAGGTACCTGGTGCACTGGAGAACCTAGGTCCAAACTCTGGATTTGTGACTTACTATCTGTGTGACCTGGGGCAAGTTACTTAAACTTTCTCTGTCTAAATTCCTTTAACCTCTAACATAAATGGAATAGGGGGAATTGATCCCTCCCAGTCTAAGTCTATGATTCTTCTGTCCTATACTCCTTCCTGATAAATTGGACCTGTTCAAATTCATCCATTTGAGGGTTGGAGGACACATTATGTGTCTTTTATATTTCAATCTGTCACCTATGAAGGTAAATATTGTTTCCACCCCTGCCCCTTGCCAAAGGATGAGTAAGTTCTGAATCAAGAGGGTCCTGTCTTGGGAATTAAACAGCCTTGCCATTTTGATCTAATCATCATGACCGGGGTCCACATTTTGTTTTATCTGGAGCAGAACAGGGATGAAGGAAAATAGTATGCTCCTTTACATTCTAAGAATCTAAAAAATGACTAGGTAATCATTTATCAAGAATTTACAGTATTTCTAAGGAGAGCTGAATGAGCAGACTCCTAAGGCTCAAGTGGCATCAAGCAGTCAGTCAGTAAATAAATATTTATTATGCACCTACTATGTGTCAAGCACTGTGCTAAGCACTAAGGATGCAAAAATGCAAAAGACAATCCTTGCCCTAACAGAGCATATAGTCTAATGTGAGAAATAATATGAAACACAACCATATATAAACACTATATGCAGGATAAATAGGAAATATTTGACACAGAGATGGCACTAGATGAAAAGGTATTGGGAAAAGCTTCCTGTAGATGTCTGGGATTTTAGCTGGGACTTGAAGGAGGCCAGGAGGTAGAAATGGTGAGGGGTCAGGGTCAGGTAAAGTATTGAGCCTTTCAGGCATGAGAAAGTCAACGAAAATGACCAGAGTCAAGAAATGGACTATCTTATTCTAAGAAAAGAAAAAAAAGGTGTCACTGAATCAAGGTGTACGTGTCAGAGTATAAGATTTAGGAATATTGGAAGGGTGTGTGTATGTGTGGGGGATTGGTTTTCAGGGGTTTAAATAACAGATGATTTTATATTAGGCTCTGAAGGTGATAGGGTGCCACTGGAGTTTAGTTAGTAGAGGTGGAGTGACACGGTTGTACCTCCACTTAAGGAAAATCATTTTGGTGACTGAGCAGAGGATGGATTGCAGTCTGGACAGATCTGGGACCAACAGACCAACCATCAGGCTATTGCAATAGCTTAGACATGAGAAGATAAAGGCCTTACCCAGGGCAGTAGCCACATCAGAGGACAAAAGGAAACATATTCAAAAGATATTACAAAGGCAGAATCAATATGCCTTGGCAACAGAAAAGGAGAGGTCCTGCGGTCACCAGGGCCAGAGTAGCCATTCATAGGGCTTCATCGGTATATAAGGTTTGCACATAAGGCTTGCAAATGTCAACAACCTAAAGACCATATTGGTGTTAACCTGAAGTTTCAGCATAAACATGTTTTTTTAAAATTCCATTTTCTTTGCAAAGTCAGAGCATATTCTACCAAATGAAAAGGGATATTGCTCACTGTGAAACACATGAGGAAATAAGAGCAGCTGCCTGTTCAACACTGGAGATGAATAACATCTGGGCATTTTATTCTCTCCCGGTCTCCCTTTGGAGTTATTCTTGTTCCAAATATTTGGGGTGAAATATAGGAGTGCAAACACATGGAAAATTCAATCGCAATTCTAGGAGGCACATACAAAGATAGATACTGCCCCCCCCAATCCTTTTATACTCATCCAAAACCCAACAGATTGGATGTTCTGAGAACTAGCATGGACACAGATTAGGAGTCCTTCAGATCTATACAAGCACATTTTAGAGAAGGGCATTAGTGCAGTTAATTAGGATCTTGAAACTGAAATACTTCCTCTTGCTACATCCTTGGAAGGAAACTACAAATGCTTCAAAAAAGTAAGTGAATTGGTTTAAGCCATGAAATTCTTTCTTCTGCAGCTAGCCAACAGCCATATTGTAAGCCGGACAAGATTAATCTTTCAATTTAATGGGTAAAAGAGGGGCCAAGTCCAAGATCTCAGGAATCTGCAAATATGTTCCATATACATATAATGGGTTGTACACATATGCATCTATGTGCACCCACATTAGAAGCAGCCCTCTCAAAATATGCGATCAGACTAAAATGAATCTAACATAAAACTAAAAAAAACCCCCAAAAAAATAGCTTCTCTTGATTTGTCTTCAGATAAGGAACAAAATTGTAGCATTTGAATGTAGAGGTAGGATGTAGGACAGTGGCACTTAAAAAATCCCTAAAACATCAAATACTGCTACAATTTCCACAGACAATATCATCCAGGGGGTCTAGATCTGAACCTAATAATAACAATCACGATAAATATAATGCAAAAATATGTCTATAAGAAACAGATTGGACGTATAAGGAAATGAACCTAAAACGTGCAATGCTTAGCATTTTTAAAAATGAGAGCTCTAATAATGCCAAGAGGCAATTGCAGATAGTCAAAAAATTCAGTTCAACACTTATTACACGGCTTCTGTATATCAGGAACTGTGCAGGGTACACAAAGGTAAAAAATGAAAAGTCCCTAACATTAGAAAACTTACAATGTACTAAGGGAAAATAACACGTGAACAGATAATTAAATACAAAATCGATACAGAATAAATGCAAAATAGTTTGAGCCCTAACAACTGGGGGACATGATACTTCAAATACTTGTGCCATGATTCAGAATAGAAAATTCCTGCATATGTTGTTTGTAGCCCATGTATTGAAATCATTGTTTCATCAGCGCATTAAAAATGCTTTCTAATTTCTGTCTGAGGGACTTGGCATCTTAGAAAGAATGATAGACTTGGGCTAAAATTCTACTCTTGACCATCATTATCTGTGTGATGAGAGGCAAATCACTTACACTTTCTGCCTCCAGGTTCCTCTTGTACAAAATGAGTGGAAGATATTGACAGAACCTAACCAGAAAGGGTTATTTTGAGAACCTAAATGAAATGGCATATAGAAAATACTCTGTGAAACAATGTTATAAGCATATTTCAATTACTATTATTTTAATTGCATTTTTCTAAAATTAATAAAAGAATCTGAATCAATTAACAAGTAGTAGTAGTAGTAATATAATATTTAATATAATATTTTAAGGTTTACAAAGTGCTCTGTATAGATGGGTTATATAGTAGAGTGGATATGCAGCACCTGACCTAGAATCAGGAAGTCTCATCTTCATGAATTCAAATGTATCCTCCAATACTTAGTAGCTGTGTGACCCTGGGTAGGTCACTCCACCCTGTTTGTTTCAGTTTCTTCATCTGTAAATAAGCTAAAGAAGAAAATTGCAAAGTACTCTAGTATCTCTGCCAAGAAAATCCCAGAGAGGGTCACAGAGTTGGACATAATTAAAGAACTACAAAATGCATACATTATTTCAATGGATCCTCACTGCAATTTTGTGAAATAGGTGCTCTAGCATAAAGGAAACACTTGCTACATGCCCAGCATTATATACATTATAAATGAGTTCTAAGGCATGGTGCCTGCTCTCAAGGAACTTAGAGTCGAGGGTAGGAGATGAATCTAACACGTGATAAAATGAAAAATAAAAAATGGAAGGACAAGAAAACAAAAGTAATTATGTTTTCAATTCTGTAGTACAGATTATATATATATATATATATATATATATATATATGCGTGTGTGTATATGTGTGTGCATGTATGCATGTATATGTGTATTGTGTATATATGTGTTTACGTGTGTATATGTATGTGTGTGTATATATGTATGTATATATACACACAAAAAATATATTAGGACTTTCATTAGTACATGGAGCTCTCAAGTAAGGAAACTCCCAAAGCAGATCAGCACCACCTTTTCCACTTTTTTAGTCTTAGTAAGTTGCCTTGCTAGTGCTTGGGGTCTGAGATTCAAATGCTGCTCCCCATCCTCAGGGCTTTCAGGGGCAGGCGTGGCTGCTATTCAATGTGAGCTTAAGTTCTGGTGCTCAGGTAGGGGCAGGGCCGGCTGCCAGCCTCAGTTCCCTCAGGGGGTTTATGCAGAGACCTTAAGTAATGGCCCTGAGCTCCTGTCTGCTCTGGGAGTCCCGGGCCACCGCTGCCTCCCGATGGGGCCTGAGTCACAGAGACACCCCGCTCCCCTCTTGGCCTGCCCAGAAGTCTCTCTCACTGATCTGTAGTGCCTGTGGGTGGAGGGACCTTCGCAGCCACCGGAGGTTCCATCCCTGAAGCCTGCTCCGATCTGCTCCTCTGGGGCCGCGGGGCCAGGGCAGCGTAGGGGTGGGCTTCGCTGTCCGGAGCGCGACGGACCCCTGGGGACCGCTTTCCAGGGCTCTCTGGAACGGAAATCTCTTCCACTGCGTTGGTGCATGGCTTGCGCTGCTTCAGAATTTGTGGGGAGTTCTTTTTACAGAAAATTTATGGACTGTGGGTTCGGAGCTAGCATACAGTGAGTCTTTCTACTCTGCCATCTTGGCTCCTCTCCCCTTTCATTCTTTTTAAAAAAATTGAGTCTTCCTGTACAAAATGGATATTTTGGAATATGGAAATGTTTTACATCATTACACATGTATAAACTATATTGACTTGCACCCATTTCAGGGAGGGGTTAGGGGAGAAATGGAATTTAGAATCCAAAACTTTTTTTACGTTAAAAATTCTTTTTAACATGTAATTGGAGAAAAAATATTATATAAAAAAAACAGAAAAAAAGTCTTTCTTAATCCCTCTTAATTCTAGTGCCATTTTCTTGTTGAATATTTCTAATTTGTCCTTTATGTAACTTGTTTGTATATCAATCCAGTGCTCCTTTCTGCGTATCTTCAGTCCTTAGCACAATGTCTGGCATGTAGTAGCAATTTAAGAATTTATAAATGTTTACTGACTGACACCATGCTATCTTGTATGAATGCTATTAGGAGTTAAAAACAATACTTGGGGCTAGACTCTGTGGAAGGAGGATGAAGTTCCTGGAGGAATTCAGATGGATGGGAGAGAGGACAGCATGATCACAGGCAAGAGAGTAAGAAGCATGGTATATGTTGAGGGATTGTCAGGGAACCTATCTAATTGGATCTGAAGAGTTTTTATTGGGATATAATAGGACATGACACTGGAGAAGTTAGTTGGGGAAATTGAGGCCAAGTAGAAGAGATTAGTGAGCAGCACTACAAAAGATTAACAGCTCCTTCTTTCCCCCTTAAAAATTATCCTCAAAGTATCATCCTCTCATTCCCATCATCAGCTACATCTTCAGATTTCAAGGAAAGAACCTAATGAGAATCAGAGGACTGCTCAACATCCTTTAGATATTTAAATATAACCAAAAACAGTAGAAGTGACTAAAGTTGCCCAAAAAATTAGTAATTTTCCTATCATGAGTCAGAATACCTCTAGTGACCAAGAAACAATAATGACCTCAGATTATCTCCTCAGTCTTCCTCTCTCATGGTCCACACTTTTGAAGTTTGCCTGATACTGTGGAATCTTTTTTCCCTGAAAGACAAGGAATACTTACATATTTAAAAAAAATATTTGGGGTGAGGAAAAAGAAAGGCTGTTGTTCCACGAGCACAAATGAGATTGGAAGAGAATGCAGACTTTCATTTTACCACAAAAGGTCTGATCATTATTTTGAAAGAAATTCAGAAAATCAAGTTCTACTTCTACCAGTATCTGTGCCCTACATCCCATTCCTACTCTCTCTCTGTCTCTGTCTCTCTCACACACACACACACACACACACACACACACACACATACATACATACACACACGCACGCACACACCACCCCCATCTGCATCCAGCAGTCTAATGTAAAAAATTGTGACTCTCTTTGAACAAGATATATGTAGAACTAAGGCAGAAGTAGATTGCCTGGAGACTCACCTCTTAGTTTATTAATAACATTACACAGAGTGTACAGAGAGAAAATTTCATAAAAAAGAAAGAAAACTGGTGTTTTAACTAAAGAGCTATGTGGCCACCATGTACCACACAAGCTACAGTGAAGACTCACTCAGGGAATTGTAATACCACTTCACAAGACCCACCTGTTTCCAGTTTGTGTCGTCAACTGGATCTAACTGGCTTACAACCTGTGGATGGCCAAAGCTGAACAGAGCAGGCCAGAGATAGGAGAATCAGGAATCAAACGGAAGATTAATGTCAAAGTGAGGGAAACAGTTTGCAAGCCAGGAGGCAGATTAGGAGCCTGGGACCCACCACTGCTGGAGGGACCTGTTTTAAGGTGGCTGAACCTTGATTATACATGTGTGGCTAGACAAAGAGTGTAGTGTAAGCCACAGTGATGAGACACAAAAGCCACAGTGAAGCAAGGTTGTCTTGTGACCAAAAGTCCCTTCATAGCAGGGCTTCATGTCTTGGCCTGATGGTGTTTGCTTGAGCTTGGAGTCTATCAGTTTCAGAAGGTAAGTGCAAAGGGTTGTGGTTACGCCAACCTCAGGGCACAGCTGCTTGCTGGGCCTTGGCTCTGGTGTCTCCTAATAGCTTGACAATATTATAAACCTCTGCAATCTTATTTTCCTCTCCACAAGTATTTCTCCATTCTTTCTCTATCTCCGTCTGCGTATCTCTCCTTGCACTCCTATTTCTCATTTATTTGTAGAAGACAGTGTGCTAGACCTGGATGCAAATCTCACTTTGATACTTATTAATAAGAGGACCTTAAGTCACTCAACCTCCCAGCCTCAGTTTCCTGTCTGAAAAATGGGTATAATAGTATCTATAGCTGCCTCATGGGATTGTAGCGAAGATCTGATGAAAAACTATGTGTTGTGTTTTGTAAATTTTAAAATGATACAAAATATCAGCTTTAAAAAGAATTCCAGGGCTCTGTCGCCATCGAGTTAAGGAGCCTGCGGGCTCGGGGTCCGGGGCTGTTTCTTGTGAAAGGTGCTCCCCGCCTCTGAGGGTCCCCAGGAGCCATGGGCCACTCCGCGCCCCCCGGGGCCGCGGTACTCCCTGGAGGACGAGCGGGGTGGAACTTCTCTTGATACAGTTGCTGCGGCAGAAATGTTTGCTGGTTTTGTGACAACTTTGTCACTGACAGAAGAAAAGCCCTCACTAGTTCAGTAAGGGAATTACCGCCTCGACTGCTTTACCAGAGCGGTTCTTCTCTCGCCTTGAGAGCCCTGGGTTGGGGCTCACCTTACGCACCGTGCGGAGCTGGGGTGATCAGTTGTGCCGTCTGGAAAGCTTTAGGAGTTCACAGTATGAAAGACTTTCCGAGTAAATGCCATCAATATTTCCAGTGATTCCCAAGAACCCTGGGTCTTCTGTCGAGTGGGAGGAAGCACTGAAATCCAAATGAGATGAGCATGAAAGAATTCCAAAGTGATTGTTACAGGGAAAATAGCCTGGAAATGCCAAAATAACCCTCCTTTTTAAAGGAAAGGATCAAATTGATTTCTACTCAGGAAAGTGAACAAGTCATTAATGGAACATGGACGCTGAGGCTGTCAGCATCTTCACTGTAGTCTGTGAAAATCCAGTCATTCTGCATTCACTTTATTTTGGAATCAAATGGGAGAGGTACATGTTTTCCAAGGTTTGGAGGGTTGATTTAAAGAACATTAGTTTCAAGTAAGTAAATAACTTCCCTTTGTAGAAGATATGTTAGTATAGAAAGTTAGATGTATTTCTATAAACTTTAATAAGCCTCTTATTTGAAAAGCCAAATTTTATGATAAATATTCAAACAGGAATCTTTATAAGCCTTTGTCACTTCTTACCACGAGGTTGGAAAAGCAAGCTAAAAATTAAAGGTGGTTCATTTTCAAAATTTTAAAAATAATTTTAAAAAAATGTAGACCATCAGAACTGCGAGAACTGTTTTTTGTCTTTCTTTGTATCCCCTGAGCTTAGTATAGTGCCTGGCATGTAGTAGGTACTTAAAAAATCCTAGTTGATTGTCATGGTTCTAGCTAATAATGAAATAGTGGTTCCATCTTTTAAATTAAATGAGTTCATTCCAGCAATCTCCCATGTTGTTGTATGATTATCTGAGTATATCTGGCACCTTAAGAACCAAATGAGCTGTGCAAACATTCACCTCTTGGTGCACATCATGATATTCAGTCACCTATTTGAAAATGAGTTTTCATTTGCTTTGTGACCTTGGCTCACTTATTCAGCACCTCACTTAGAGACCATTCGTCATATATCTACATGTCCTTATGTTTTGAGGTGAATAAAAAACTAGCAACAGAAAACAAAATTCCATTGATACCCAATTTGAAGATGCCAGTTCAAAGGGTTAGACTTTTGGGATACCTTGTATAAAATATAATGAAATATATAACCTGAAGTTTTAAGCTCTCATAAAGTTTTTGTGCAAGGCTTTATAAGAAAGTTTAAAATTCCATTGAGACTTCGGATATCCTATATTCCTATCATTTCAGGGCAACATGAGATGCAGTGGTTAGAAATTAGTAGTGGAGAAAAGGAGACTAGTATGGAAAAGTAAAGACAACTAGGTTCCTGATGGCCATCTCCAGATCTCTGAAGATTTCATTCACTGTATATTTTATTTATCTACATCCTCAATACTGTCCATAGCACTTTGCATATGGTAGGATTTTCATTAATGTTTTTTGAATGTTTAATGAATAATGTAAATAAACTCACACCCCCTGTGCACAAAATCCCCTTGCCTGATCAATGCATGCTTGACTGATATATGTTGTATGTTCCCAATTAGAATTTAAGTTCTTTCAGGGTTAGAATTATCTCACCTGTATATTTGCATTCCCAGTACCTGGCACAATCTTTGGCACATGAAAGACTTTTAACAAATGCATCTTGATTGATTGATACTAGAAACAAATATTTAATAAATGTTTATGGCTGTTATCATATCACAGTTATAGAAGTCAAAGTGAAATTTTAAATTTGGCTTACAGATTTCAAGCTGGAAAAGACCCTAGAGGCCATCTTGTTCAACAATCGCATTTTACACATGAGGAAAATTGAAGTCCAGGGAGAATGGAATTTCTCAAGGTAATGCTGAGAATGACAGAAGAAGGCTCTGAATCCAGACACTTTGACTTAAGAAGAAAGTGCACATTCTAATGTATAACACTGCATTTACAAGACAGTAACAGTCAGTCAACCGGCTTTTATTAGATGCTTAGTATAATGCTAAGTGCTGGGTAGAGAGATCCCTACTTGCTTGCTGGGCCTTAGGACACAATGCTAGAGAGGTTAGTTATAATTCTTGCCCTCAAGAAGCTTACATTGTAATAAGGGGAAACAATATGCCAATATTGCAATTTACATACAAGATATGAGAAGGGTAAGTGGAAGCAATCACAAAGGGAAGGCACTAACAGTAGCAGAGACCAGGAAAGGCTTCACACTGAAGATGGAATTTGAGCTAAGTCTGGAGGAAAGCCAAGAAATCTGGGGGGTAGTTACGGGGGAGGCGCAGGAGAAATATGTGTGTGTGTGAATACACATATATACATACACAAATACACACATATATACACACATATATATGTATATATAGAAATACACATGTAACAATAAATTTTCATTTCAAGAAAGCCTGTATGATAAATACCATCCATTGTGTTGAGAACTGTCCAGCTTTTCTGTGTCCTTGTAAGTTTTGTTTTGTTCTCTGTTGTGCATTTTTTTACTTTATACATGTGTATGTAAACATATATCTTCCCAAACAAATTCTACTCCTGATCTTTGCTTTTATGTTTGTGCATACTGTATTTCCTATCCTTCCTATCTCTTTTACTTTACTTGTACCTGCTACCTTGCCCTCGTAATACTTGTCTACCTCCCTCCAAGAATCTCTCCCCTATCTTCCCATTCCCATAAATCTAAACACCCTTGTATAGCCCTCTATAACCCATTCCATCACCCTCCCCTCTAAAGGTCCCTCCCTTTTACTCTCCCATTCCCTAACCCCTTACTGTTTTATTTCTTCTGAACTTAGAAGACTTTTATATTCTTCTAAATACATATATACATCAGTCTTTATATTCTATTTTCAGTCTCCTCTCTGTATTATCATTCTTTACTATTTGTCAAGTATGGTAGAAAAGTGATCTCTGCCCTCCAGTAGTGAACTTCAGTGCATACTTCGCTATCATTTCATACCTAGACTATGTTGCAGAATGATGCAGTGAAGATCACCAGAGGCATCTTTCTTTTGGAAGAAAGGGGCTTTTCAGCTGAGGAATATAATAAAGAAAAGAATTCATTTATAAAAATACATCTTTGTTTCATTTGGATATTAACATTTCCTAAACCCTAAGAGTGTTCACTCCTGAATATACAACCTTGGGAAACCTTTTATTTCCTTCCTTTTTATTCATTCCTATTGAGAGGGAGTTCAAGGGTATCTGATTAGGTTGCTGTAGCTGCCTTCCCTTGAGGGGATAATTAATTCACTTGTGTTGTCCCTGTGCAAATGAACTTAGAAGGCTTCTGGTTTCTCTATAGACCAGTCAAAGCAGGTTCCTTCCCCTGCATCCCTTTCAACCTTCTCACTTCATGTCAGCAAAACATGTCTCCCACATCTGGATGAATATTCTTTCAGGTTGCAAAGAAAGAACCTTTTGAATTACAGGTGAAGTCACTTTCTTATGATAAACCAAAGGAAAATGAAATCGTGGAGCTCAGATATGGTAGACAGCAGAGGAAGTCTGATAGCCCAGTGCTTACCTGTCATACTTTCCCCTTTTACCTTTGTAGATCAATGCCAGTAATCGGACTACAACAGAGTCAATCGGAAGCTTCCTCAGAACAAATTTGTGCTTTCGATTTTGAGTCTTTGATTTTTGAGGAACAAAATAAGGAAAGTCTTTTTAAAAAAGGAATTGGAAAAAATGTAAAAAAAAAAAAAAGATTGACATGAGAAGAAAATTATACTAGAGCCCGTAATGAACGTCATTCATTATTTGACTAGATAAACTCCACACACAAAGAAGGGAGGCAGGATTTAAGACATATGTTTTAAGTGTAAATTGGAAAGCTGAAATAATTAAGAACCTACAATGAAAACATCACATGAAAAAGAAGACATGGAAATTATTTTTCAAATTTCCACATAGAAACAGAATTAAGCACATACTGAAAAGTGCATAATGGATAGCCCTAGTATGGGCTTACTCTGATGATCTACTTTACATGGAAATGTAGTTGGATAAACCTGCCATGCAGTCTTCATAAGAGAAAGGTCTTTGCAGTAATATTAATTCAAGATTCTGAAGCCACCTGTTTTTACCAACCATTTTTTTCCTGAATGTAGGTTTGGTCCTTTTGAGGTATCCTCAGGGTCAAGTTCAAATAAAGTGCCTGAGAGAAACCCATCTGAAACTACTGAGCTTGTTCTGGTTTCTTGCTGAAGCTATACAAAGCCATTCTGTTTCATCTGGTTTCCATCTGAAACCACCAATGGATCTTGGTATGACTCTACTTTGGCTGGTTCTGATTTGTTCCTAACTCAGGCCAGGCTCCTTATAAAGTGAACCTCGGTGAACTTGGGCCAACCTCAACATTTATAACCAAACCTGAAATTCTCAGCATTTTGTCTACCACACAGATTCATGACAAGCCATGTCTTTATGAGGTGCATGTCCAACCTTTGCATGCTATTTGGAGCAAAATAACTCACTCTTCCATTTTATTTGGAAATATCAAGGTGAGAGTAGGGTAGGAAGGAATAAAGTGTCATTATAAGACACCTCTGCTTTAAAAATGACTTCAAGGGATATCCCACAAAAGGTATAATTACGGAACAGTGAGCTTGACTTCCATTCTTGAAGAAATTCTAAAATGAAGTATTTTTTAAATTGCTGATAAAAATCTAGAAAAGGAGACAGTGGTTTCCTCAAGAACAAGTCTTAACAGATGAACCTTATTTTTTTTTTTTTGGTAGAATTAATAAACTGGTAGATAAGAAGAATGGATTTCAGCAAAGATTTGTTAAACTATCTCATCCTATTTGTATGGAAATAAATGGCGCTGTGGGCTATAAGTTGGTACAATTAAATGGATTTGGAACTGGCTAAATGGTTGGACTAAAAATTAGTCTTTAATAACTCCATTTCAACTGGAAAAGAGGCCTCTAGTTTCATGCTCCAATAGGATTTGTGCTGGACTCTGCAGTGGTTAACATTTTAATCAATATTCTGGATAAAGTTGTAGTTAGCATTCTTATCAAATTTGTAGATAATGCAAAGCTAGGAGATGTAACTAACACATTTGATGATAGGGTGAGGATCCAAAACAAATCTTGACAGGCTAGAAACCCGGGTTGAAGCTAATAAGATAAAATTCAATAGGGAGAAATGTCATCTTTCATTTAAGTTCAAGAAACTGACTTTGGAAGAACATAATAAAAGAGGTAGAGTTAGACAGTAATTTTTACTGGAAAAATATCTAGAGGTTTAAGAAAACTACAAGCTCAATAGGAGTCATCAGTGTCAGGTGTTAGCCAAGAAGGTAATATGCTCTTGGGCTACAGTAAGAAGTTATATAGCTTCCAAGAATAGGGAGGTGATAGCCATTGTACTCTACCATAATATACAGGTATATTATGGTTAAGAAGGATATTGATAATCTAGAGAGGGTCTACAGGATGGCAATAAGAAGGAAGAAGGCCCTTAAACCCAGGCCATTGGTTGTAGGAATTGGGACTCTGGCCTGGAGAAGAGAAGGCCCAGAAGAATCTATCTGTCTTGTAGACCGACAGCTAGCTACCTACAAGGACCTAAAAGCCTGTCATTTGGAAGAGGGATTGAATTTGTTCTATGGGATCCCAGAAAGCAGAAGAAGAAGCAATAGGTTTGACAAGTTGCACTAAGGTAAATTTAGCCTTGACTTCAAGAAAAAAAAAAGTCCTAACAATTAGAACTGGAGGTTTCCAGCAAAGACTGTATAAACACTTGGTCTATGTTTTGTATCAGGGATTATTTCTTGGATTTGAGTTTGACAACTTTCCACTAACATCCCATCTAACTCAGAAATGTTGCAATTCTGTGAAGTTTGGGCTGTAACCACACATTGACCAACTTGGGGACCCCCACAAAAGGCAAAACAGTATGGTGGAGAGTTTACTAGAAGATAGAAAGATCTGGGTTTAAATCCTGAGTTAGATACTTACTACTCAGGTGACTCTAGGGAAGCCAAGGAGAGGGGTTTCACTTAATAACTTCAAAATTCCCTTCCACTTCTAAATATAAGCGTTTATAACCCAGGACCTACTGAGAATTCATTCTTTCCTCTTTCAGCCCGCCAGCTACCCCCAGCCCCATTACTTATAATTTTAAGTGTCCCCTGACTTTCTAGAACCTCATTAGTATAAAATTCACATATACCACTTTATTTAAGGGCCACCTTGGGCCCTCCTTACAAAAAAGAGAAATACAAGGAATTTGTATTTCAAATATGTTTTTAAAAATCTGTCATGAAAAGCCGTAAATGTATGCTGTTACAGTGACCTTAAAATGAAGGGACCATCAAAAAAACTTGTTTACTCTCTTTAAATAACATATCCAAAGTCACACAGTGATTCAGTGACAGAGTCTGGAATCTAACTCAGTTATTTTGATTTCTAGTGCAGTCAAAAGACATGATATTCTTCCATGTAGGGAGTGAAGACAATGGCAAACTCAGAAAATGCATCTACTATGTTAGACTTGTGGCAGAAATTTGATTTTCTTCAACCAGCATTTCTGGCAGAAGTTTCACTCCTAAAATGGAAGTTATTGTTCTTTGTGAACATGATCTATACAACCCTTTTTTGCAAAGTTCTAGTCCTAAAGGTCTAAAAGATGCTACAAATTAACTCCTCTTGTAAAGGTAAGGTACTAAAGTACCAAAAGGCAGACAGGATTTCAACTTATCCATTAAGCACTACAAATTCAATTCTTTCTAAACCAGCTCACATATTAAGACATTAAAACTTTCTTTTGTGGGAGACAATGTGGGTAGTAATATAAGAAATGAGCTATGCACCTGGTCAAACACAGGCTTATTTAACTAAAAAAAAGACATGGCAAAGGCATGAGGTGAAAGTCATCTAGAACTCAGATCTTAGTGAATAATTTCTCCCAACTTCACTGTAATACGTGGAACCTAATCCTGGTACCTTAATCTCCCTTTGCTTTCTCCAAGTAAAATTCCAGTATAGACTAGACAAACAAGTCCAGCACTTGTTGCTAAAGTTTCTGGGTTCAGATCCAGGCTCCACCACTAGGCTCTAGTAAAATTGGACAAATGACTTCAGCTCTCTGGACCTCTAATTCCTTATCTATAGAATGACAGTGGGGAACTTACTTTCTAAGCAACTTTCCAGTTCTAAGTTCCATGATCCATGCCAAAGAAAGAGAAGGAAGTAGTGTGGAAACCAAGGTGCTGTTTTCACTCCAATTGTCCACCACCAGAAAGCTAGAGGAAAGACACAGGAGGAGACTGTAGATTTGAACAGAAATATTCCTTCTGACACTGACAATATCCTCAGCTCTGAGGAAGAGATTAGCATCAAACCCTGTGGGCTTTTCTCAGTATATTAAAGCTAGATAATATATTATCTCAGAGAAAATTAATCCAGACTCCTGGGCACTATTATTCTTAGAATCTAACACAGGGGAATCATTCTAAGTAGCTATTTGCATTTCACAGCATTGTTGGGGTATTCTACCTCCCACCAAATAGCTTTAATTTACTCCTATTTAAGTAGTCCTTGATTAAAGAGGCTGGCACAACTTTATTGTTACTTGTAGTTCATAAAACAACTTGATATAGTCAAAATCCAATAAAGCCTTTGAGAAATCGTATTAATATTTTGATCTCATTAAAGACCCAAGCTAAACAAGGTAAAGAAGCCCACACCAATTGCATGAATAAATTCATAAAATTCATACATCTGACACTAAAGATGAACTGGCACAGATCGGTAAGAAATGATCACACTTATTCAGCCTCCTTATGGGAGGGAGAGAGGAAGGTTGATGTAAATTTTAATGAGCTCACTAAAACAAGTATCCCTGGCCTGTACCCAGGCATGGTGGGAAGTCTGGGCTGCTCAGCTTTCTTGAGGCTCTGCCCCTCCCCCAGACAAAAATGTGAAGGAGGTAAAAAGAGGGAAAATGAATCTTAAACCCTTGGCACTCAAAGAAGCAGCACTAAAATTGGGCAGCTTGCTATTTCCCAAACTTGGAATTTCATCTTCTGTCTCTATAACTCACCCCTGGAATACACTCCTTCCTCATCTCCATCCCTGGATCCCTCCTTACCTTCAAGACGCATGTCTAATGAATCGTCAGAATGAAGCCATGCCTAGTATCCTAACTGCTTGATGGATCTGATCCCTCAAGATTCCATCTTTTCCTATGCTGCATGTTTTGTTTGTACCTGCATATGTACATGTTGCCATCTCCATTAAAACGTAAGGTACTTGAGGACAGACTTTTATTTTTGAATCCCTAGCACTTAACATACTGCCAGAGACTGGTGGGTGCTTAATAAATATATGCTAATTGATCATTAAGGTAACTTTTCATTTCCTTAGATAAATCATCTTATTTCTTATAACATTCTGAATCATTTTAAAGATGAAATAAAAACTCATTAGTTTGACTGCTAAGATGCAATTTCTGATCATTTTGGGTAGTTGTGCACTGAAATGTATCCTTGCTTTGCTTAGCAAACCATATTCAGAGATAACGAAAACGAGTAAATATTCCACACTAAACCAAACAGCTGCAAAAATGTTGATAAAAATCGAAAAGGATGTTTCCAAATACCTCAAGACCTTTAGGGATACAGTTCATTATAAATTATTCTTATCTAGTCATTTGGATAATTAGGTCATCCAAGGACCTCCATTAGCAGGTTCAAATTATCTACAGACTTTAAAGTAACAAAAGTACCTGTTTTAAAAAGTGCTATACTTCATACTACATCTTCATTCAGACTGGGCTTTCCTTCTGTTTGATTAGGTTTTTTACTTTCAAATTTATTATTTTCTCTTGAGTTTCAGGGTTTCCTTTTTGGTGTTTATTTGGGCATATTTAATTTGTTATTTTTTAGTTTTCTTTTAGCCATGCCCAATTCATTAATCTGTTCTATATTTTATTAATACAAGAGCTTAGAAATAAGAATTTTCCCCAAGTGCTGCTTTGGCTACATCCCACAAATTTTGGAATGTTGCCTCATTGTTGCCATTCTCTTTTTTTCTTTGATTAGTTCATTTTTAGCTTACAACATTCACTTCAATAAGCTTTTGAGTTTTAAATTTTGCCTGCCACACTACTCTTCCCCTCTCCCCAAGATGGTGTGCAATATATAGACTCTACATATTCCTTCATATTAAACATATTTTCACATTAGTCATGGTGTAAAGAAGAATTAGGAGGAACCACTAGAAAGAAGAAACGAAACCAAACAAAGAGAGAGCAAATAGTTTACTTCAGTCTACATTCAGACTCTGTAGTTCTTTCTCTAGATGTGGATGGCATTTTTCATCATGAGTCTTTAGAATTGTCTTAGATTCTTGTATTGCTGAGAAGAGCTAAGTCTATCAAAGTTAGTCATCACACAATGTGACTGTTACTGTGTAAAATGTTCTTCTGGTTCTGCTCACTTCCCTCAGTATCAGTTCATATAAATCTTTCCAGATTTTTCTGAAGTCTGGCTGCTCATCATTTCTTATAGCACAATAGCATTCCATTGCAATCATATACTACAATTGTTCAACCATTCCCCAATTGATGGGCATCCTCTCAATTTCCAATTCTTTGCCACCACAAAAAGAGTTGCTATAAATATTTTTACAAATGTGGGTCCTTTTCCCATTTTCATGATCTCTTTGGGATACAGACCTAGAAATGGTATTGCTGAGTCAAAGGGTATGCACAGTTTTATAGCCCTTTGGGTATAGTTCCAAACTGCTCTTCAGAATCAGTTCACAACTCCAAAACAATGCATTAGTGTTCCAATTTTTCCACATCTTATCCAGCATTTATAATTTTCCTGTTTTGTCATGTTAGCCAACCTGACAGGTGTAATGTGATACCTAAGAGTTGTTTTGATTTGCATTTCTCTAATCAATAGTGATTTAGAGTATTTTTTCATATGACTATAGATAGCTTCAGTTTCGTCCTCTGAAAATGCCCTGTTCATAGCTTTTGACCATTTATCAACTGGAGAACGACTAGAACTTTTATAAATTTGACTCAGTTTTCTATGTATTTTAGAAATGATGCCTTTATCAGAGACTCTGGTTGTAAAAATTCTTTCCAAGTTTTATACTTCCCGCCTAATCTTTATTGCATTAGCTTTGTTTGTGCAAATACTTTTTGATTCAGTATAATCAAAATTATCTATTTTGCATTTCATAATATTCTCTATCTCTTGCTTCATCATAAATTCCTCTGTTCTCCATAAATCTGACAGGTAAACTATTCCTTGCTTATCTAGTTTACTTATAGTATCATCCTTGATATCTAAATTGTGTACCCATTTGGACTTTATTTTGGTATATGGTATAAAATACCCAGTTTCTGCCATGTTATTTTCCAGTTTCCCCAAAGGTTTGGCAAATAGTGAGTTCTTATCCCAGAAGTTGGGGTCTTTGGGTTTAACAAACAGTAGATTACTATAGTCAGTCTACTGTGTGTTGTATACCTAACCTATTCCACTGATCTACCCTTCTGTTTCTTAGCCAGTACCAAGAGGGTTTGATGATTGATGCTTTATAGCACAATTTAAGATCTGGTATGGTTAGGCCACCTTCCCTTTCATTTCTTTTCATTAATTCCCTTAATATTCTGGACCTTTTGTTTTTCCAGATGAATTTTTATATTATGTTTTCTAGTCCTATAAAATATTTTGGTAGTTTGATTAGTATGACATTGCATAAGTAAATTAATTTAGGTAGAATTGTCATTTTTATTATATTAGCTCAGTCTACTGACGAGCAACTGATGTTTTTCCAATTATTTAGATCTGACTTCATTTGTGTGAAAAGTGTTTTGTAATTGTGTTCATATAATTCCTGGGTTTGTTTAGGCAGGTAGACTCCCAAATATTTTATAGAGTCTATAGTAACTTCAAATGGAATTTTCCTTTCTATCTCTTGTTGTCAGGCTTTGTTAGTAATATATAGAAATGCAAATTATTTATGTGGGTTTATGTTATATCCTACAGCTCTGTTGTCATTCTCTTTAATGAAATTATTGGTTATTGCTATTATTTGTTCTTTGACTTACTCATTCTTTTGTATTAGTTTCATTTCCAATTAACTTTTAAGCTATACTTGTACAACCCTTTAGTAAATGTAATTTTTTATTATATTATAGTCTAAAAAGGGTTCATTCAACATTTCTTTTCTGTATTTGATTGCAAGATTTTTATGTCCTAATACATAGAAAATTTTTGTAAAGGTGCCCTGTACATGAAAAAAGTTATATTTCTTTTGTTATCCAGTTTTCTTCAGAGGTCTGACTTTTTGAAGATTCTATTTATCTCCTTAACTTATTTTTTATTTCATGGTTATATTTATCTAGTTATGAGGAAAAGCTATGAGGAAAGTTGAGGTCCTTCACTAGCATAGTCTCATTGTTTTTTTCCTCCTGTAACTGATTTAACTTTTCCTTTAAGAATTTGGATGCTATGTCATTTGTTGCATATATGTTTAGTATTGATATTATTTCATTGTGTGTGGTGACTTTTAGCATGATGTACTTTCCCTGCTTATCCCTTTTAATTATGTCTATTTTAGCTTTTGCTTTGTCTAAAATCATCATTGCTACCCCTGCCTTTTTTACTTTGGTTGAAGTATAATAGATTCTGCTCAGCCCCTTATCTTAACTCTGTGTGTGCTTCTATTTTATGTTTGTTTCTTGTAAACAATATATTGTTGAATTCTGGTTGGTAATATATTTTACTATCCATTCCCATACCATTAACATTCATAGTTACTATTACCTGTATTTCTCTCTATATTATTTTCTTCTTTTATCCTTCTCTCTCTTTCTTAATCCTATCCGTTCTCAAAATTCTGTTTTGCTTATGATCACTGACTTCTTTTATCCTCCATCCCTTTTATCACCCCCCTCCCATTTCACTTATTCTCTTTTCCTCCTGGTTCCCTATTGGGCAAGATAGCTCTCTATTATCAATATGTGTATGTATACACACATGTATATTATATACATACATACAAATATACACATATATGCATGCACACACACACGTGTGTGTGTGTGTGTATATATATATATGTGTATATATATATATATATATATATATATAAATTTTCCCTCTGAATCAATTTACATGTGTGTGAGGTTCAAACATTGCCTGCCACATACTCCCATTTCCCCTCCACTGTAAAAGTTCTTCCTTGCATATCTCTTTTATATGAGAAAATTCTCCCCATTCTTCCTCTCTCTTCTCCCAAGACATACATCTTTCTCATTTATCCATTTTTTTACATCATCCCTCCATAATCAACTCATTCCTAAACCCTCTTTCTATGTAGAATCCTAACTGCCCTAATAATAATAAAGTTCTTAGAAGATACATGTAGTATCTGCCTTTATGGAAAGGTAAACAATTTAACCTCCCTATGTCCCTTATGATTTCTCTTTCATTTTTACCTTTTTAGGTTTCTCTTGGGTCTTATATTTAAAAGCCAATTTTCTATTCAGCTCTGTTCTTTTTTACTCCAGAATGCTTGAAAATTCTCTATTTCATAAAATATTCCTTTTTCCCTGGAAGGATTATACTCAGTTTTTCTGGGTTGGTTATTCTTGGTTGTAATCCCACCTCTTTTGTCTTCTGGAATATCATATTCTAAATCCTCTACTCCTTTAATATGGTAGCTTGTGTTATCCTGACTGTGGCTCCATGGTAGTTGAAAGTTTCAGTCTGCTTGAAGTATTTTCTTTTTGCCCTGGAAGCTCTGTAATTTGACTGTAATATTCCTAGGAGTTTTCATTTTGAGATCTCTTTAAGGTAGTGATCAATGGATTCTTTCAAATTCTATTTCACCCACTGCCCTTAAGATAAAAATAGTATCTTTGATTATGGCTTTCTGGCCATGTAATAATTTTTAAATTATCCTTGATCTATTTTCCAGGTCAATTGTTTTTCCTATGAAATAGTTCAATTTTCTTCCACTTTTCTTCATTCTTTTGACTTTGTTTTATTGTTTATTAGGGTCTCATAAAGTCATTAGATTCCACTTGCCACTTTCTTCAGAGAAATTTTGTTCCTCTTTTTCCATTTGGCAAATTCTACTTTTAAGGAATTATTTTCTTCAGCGAGCTTTTGTACTCTTTTTTGCATTTAGCCAATTCTGCTTTTTAAAGTGTTATTTTCTTCAGTATTTTTGTGCCTTTTTTGTGGTTGTTAGTTTTTTTTTCCAGTCATGTCTGACTCTTTGTGATCCCATTTGGGTTTTCTGAGCAAAGATACTAAAGTGGTTTTCTCCAGCTAACAGGATGAAGTGACTTGCTAAGGGTCACAGAGGTAGTGTCTGAGATCAGATTTGAACTCAGGTCTTTCTGACTCCCAGTCTGGCACTCAATTCCACTGTACCACTGAGCTTTCTTGTGCCTCTTTTATCAAGGTTTTAACTCTTCTTCATAATTTTCTCCTTTATTTCTTTGCTTAATTTTTCCTCTATCACTCTTACTTGATTTTGAAAATAACTTTTTAGTGTTTCCAAAAATTGTTGCTGGGCTTGTGGGCAATTCACCTTTTTTCTTTGAGACTTTGCTTGTGACTATTTGACTTCATTATCTTCTTCTGAAATTGTGTCTTGATCTTCCCTTCACCATAGTAGCTTTTCACAGCTAGGTTCTTTTTGTTTTTGTTTGCTTATTTTTTTTACCCTATTTCTTGATTTAGGACTTTATGTCAATATTGGCCTTTGTTTCTGGTGGGGTGAGGATGGAACTGAAGCCCTGTCTCAAGTTTTAGGGTTTGTTTGGGGTTTTTTTGCACTGTTGTTTTCAGAGTTATTTCGGGGGCCAGGGAGTTGGAATTTTCAAGTGTTTTCAAGGTAGGTTGATCTGGGGAGAGACATAGTTGTTGTTCTCTTGGTCTACATTCTGATCCTTACCCAGGAAGGGCCCCCGATCCCTTGGGATTGCAATTGATATCGTGCCTCAGGACTTGGTGTCCCCTGAGACCAGAAGTGATACTTCTCCTCAGGGTTCCTACTCCCTTTTGACCAAAAGTACTCTTCTCTATCTTTGAACTATGACCTAGAAGTGAGTATAGGCAATGGAATTGCCAAACAGTGTCTGGTCCTGTGCCCAGTACTAGCACAGGGGTACCCTGTAATCTATTTCTGATCAGTTGCCAAGTCCCTTTCTGTCTCTTGTTCAAAAGTTCCAAAAGATGATGTTGCTTCCATTACTACCATCTAGTCCCACCACTGGTGTTTCATCTAAGTAGACCCCGGACCAGCTCCCTCTTCCATGCCACAGGTCTCTCTTTCCAACCTCCTATGTCATCTTGAGCTTGCTCTGCTACTCCAGAATTTGATTTGAGGTGTTATTTTAAAGTTGTTTGGAGGGGAATTGGAGAAAACTCAGTTGAGTACTTTCTCTACTCTGCCATTTTGGCTCCACCTGCAGAAGTCTCCTCATGTAAGGCTACTTAATTTTTTTATCTTTTAGTGTCATGGACCTTTTTGGCAGTCTTATGAAGCCAGTAGACCCCTTCTCAAAATATTCTTTCTAAATGCATAAAAGATCATTTATAAATGAAATCAAATTACCAAAACATTTTAAATTCATGCGCCCCCAGGTCAAAAACCCCAGCTATAGTTTTATCTGTGATCATAAAAATTATTAGTTTTTAGAATAGTGAAGAATAGTTTTTCACTTTTGGAGCATCATTCATGTCTTCAGTTATTACTGAAGAGAAGTTTGTCTCATATTTGTTATTAGACAATATATACACTTTATTAAACCATTTTAAGTTTGAATACTAAACACATGTCTGCAAACAATGCTTTAACCTAGGTGGGGTGACTGAGGCTCTTCCTCAGAGTATGGACAACTTGTGCAACTATCAGTATTGTTGAAACAGTAGAACTTAGTACCTACTTGGCAAGAAAAATTAGTTTTAAAAGGAAGTTAGCAGATGGCATGCTGGACTGAACCCTTTTCCCCTTGTTCCTCATTACCTTGCACTGGTGTCCTGGGACCCATTTCTGCATGCCACTACCTAATCAATACTTGGTTAGTACTTGGTACTAATTGCCCTGGACTCTAAAAATTCCTAGGTACAGCCCCGTCACCTATGAAATGCATGTCTGAATTTGGTTAATGCAATAACCTAACTTCAGAATGCTGAGAATATATTTCATTTTAATGCATCTGGATCATTTTTTGAGTTTAATGTGAAAGCACAAACTTACTTCTTTGATAACGGAATCACAGTTTCATCACAGAACTGAGTGTCACATCAGTCAATAGCCAGCAGCTATAATTACATCAATTCTCCACACATCCTCCAAAAAGTGTTATGACCAGACAAATTAAAAAAATGGAAAATGAAGGGACAAGCTAATAGCTAGCAGGAGCCATGAATGAGATGGAGATGGTTATCTCCAAAGAAAAGGTAAGCAAAATACATGAACAGCCACAAGCTTTACTATTCTATTTTACTTGCTCCAAATGCCTATTCTTCAATTCAGTAAACATTTCTTAAATTCTCCTAATGGGCAAGATACTGTACTCAAGATACCAAGATAGCTTTCAACCAAACAATAAACATGTATTAAGTGCCTACTGTGTGTCAGATACCATAGAAGGCTTTAGAGATACGAAAGTACACAGATATTCCAGAGCCCCAGTTTCTTTTTCCAGCTTTTCCTACTTCTATCTTAATTTGCTTTTGGTGCACCACAGCCACATACCACCCTGCCTTCCCTGCTCCACATGCCATGCACCTACATCATCTGCTTCTTTCTTTTTGTAGTTCCCTTTGGGTATATGTGATGAAGAAGCCCTTTTATTCTACCTTGCCCCAAACTTCAGCATAACTGAAGATATTCTATTGTCTGTTGGTCATGAGGACTCCTTTGATTGGCTTATGAGTGAGAATTTTTTGGATACACAGGGTCTGGAGTCAGTAAGTTTCATCTTCTGAATTCAGATCTGGCCTCAGTCATTTACTCTCTGTATGACCCTGGGCAAATCACTTAACCCTGCTTGTCTCGGTTTCCTCATCTGTAAAATGAGCTGGAAAAGGAAATGGCAAACCACTCAAGTATCTTCACCAAGAAAACCACAGATGGGGTCACAAAGAGTCAGAAATAATTGGAAAACAACAACAAATATTCCAGGCACTATGCTAACTGATGAAAATACA
Organism: Bettongia penicillata ogilbyi; assembly: GCA_023548195.1. Taxonomy (NCBI): domain Eukaryota; kingdom Metazoa; phylum Chordata; class Mammalia; order Diprotodontia; family Potoroidae; genus Bettongia; species Bettongia penicillata. Next base: position 828,551 of record JAJHZJ010000588.1, read on the forward strand.
AAAAGAGGCAAGAAACAGTGCCTAATGGGTGAGTAAACATGCAAACAAATATATTCAAAGCAAATTATATACAATATCAATAGGAAATAATTAATAAAGGGAAGGCACTAGAATTAAGAGGAACTGGGAAAGGCTTTCAGTAAATGATGGGATTTTAATTGGGGCTTCAAGAGGAAAGTCAGGAGTGAGAATGGAGGAGGGAGATCATTTCAGCCATGGAGTATGTTATTATTTTTCATCTTTTCTGATAGTTTCAATTTTGGATAAAATCAGCAAATACCAACAGTCTTCAAGTCTCCACTGGAATGCAGTGGGAAAGTCTTTAGGACTGAGAATCCAAGATTCCTCTCTATTTTTCTAAGTTTAGTTTTATCTTTTCTGCATTGTTCTATTACCTAGAATATAGCGTGATACAAATCTTAACTCTGAGACTCCCTGTGTGACCTCAGGCAAGTATATTAACCTCTCTGGGCCATAGTGTCCTCATCTCTAAATAATGGGATTGGACAAGATGGCCTCAGGAGTCCCTGTCAGTTCTAGATCTATGATCCTAAGGAACTACAGCCTCAGCAGAAAACATATGTTATGTTACACATAAATATTAACAACTTCAGGGGAAAATGGCCCACCCAGAATGCTTTTAATTGCGTTTATAGCTAACCACCCAACTGTATCTTTTTTTTAGCTCTATGAGTCATCAGACCACCAGGTAGAACCTAGGTCAATACCAGGCAACTAGAAAGAATAAAGGAGGGCTAGGAAATCTCATTCTGATGGTTCACAAGTGAATTTTAAATTTGTTGTTAGACTTATTTCTACCGACCAAGAGCTCAAGTTTTGTTAAACCATCACAAAGAATGACCTAGTAAATAGGAAAAACTTTTATTAAGTGTTTATTCTATGTTAGGCTCAGAAGAAGGTTAAAAGGTTTAAAGGAGGTATGCTCCATAACCTCCAGCAGCGTATAGTCCAAGAAGGAGATAGAGTCTATGTGGTGTAGTTTAAAAAAAAAAAAAGAAATGGACCTGGAATTCTAGTATCTACTCTGACATTTATTAACTGTGTGATCTGTAACAAGTAAAATTATCTTCTCTATATCTCAGTGTTCTCATTTGTAAAATAGGTATAATGATACTTGCAATGCTTCTTATTAAAAGTAATGGAATGGTAGACTAATATTCAAGTATAAACTGGTTTCCCACCTAAGGAAATAAACATAGCTAGTCCTATTTTCTTGGAGGCAATCTATTCACTAAGTAAAAGAAAGCTTCCTGTTTAAGTTCTGGGTCATGTGTCAATAGGAGGGCTCTGACCAAGTGTCACTTAATTACAACACATGCAGACATTTCCAGGTTGTGACGCAGACAACCAGGAACCCCTGTCAAACACAAATATCCCTTCAAAGGAAAACACAATAGAGCTGCATTGTGCTTCTGGATGGAATGTTATGCTTTACATGTCTCTTCCATGCAGGGAGGAGTGAAAGGAGGTGACATGGCTCTAAAGAAGGGTCAGAGGTGAGAGTGTTTGAACGTGCTTGGGAGGAAGATGGTCGGATGAAGAGTTTCTTGGATGAGTTCCTGTGAAAGGAAGAGGAGACAGACTGACAAATAGGAGGAAATAAAGGAAGTTAAGCAATCTGTGCTAAAATGGCAAAAGGTTTCCTTCACATCATCAGTCAAAAGGATTTATTAAAAGTTTAATTAAATTGTGGCTGGTTTGTGTATAATACAACTGTAACAATGCTAACTGACATTTATATACATTATTAGGCAGGCATAATCAAATATTTTCTTCTATTTTGGCAGCGAAGTTTTATTATCAATATTTTTATTGCTATCCAACTTTTAATAGTATAGGGAAAATGAATTATTATATGGTTTGGGGGAACATTGTTGTACTGTTTAAATTTCACCTTATGTGATTGATTAAAGGTTGGTCATACTTAGAATTTTGCCTGATTCCAGGAACACTCTAGAAATTCTGGAGATGGTTACAAGATGGCTGGATCTACCCAAATTATTCTTATTTTGGGTTACCACACTGAGGACTTGTGATGGGTCCACCGAAGTTTGGGCTTTGATCAAATTGTCTCACTGGCAAAATTGCTTAATTGAGTAAGCAGGATAGGTGTGCAGACACCCTTGCCTAAATCTATATGACGTAAATCTTTCAGAGTCTGGATGACAGGGAGACATACCTCCTTTCCAGCTCACTCTCCTCTACCAAACAACCTAACACATTTCTAAATTATTTCAGATTTGGGGGTTTGTTGGCATGAACAACAGTATGATAATGAGTTGAATCCACAAGGGTTTATTTAGCATCTCCTGCGGACCAGGCAATACACTAAATACAGGAAATACAAAGAAAGGTAAAAGATAAGTCCCTGCTCTCAAGGAACTGACAGCTTAATGGGGTAGATTTATACAAATAATTACGTGTAAACTAGATATTTATGGAATAAACTGGAGACAAACAGAGGGAAGGCATTGCCATTAAAGGGGAATCTGGAAAGGTTTCTTAAAGATAGTGGGACTTTATCTGGGAAATGAAGAAAGCCAGAGAATCCAGAAGGCAGGGATGAGGAGGAAGAGAATTCTGGGCATAGAACATGCAAATGAAAACACAGTCTCAATGGAGTGTCTAGTCTGGGAAATAGCAAAGAGGTCTGTGTCACTGAAATGCAAAGTGCTCAAGTAGGAATTGGGGCAGGGGAGACAGGAAAAGAGCAGAAGGTGGGCATGTATGTCCCTCACACTTGGATACCAGACGTCCAACTATTTTGTGACAGCATGAGTATCTAGCACCTTCCAGAGAATATCAGAACATTACAGATGTTACAGTAGATAGATGGACACTTGTTCTTGTTGTTAAGTTATGTCTGGCTCTTCTTGGCAAAGACACTAAAGTGGTTTGCCATTTCCTTTTCCAGCTCATTTTACAGATGAGGAAACTGAGGCAACCAGGGTTAAGTGACTTGCCCAAGATGAATCTTCCTGAGTCCAGGTCCAGAGTTTTATCCATTCCACCATCTAGCTGCCCCTTCCAACAAGGGAATGCTTGTTGATTTGCCTTGCCATCTTGCTTCATAAGTTGGGTAGTAGTAAAAAGCCCCAAACCTCCATGAGATCACAGGTCCATTTTAGTATTTTTAAAGGTGAGGTAAGGTGTTGTGGAAATAGTTCAGGGGATCTGAACTGGGATTCAGGGAAGGGCAAGGAGTGAATTGGTACAAGAATGTGACAAGGTGGAAGCCAAGATCCCTCAATGCCAAAAGGGCAAGAGGAATTCATAGGCAGAAGTCAAGTCAGGAGAAAGAAGGGTCTAGTCAATGTTCTCATCCTCTAGGGCAGGACTGCACAACATATGGCCCATGGGCCACTTGAGGCCCCCAAAGAATTTTGGGCAGCCTACGAAAAATGTAGGGTTGCCACTGTGCACTCTCCTATCTGTCACAAGACCTGCAGCAACCAACCGTCGTCATCAGTCTGTCTCTAGTCTAACTTATGTGTGGCAGAAATTTAGCCTATTTTAATTTTGGCCCCTACCTACTGCCAAGTTGTGGAGGTCTGCTCTAGGGTTAGCAAATCTTGTTTCTACCATCTACCGCCACTGTCAGCTCATACAGCCACCACCCTAATTGAGATCCTAATCACTTTTTCCCTAGAATATTACAAGAGCTTCCTAATTAATTTCCTTGAGTGAAATTTGTTCCATCTCAATCTCCACATTGCTGATGATCCTAAAACACAGATCTGACCAAGTCATTTCCCTGCTCAATAAACTCTAATGGTCCCCTATGACCCCTAAGGTGAAACCTAAATTTCTTTGTCTGGTACTTAAAGCTCTTTAGAACCTAACCCTAAGCTCCCCTTAGAGCAGGTGTTCTTAACCTTATTATTTTGTCAAGGACTGTTTTGGTAGTTTGGTAAAACCTATAGATCTCTTCTCCAAATAATGTTCATAGATACATAAAATATATAGGTTTATAAAAGAAATCAAAGGTTAACAAAAGTAAAGTTTTTTTTCACATCCCCTGAAATAAATGTGTAACAGATGCAGAATTGGCCTAGTGGGGCCATTCCAGGGAGCGTCCACCCAGAATTCCCCTGGAAATTTCCCAGGACTCCAAGGATATTATGTCAGAGAATTTGGCCACATTGGAGATTGCTTCTGGCTTGCTTTCCCTTTGTGGAGTCCTCTAGGTGCTATTATGTAACTCTGAGACTTCTATTGAGAGTTAGGGAAAGGTTGGCCCTTCTCCAACTTGGCACCATGGTGATCTTATTCATATGGCTGCTATTGTAGAGATTCTCAACTAGGGAAGCTTGCTCTGGGGTTCTTTCCTGCCTTTTCTGCTTTTGTGATGGTTCTTTGGTTCAGTTTGGTCATTTTTTAGTCATGTCTGACTCTGTGACCCCATTTGGGCTTTTTGGCAAAGATAATGGGATGCTTTGCTATTTCTTTCTCCAGCTCATTTGACAGATGAGGAACTAGGGCAAACAAGGTTAAGTGACTTGCCCAGGGTTGCACAGCTCTTAAGTGTCTGAGGCCAGATTTGAGCAAACAAAGATGAATCTTCCTGACTCCAGGTCTGGCACTCTTTCCACTGTGCATCCTACCTGCCCATTGGTTCTTTTGTAATCTTAAGTAAACTAGTATCCCTTGCAAGGTGGACATGTCCAGGCTTGGTTTTAACAGGTCCAGAGGTAATTAGTCATTTTGTTCAGAGCCTAATGATGCAAGGGATAGAGCACCCCAGCAACTTAACTCCAGTGCTCTTAGAGAGGATAGACCTTGACATGAGGATTGGATTAACTCTAGCTTTTTTACAGCAGACATATACTGAGAGCTATTTGGACAGTGCAGCTAAGGTGAAATGTAAAATACCTAATCAAGAATCTCACAGAATACTCAATCTCCCAGTTCAACCTCCTAGCCATAGATTGCAGTAGGGAGCACTACTGTTTGCTGAATTTGTCTTGAATGCCACTGTGCACTTATGAGAGTATTTTGTTTTTTAGAATTTCTTTTGTGTGTAGAAAATAAATACCTGTTCCATACCTGATTCATATTGTAGTTTGAGTACCATTTAAAATTCTCTCTTTTGACCTGAGTTTTAAAGAAGATAGATTTCAACAATCAGAGATGAGAGGAGTGTGTTTTCTTAACATGGAGATTAGGCAATTAATTTATATAATAAAATCTAAGTATCTTAGTGATCTCAAACCTTAATTTACTTTCACAACCAAACCAGGAAGTATGTAAATCATTTAGTGTTTTCTTATTTGAGAGAAACTCCCCATTTTACACCTGGAATGTAATTGACAAGGTTTCCATGGCATGAGTCCTCAGTTGCTCTCCAGATTTCACAATGTGTAAATTTGTCACTTACAAAATATTCAATATTGTATAAGATGCTCATTTCTTTACTGACATGGCATCATAAATGACTAACAGTGTCTTAAAAAGAAATCTCTACTAAAAGCAAAGGACTTTTTTAGACTAAAGCATCAAGGACATAGGATGGTTAATGAATTTTCAATAATGAATAGAAGGGACTAGTTCTTACTGGTAAGAAGGGGATAAATTAGCTCACGATCCAGAGCTACGTTCATTCTTTTGGTTCCCTCAGGAAACATTCACTGCCCTGCCAATGGGTAATAGTTTAAAAGGGTCTCTGAAGGCTGAGAGAGTTAATACCTCTCCCCAGAGGGATCAAGACTTCCCTCAATAGAAGGATCACGCTCAAAAACAAAGATATTTCCCTGAGCTCCCTCATGAATGACCGAGATTTCACAATATTAAGGCAATCCCTTCGAGGGGATTTTTACAGTCATGAAAAGCCACCTAAAGAGAGCCTAACTCTCTTTTCTTCCTGGTTGTCTTTGAAGATTATCCTCAAGAAAGGACGGAGTAGTGCATTGACTTGGGGATTAAAGAAAATTAAAACATGCATGTGTGTTTGTATATATGATAATGACAAGAACTTACATTTGTCGATTCTTTTCATTTTTAAGAGACTTTCAAATATGTTCTAGCTTATCCTCATGATGCTGTATAAGGGAGGGAGGCATTATCATTCCCCTTTCATAGCTAGGTAGTAGCATGGCCAAAAAACAGAAAACCAATAAGAAATAACTAATAACCAATCTGAGCTTTGATACAATACTTACTATGTGGAAGGCGCTGTTTATAATTATTTTCTCATTTGACCCTCACAGCAACCCTGCAAAGTAAATGCTATTGTTATCCCCATTTTACAGTTGAGGAAACTGAGGTAAATAGAGGTGAGAGACATTTTTTAAGTAGCACCCTTTCTGCTCCATCACATCTGCCTCAAACAGAACCAGATGCTTTCCACATTGCCTTTGACACACGTACTTGGTAGTTTGTGAGAATATTCTAGTGCCTCTGGCATGATCTTTACCTTCTCTCTTTGAGAGAGTTTACACAGAAGGAAAAAAAGGCCTTTTCTTCTGAATTGTCCTTCTCTAAGGCTTTATGCTTCCTTCCCTTCCCCCAGGCTTTCACAAATATTCTTTTTGGCTTTGTTAAAGTACAAGTCTGAAGGGTTTCAGTATCATCTGACATTTTTTAAGGTTTTGTAAAGCATTTTATAATACATGATCTCATTCTTCCAACAAACCTGTAAGGAACCTGTAAGAAACTATAGGTTTGTTTTTCAATCAGCACTTTACAGATGGGAAACCAAGACTGAGAGAAGTTACCCTGGGTTACATAGCTAGTAAGTGTCACCTTACTAACCTTAGATGCCCACTATATCCTATCATCTGACTGTCTGAACCATGCATCTGTTCTTTCAGATTCCCCAAGCACCATGGCACAGTACTCCCAAAGGAGTCACACCGACTAAGTTAATGGAGAGAGTGCATGTGGGTGCTCCTGCACTTGTCACATACCATACACTTTGTCAGAACACTAACATCCCTTTTATGCTAGCTCTGGAGAGCTAAATTTTTTTCCAGTGTGAAATCTAAAGAAGAGAGGTTATCATTAGGATTGGTTAGAGAGGTAAATCAATAAGAATTTAGCACTGGGCAGCTGTCAGGCCAAAGCTCCTGCCAAGTGCCAGCTCTTTGATTCTCCTCCCCTTACCACTATTTAATTCCCTAGGCAGAAAGCCAGCTTCAGATGGGGCTGGATGTGGTGAGGGCATTAAGAGAGATTCATCCCTTCTCCCCCTGCCTGATCTTTACTGTGAACAGGTTCAAAGACTTCAGTCATCTCCAGTCCTAAGAGGTGACAGGGACTAAATTATTGAAAATATAAGGCCCATTGTGAAATATGCTAAAACACAAGCAATAATAACTTAGAACACCCACTTAGAGTAGAGCAGCCAAGTGAAATCCAAATATTTAATACATGAATCCTGGAGCTGAGAGATTATGGAGCACCAGCTGGACTTGTTTTCAAATTTAAAACAACAAATACTCCTCCTTATTTTGCCAGGCCCCCCAGTCTTCCCTCCTACCACTACAAGTCAGAGCCAAAGTACCATTAATGAACCCACCATGATAGTGCTGCATGGTCTGGGGGACAAGAAGGTTGATTTTCTGAAACTGACGCCTTTACCAGCTTCACCTCACTAAAACCCCCTATTCATTTCCACCCTTCTTCAAACTCCAATTGATGTAGTCTACTCTGCTACTGCCAATTACAAGTACCATCCAAAATAACATGGCCTCATTCCACTTTTATTGAAAACTGCAGCTTTCATTGCAGTAAAGTCATTGGCTTCCATTTCTAGAAATTTAGAAGTTTTCTGCCAAATAGGTGAAAAAAAACTGGGGCTGATTTCAGCCTAAGGGGTTAAAATTCATTTTAAATAAGAGTGTGATGTATGCAGTTCTCCCTTCACCTTTTCCCTAGAGTGGTTTGGAAATTTGCATTTAAAGGCCCAGGGTCTATTTGATATTAAGATTAGTTTGTGATAGAATTAAACTAGAGGTTCTTAACCTGGACTCTGTGTATTTGTTTTTAAATATTTTTATGCCTATATGTATATAATGTATATTACCATATTTCAATATAATTAGTTTCCTTTGTAACTTTATGTATTTTCTAAAACATTATTGTGAGAAGGGATACATTTGCTCTACCAGATTGCCAAAGAGGTCTATGACACACAAAAGGTTAAGAACACCTGAATTAGACTATTCTAAAAAGCTGTCAACTTAACACGTTAAGATGCTACGGTATTTACAAAGACATTTTGGAATTCTGAGCAGAGGATGCCCTTTAACATTTCAAGTGTACTAGAATTTACAGACCACAATTAATCTGCTCATATCACTGTAGACCATTTGTTTACCAATGCATGTTTCCTTAAGAAAAAAATTACACTGATGATCTTATGATCCTAATTTCTTAGAAATCCTAAAGTCCTCCCTAACATAATTAGAAAAGAACCCTTTGACTATAAGAATTGAAAATTGTCCAAATGCTCCTCGATTAAAGTCTAGTTGCTTGGCTCTCTGAAAGGAGAATGCCTCTAACTGCCTGGCTTGTTTTCACACGTGCAATATTTATTTATCTTCTGAAAGCAGAAAGACTTCAAACAAGCTGGTATGACCTGTTGACAAATAGGTTTTGCCTGACTTTTGGAAAGCAAGAGAAAGGTTCCCCCCTCCCCCTCCTCCTCCACCCTCCTGTCCCTCCCTCCCTCTCTCTCTCTCTCTCTCTCTCTCTCTCTCTCTCTCTCTCTCTCTCTCTCTCTCTCTCTCTCTCTCTCTCTCTCTTCCTAAGACTTTTCTTTCACTCGATTTTTCTTCCTTCCTGGCTTCAAAATGGGCACCTAATAGGTTCTCTGTCCATTGGAAAGGGCAAGAATAGTGGACTGATTTACCATTCCTGGAGGCAACTTATTTTGCAGCAAGTATGAATCCTGCTGACTGTTTAATCTCCAGAGATTTAGCTTCTGTTCTCCTTAATGAATTCTGACACTTCAGTCATCAGAGTCATTAGGAGGAGGGAGGACTGGAAGAAGGAGCCATCATTTATTTGGGTGTCATAGGTAATTATACCATGTATTTCCCCAGTGGCTCCATAGATTTTTATGGCAGTTTATTTTTCTCCTAAAGCATATTTCTAAAGGAAAACTCATCATGCAGAAAACAAAGAATAACCAGGAACAAAGGAAAACACTGCTTCAGAAACTGAATTAGCTTCATCAGGAGGCAATTAGTGCCAGCAACTGCCGTTATGTCATCCATCTGCTAATTAGGCAAAATCCTCCTGAAAGTCATTTGTCCCTTTGTTTGGTACGATTTTTTCTCTTTCAGTAAATCTGATGGGTAACTGATGAGCCAACAGTATGGAGTTGTGCCCAGTGTTGGAGTTGGAAAGCAGTTTATGTTCAGAATCTCCAAGGGGCTTGGAGGTCTTTGGGGACCTGGGATGTGACAAATGCCTATGGATGGGCGTATTTGCAAAAGTATCCACTGGGCACTAACAGCAGCTATTGGAAGTGTTATGCAGGACCTTAACCAAAAGTAGCAAGTTCAAGTGACTCCCGCCAAGTCACAGATATTTCTGTTCAATCATGCACTTAAATACACAGAGGCCTGAGAAATAGATGAGCCTTGTATTGATGGAGCACGTACCCTCTGCCCTGAGGGTCATCAGATTTGGGTCAAAGGGGAAATAAATTCCAGTGAATGTATATTATCAAGGCTGCTGTAGTCATTAGTATCCCAGAGTTCCATCTGTTGTTCTGTCTATCTTACAGTAGATAAAGCCTTCAAGCCAATCTGGATCAATAGTCTCTGAATTCAAATAATGGAATCCTATCATTATAGAACCGTAGAAATCCTATGGGACCTTGGAAGTACAAGTAAAAGAATACACAATATAACTACACTCATGTGAACGAAAAGAACAAGTTCTGGGTGATATAAAAGCCAAATAGAACACTTTGGAGATTTGTGAAGCCCTGTACAGATATTACCTCATTTGTACCTCATAGAAGCCCTACACTGTAGATCCTATTATTATCACTCACATCTATTATTAATTAGTTTTATGAAATTTTTTAAAAGAAATTTCAGTTTCTCCTCTACCTCTTCAAGAACTAACATTTTTTCATGATAGTAGTATCATAAAAAGAATCCCTGAATTGGGTAAAAGTGGGGTCAGCTGACTTTAAGGTCCTTCCCAAAACTGAAGTTATATTATCCTATTTCCCTAATTTAATGCCTTTACTGATTAGCTCTCTCTGAGTATGGTCAGCTGCATATCAACCTAATTGTAATGTGACAGATATTATTTTTCCAGTTTGTTTACAAGTATAGTGTGAGAGACAGAATTAGAGGCTTTATAAAAGCAAAGATGTAGCAAGTCTATTATGCTCCCTTTGTCTACCATGTTTAATAATCAATCTCAAGAGACTGTTCTAACAAAGTTCGTTCTCTATGAAGCTGGAGAGGAAGCAGGGTCCAGTGATAAATGTAAACAAGAATGGCCTTGGGCACTGGAATCAGACTATAATCCACTTCTAGGTCTTACTACCTGGATGATTTTGCATAAGTCACAACATCCTTTGGTCTCAGTTTCCCCATCTATAAAATGAGGGGGTTGTATTAAATAGCTTTTTAGTCTATTTTAGCTCTTTCTGTATGCTCCTGTACTTGTTGTTATCAGTGCCCTACTTTATATAAGGTGTTTGCAACCTGAGATATGTTTTTTCCTAGTATTTTTCAAGTATGAAAATTAAATTTATATGACTGTAATTTCTAAGTCTTTTTAGATTGAAATCTGAAACCTGTGTTGCACTTGGGAGTGACCTGGAAACCTGTAAAAATTATAGCTGGCATGTGCCCCATATGGAAAACATTGTTCAAAATCAAAATTGCAGCTTTCAAGTGTTCCTCACATCTAACATGGTTTTGTTTTTCCAATAGAAAAAGGTCAAGTCCACAGTGTTATATATCTTTTTCTTGATTTGACATCTTACAATACCAAGAACAATTCTTTTTTTTCTACTGTCTTTTCTTTCTCTTTTTTGTTGTTTTAGCCCTGAAAGGAATTCATGCCCTTTGTAATACCCTTTAATTGTAAACCAAAGCAAATCATTACAACCAAATTCTTATCTCCAAAATGTTGTGGTTCTATGGTCTCTCAGAAAACAGAAAAGCATGAATGGCTGTAGTCTTTATCAAAAAGATAAGCTCACAGCTTCCTAGCTTAATTATCAATGGGAAAAAAAATCTTTTCTCCCAGTTACTTAAGAAACAAGAAAGATCATCACAGTGGATTACTGAAGGTGATTATAACATGTTCTTCTCTATGTAACTAAGGAAAGGAGATCCATCTATCTGTCTCGAGTGGCTTAAGTGCAATATTCCTGATATAAAAAAGAATTGATTTACAGAATTCTTATATATATGAAATTGACAAATTATCTCATTTTTCAGAACTGTTTCCCACTAGACTTTATCATATGTATCTTGAACACTAGTCAGCCCTATTACACTTCTTCTAAATCTGGAAGCATTTCAGGGGGCCACTTTCATTGAAATTGCTCTTCAAAATTCACTTTGCAAAATCCTCCTGCCATGTGCTGCAAGTTCTCCTCACCCCCCCCAAAAAATGTTTCACTTACCCCACTTGCTGTCACAGATTCTAAGTAAATCATCTCCCAAACTGAATGGTGCTTTCCACTGGAGAGTATAGTGGCCTTCCATTTGTCTATTTCAAATGCTACAGTAAAGTTAGACATAAAGGCTGGATAGTTTGACTCTAGGGAAAAGGAAACTAGGTGAGGTTTTTCTTGTCCATATATTAAGACTGTTGCTCCATACTGATTTAATGGAATTTCCTCCTCCCTCTAAATAGAACACCTAAGAAATGAGTAATATGATCATCAGGCACGATGTTCTCACATGTCTTTTCTAAGACCACATATCTCAGCATATTGCTGAGATTTCAAAACTTCCTATCCTCATCAACAATTTTCAATTCAATCTATTGGAAGAAATGTTTTAATTTCCTGGGTATATGCTTCCAATTTCATAGTGAAAATCAATAGGGAAACAGTATTACAGAATAAATCAAGCAATCAATTATGTAAGTGTGTTTTATAGCATCTTTCATGGAATAAATCTATTCTGTAAAATAGAGAATACCTGCAAGGTTTTTTAGAGACTGGTGATTCTAACACCATGTCTACACAGCTGCAATATTTGTGATGTATGATCACATGATTTAGTAAAAAATGTCCAACTTGCATATATCTATAAAGTAAATTGCATGAACAAATAAGGAAACATTTTGACTGGCTGGGATGCCATTCACAACCACATTGTGTCCTGAAAGCCTGTTTCTGATCCTGCTCCATGAAATCTGATGTCAGCATGACCTGACCAGCAGTCGTTTCCCTGCCACCTATTTCAACATTACCAAAACCCAAACTTTCCTGCTCACCCCATCTGATAGCCTAATATCCACCTCCCCAACACCTTGTCCTAGATCAGAGTATACCAGCTTTTCTAAGATTAGTGAAAAATTCTGGGAAGGCACAGGACCTGAAGAAGACAGGTTAAACCATGTAACAGCAAAAAAGCAAAGCATAACACAATGACATGTTCTCATAGACATAGTCATAGAGTCATCAGCTTGGAAGGAACCATTTGGCTATTTTTCATTTTGTAGAACTAATAACATTTCTCCCCCAAACTAGATATAGCACATGATTTTCCATGGACAGGGGAGAGAAATAGCAATATTTAGAGTTAATGGCTAAAGAGACCTCCTACTCCAACATGTCAAGTCCAGTCAGTCAAATGTCATGTGCCAATGGAGAGATAAAAAGATTAAATAATAAGCTATTTTCATGATCCTGATTCTCACAAATTTAATGAAATACTCAATTTTCTAAGAATCATTTTATTATATAACACTATAACAGTAAAAATTTAGTTTGCAGAGTTTGTATAGTTTGGCTATAGGGGTAGCCTGGTGAGAATTAGAGGTAACCCAAATTATTGAATTTTCATTACATAAAGATGACCAATGCAATAACCAGACATTCTTCAATACTAAACCATCTTTTCAAGTATTGGGAATTTTTCACCAGTATATCTTATATCTGACATTTCCATAACAATGTAAAGTTAAAAAGCACAATAAGTAAATAGTATTTATGAGAACTGGAAGTGGGGGAGGTTACAGGAACTCCAAGACAGGAATTCCCTGACTGGGCCATCTGGAGAAGAATTCATGGACTCAAGCATTGTTGAGGTCAAGGTAAAGATTTATTATGTTTTTCAGCAGGCAAGAGTTCTTAGGGAATATGCGATTTGAATGGGGTACAAGTAAAGTTTATAAAAGACATTCTATAGTAAAGCATGTGCCAAATATGTTAATTAGGTGATTCAGGGTGGGATTCGGGAGAGGTTAAGGAGTGCTTAGTTCTTAAAAGAAAATACAGGGTGGAGCCAAGATGATAGAGTAGAAGGACAGACCTGCTGTCGCTCTCCCCCCATAGCCAATAAAAAACCTGTAAAAAAATGACAAGTTCTAGAGCAGCAGAATCCACAAAAATGAAAGAGTGAAACAGATTTCCAGCCCAAGACATCCTGGAAGGCTGACAGGAAAGACATGGACAGGCCTGGAGCAGGCTTCAGGGCCCTGAATCATGGGAAGCAGCTGCGGTTCCCAGATTTCTCAACTCATAAATGCCAAAGACAGCTTCAAAAGTCAGTGAGAAAGCTCTTTCACTTGAGTGAGAAGGGAGCAGTGTCCTCCCCTAGTCCTGGCCCCAGGGCAGCAGCAGTCAATGCAGCAGCATCTGTTTTTGGAAATCTCAGCCTAAAGACCCTGGTGGAATCAAGTGGCTGATCTGGGTCTCAGTCCTGAGTGGCCACCCTGGAGTGAAGAAGAGCACTAGTGTGATTGAGCTGGTAGAGGCTCTGGAGAGGGAATTCTACTCACAGATCCTAGGCAGAAAAGCTTGTGGTTGCTTCCAGATTGCAGCACAGGCCAGGAGAGAAGTAAAGTCCTCTCCCTTGACTGTTCTACCTTGGAGGAACTGAGAACTTACAGGTCCCTAAAGTATACTCTCCACTTGACAAAGGACTCAAAAGTCAAGTAATAGGCTGGGGAAATGCTCATAAAGGGGGAAAAAATAAGGCTATAGAAGGTTACCTTCTTGGTGAACAGGTATTTTCTTCCATCCTTTCAGATGAGGAAGAACAAGGCATACCATCAGAGAAAGACATAAAAGTCAAGGCTTCTGCATCCAAAACCTCCAAAAAATATGCAGTTGTCTCAGGCAATGGAAGAGCTCAAAAAGGATTGTGAAAATCAAGTAAGAGAGGTGGAGGAAAAATTGGGAAGTGAAATGAGAGTGATGCAAGAAAATCATGAAAAGTAAGTCAACAGTTTGTTAAAGGAGATGAAAAAAAGTGCTGAAGAAAATAGCACCTTTAAAAATAAACTAACCCAAATGCAAAAGAGGTTCAAAATGCCAATGAGGAGAAGAATGCTTTAAAAAGCAGAATTAGTCAAATGGAAAAGGAGGTTCAAAAGCTCATTGAAGAAAATAGTTCTTTAAAAATTAGAATGGAGCAGATGGAAGCTAATGACTTTATGACAAACCAAAAAATTATGAAACAAAACCAAAAGAATGAAAAAATAGAAGACAATGTGAAATATCTCATTGGAAAAACAACTGACCTGGAAAGTAGATCCAGGAGAGACAATTTCAAAATTATGGACTACCTGAAAGCCATGATCAAAAAAAGAGCCTAGAAGGCCATGATCAAAAAAAGAGTCTAGACATTATCTTTCATGAAATTATTAAGGAAAACTGTCCTGATATTTTAGAAGCAGAGGGTAAAATAAATATTGAAAGAATCCACTCTTGAAAGAGATCCAGAAAGAACAATTCCTAGGAATATTGTAGTCAAATTCCAGAGTTCCCAGGTCAAGCAGAAAATACTGCAAGCAGCTAGAAAGAAACAATTCGAGTATTGTGGAAATACAATCAGGATAACACAAGGTCTAGCAGCTTCTACATTAAGTGATTGGAGGACTTGGAATATGATATTCCAGAAGTCAAAGGAGCTAGGATTAAAACCAAGAATCACCTACCCGCAAGTATAATACTGCAGGGGAAAAAAATGATCATTCAATGAAATAGAGGACTTTCAAGCATTCTTGATGAAAAGATCAGAGTTGAATAGATAATTTGACTTTCAAACACAAGAAACAAGAAAAGCATGAAGAGGTAAACAGGAAAGAGAAATCATAAGGGACTTACTAAAGTTGAACTGTTTTCATTCCTAAATGGAAAGATAATATTTCTCACTCTTGAGACTTTTCTTAGTATTTGGGTAGTTGGAGGGATTACATACATACATATATGCATGTATATGTATACACACACATATAGACAGAGGGCACAAGGTGAGTTGAATAGGAAGGGATGATATCTAAAAAAATAAAATTAAAGGGTGAGAGAGGAATATATTGGGAGGAGAAAGGGAGAAATAGAATGGGGTAAATTATCTCTCATAAAATAGGCAAGAAAAAGCTTTTTCAATGAAGGGGAAAAGGAAGAGGGGAGAGTGAAAAAGTGAAGTTTACTCTCATTACATTTGGCTTAAGGAGGGATTAACATGTACACTCAATTTGGTATGAAAATCTATCTTACACCACAGGAAAGTAGGGGGAAAAGGGGATAAGTGAGGTGTGGGAGGGATGATAGAAGGAAGGGCAAATGAGAGGAGGGAGTAGCTAGAAATAAACACTTTTGGGGAAGAACAAGATCAAAAGAGAGAATAGAATAAATTGGGGGCTGGAGAGGATGGAAGGAAATATAATTAGTCTTTCACAACATGACTATTATGGAAGTATTTTGCACTACTACACATGTATAGCCTATTTTTAATTGCCTGCCTTCTCAGTGGGGATGGGTGGGGAGGGAGGAAGGGAGAGAAGTTGGGACTCAAAGTTTTAGGGATGAATATTGAGAATTGTTTTTGCATGCAACTGGGAAATAAGAAATACAGGTAATGAGGTATAGAAATTTATCTTGATCTACAAGAAAAGAGAGAAGATGGGGATAAAGGGAAGGGAGGGGTGTGATAGAAGGGAGGGCAGATTGGGGGGAAGGGGTAATCAGAATGCACGGTGTCTTGGGGGTGGGGTAGGGGAGAGATGGGGAGAAAATTTGGAACTCAAAATCTTGTGGAAATGAATGTTGAAAACTAAAAATAAATAAATTTTTAAAAAGAGGAAAAAAAGAAAAGAACATGCAATTTTGATATCTACTGTGCAGATATTTTACCCAGAGTTCATCGGGAAATAACACAAGATGGGATACATAGAAGTGTGGTTTTAGGCCTGAGACATTGCTAAGTCAACTAGCATCAGTACTGGCTTAGGAATACCAGGCTACTCTCATCAATGTCTGGTTAGACAAGATAAATGTAAGGGAATATATGTAAGTCTAGGATACATATGATTGGTCAGTGAGTAGTACATGTCGTTATAACCCAGTATACAACCAGCTCAGCCAGTATACAGATGATTCAGACTAATAAGTTCTATAGGTACAGCTGGCTACTGTATCAGGAAGGGAGATAATGGTTGTTGCTGGGACAGGCTGTGTCCTTGGGCTGGGGAGAAACTGTCTAAGATAGTGTTTTGAGGCTAGAGAGAAATATGATTTTTAGAGAGAAATATAATTTTAGAATTGGGGTCCAAGCACATCTACCCAAGCACCTCACCAGTATATGGGTTGTTTTTTTCTTATTTTCATTGGGTCCAGATGTACTGTAGGTCCAGGTCCTAAGGATCTTGGGAAATGTAGTAAGGTCTTAAGGAATATAATGTGTCTTAAGAAGACAGTATAGTCTTCCCAGCCTGAGAAGAGACCACCCATTTCAGTTAAAATATACAAAGCACAATTATACCTCTAAAGAAAATTTAATATCTGTGTTGGTAAGAGCAGAAGTGGTTAAGGAATAGAGAAGTCAAGAGGCAGGACACTTTGAATGGTTGACTGCTAGATGCTTTTGCTCACATATCCACTTATTAAATGAAAAGTATGTTGAGGAGAGATGAGACTAGTTTTTTGGGAGGAGATCCAAGGGGCTGATCAATTGTTTGCTTTCTCTTTCTCCTTGAGGAAGGGGTTTAAACTCCAAGTATGATTCCTTTTGTTAAGCTAGTTCATTAGTAATTCAGATCTGGTTTTCCCAAGATAAGGATACAATTATTCCTAATTGTTTTTGTCATTATGTATATACAAAAAGAGTACATAAGAGGGGAGCGGGGAATGAAGAGGGGAGTCTAGCTGACACACAGATTTTTATAGGTCAGAATTTTCTGCTCTAATCTTTTGACTAGAGGTCACTGTAGTTTAGGGACTCTTAGTTTTTATTATTATTTTATTAATAATCTAGCACAGAAAATTGCGGGAGATAAGAATAAGCGTGTGAATCTGTAGACGACTGTCCTGGGCTAAAACTGGAAGTCTCTCTGTCTCCTGCAGCTTGGAAGGAAGGTGTCCTAAGCAGTTTCCATACATCTCAATCACTAAAGAAAGAAGGCAGAAAGAGGCATGGCAAGAGTGAAGGTAACATCCAAAGCCAATGCCCATGAATCAAAACAGGGTGGTTTGTGGGACTTTCCCTGTCCTTTTCTGAAGTCATGGGGAAAGTCCTCCTCAGCCAAATTATGCTCTTCATATCAACATTTCCTGTTTATACTATTATACAGCTTATATAATTATAAGCTGAGCCAGAGAATCCACATGGGTTAGCAGTTAGAGGGACAGGTTTGGAGTCAGAAAGACTTGGGTTCTTAACCCCTAAAATTCAAACTTACTGAGCTCAGACTATTGCATTTTTGTCTTTGTATCAGTGAAAGGTAGACAGAGTGGAGAAGAAATCAACTTTTTGAACTGATTTGAATTAATAAAAGAGACATTCCTCGAGTGATAAAAATGGTCAAAGAATATGAACAGAAATTTTTCTATGGAAGAAAAACAAGTTATCAATAGACATGAAAAAGTGCTTCAAATCATTAATAATTAATTAAATACAAATTAAAGCAAGTTTGAGGTTCTACTTCACACCTATTAGATCAACAAAGTTCACAAAAAAGAGAAAATGACAAATGTTGGAGGTGTTGTGGGATAAAAAAATTGCACACTGTTTCACTGTTGGCATAGCTATGAGTTAGTCAAGCTATGTTGGAAAACAGTTTGGAAATATCCTACATTTCCATACCCTTTGACCCACTGATACTACTACTAAGCCTATATGCCAAAGAGATCAAAGAAAGAGGGAAAGGACCCACAAGTAAACAAATATTTATAGTTATTCTTTTTGTGGTGGCAAAAAACAAGAAGTAAAAATAGTAACCGTTAAATGGGGAATTGCTGAAAAAAAAATTATGGTATGTAGATGTAATAAAATACTATTTTGCCATAAGAAATGACAAAAGGGATGGTTTCTGATAAATCTGGGAATATTTGTAAGGACTGATAAGGAGTGAATTGTGTAGAATCAAGAGAACAATTGATACAATAACAACACTGTAAAGTCAAACTTTGAAGTATTTAAGAATTCTGATCAACACAATGACCAACCATGATACCGGAAGATACATGATGAAATACGCTTCCCACCTCTTACGGAAAGGTGATGAATTCCAGGCGCAAAGTGAGACATATATTTTGGACATGGCCTATGCAGGAATCCATTTTCTTGACTACGTAATTTCTTATCAACATTTTCTTTTTTCTTTTCCAATGGGAGTGGGAATGTAAGAGGAAAAAATAGATTTTTGCTAATTAATTTTTTTTTAAATCAAGTCTATATATTCTAAGAGCACAGGGGAATCTCACTGATAATGTGCTACAAGTGAATGATGCATGTCCGTAAGCTAGCTTTTTTGTCATCGCCCCTTTTGTGTCTCTGAAAGAAGAGAAGGTGAACACTTGAAGAATGTCTAGGAGTGCATTAATTGTTCCCTCAGGAATCCACACGTTCCTAAAGTAGAATCTTCTAATAGAATTGCTCTACATTACTGTGAAGAATTGGTTTTTATGTCTCTCTGTTACTAACACCATCCATATCTCTGGAACCTCTTCTTGTTCTCACTTTTGGTTAGGGCAGGCTAGTGGTGGAGCTAGTGAATAAGGAAGTCAAGATATTTAAACCATCATCATTGATACCATCAAGAATGCACAGCTGTCATACTTCCTAATGAGTCCATGCTCTAGGGCTCTGTGGGTCATGATCCACAGTTTAAGAAGCTCTGAAGGGGTCATGGGTGAAAAAAGTTTAAGAAGCCCTGCTCTAGACCCCATGAGCTCATTAGAAAGTAAGACCTTGAATAGTCACAGCAACATAATGCTACCTCCTCAACATACTGTGAAGAGGCCTGATGGGATCTTGCCAAAGACATTTTTCAAGTTCACAAAGAAACATGTGAAAACCAGGGACCTCTGTGCTTGCAGTGTTGGAAATATTTCTACTATCCATTTGTGCAAACAGGTGTTACTTCCACAGAAACTTTCCTGTGGAATATCAGTTGTAGGAATAGGATCTCATTTCTTATTTCTTGAGAGATCAGGGAGCTTAGATCCAGACCCTGTTTGTCTATGTATTTCTCTGTGAGTAGATGGAGGAAAGTAGGATAGAGAAATCTGTCCTTATTTGGTCATATTAGGAAGGGAATGCACTGCTGATGAAGATTGGCTCCAGACTAAACTTGTTTACTTCATGTCTGAGACTATGGCTCTGAGGCATCCCCTATTTAATAAAAATAATAGTTAGCATTTGTATAGTGCCAAGCACTCTGCTAAGTCTTTTACAAAGATTATCTTACAAATGGTACTTCATCTGGTCCTCCCAACAACCCTAGAAGGTAGGTGCTCTTATTATCTTCATTTTATAGTTGACTGAGTCAAACAAAAATTGAGTTACTTAACCAAGGTCAAAAAGCTAGAAAGTGTCTGAAGCTGGATTTGAACTCAGATCTTCCTGGTCCATAACTCTATCCACTATACCACCTTGCTACTTCTACATAGTCTAGCTATTTCTACCTGCCTTATGCATGTAGTCACTAGTTAAGAAGTGAATACATTTAGCACTTCAAATGTCACTTGCCAATTTTTATGCCAGTTAGTTACAATTAGTAAATTGGTGTATTATGTCCTATTCTCTTCTTAATTATTTTGATACTAATAATGTTTGTTGTGATAATAATTTTATGTCAGGAAAAACTAATAACTAGATAGAAAATAAAACCACCCACATAAGCATAAAACATTTGTTCAAATGTACATTTATACCCCACCCTCATATACATATTAGGCATAAATTTCAGTGATTGAATGCCAATTATTATCTAGATTTCAGTAACTAGAGATCTGTTCAAACATACCTGAAGCTACATGCAAATCATAAAAGTATTTATTTATCTTGGTAACATATAAGCATGGATTAATTACTCCATATTTATTTTCATATGTCTTGAATCTCCTACTTTTCAGTGTTCTAATTCAATAATTCTGCATATTATAATTATGTTTGATTGATTTATACTTGTGAGATATGTTCAAACAAATGAATTGAGGGAAAAATCAACAAGCTATTATGTTTATGCCTTTTTAAATGAATTTTAACACTTTAGACCTGTTTTCTTAGGAATCTTTTTTTTAAGACAAGGTATTTTTTGTTGGAGAAATATCACACTCATTCAGCATTGTGCATGTAAAATTCCATTAAATAGGATATATGTTTTAAGTTTTGTTTTGTTTTTTCTTTTACACAGAACCTTTGACTCTCAGAGCACTTTGAATGTTGCCAATGAATGAGCCTGGTTTGTGTCAGTTTTAAATCTAAGCAATTTGCTTTTACTCCATTGCTGTAAATGCTTGAAGTTTAGAAGTTAAAAGTAAATAGAGTCCATTTGTGCTTTTTCAAAGAAGGAAAGACTTCTATGATATTTGCAAGTCTATGAAACACTGTGGATGTGGGGCACATATAAATGCCAATAAAGACCTATTGCTGCTGTTAAAAAGGGGGTAGGGTCCATACTTCAAGTAATATAGTATGCTTTCCATATGGGCATAATTACACAATTGTAATCTAAGGATAGGCTTAGCAAGCTTGGAGTAGTTCGTTGTTGGCAGCATGATTACCAGGAGACATTTTTTTTAAAGTTAACTCATGAAGGCCATCTACAAAGTTACGGAAGGGTTAGATGGCATCTAAAGAGGGCGTATCCCCACAAATGAAATCAGTGGTTCTTGAAAGGTAATTAAAGTAATTGTTCTAGATTGGTAGATAAAGGAATTCCATGGCACATGAATGTAGCAGGTAGGTGGCATAATGGACAGAGCACCAGACCTGGAGTTAGGAAGACCTAAGTTTAAAACTGGTCTCATAGACTTCCTAGCTAGGACAAATTGTGAACCTCTGTTTGTCTCAGTTTCCTCAGATGTAAAATGAGACAATAATTGTAAAGCACT
This sequence comes from Bettongia penicillata ogilbyi, assembly GCA_023548195.1. Lineage (NCBI taxonomy): Eukaryota > Metazoa > Chordata > Mammalia > Diprotodontia > Potoroidae > Bettongia > Bettongia penicillata. The sequence goes on from JAJHZJ010000588.1 coordinate 850,068, forward strand.
TAGTAGAGTGTCTGGCACATAATAGGCACCATATAAATGTAAAGCATCCTTAGCCACAATCTGAAGAAATGTGGGTTGGGTTATAGAATCCATAGTTAAGTGAATTCAGAATTGGTTGATAAAGGAGGGGATTCTGGGAAGATGGCAGAATAAGACAGGAAATATCAGGTTCTCCAAAATTCCCTCACAAACAGAATAAAAGATCATGAGGGTACAGAAATAATCAAAAATTGGGAGTAAAGTAGTTGTCTTCCTAAGACAACTTGGGAGGACTTTAGGAAAGACCCTACCTCCCTAGGAAGAGGTTTGGTCCAACTGAAGTACAAACACCTCCAGGCTACTCCACTGAATCAACAAACAAGAAGCCCTGGGGACAGCTGGACTGGGTCCCAGCCTTGGCTTCAGGAACTTTCACTTCAGCGTGGGGTCATACAACAGAGCAGAGAAAGACTGAAGAACCCAGACCCAAGAGTGTTGACCAGATGTGGTTCAAGACTGTGGCTATGGGTGAGAAGGTATGCAGTACCAGAGGGATAGGGACCCTGCTGGCTGTGGGTATTTGCAGGAGAGTGGACTCCCTGATGTTGGTTCTAGGGCAGAGGGCTGAACTTTGCAGCTAAGGGAGGGACCACAGGGAACAAGAGCATTTGTAATAACAGAGTGGCTGGGGGCACTAACTTTGGGTCCAGCGTAGAAAGTTTGGGCCCCTAGAGAGAACTCAGAAAATATGAGTATGGGAAAAAAATATGAATCCTGAGGCATTAAGACCCATACCTCAGGACCTGATTATAATAATAAGCAGCTAAAAAAAAATTAATGAGTAAGAAAAGGAGAAAAAACCTGACCACAGATAGTTATTATGGAAATAGAGAAGATCTGGGTTCATAATCAGAAGAAGACAGTGAAGTTTTAAAAAGTCACTCCTATGTCAAAGAAAAATGTCAAAAGGTTATAAGCCCAAAAAGAGTTCTTAGAAGAGCTTAAAAGGAACTTTAAAAATCAATTAAGAGACAATGAAGAAAAATACAGGGGAAAAAAGGAGCAATCAAGAAAAATATGAACAAAAAGTCAACCAATTGGAAAAAGAGATCCAAAAACTCAAGGAAGAAAATAACTCTTTAAAAACTAGAATTGGGCAAGGAGAAGCTAATGATATTATAAAACACCAATAAAACAAAATCAAAAGAATAAAGAAAATAGAAGAGAATGTGAAACATCTCATTAGAAAAACAACTGATCTAGAGAACAAACCAAGGAGAGACAATATAAGAATTGCTGAACTACCTGAAAGTTATGATAAAAAGTCTAGATATGATATTGCAAGAATTCATTAAGGAAAATTGCCCTGACATTCTAGAATGAGAGGGTAAAATAGAAATAGAAATTCATGATCAACACCCAAGATGAAAAGTTACAGGAACATCATAGCCAAATTTCATAGTTCACAGGTTAAGAAGAAAATTCTACAAGCAATAAGAAAAAAAAATTAATACTGTGGCACTACAGTAAGGATAACAGAAGATCTAGCAGTTTCTTCATTAAAAACCAAAAGACTTGAAACATTTTATTGAAAAGATCAAAGGAACTAGGATTGCAACCAAAAATAATAGCCAGCAAAGCTGAGTATGATCCTGAATGAAAAAAAGGACATTTAATAAATTGAAAGACTTTCAGTTATTTGTGACAAAAAGACCAGAACACAATGAAAAATTAAACATTAAAGACTAATTATAAGGGATTCAATAAGGTCAAAAAGTTTATTTCTTTTATGGGGAAATGTTAGCTGTACTCTTAAGAATGTTACCATTACTTGGGTAGTTTGAAAGAGCTGTAGATAAAAGGCTTGGGGTTGAGTTAAGTATGATGGGATGATCCTAAAAATAAAATTGGCTTGGGAGAGTATTATCTCATACAATCAAGGCATGAATGAAAGAAGTGTTACCCTGGAAGCAGGTGGGGGTGGAGGGCTAGTAGTCCTGGAACCTTGTTCTCATCAGAACTGGGGTTAAGGAGGGAATAATATATACATAGAAAAGGGCCTAAAAGTCTAAATTTATAAAGAAATAAGAGGACTAGAAGACAGGATAAGGGAGGGATTTTTAGAACGATATGTAGATCAAGAAGTAGGAGGCTTGCAGAAGGATAAGGGAGGGATCCTTTAAAAAATGGTTGCAGATTAAGGAGGTAGTGGTTAGAAGTAAATCAAACATGTGAAGAGGGATAAAGTAAAAAAAAAATAGATTGAGAAGGCTAACAGAGAGGGAAAATAGGATGGAGGGAAATAACTTTGAATGTGAATGTGATGAACTCATCTGTAAAACAAAAATGGATAGCAGAATGGATTAAAAATAAGAATCTGAACAAAACAACCCACAGACTTATAAAAGGGCTGGAGTACAATTTATTATGTTTCATCTGAGGTTAAGAAAAAAGCAGGGATAGCAGTCATGATCTCAGACAAAGGTAAAGCTAAAATAGATTTAATTAAAATAGGTAAACTATGATAAAAGGTTCTATAGAAAAGGAAGCAATATCAATACTAAATCTATATGCACCATATGCTATTGCATCTCAGTTTTTAAAGGAAAAGTGAAATGAATTACAGATAGAAATACTATAGCAATACCATAATAGGGAGGAACTTTAATCTTTCCCCTCTCAGAATTAGATACATCTAACCAAGAGAAAAATAAGAAAGAAATTAAGAAGGTGAATAGATTGCTAAATAAACTAGATGTGATAGATATCTGGAGAGAATTACAGGAGAACAGAAAGGAATCAACCTTTTTCTCAGTGGCACATAGTATCGTTACAAAACTGACCATGTATTAGGGTATAAAAACTTTATAATTAAATGCAGAAAAGCAGAAATATTAAATGTGTCCTTGTCAGATCACAATGCAATAAAAATTGCATTCAATAAGGTACCATGGAAACACAGCTTAAAAATTATTTGGAGACTAAACAACCTAATCTTAAAGAATGAGCAGGTTAAAGAAACAATGATAATTTCATTAAATCAAAGGACAATAATGAGACAACATATCGAAACCTATGGGATGCAGCACAAGCAGTAATCAGAGGAAAATTTATATCTCTACATGCTTATATCAATAAAATAAAGAGCAAACCAAATAATTAGGCAGACAATTAAAAAAACTAGAAAAAGAACAAATTTAAAATCCCTAATTAAATACCAAGTTGGAAATCCTAAAAATTAAAGGTCAAATAATAAAAGTAAATGCAAGAGAACCACTGAATTAATGAATAAAATTAGGAGATGATTTTATAAAAACAAACAATAAGATAGATAAACCATTGGTTAACTTGGTTTTAAAAAGAGAGAGAAGAAAACCAAATCACTTGGTATTAAAAAAGAAAAAGATGAATATACCATGAACAAAAATGAAAAAGCAATTATAAGGAGTTATTTTGCCCAATTATATGCCAAAAATTATCAATTTAAGTGAAATGAAAGAATATTTACAAAAACATAAACTGCTTAGATTAACAGAAAAGGAAACAGAATATCCAAATAAACGTATTTTAGAAAAAGAAACTAAACAGGCCATAAATGAGCTTTCTAAGAAAAAAGCATCAGCACCAGATAGATTTGTAAGTGAATTCTACCAAACATTTAAAGATCAACTAATTCCAATATTAAATATATTTGGAATAATAGGAAAAGGGATGCTACCAAACTCCATTTATGAAACAAATATGGTACTAATACAAAGAGCAAAAATAAAGAAAGAAAACTATAGACAAAGTCCATTAATGAATATGGTTGCAAAATCCTAAATAAAATACTAGCTAGGAGACAATAACAATATGTTAATTACAACAATATGTTACAAAATTATATATTTTGACCAAGTGAGGTTTATACCAGGAATGCAGAGATTGTTTAACATTAGGAAAACTACTAACATAATTGATTATATCAATAACAAAAGTTTTTTTAAAAAAAGATGATTTTATCAATAGATGTAGAAAAAACTTTTGATAAAGTACAACATTCATTTCTATTAAAACACTTGAAAACACAGGTAAAAATGAATTTTTCCTTAAAATGATAAGAAGCATCAAGCTGAAATCATCAATGAGCACTGATGTAATGGGGAAAAGTTAGAAGCCTCACCAGTAAGATCAGGTGTAAAACAAGGATGCCAATTGTCAGCAATATTATTCAATATTGTATTACAAATGCTAGCCATAGCAATAGGAGGAAATTAAAAGAATAAGAATGGGCAATGAAGTGATAAAACTGTCTCTTTTTGCAAATGATATAATGATATTGTTGGAAAATTCTGAAGATTCAACTAAAAATATAGTGGAAACAATGAACAATTTTAGCAAAGTAGTAGAGATAGAATAAACCCACACAAATCGTCAGCATTTGTATGTATCACCAACAAAATCCTGCAAGAAGAGATACTAAGAGAAACTCCATTTAAAATAACTGTAGACAGAATAAAATACCTGAGAATATGCCTATATGAACATAATTATAAAACACTTTTTATACAAATAAAATTGAATTTAAGTAATTGGAGAAATATTAATTGTTCATGGACAAAGCAAATATAATGAAAAAATAACAATTTAATCTAAATTTATCTCTCTATGCAATGTCATGCCACACAAATGACCACAAAAAATATTTTACTGAGCTAGACAAAATGCATAACAAAATTTATTTGGAAGAACAAAAGTCATGAATATTAAAGGAATTAATGGGGGGAATATCATAAGACAGAAAAATATGGAACATCTTACCAATCAGACTTGTGAAAAGGAAAACAATTTGTGAATAAACAAGAGCTAGAGAGCATTGAGATAATTTCAATCACATTAAGTTTTTTTTAAAGTTTTGTACAACTGAAACCAATGTACCACAACTAGAAGGAAAACAGAAAATTGGGTGAAAATTCATAGTTTCTCAGATAAAGGTCTCATGTCCCAAATATATAGAGAATTTTATCAGATTTATAAGAATACAAGCCATTTCCCAATTGATAAATGGTCAAATTGGTAGGAACAGTCGGTTTTTCAATGAAGAAATCAAATAGATATAAAAATGTGCTAAAACACTCTTTCCTAGAGTGTTTCCCTAAATTTAAAAACCTTGAGATACAATTTTACACCTATCAAGTTGGCTAAAATGATAGATGAGAAAAGTGATAAATGTGGAGAGGGATGTAGAAAAATTGGGACACTATGGAACTGTGAACTGATCCAACCATTCTAGAGAGCAATCTAGAATCATGCCCAAAGAGTTATAAAACTGTGTATCCCTTTTACCCAGCAATACCACTATTAGAACTGTTTCCCAAAAGTATTAGGGAAAAAAGGCAAGAACTTATATTTTCTATAATAGTTCTAGCAGCTCTCTTTCTAGGGGCAAATAACTGGAAATTGAGGGGGATGCCTGGCAATTGCAGAATGACTGAACAAGTTGTGATTTATAATCATGGATGGAATACTACTGTGCTATAAGAAATGATGAGAGGAGAGAATTCTGGGAAGATGGCAGAGTAAGTCAGAATATTTCAAGTTCTCGAAATTTTCCTCAACAAAAGAGATAAAATAGCACCTCTGGGTGAACATAGAGCCATGAGAAAAAAAAAAGGATGTGGGCAGAACAGGAATCCTCTTGGGACTATTGGAGAAGACCTGCTTAAAAATCCCAGGATTAGGATTCTTTCCTGTGAAGAATAAATACCCCTAGGCTAGGGTCCTATTTAACAACAAGTGGCAAGCTTGTTGGGTCAGAAGGCTGCCTTGCCCTGACATAGGAACTTTGACCCCAGGGACAGTAAGGAGAGTTGCACATCTTGCCTGGGAAGGATCTGGAAAATCTACTGATGAGGAATGCCAGATCCAGCTGTGTTGCAGAGAGAGGCAGGGGAGAGAAGGAACCAGTACATGCCAGGGAGTGCAGAAGCAGTGAGGAGGGATATCATTGACTGTGTTATAAGAGATGAAGAAATTCCCCAATTGATAAAGGTCAAAGGATACGAACAGGCAGTTTAGAGAGGAAAAAATTTAAAGCTATCTCTAGATATATGAAAAAAAATGCTCTAAATCACTTTAAATACAAATCAAAACAACTCTCAGGTACCACATCACACTTATCAGATTGGCTAACATGACAAAACAGGAAAATTATAAATGTTGGAGAAGATGTGGGAACATTGGAATACTTATTCATTGTTGGTGGAGTTGTGAACTGATCCAATCATTCTGGAGAGCAATTTGGAACTATGCCAAAAGGGCCATTAAAAACTGCATACCCTTTGACTCAGCAATACCACTTCTAGGGCTAAATCCCAAAAGGATCATAAAAATAGGAAAAGGACCCACATGTACAAAAGTATTTATAGCAGCTCTTTTTGTGGTGGTCAAGAACTGGAAATTGAATATCCATCAACTGGGGAATGGCTGAACAAGTTGTGGTATATGAATGTAATGGAATACTAGTGTGCTATAAGAAATGATGAACAGGCAGACCTCAGAAAAACCTGGAAAAGCTTATATGAACTGATGCTGAGTGAAGTGAGCAGAACAGGAGAACATTGTACACAGTAACAGCCACATTGTGCAGTGACTGACTTTGATAGACTTCCTCTTCTCAGCAATGCAAGGACCTAAAACAACTCCAAAAGACTCATGACGGAAAATGCCAACCACATCCACTGAAAGAAATATGGAGTCTGAATGCAGATGGAAGCGCACTATTTGCCCTCTTTTTTTGTTTAGTTTTGTTTTTTCTTTCTCGTGGTTCCATTCATTCTAATTCTTCTTTACAACATGACTAATGTGAAAATATGTTTAATAAGAATGTATATGTTGAACCTGTATTGGGTTGCACACCACCTTGTGGAGGGGGAAAGGGGGGAAAGGAGGAAGGGAGGGAGGTGGAGAAAAGTTAAAACTTATGGAAGTGAATGTTGAAAACTAAAAATAAATTAATTTATAAAAAAATAAGACAAAATATAAAGAATGAAAAAATAGAAGAGAACGTGAAAGACTTCATAAGCAAAACAATGGATCTAGAGAACAGATCAAAAAGAGAAAACATAAGAATAATTGGACTACCTGAAAGTTCTGATTTAAAAAAGGAATCTTGATACAATAATGCAACAAATAATTAAAGAAAATTGTCCTCAAGCATTAGAATAAGAGGGGGAAGTAGAAATAGAAGAAATCTACTGATCACCACCTGAAAGAGTTCCTACAAGAAAAACACAGGAATATTATAGTTAAATTCTGACCCCCAGATCAAAGACAACATATTTTGAGAAACAAGAAAAAAACAGTTTACATATGATGGTATCACAATTAGAATCACACAAGAACTAGCACTGGTGACACTAGAAGATCGCAGATCTTAGAACACTATAAATTGAAGAGAAAAAGAACTGGGCCTCCAGCTGAAGATAGCATACCCAGAAAAGCTAAGCATAGTTCTGAGTGAAAAAAAAATGATATTTGATCAACTGTCAAACTTTTAGGACTATGTTTAAAAAAACCCAACCAAACAAACCCTGAACTCAACAGATTTGACATACAAGAGCCAAGAGAAATATAAGGTATATACCAGTGACCAGGTGTATACAAGGGACTAAATAAGGATAGAATGTTTACCTTTTATGTATGGAAACTGTAAAACTTATGTCTAAGATTGTTACTAGCAATTAGATAGCTTCTAAGGAAGACTGGAGTAGGCCTGAGTATGATAATGACTTTAAAAAGGAAAACAATTCAAGAACAGCTAAAAGACTATTTACTTATATTAATCAGGTGCAAGAGGGAAAAATGACACAAAGGAATTAGATGGTGGAGGGGAGCTATTAGTTCTAGAAACCTACTTTATCAGGAATGGGTTTAAGAGAGGTAAATACATATACATCTAGAAGACTATAAAGTCTTCTAAATTTAAAAAGAAATAAAACTCTAAGGGAATGGGGGAGAGAATAAAGGAAAGATTTTTAGAGAGGAGGGTGAAAGAATAGGTTAATAGAGGAATATAGAAGAGTGGTTAGGGAATAGAAGGGTAAGGGAAGGATTGCTGGAGTGGAGGTAGGTTAAGAGATGAGGGTAAGGTAGTAGGTAGAAGTAAAGTAGAGGAGTTAGGAGAAATGTGGGGAAAAAAGATATGCACAAACATAAAAATAAGACTAAGAGTAGAATCTCTTAGGGAAAGTATATGCTTATATATTGTATATGTTTGTGTTGTGTATATGTATATATACATATCGATACCTCATGCTCAATTGTAACCTTGGGGTGGTAAGGAGAGGGAACGAAGGGGGAAAAGGGACCAAATAAAAAGGGTACAGCAGAGAACAAAGAAAACCTAAAAGAAAGCAAAGATGGACAGCTTTCAACACGATGCACAGTATATAATATGTAGACTTTCTTGAAATGATAAGCTATTGCTATATATTCTGAATCATCTCCTATGTTCTGCTATGCATATGACATGTTTTTTCTTTTATCTTTTACTTTAAGTTTAAAATGTTTCTTTTCCTCTTCTTATTTATGTAAAGTTTTATTTGTCTAAAACTTAAAAAATTAAAACAAAAAAGAGAAATGATGAGCAGGTAGATTTCAGAAAAACCTGGAAAGATTGACGTCAACTGATGCTGAGTGAAGTAAGTGGAACAAGGAGAACATTGCACACAGTAACAGCAATATTGTAAAATGAACAGATGTGAATGACCCAGCTCTTCTTGGCAATATAATGATCTAAGACATTTCCAAAGGACTTATGATGAAGGGATTTGGGAAGACTCCATGCAGAAGGGAGTTCGTGGGCTGAATCTTAAGGGAAAGTAGAGGTGTTAAGAGACAGAGGTGAGGAGAGAGAGCACAGGCATGGGAAAGTTCTGCACAAAATCACAGAGAAGTAAGATGGAGATATAAGTATAGGGCCCAATAAGTAGTCCAGTTTGGCTTAACCGAAAAGAATGCATGAAAGGGAATAAAGCATTTATTCTAAAGCTAGAAGGGTAGGTTGGGGCCAGATCGTGAAAAGTTTCAAATGAAGGCATTTATATTTGATCCTAGAAATAATAGAAACTTTTGGAGTTTATTGAGTTGGAGACTTGTGTGATCAGACCTGTGCTTTAGTAAAATCTCCGTGGCAGTTGTGTGGATGATGGATTAGAATGGGGAAAGAGGCTAGCAATTACAATGATCCAGAAAAGAGGCGATGAGAGCCTGCACTGAGGTGGTAAATGAATGGAAAGAAGGGGATGGATGCAAGAGATGTTAGAAATTACAGATTTGGGTAGCTATAAGAAAATTAGAATTGTGTGAAAGTGAAATGAACTATCCCTAAAAGTACTGAGTTCTCTGTCACTGAAAGTGTTCAAACAGATGTTTGTTCTGTCATATCTGACTCTTTGTGACCCAACTTGGGGCTTTCTGAAGATACTGAAATGATTTGCCATTTCCTTCTCCAGTTCATTTTAGAAATGATCGATTGAGACACAAAGAGTTAAGTGACTTGCCCAGGAACAAACAGCTAATAAGTATCTGAGGTCACATTTGAACTCAGGTCTTCTTAACTCGAGGCTTGGCACTCTAACCACTGTACCACCTAGGATTTTGGCTTATCCCAGATAGCAGAGAGGGAACATTTTCACTAAGGGATGATCAGATGTCTCAATATCTCTTCCAATTCTAAAATTTTATCAAGTACTAATGTTGGAATGACCTGATAATTCATCAGAAATTTAATGATGGTACTCTGTCTTTCATATGCACTTGAAAGTAGTGGGTAATTTAGCAATGAAATTCATAAGCCTCAAATAACTAATCTAGTAAGCTCTTTGGGAGGAGAAACTGTGTCCTGTTCATCTTTGTATACTTCATCTGGATCGAGTCTAGTGCTTTGCATATAGTAAACAATGAATAAATGTTTATTGGATTTAATTTCATTGAATCAAAACTCAAGCCTTACCTGGCAAAGAACCATGGGCCTGCCCAGTAAGCTTTCAGCTCATATTGATTTAAAGAGTGTGATAGTGCTTTTGTCAACTTGAATCAGTCACCGTGTTCCTACACCATCATAAGAGAATAGGGCCAGACACAGGCCTGATCAGAACTGTGAGGGACATAAAATCGTCTCTGATGAGCCCTCATGTCTCTTTAGTGTAGAGGCAACGGGCTACAGAGGAAAGAGCCCTGACTCTGGAATCAAGACATGGGTTCAGATCCTGCCTCTGTCAAACCCCCATGTGATATCTTCGGGTTTCAGTTTCCTCATCTATAAGATGAAAGGATTATTCTAGAAGGTCTCTGATGTCCCTTCCCCTTCTAAATCTATGATCTTTTCCCTGTGGTCAGAGGTACTCTTCTTGAAACCTTGAGGATTTAATACCCTGAAAATCTTTTCTCTGGAAAGGATCCCACAAACTCATTAGCACTAAGGTATAATGACTGATTACATATTTACATATTCCCTCTCCTGGGGCATTTAAAGTTCAACGAGGTGCTAAGACATTAAAATTAAAAGAATTATATACTAACAGTATATAGGTAAGGTTGGTATTTCTTTCAGCTTTACTTACAAGAGTCTGCTTGAGTATTATCAATGACAGTAACATAAATTCTTGATTGATCTTGTAACCTTCTAATTATTAGGAATAGGTGAGCAATTACACATCTTTCCCTCTCTCTTACTTTCCCCAACCCCCAAGAGATCAGAAAAGGGGGAAACTTTCTAGGCAGAATGATTAGATAAAAGAGAAGGCAAAAATCTTTTGGTCATCCTCTTTGGGGGAGAGGGAGGAGTAGGGAATTGTCAGTTCCTGCAGGCTTTCCTTGGTGTAGGGAATGTTGGGTGAGGGACCTCTCTAAGAGTTGCCTAGAGCACCAAAGATTGTGTGTAGCATTGTGCAGTCAGTGTGTGCCAAAGGTAAGACTTTTTACCTAGTTCTTCCTGACCCCAAAATAAACTCTCCATCTATCAACCTGCCTTTATAAATATGTATCTTCAAATCCCATGATCTAACTAGGTCTGATAGCTTAGAATTCAGAAGGTGGGATTTTGTCTCAAAAGTGCGGGGGACTGTTGGAGTAAGCTATAGAGAAATGGCCCAGGAGGGACTTCTTGCAAATGACCTGACCAGAGCCCAAGCTTCTAGAAAAGTGGTCTTAGAATGTGAGAGCACACCCCAGGAATGTGTCTTTAACATTTATTTGCCTTACTCTGATGCAACACATGGGTCACTGAAATCTGTAGCACAATCCAGATCATAAGCTAGTTTCAGGTGCCTAGTGATTTGAGTTAGAAAAATACTGCATGCTATTTCCTTGCTACATGGCAGTGTTTTCTTGTTCGCTTGACTATCTAGGGGCAGCGAGGTGGCATGGTGAATAGAGTTGGGGCTTGGAATCAGAAAGACTCATCTTCATGAGTTCAAATGCAATCTTAGATACTTGCTAGCTGTGTGACTCTGGGTAAGTCACGTAAGTTGTTTGCCTCAGTTTCCCCATCTGTAAAATTATCTGGAAAAGGAAATGGCCAACTACTCTAATATCTTTGCCAAGAAAACCCCAAATGGGGTTACAAAAAGGCAGACATGACGGAAACTAATGAACAACTTAACTATCTATCATTCTCCCTCCAACAGCTGCTCAAGTCTCCTCCCCCTATTCCCTATTCCCTCCCTTTCAGCTGAGGTCTTCAGCCTTCTACTTTACTGATAAAATTAAGACCATCCACCAGGAGTTCTGTCTTCTCTCCTTCCACAAATCAGATCCTCTGCCTCATCATCCTCCCCTCTCCCATTCTCTCCTCCTTTTTTACAATCTCCAAGGAACAGTTGACCTTTCTCTTGCCAAGACCAATCCCTCTGGATCACAATCAATTGCATCTTTTCTGGAAACTTCTTTTCCATGATTTCCTCCCTTTTATCTTCAGTGTCATCTACTGACAACAACCAGGACCAACTCCCCATCCTTTAAAAATCTTCATTTTGACCTGCCATTTTCACAAGCTAGTTTTCCATTCTTCTCCCTTACAAGTTCTTGAAAAGTTATTTACCCCTGTAGTTTTCACTTTTCACCTACCTCTCAACTCCTAATCCCTTACAATCTTGTTTGCTGCTTTGTCAAAGGAATACAACAGTTATATAGTCTCTTAGTTACTAAATGCAGTGACTTTTGGTCCTCACGTATTTTACAACTCTCATTCATTTTACACTGTTTTCTATCCCTCCTCCTGGGTATGCTCTCCTCTCTGAGTTTTTGTGATGCTAATCTCTTCTCATTCCTTTAACTGTCTCATTGATTCTCTCAGTCTTGGTTGCATTTGCTGGATCATCTTCTTTTTCTTGGTTCATAATTGTGAATGTCTCCTCAGACTCTGTCCTGAACCCTGTTCTTTTCTTTTCTTTTCTTTTCTTTTCTTTTCTTTTCTTTTCTTTTCTTTTCTTTTCTTTTCTTTTCTTTTCTTTTCTTTTTTCTCTTCTCTTTTCTTTTTTCTTTTCTTTCCTTTGCTATTTCCCATCAGTTCTCATAAATTCAATGATCATCTCTATGCGTATGCTAGCCAAATCTCTATAGTTATCCTTAACCTCTCTCTTGAACCTTGGTTTCACATCACCCAGTCTGATGTTTGATGTTTCAAATTCAATAGGTCCAAAATGGAACTTTTTCTAGTCCTCCTTAAACCCATTCATCCTCCAAACTTAACTATTTCTGTTGAGAGGACCACCATATTTTCTAGTCGGCCAAGTTTAGAATTACCCTTAATTCTTCCCTCTTCTTCCCAGTATAAATGGTTTGTCCATTCTGTCTCCATAACACCTATCACATCCCTCTCCTTTTATATAGTCACAATTTTAATTTAGATAGAAGTTCTCAGCTGGACCAGATCAACAGCCAGGAATTCTGATGCCATGACAGATTCAGATTTGCCCTGAGGATAAAGAGGAGAGTGAAGAGAAGTACAGGATATCCTGCTTGGTTAGGTGCAACAATGGTGAGGCTGTGGTTGCCCATGGAGTCTCTGCCAATCTCTTTTCTCCAATGCTTTTTTTCCTCTTCACCAAAATAAATGACTTATGGCATAGGTTTAACATTTTTACTTGCTCCCCAGCTAAAATGGAACTTCCTTTTTTCTCTTAGACTAAAACACAAATTTCCCAGGATAACATAGGAATCTCTCCATAATAGGGTTTTAATCTGCCGTTGAGATTATTCTATATGACTCCCCTTAACATACTCCAGTAAAAAGATCTCCTGTAGCACAGCTCAGATTTCCACCCCCACCCCACCCCCATCTCCATACCTTTAGTCAAATTGTCTACCATACCTGAAAGTCATTTCTTCTTCCTCTCTGTCAGAACTTGATTTTTATTTAAGGCTCAGCTCAGGGGCTACCTTCTGTGTGCAATTCTACAATTCCCCTCTGTTCTTAGTGCATCTCCCTCTCAAATTACCTTGCACCTGCCTATCTGTGCGTATGTAGGCCCTGACCCACACTACCCCTAGGGGAAGGACAGGGATGACCTCACTTTCCATTTCTATCTCCCCTCCAGCCTCTTGTTGGGAACATAGTAGGAGATAGGTAAATTGTTTTAGACTGATTGCTTGATTGTCTGTTTAATTGAAAAGAACCTGTGAGGAGTTAATATTTAATTAAGACTCTCCTCATTTTTCTTCTTTCTTTTCTTCCAAATATATACACATATATATGTATATATATATATATTCTTTTAAAAAAATTTCCTTTTAATTTATAAAGTAAAATAAGCATTTCTACAACAGAATTTTTTAAAAAAGTGATTGCACATGAAACTGCAAATCTATTATGTACAACTTGCTGTTCTTTTTAAATATATAATAAAGTTATCTTGTAAATTTCTTTTTTTCCCTTGTTTTTCTCTCTCCCTCCCCCATACGAATTGGGACACATTCATTGTTGGTGGAACTGTGAACTGATCCAACCATTGTGGAGAGCAATCTGTAATCATGAGAGTTATTAAACTGCCCAATATATCTTCCTTTACCACCTGTATGTATGTATGTATGAGTTCATTTGTTCAGAACATAATTTCTCTCCCTACATTTTCTCAATATCTTTTCCCTAAAGATAGCTGGCATTTATAGAGCACTTTAAGGCTGGCAAAGTACTTTCAATCTGTCATCTCATTTGGTCTTCACAGTAACTGTAGGAGAAAGATGCTTTTCCTATCCCACTTTTCTAGAAAAAGAAACTAAGAAAATTAGAGAGATGAAATGAATTGCCCAGAATCACACATCTAGTAAGTATTTAAGATAGGATTAAAACTCATTTAAGTCCAGTGAGCATCCATTCACTGTATCACCAAGTCCCTTCTGCTTATATTTATTTTCATCCTCTTTTACTGGAGTTTAGATCTACCAGGCTATATATATGACTTTGTGCTAAACAAGATCAATGGAAATAAATAAATATGTGTATTGTGGGATTACAATCCAATTACATCTATTTGCTGGACTCTGTGTGTGCATGCAGAACTTCAAGGCTTGCATTCAGGTATATGTATCAACTCATAGAAAATATTTTCAGTCACAATTATATATTTGACTGAACTAGAAATGCCTCCAAATTTTCACATTTATTCCAACTTAGTGCCTTATAAATAGTCCTTGTGTTAAAGAAACTATACCTTTTTTCTTTAGGGGATTCAGGCCACTATTAACATGCAACTGCTTAAGATTTCAAGGGCTCTGAGGACATTAGTAGTGGAGGGGAATTGGGAACATGAGTCTCTTTCCCCTATCAGTGCTGGGATCAGTGAAATCATCTTTTCTGCTTGCATTTTAGGGCTGGCCTTGAACAGGAGGACTGTTTACATAGAGTTGAAGTGGAGCCAGGGATGTGTGTTTAACTTTCATACATTTGCATAAGAAATTAGCCTCATAGGGCGGTCCATGGTTTGTGATCAGCTTTCTTTTTAAAAACTAATTTCCATATGTGAAACAAATGGATGGGCTAAATCTGTCTCTTCTGTCAAGATTCTGAAAATGCCCATTAGACCATTCCTTCAAGGGCCAGGTTTTCAAGTCAGCAAGGTCACCACCTTCTTTTGAGGTGGAATAAACATAAGAAAGCAAGAAGAGTCTTCTCTTTAGAAGCTCATGCTGTGCTGGGGTCATCACACAGTTAAGAGACAGCTGCACAAGTGTGCTGTCTTGGATCATAGCAAGTGAAAACAGATGGGAGACAGCACAGAGAGAGGAAAGGCCAAGCCATGAAAGATCGAGAAATAAATTTAATTCTCTTTTCTCTCGCTCTTCTTTCGAGCTGATGTTGAAACTTCCTGTCTCATGCTGTGGTCAATGGATAAGTAAGCTCTCTTTAGCACTGCTCCAAAGATTGATCTATATTGGATATCACTTCATACCAATAAAATTGACAAAGTAGTTCAAATGAGAAAATGGTGGCAGGCATTCTGCCACACTGGAGGGGGCACAAATTTGGGAAAGCAGCATGATAATGTCCATGTACAACGTTTCCACTTTCTCTTCTCTCACTCGTTTCTTAAACCCTTAAAATCTGGTTTCTGACCTTATCATTCCAGTGAAATGCTCTCTCCAAAGTTGTCAACCATCTCTTAGTTGTGATACCTAATGCCATTTTCCCAATCTTTATTCTCTCCTACCTCTTTGCAGCTTTTGATGCAGTTTTATCACCTCTTCTCTCTAGATTTTTGGGACACTACTGTCCCCTGGTTCTCCTCCTACCTATCTGACCACTCCTTTTCAGTCTCCTTCTCTGGATCCTCATCCCAATCACGCCTTCAAACATCTGTCTCACAGGGATCTGTCCTAGGCTGTCTTGTCTTCTCCCTCTGTACCATTTTACTTGGTGATCTCATAAGCTCTGCCATCTCTGCTGATGAACTCATGTCTACCTATCCTGACTTTGGTGATCTCCAATCTTGTCTCTCCAAATGCGTTTTAGACAACTTGAACTAGATCTCTGAAACTTAACTTGTCCAAAATGGAACTCATTATCTTTCCTCATCAATTCTCTCTTCCTGCTTACTATAGAAGGCAATACCATCTTCCTGGGCCTTTAGGCTCATAACCTTAGTAAGTTAAGCTTGACTTCCCATTATCTCTCACTCCTTACAGCCAAGTAGATATCATGGCCTGTTGATTTCACCTTTACAACATCTCTCAAATATGCCCTCTTTTCTCCTCTGTCATTGACACCATTTTGATGCAGGCCCTTATCACTTCACACATGTACTATTACAATAGCCTGCTGGTGGGTCTGCCTGCTTCAGATCTCTCCCCACTTCTATCCGTTCAGCCACTGAAGTGATTTTTATAAAGTACAGGTCTGACTGCATCACCCTCTGACTCAATAAATTCCAGTGGCTTCACAATGCCTCCAATATTAAATACAAAATCTTTTGCTTGGTGTTCAAAGTCCTTCATAACCTAGCCCCCTGCTCACTTTTTGAGTTTACTTACATCTCACTCCCTGACATATAATCTTCAATCCACTGACACTGGTCTTCTTGCTATTCCATGAACAAGACTTCCTTCTCTTGGCTCTGGGCATCCCCTCTGGTTGTTTCCCCATCCCCAGAATGCTCTCCCTCCTCATCTGTGCCTCTTGGTTTCCCTGGATTCTTAAAGTCCCAACTAAAATCATTTCTTAAACAGGAAGACTTTCCCATCCCCTCAGTTCTAGTGTTCATAATTCTAGATTGTAAACTCCTTGAGAGTAGGAACTATCTTTTGCTCTTTTTGTGTCCCCTTGCTTAGCACAGCGGTTGGCCTGTAATAGGCGCTTAATAAATAATTATTAATTGTTTGATTACATAAAATGAGTTACAAAACTAACCAAATCCTTCAATCCATTGACTATATCCAGATACTATACTAACACCATATCCCAAGGAAGAAAAAGAAAGAAGAAAAACTAAACTATCTGTACAGAAATTCTCATTTCTGCTTTTTCTGTGTTGAAAGTAAACTACATGTTTATCCGTTGGAAAATTGCTGAACAAATTGGGGTATATTATTGCATTAGAATATTTTTGTGCCATTAAAAGCGACAAATATGAACAATATAGCTAAATATAGAAAGAAGTAAAATAATGTAAAGAAAACATAACTGGAAGAACTTATATTTTGACTGTTATTGTATGACAGTAATAACAAAAATAGATGTATTGTAGTAATAATAATGATATTACTTGAGATTTACAGAGAGAATTAAGGTTTATAATGTACTTTGTGGATAGCTAGGTGGCACACTGGATAGAGTGCCAGGCCTGGAGTCAGGAAGACTCATCTTCCTGAGTTCAAATCTGGCCTCAAGCAATTCCTAGCCGCATGACTCTGGGCAAGTCACTTAACCATGTTTGTCTCAGTTTTCTCATCTGTAAAATGAGCTGAAGAAGGAAATGGCAAATTACTCTAGTATCTTTGCCAAGAAAACCCCAAGTGGGGTCACAAAGGGTCAGACAGGACAGAAACGCTAGACTACAACAAAAACAATTTGATCATTTAATTGTCTGTGGACAGAGAACAGGGTGGAAGGGCATGTAAAATAAATAAAGGGTTCTTGTCCCAATATATTATTGTAACATAAATAATTCTAATCTCATAGCTATATTGATTTTTCCTCTTACCTTATTTGTGTTTCAGATCATAGTACCAAAGTGGGGAGAAACTTTAGGGATCATCTATTCCATCACTCTCCATTATGGATGAGTAAACCGGAAGTCTTCAGAGGCTGTATCTCCCAGGCCATATTCACAGCACTGATGGTGACTACGAATATTCTGAATTGCAAAGTATAACAGACCCTCCATATAAAAGGCAGAAGAACACATTTGTTTAGATACCAGAAAGAGTAACCAAGAGGTCAACACATTGGCACTGCTGCGGACAAAGCCATTCCCAAGTCTGGACCCGCCATGCTCCTTCCCACCAACAAACAAATACTCAGGAGCCTAACTGTGATTGCTTGCTTGTGTCCTCTCTTCCCTCCACTCTAACTGCTCTCATCAAATTCCTCCCAGTTCTGCTCTGCCCTTTTTGCTCTGTTCAGCAAACTCCTCCCGCCACATGTGACTTAGGCTTCCATGTGATTTAATGGGCCTATTAACAAATGGGAAAGGTCTTCCCATTTAAATGACCTTTACAGATCTCTTGGTGATAAGCAAAGAATATTTTCCACTGAACAAAATGCAGTATGAAGTATGCACGGTTAAGAAGTAGAAAACTCCATTTCTCATGATTAAGTGTAAAAAGCACTGAATATTGGAAGAAATTCTAAGAACTCCATTTCTAATGTTAAGGTGCATCTAGGCCAGGGGGGAACTCATGGCCTTGGGGCCATATGTGGCCCTGTAGGTCCTTGGGTGCAACCTTTTGAATGAGTCCAAGTTTGACAGAACAAATCCTTTTATTAAGGACATTTGTTCTGTAAAGTTCCCCATCCCTGTCTAGGCACAAGGCAACTGCATCCCGAGGCTGGTGTGACATCCTTCTCTGAACTGGGAGATTTAGTAAATGGCGAGGCTAGTGCATGGCTATTGACATAAGAGGTGAGATGAGATTGGATACATTCAGATTGCTGGAAGCAGAAGGCCTGAAAGTACCAAGAAGCCCACAGAGCAAGCCACAATAAGTTCACATTCCAGATAGGAATCAGAGGATTCTGACATAAGGTGCTAGGACATAAATATCCAGGACTCATACCGAAGCCATCTAGCTCCAACACAAGGTAGACTTCACTGAAACCAAATCCTTTCTCATTGACAGTTGAGTCTTTAGGAGAAAGTTTTTGGGGAAGTAGGTCTGGATAATGTTTTCTTGGTTTGTTTATTTTAACTTGTTCAGATGAAATATCTGACCAATTCTGTCCTATTATTTGCTTGGATTTCTATTAGTACAGCAATAACCAAGTATTTAGACTTGAGCTGACTTTCTGTGTACCCAATTTCACATGGGGATAGAGGGCTTAAGCTACATAAGACACGTTTCCTCTCTCCTCTTCCCTGCCAATATGAACCCAAATTCACAATGAACTAATCTTAGCAGTTACATGGGTGGCATGAAATCATGTGAATTCCCTTCCCTACAATTCTTAGTAAGATTAAACTTTATAACTATTAAAGTTTCTTGAATACACATTCTACAGTCTCCATCCATGTTAGTGGGAAATGGTTCTGCGAATGGCATTTAAAAGCTAAACAGGGATGACCAAAGTGAAAATGCACATACTTAGGTCCTCTGGAAGCTCCTTCCCTAGTTACTTGTTTTTAGCAATTTCTGGGCAATAAAAAAGTTGGGACTGGGGGAGAGGGGGCAGGCAACATATAGACATCTATTGATTGACAACCTGGGCAATAAGACAGGAATTAATTTTTATGTCCAAAAGATATCTTAGAGCTCATCTAGTTCAATCTTCTATTTTTACACAAGAGGAAACTGAGGCAGAGAGATGAAGTAATTTACTAAAAGGCTATATCAATCATGATGATTATAGAAGGAAAAATAGGTTTCATTTTTTTCATTCATCCTACCTTTTTAAGATGAAGATTGATTGCTAGTCTTAAATTTCCCTGCAAGATACTTTGTCATTTGCTAGGATTGTAAATTTAGAGGGAAAAGGGACTCTAGGGTTCAGTGAATCCAAGTCCTTTATATTGAAGATGAGAAAACTGAGGCCCAGGGAAGATAGATTGACTTGTCGAGGGTTACACAAGTAGTAAAGTAGTAGAGCTGGAATTGGAATCTAGATCTGATGTTCTTCTACACCATATTGCCTTCCAGCTCCAGTGCTTCATAGTTGGGTGCAAATGGGGAAGATGCCTACCCTCATTAAGCTACTTCCTCATCTGTAAAATGGCTATAATAACACTTGTACTACCTGCCTCACCATGTTGTTGCAATTACTATGAAAATTTTGAAACACTTTATAAAGGTAATTGATCAATATCAATGAAATTCAGAACAATTATTCCTATAACCTATACTAAAGTGGGTATATAAAGTGGCAGAAGAGTTGTGAGTAATAATATAATGTAGGCATTTTTGCTATATTTTTAACTTGCTGATAACCCATGTGGAAAGCAAATACCAGAAGAGCAGTTAGGTGGCACGACAGAGAGACTTCTGGATCTATAATCAGGAAGATCTGAATTCAAATCCTGCTTCAGTGTTTCAGACACTAAATGTGTGATCCTAGGCAAGTCATTTAACCCCTGTCTCCCTCAATTTCCTCAAGTATAGAATGATGATAGTAATAACACCTCTCTGCCAGGATTGTTGGAAGGAGAGACTGAGATAATGTTTGTGAAATGCTTTGCAATCCTTAAAGTGCATGTAAATGCTAGCTATCACCATCATTCCTATTTCTTTTCCCCTTGAAAAGTACAACCAAGCTTAGAAAAACAAATTCAGGATTTCTGGATCACTGCTGATTTCAGGTTACAAGTAAATATTGCCAGCAAATTCTCTGTTTCCATCTCTAATTGAAAAAGGATAGTCAGGGATGGAATAGGGAGGGTGACTAGATATCATTTTTTTTCTGTCATGTCCAACTCTTCATGACCCCATTAGAGGTTTTCTTGTCAAAGATACCAGAGCAGTTTGCCATTTCCTTCTCCATTTTACAGATGAGGAAACTGAAGCAAACAGGGTTAAGTGACTTGCTCAGGGTCACACAGCCAGAAAATATTTGAGGATAAATTTGAACTTCCTGACTCTTCCTGACTCTAGGTCTGGCACTCTGTCCACTACGCTACCTACTTGCCTTGACTGGAGATCTTTAAGGGATCTTAATCCCTCTGAGGAGCAGCCTGTTAATTTATCTTAAATTTAAATTTAACCACTTTAGCAGGATCAGAGATCTGTGAATTCAGAAGTTGGTTCTGATTTGTGTGTATTTATAATGTCCCCATAAAATATCCTGATAATGCTCATTCAAGTCACCAATACCTCCCAATGACCACGTATTTCCTTGGAATTCCATTGGGCATGACATATACAGTGTCCAAGTTCATTTATAATTTTTTTCTAACTTCTTCATAGCCTTGCTGCTTCACTATGGATTATTTATATGACCCATATTCCACATGGGAACCCAGCTGTTAAAGTTGTAGTATCAAGAGAAACATCATTATATGAGCTTATTTGTGTTTTCCTCTTATGGAGGACTAAATTAAATTTCCCTTTACTGAAGAACAGTTTTGTGCCATGTTTATATGATTTAACATCTGGTCCATAATTTTTTTTCCTTGCATTAAATATTGATACTCATATGCTGGAAGCTCACTAGAATCTTGTTCTCAAGGTAGGGACTAGGTCACTGTGCATGCTGTTGCTCTAGGTGAGAACGTGTAATTATCGGTAATTAAAACCTCTCAGGTCAGGGATTCTTAATCTGAGTCTGTGAACTTGGATTTTTGTTGTTTTTAATATTCTGTGGGATGTATTTCAATATAATTTGTTTCCTTTACTATGCTATGCATTTTCTTTTATGTATTTAAAAACATTGTTTTGCAAAGGTCCATAGGCTTTACCAAACTATCACAGGGTCCATGACTAAAAAATATGAAGAAGCCCCTGTAGTAGGTAAACCCCCAAACTGACCTAGATTATAGATAATTCTGAGGAGCTGCACAGTCATCTGTATCCCTTAGAACAGGGCACACTAGAGACAGGCATTTCCTATGGTTCAATAGCTAGAGTAGGGGAGAAAGAGAGAGCAATGGTGTTCAAAGAAGGAGATACTGGCATTAACCTCTGCCACTCAGTGTCTGGTTAGTTACTTCTTGTGGGTGGGACTTGGCAATGCTGACAAGTGCTTTGGCCAGTTTGCAGATGTTCTGAAGCAACTCACAAGGTGACAAATTAATTTACATTTTAGTAAAAGACTTTGGGTCTTGGTTAAAATATGACTGAAAACAATCCAGAATATGCTACTGTTTTATTGACATTTTTATTTAATATTTCATTAGTTTAAGGATTCATGGATTAAGATTTGTCGTAGCACAGGATAGTTTCTTAACAGAGAAGCACTACATGTTTTTATATATGGATGCATAGTATGTTGAGAACAATACAAAAGAAAAAGATGCAGATTTAGTCCTAGCTGTTTGTGTAGTAATTGATGCCACTCTAGGCACATCACTTCTTTTCTACCTCAGTTTCCTCTGCAAAATTAATAATTTGGATGAGATGCACACTCTCTCATTTCCAGATTGAATATACTCTGAGTTTATATTCTACATACTTGAGGCCATGCAGAAACCATTGATGTCTGTTCAAAAACTTCCATCCAAACATATTCTTAATTCTTCAGGAAAAAAATATAGATATACCTCTAAGAAGCAGATGGTAACATTGTAAAACACCACAAAAGTTAGCAAAGATGTTCATTCGATTAAGAAATAAAAGATTAGTGAGTAATTTCAGCTTCAGGAAAGGAGAGGAGCCAGAACCGCTCACTGAGACAGCATCACAGGTGAGTCACACAGAAGAAAACAGCGTTACTGCTTTCTTTGCTATTCAAAGGGGAGAAAAAGAGTGCGTAAACTGACAGGACCAAGGAGGCTAGATGCAGCACTTCCTGAGAGTATTTGAAATCAATTTCCTCCTCTAAAAAAAGGTTATTGAGATTAATATAAAGATTAAAAATAAAGATATAAATAATAAAATATTTACATAACAAATGTTTTCAACTTTTAAAAAGTGTATTGCAGGGTAATTAATATTGGCAGAAGCCATCTGGAGCTTTAAAATAAACAAGGAAGGTACAAAATTTCTTTCAACCCTGCCTACAAATTTTATCTTTTCATCAGAAATGAAGGTTAGTAATTAGAGGTTAATTTATAATTTACACTGGATATTTTAATAAAGTATTTTCTTTCTCTAGACAAAGTATAATTAATTAGATTTTGTGTTAGTCTCTGTTCCTTTGATTCTGGAAAAAGCCCAGAAGGATGGACCATGCCCTTCATCTGGGGGCAGCAATCCAAATCATGGCCATGATAATTAGATGGATTTCTCTTGCCAGGTACTCTGGGGACAGCCAACATCACAAGGGGATATTCAGAAAATATTTTGATCAGAAACCCTGAAAAAATGATGATGGGTAGTGGTAGAGTGTGCCAGTCTTTATCCCTACAGTTTAGCTGACAAGCTAAATGAAATTTCTACCTTTGGTCTAGATCAGGGGTGGGGAACCTATGGCCTCAAGGCCTCATGTGACCCTCTAGATCCTCAAGTGCAGCCTTTTGACTTTATCCAAACTTCAGAGAACAAATTATATTCATAAAATATCCTTAATAAAATGATTTGTTTTGTGAAGTTTGGATTCAGTCAAAGGGCCACACTGGAAGACCTAGAGAGCATCATGTGGCCTCAAAGCTACAGGTTCCCTATCCTTGGTCTAGATATTTCCTTACTTCCCAAATGAAAGTGCCATTCTCCATCTTGTTTTAAATGAGCAGATGTGGTCATTGCTTGTAATTATTTTTTTTTTACAGTTTTCAATTTATTTTTAGTTTTCAACATTCACTTCCATATGTTTTAAATTTTCTCCCTTCCCCTCCTTCTCCCTCCCCAAGATGGCATGCAATCTGATATGGGCTTTACACATACATTCCTATTAATCACATTTTCACATTAGTCATGTTGCATAGAAGAATTATAATGAATGGGAGAAACCATGAGAAAAAAATAAAACAAACTAAAACAAAAAAGAAAATAGCTTCACTCTGCATTCCAACTCCATAGTTCTTTCTCTGGATGTGGATGGCATTTTCCATCATGAATCCTTTGGAATTATTTTAGGTCCTTGCATTGCTGAGAAATTTATCAAAACCCGTCACTGCACATTGTGGCTATTTCTGTGAACAATGTTCTCCTGGTTCTGCTCACTTCACTCAGCATCAGCCCATGTAAGTCTTTCCAGGATTTTCTGAAGTCTGCCTGTTCATCATTTTTTATAGCATAATAGTCTTCCATTACATTCACATATCAGAACTTGTATAGCCATTCCCCAATTGATGGGCATCCCCTTAATTTAATTGCTTGCAATTATAATAAAAAGAATCTATGCCATGAGCAAATAGATATCAGGCTAATATTTCCTTTAGAATTGTCTTGCACTATGCAAGACAGAGAAACTGTTTTCTGTTCTCCACACAAACCTTGCCATTTTCCATATTCTAGGAGTTCCACATCTGTTGCAATTGATCCCTCAGAGGATGGACTTTCAAACAGATAATACTTTTAATAAAAACATGTTTAGATACCCCCAGGTACAGCCAGTTTCCAACAAGGGAAAAAGCAGTTTATAAGATAAAAGCAGGTAAAATTCCTTGATGAGTTAGTTAAAAGACCTTAAGATTTCAGTGGGCTACAAACTCAATATGATAACAGTATGACATGATCTTCAAGAAAGTTATTGTAATTCCAGGATATATTGATGCATTCAGTATCCAGAGAAGGAAAGCAATTGTTTTTCTGTATGTAACTGATTTGACCATACCTGGAGTGTTGTGTTCAGTGCCGGGCACCACCATGTAGGAAGGATGTTGACAAATAAGTTAGTATCTAGAAAATTATTCCCAGAATAGTGAAGACTGTGAAGTTTAGCTGAAGGAAATGAAGATGTCTAAGTGGCAGAGAACTCAAGGCGAGATGTGATAATCTTTAAGTTTTTGAAGGCTGTTTGAAGGCAGAGGGGATGGAGTTCTCCTGTTTGGCCCCAAAGGGTAAAACTAGGAAGGATAGACAGAAATCGCATGTGAACAGATAAGCTCAATACAAGGAACAGTTTTCCTAAAGATTGTAGCTACGCAAAAGTGGAATGGGCTGCCTGGAAAAGTGGTGGTTTCCCCATGATGGGAGGTCTTTAAGTAAATGACATTTTCCAGCAATGTTGAAGAGGCTACTCTGGCTTAAGTGTGGAATTTTCCAAGATGGCCTTTGAAGTCTCCATATTGAAATTCTGTAATTCAGGAACATACAAATAGATTCCAAATGTAATCTTCAAAGATTCTGAATATGACACCATACCTCAAAGGGACAGAGGAAAAGTAAGCTGACAACCTTTGTTGAATGCCTGATGCAAATTTCTATCAATAGTTAATAAACACCTCTGAGGCACTCCCTTGAAAACACATTCCTGATATTAAAGACAAGCACTAGCTTATCCTATGAAACTATTGCTCTGATTTTCCCCTAAGTATGTATTTCTTTTTGTGATTTAACACAGAGGAGATGTGTATATAGCTGTCCATAATATTGTACACTGTTCTCTGTGAACTTTTGGGAGGGTATGATGATTCTTGGACCAAATTATGCCTCCTTATAACAATAATATGCCTAAAAGACAGCTTGTAATTTATAGAAACAACCTTCACAATTAGTCATCTTTCTTGTCTATATTTTTATTACTAATTATTGGCTTAGCTTAATTAGTCTTCTCTGCAGCTATTATGAGAAGAAAATATTTAATAAACTTGACTCTGGTGTGACATGCATCTCTTGTGAAATGCAAACATGCTTACAAAATATAAACATCTTTCATTTGCTAAGGACTTGAAGTCAAAACTTTTAAATTGAATGATCAGCTTTGGTAATAGGAATATAAATAGAAACCCCCCAAATAAATTTGTCATTCATCCTTTGTAGAATTTAATCTTGATGTCATGATGTTCTACACTATAAATATATGGTGTATATATATATATATATATATAAGTATATATGTATATTTATACAATGTATAAGTATAAATGCTATCTTTTCTTTGATATTTCACCTAGGTAGGGGAAAGATTGAAAACTGTTTCTTCTTCTTCCCACCTGACTTAGAATTGGAGAACATTTGGAGGGAAATCATACCTTGAGAACTTGTATATCAATTTTTATTTTTACTACATAGATTAAAACATGAAATTTAAATATTCCAAAAGACTGTTAATTGTAGATATACAAAACTTTGGAAGAATGGAACTGATAAACCCATGAGTGTAATCTGGTTTATGAGGCAAACTGTGGGGTGTCATGTGACTATCATTTGGGCTTCATGGCTCATTCCTCATTTCTTTGAGAAAGCTAAAAGCACTGAATACAAAATATTTAATGTTGTGTGGCTGCCCATTAGTAGAGACAATCAAAGGGGCCTAGTGCTTTTCATAGTGCCGACTGGGGTAAGTTAATTTTGCTCAGAAAAGTTTTTAAGAAGGACCTCTCTTCTACATTTTTGCATTCTGAAGAATAAGCAGGTTTTATTGTGGGCCCATGGAAGGTACCACTTTTTATGTATAGTTTGTAGCTCTATCTCCCACTAGTCACAGGCTGGTTTTAAAGGACTGGTTTCTACGCTTGGTTTCTGAGGCTTAATGTCTATGTCATAAATTAATAAATCAATGTAATACTGAATGAAAATAACAACTGTGCTCTCTACTTGAGAATAGTCTGAAATGGAATGTAAAAACATTCTAACTTCTGGTTATTGGATTTTCGCTTGTCCTGAGTGCTGAGTAGTGATGTCAACAATCCATTCTGAATATTTGTACAACCTTTCACTTGGCTTCAAGGACAGCCCTTGGAGTCAGTTCATGACTCTAAGCTCATTTTTTCCTTCTATGTCCCATTTGTCAAAGTCTTTCCATCTAGAACAATGCAGGAATCTTTCTAACTATGACCTTATCCCTGTTAAAATATATTTTCCTCATTTAATCATGGCCTATTTTGAGTTTTTTTCCCTAGGCTTCCTACATTTTCCTAATTTCTTTTTTTTTAAGTGGCTCATAATTGCTGTATAGCTTATAATTCATTGGTTGCTCCTGAAGGACAAAAATGAAATCTTTTGATAAATATATACTTGTGGCCTTTGCTATTTCTGTAACCAAGAGAAGGGCTGTAGCCAGGTATTATGGAGCCTGTGGTGTTACATATGCTTTCGTTCATTACCCTCCATGAAGTCAGCCACATGGGGTAGAAAGAGGATTGGTTAATGTAAGTGTTGCACTTCCTCCTCTAAGTTAATTTGTTTTTTCATTTTTTCCCCCACAGGTAAATAGGTTATCACAAGTTTCGCAGGTTATCCCAGCTAGCTGCTTGAATTAGAAACAGAGTTTTGTCCTTTCATTTATGTTAAATTAGATCATCTTAGGCAAAGTTATTAACAGATACATTTTTATCTGTTTACTTGGAAATGTGGGCTCCATATTAGTAGTTTTATTAGTGGTTTTCTCTCTAGAAGTTTACATTTGGGTACTAAGTTGTCTTTTGCTCTATACTATAATTCTCCTTCCTCCTATCATAAGAACAATTCAGCTCTTTATCCCCATTCATATTTAGATATTTTCTAGGGTCAGAGCCCAGCTAGAAATATACATGAAGTACTCTCATTGATGTCAGTGATATTATGATTTGCTTACTTGAGCAGCCTTTACTGAGAACCAGAATTCAGTGCTGGGAAAGGTTAAAGTTCTTTACTAGCACTAAACTAAACCAGGAAAATATCAGCACAAGCTTCATCCGTTTCTCAAAGGGATCATGCCTTTTGCCTGGTTGGATTACCTGGAACATTGGCATGGTCCTTGCTGTCATAACTCATCCAGGTGATTCAGGATCGAAAATGAGAATTACTTGGCAGGCTCTTATTTGAGCATATGAATACTCTTAACCAATAACAGAGCAGACACTCATTGTGACCAATTAATGACTGTCACACCCTGAACTAGATTTAAACCATTGCTGGAGGAATTAGGACTCCACATCACTTGGGAAACAATCCAACCTATTTGGGTTTGAAAGGTTGTTAAAAGAAACAGCAACATATTAAACTGAAGAGATTTATTCTCCTAAAACCAAAACAAACAAAACTCCCTCAAAAAAACGAATCTGACCTTGGTTAGTCATGAACACAAAAGGGATGTATGGGGGTGGAGGAGATGGAGGTGGAGGCAGCTTTCCATTTCCAGTTTATTTTAAATGATAGGAATGTTTTTTAACTATTAAAAAAACCCCACTCATCTGATTAGGAAATTGGAAAGAACCTCAGTAATTCATCTTCAGAGAAGGCGACCTTTTACTGTTCTTTTTATCAAGATATGATGAGCTATGTTTCTACCTTTTTACCTTTATTTGAGTAGTTACAGATATTATTTTTGGCCCACCTTCTTAATAATTAAAATTCACCATGTGTATATGTAATGTTCAAAAGCTCAGTGTAGCACAAAATAAATAGTTGAGGCATATGACAAAAATGATTGATATGTAATAATTTTCCCTCGCCTCTGTGGGACTCATGGTTTACCGATTGCTTTTATATGCAACACTTGGCTTGAAATGGTGTCTTTGGGTTATAATTTTAGCTTTGCCAATAAATGGGTTAAACTATATGTTTTTTCATAAGGCATGTCAGCAACATTACATAATTGAGTAAGATGCTCCTGAACTGATCATCTGAACTGATCAAAAGGAGAAAGACTGTACAAATAGTTGGGTAAAGAAATACATGGAGGGAAAGGGGAGAGGGGGAATTTGAGGAAGAGTAGATAAAGGGAAATTAGTTATAAGCAAAACAAACTCTAAGGATGAAAAAACTTATAACTCTTTGAGTTGGCAAAGAATGGGCATCTGAGGAGCTTTCCATAAATTGGAGTATGAATGACCATGTTATAGTCTATGCACGAATGGAATGGGATACTATTGTGCTGATCTCATACCAACCATGGCCAACCATGATGCCAGAGAAATAATGACAAAACATGCGTCCTATCTCATGATAGAAAAGTAAAGGACTCAGAATGAAGTATGAGAGAAATTACTATTTTTTGATATGGCCAGTGTGGAAATTTGATTGATCATACATTTTTATAATGGGTTTAGCTTTTTTGGTGTTCTCAACTGAGGGGTGAGTTGGGAGAGTAAGAAGGCCTATGTTGGCTAATTTTAAAAAATGCAATATTAAAAAAAGAATGTAATAGGTATTATTGCAGAATGCTTTAAAAAAAATACAAGAGTGGGCTCTAGGTAAAAGAGCTTGTGTTATTCTATCCATCTTCCATTCTTTTCCTTCTCTTGTGGGATTTGGTGATGTATTTAGTAGGTCAACATCAAAAGCTAATGCAATTGTTTAGAATTATTGCAAGATAGCCTGTGTAGTAATCTCTTTCATATATCCAAGAAGACTATTACAGGCATTGATTGATCAGGCATCGATTGAGTCTCAGCTATTAATTAGGAGAATATCACTTTCTACATGAAGCCTTTTCTTCTCTGTTGTTAGTGCCTCCCTGCTAAAAATTACTTTGTATTTTGGGGTACATATTTTAGTTTAATGCTAGTAAAGGAATATATATATATATATATATATATATATATATATATATATATATATATATATATGTAAAAATGAAATTCTTGTTTACCCTGAAAGTGCCTTGAGGGCAGGGATGATTTCATTTTTTATTATAGTACCAAAGAGGTTTAAAAGTAAAACTGGGTTTAAGAGCAAAACTCATGTGCTGCTGTTGTCTTTTTTACAACTTAGTAAGGTTGGAACTGTACTAACACTGGGGTTAAAAAGATGACTTTGGAGAGGCAGTAACCCTGTTGAAGTCTTCCAATATGCCTTTGAAAATAACGTGTCAAAATGGATATGGGGCACCACAGCCAACAAAAATTTGGCGTGAGACATTTGTCCAGCCCAGGACAACTTAGGAGTTTAGGAGAGGTCTGTGACACCTGGGTGGAGGTGAGTCTGGAGTGCACACGATGTTCCCATCCGGATGCATGTTACCTTAGCAACTTTGGGAGCTCAGTCAGAGATGGGTAGAGAGAAGCACTAGTGTTTGTGGTTGCAGGGAAGCAGGGGCCCTTCCTGGGCAAAGACAAGAACACAGAACACACCTTTCCTGGGATCACACCAACTTGGAAACACCAAAAACCTACAGACCCCAAGAACTAGCTGTGAAAACAGCACATAAAAAAAGGCTGGAAGCCTGGGACAGTGCTAGGCCACGTCCTCTCTGCCCTCACTTTCCCCTACCAAGTGAGCAAAGCCCAACTCTAATATAAAGGTCAAAATCAAGAAATAGGATTGAAAAATGAATGTTGATCAGAATAACTAGGTCTTTCACAATTGATCATTAACATACTGCTAATACTGTGTAAAATGATCTGGTTCTTTTCACTTTATCCTGCATCAGTTCATGTCTTCCCAAGTATTTCTGAAACTATTCTCCACATTATTTCTCATAGCACAATAGTATTCCATCACAACCAGACAGCACAATTTGTTCAGTCATTCCAGTTTGTGGGGATCCTCTTAATTCTCAGTGGGTGTATCCTCTCAATTTCTAATTCTCTGCCACCACAAAGAGCTGCTATAATTACTTTTGCACATTTAAGTCTTTTTCCTTTTTCTACCTTTGGGATTCAGAGCTAGTGGTATTACCATTACCAGTGGAGCTTTTGTGCTTGAAGAGGATCTTTTGGCATCACACGCTGGGTTCAACGTACAGTGTGTCCATCTGTGGCTGAACATACCAGTGATAGAGGGGAAGGCTCTACCACACATCAGGCACAAACAGTCTCTATGATCATTTGGGAGGGAGATGTCTCTAAATTTGTGCATTTCACATTTCTTTCCTGCTACAATTCTGCTTTGCTCATAGAGCACAGTACTTTTTTGATGCAGACATGCCATGCTGAACGATCCTGTGCCGGTGTTTTCCGTGTTTCAGAACCGATACCAAAGTTCTTTAGAGATATCTTGAGAGTGTCCTTCTTCTGACCTTCGTGTGAGTACTCCATAAAATAGTCTTTTAGTCAAATGTACATTTGGTATTCAAACAACGTTGACTAGCCCATCGGAGTTAGATTTTCTGCAGTAGTTTGAAGGCTTGGCATGCAAAAAGAACCTGTCTCTGGTACCTTCCCTTATCAGGTGATCTTCAAAGTCTTCCTAAGACAATGCAAATGGAAGCAGTTCAATTGCAAATATGTATTTCACTAAAGACAGAGTAAAAGAACTTGATTTGGAATCAACAGACCTGATTTTGAACCCAGGATCTGTTACTTACTATCTGTACTTGGGCAATTACTTGGACAAGCAGCTCCCCTTCGGGACTTAAGCTTCCTTTTCTGTCAAATGAGGACATTGAACTTTCCAAGTTCCCAATCCTATGACCCTGATTCAAAGAATCATAAATTTTTTGACCTTTCCAAGTTCTCAATCCTATGATCCTGATTCAAAGAATCATAAATTTTTTGTTCATAGGGATCTTAATGGCTTTCTAATTTAAACCTGTTATTTAATAGTTGAGAAAACTGAGATGTTAAGCTTGGTTACATAAATAGTGGCAGAGTCAAGATCTCATTTCAAAATCTGCTACTTTTCCACCATACTACACTGCTTCCCACATGCCAGCAGAATTCAATAATATTCATTAATTATTCTAGAAATAACTGATATTACACAGCTAAGAGGAACATCAGATAAAGTACTAGACATGGGGGAAGGAAGACCTGAGTTTGAATTCTGTCTTTTTAATGCCAAAGATACACTGAAAAGAAGCAATTAGCATTTTCTTTCATGTGTCCTTAGTACTGTGTGACCTTGGGTAAGTCAATTTCTCACTCTCAGTCTGGTCCTACCCCAGAGTTGTGAGCATCAGATAATACCCATGTAAACATTTTGTAAGCCTTATAAGTGCCATGTAAATCTTAGGGATCATGAGCTAAAAATGACAGATCAATAGGATGTTCCAAAGGACTCATGAAAAATGCTACCCACCTCCAGAAAACTGATGAACAAACTGAAGTAAAATATTTTAACTCTATTTTTCTTGCTTTTTTGCAACATGGCTCATATGGAAATGTTTTTGCATGACTTCACATGTATAAATATATTTTCCTTTTAAATGGATTGAGGGAGGAATTGGAAGAAAGAGGAGAATCTGGAAATAAAAATTTAAAAAATATTAAAAACAATATTTAATAAAAGAAAAAATAAAATGATGCAGCTCGGCTTCTAAGGGGCTTACTCAGTAACTGAAGCATACTGTAAGTGGTATGAAAAAAATGATTCCTGAAGAAGCTATATTATTTGGTCAAAAGGTTTATACTCATCTTTCTTTTTCTCTACAGGACCAATATGGAGATATGAAATGCAAATGCTCAGGTGTGCATGATTTTCCATGAAGTCACATTTGCTTGTGCAGCCTTAACTTTGTATCCCAAGTACCTTGCATGTAGCATTGCAAAACAATATAAAATAGTAGATAATGATGAACCTTGAGTCAGAGATTTAAATTTAAATCTGATCTCTTGTGCTTCAGTTTCCTTACCTATAAAATGGGGAAAAGTAATATCTATAAGACACACCTCCCAAGACTGTTGTGAAATCAAATGAGATAAGGTATTAAGTGATTTGCCAAACCCTAGGATTTATGACCCTCTGAGTCAGTTAGGATCATAGTATTGAGAACATGAAAAGGACCTTTGAAAGTCCAATATCCTCATCTGACATGTAAGTAAACTGTGAAGCTGCTTGCCCAAGGTCACATATTTAAGTAATAGAATCCAGATTCAAAATCAGGTCCTTTGATTCCAAATCAAGTTCTTTTACTCCAAAGTTAATTAACTTATTTACAATTGACCGCTTCCATTTGCATTGTCTTAGGAAGACTCAGGGGATCATCTGGAAAGATAAGGTACCAGACCCAAAGGTCCTATCTGGCGCTGAACTGCCAAACATTTAAACTACTGAGACATTTTGTCATTATCTATAAATGAGGAAATTGAGGCAAACAGGGTTAAGTGACTTGCCCAGGATTACACAGCTAGCCTCTGAGTCCAAATTTGAACTCAGGTCTTCCTGAGTCCAGACAGGAGTATCAATGTGCTACCTAGTCTGTCGCACAATCAACTCCAAGAGGTAGGAGCATACTCTCGCTCCTTACATCCTACTTCTGTTGCAAATTCTCCCAGCCACATCCCCAATCTGTACAATGTACTTGAGGCAAAACTGTAGAGTGGCCCTTAGGGCTGAACCTACTCTTTAGCAATCTCACAGAATGGACTGGTCCTCCATCCACATCTCCACTCTCCCAGAACAAAAGGCACCCTTTGTGGGTCTGAGTCTATTCTGTGGTTTGGTTTAAAAAAAAAACAAACTGAATTCCTTGTTTGAAGGACACATGAAAGAAAATGCTAATTGCTTCTTTTCAAGGAATCTGGCATTAAAAATACAAATTATAGAAACTTATGTTTATTTGAAACATATGGCACAGGAATACTTAGTATAGGAAATCAGCTGCCTCCCACTCTGCCCTGTATTCAGTGACATTTAAATGTCACCACAAATATTTTCCATAGCATTCTATTTCTCTTTCCACCTTCTACTCACCTCCCCATATAATCCAAACTAAAACGACTGCCTCAGAGACAATTGTCTGTAGTGGTCTTCCAACTTCTAACCCCACCCCATGAGAGCCTTTGGAGGACTTGCTTTTTAAGTACCAAAAGTTAAATGACAACTCTTTAGAGATTCGTAGCTCAGATCATTTTAACACCAGTAATTTAACTACCCTAAATATTTACTAAGAGCAATCTAGATAGTACCTAAAAGTAAACCTGTTTCTCAACAAAAATCTCTTATTTCATTCATCAAAATGAACATTCCAAAACAACTTCATGCTACGTATAGATGAACTAGGTGTATGGATATAGATGTTAAAAAGGATGGTTGTTAAAATCAAGGAGCTTGTTAATATTAACCTGTTACCACCAGTAACTCAGTATTGATGGTTCTAGCCAAACTGCAGAACTCCCATTAGATTATAAGCTCCTTGAGAGCAGGGACTATCTTTTGCCTCTTTTCGTATAAATGCTTACTGACTGATATACTCAAATATTCTGTAACACATCTGTGTGCATGTCTCTGTGTGTGTGCTGAAGCCATATCTCTCTACTAGTAAGTTCATAAAGGCAGAAGCTGTGTCTTAGCTAATCTTTGTATCTCTCCTAGACTGCAGTAGGACTGCAGTCCTAAAACTGTGCTTAGCTCCTAGATGGTGCTTAAGGTTTATTGAAGTTAAATACCCCAGAAATCCTAGATCCAGGCTACAATTAAGTATCAGTGAATAGAAAAGGTTCTCGACTTGATTCCCTGTCTGAAGTAGATTAGACCACTATTAACCAATCTCCAACGTGCCAAAAGTGTACTACAAATCAACACAGACAGCCCATTATAGTACTTGTCTTTTTCTTTAAATGCTTCCTAGCATTCATTCATGGTTTAAGGTGATGCCTGCCCCCTCCCCACTAAATCGAGAACAGCTGCTAACACATTCACACTGATTAGACAATATTTAATTTTTTTATAAAATATTTTATTTCCATGACTTTCTTCCCCCTTGAAAATTAACTTAAAAAATGGAAAACAAAAGAAAATAATGCTCTATAAATGTGAAACTTTCAGACTGTTTCTGGATGTATCAAAAAAAACCCCACAAAAGTCTCTTTTTTTTGCACTTTTGTTGAGTAAAATGGCTGAAAAGAGTGACCAAGGTTTTCTTCACAGGACAATTTTTAATTTAGTAGAAGTACTCTGACACAATTCTCACCTATTTTAAAGTCATATATAAGAAAGGAAGTACTTTAAATGCTCTCTATGGCTCTTCTCAGATTTCAGATTTATTATTTCATTGGACACACAGTACAGATCTACAGCAAATAACCGGGCAACAAAGGTTTCAAACAGTGGAAGCTAATGAATGCCCAATGAATCCATTTATAGATATAGTCACACCAATATTTGAGCAAGAACTTTATTAAGTTGGTCTACAAACTACCAACACCAGGAACCCACTTAAAGTAATCAAATGTTTCACAAGTTTTGAACTCTACTTTGAAACTTACTGAGTTTCAGCTGAAACGAAGAAATTTTAAGTGTACCCAATAATGAAAATTTCCTTTTTTGCTTTCACCTTTCTCACCCATAAAAATAACTGCCCTCTTGAAGAGTACATAAATTGCATGTTTATAATTTGTTGCTTTAGAAGTTACTGACGTTACCCTTTTGTTCAATCTGAGGGTGATCTGTATCAAATATTTTTAAGAAAAGAGAACACCAAATTAGAGGATCTGATACAGCTCAACACCTGCACGCACCAGTCACATATCTTTAGACACCTAAAAGACAACGGATCAAGCTGTCCAAAAAAATCATTTGTGTAGCTCAACTGATCTATTTCCAAGGTCTTTTAAAAAAAGTGTGAATTTCTGGCAATGAAAATAAGACTTGAGATTCAAACCAATGAAGCGTAAAAACCATCATTTCACAATTGTTCTAAGTGAATTAGTTCACTTTCTCTTTAAAATGCTTTTTCTTTAGCAGAAGGTGTTTGAATAGAAGCTTAAGATGGGTATAGATCCAGATTTCATGGGAAAATGCCCTAGTAAGCTTCCTTATAGTTCTTTGTTTAAACTGAGAAAATCTGTGAGAGTTCATGTTTTTTGTAATGAGAACTGAAAACAATACTTTTCTTGTAACACTCTTACATACAATCTTAACAACTTCTCTGCATATGTACTGCATAGACTGACTTCATAAAGTTGGAAAACATAGTAAGCTACAGGTAAAACTTGGTACAAATTGAGTTGGCTGGGAAAGCATGTTTAAAGCATTATTGATACAAATGCAATTTTTATGAATCCTTACATAATATTCAACCATTTTTCTCAAATAAAAAAATGTTCATTATAGAAATGTTCTCATATTAGGATACAATTTTTTCCCCGAATCAGATAGAAAAGAACTTGAGGAATCATTTACCAAGTTTGCTTTTTACTGTATGCTTCGTAATCCCTCCTGCAGATCAACAGGTGATATTAAAGAATGACATTTACAGAATGCCGTGGGCGTGGCAGAACTATAAATAAGGTTGATCATTATGCAGATATCAATCAACCCATTCTGGTATAACATTCGCTTCTTAGTTATTTATAGAGAATACTCTTGGTCCATTAACACGCAGAACCGAGAACGGCAGCCAGGAGTCTTTCGGTCAAGGTACACAGCTGAAACGGTCGGCAATCGCTCTTCCCATCCTTTTCTGTAGGCAAGTCCTTTATCTATGAAAATCTGACACCAATTAAATTCTGGCATTTTCCATTTACTGGATGAACAAGATGCTGAAAGCCATTACTATACAACACACTGCTACATAGGGACTCTTTCGTTCACCTGTTGGAAAAAAATAGTTATTTATTTTCTTTGATTCACCAGACATTTATAGAGTATTAAACATGGGTGAATAATTATGACAGGCACTACAGGGGAAGGAGTACAAAAGTAGAAGGTACCCTCTGGCTGGAGAAGCAAAGCATATGAAAACAACAGAAGCCTAAAGCAGTAGTATTTGTATAGAATTTTAAGGTATACACGTGTTACCTCATTTTTCCTCACAATCCTGTGCCGCAGGAGCTAATCTTAGTTGTAAGGATGAGAAAACTGAGATTGAAAGTGATTACATGACTAAGGGTTAATTAAATGCTAAGGGTTACACACAGTAAATGTCAGAGGCTAGATCTGGCTCCTACATAGACACAAACATATAAGCAAGTATGAACTGCCTTACATGAATTTTATGTTTATACTTATTAGAATTATTTCTTACTGTACATGTTTTTGTTTTTAAATACAGAAAGCCCTGAAAATTCCTAGTCTGTGCTGTCTTACAGTTCTGGATGTCTGGGAAGAAGAGGCACGAATGGCCGCAGTGGAGAGCAAAGGTTTCAAGACAAACAGGAAAGCCTTGTGAGATCTACAAGGACCAGGAAAACTCTAACACTAAGACGTGAGGAGAAATCAACACGTCAGCAAAAGTATCTTTAACTCGTGGATGCTTATCCACACAGGAAATATGAGCATATGTGGGTGACAGCACAGAACAGGAAGGTGGTCAACCAAGCTGCATTTTCAGTGAGATGAGTTTGAAGAAAAGCTCGAAGATGAAAACACAAAAAGGACACAGAAACTGGTCTTAGAAACAATGATTTCTGTCCATTTCATGACGTCACTTAGGCCATTCACAAAGATTTCCTGCAGAAACTTTGCTTCCTCCAGACTACGTACAAACTGAGCAAACATCTCTGGTCCTGCTCAGTGGAAACACTCACAGAACACAGAAGCAGCTTCTTGTCAAAACCCTAGGGAGAAGGTGTTGTTCTGAAGGGAGTGCAGAGGGAGGAGGGGGCTGCTGCCTAAGAAAAACATCCTCAGTCTGACATTATTTACTTGATCCTACCTCCTAACAACGGGAGGGAGACCAGGGCCTTGAGGCCACACGTGACTCTCCAGACACTTGGGTGCAGCCCTTTGACTGAATCCAAACTTTGCAGCACCCGAGGACCCTGAAGGTTACATATGGTCCGGAGGCCTAAGCTTCCTCTAATCCTGTGCCTAGGACCACTGTTTAAATCCTATTGATTAACTGAAAACATTCTCCTAAAAAGTACCACAGATCCAGTATTTTCAGAAACATGGAATACTTTGCAGTGGAAAACAAAAAGATTCCCAAGTAAGCCTACCATACATATGCAAACATTTTAGTGATAGATCACAAAAGCAAGTGTCACACTCTGCTGTCATTAAGGCGAGATACTGTCGTCATCTGGTACAAAATTTTATTAAACCTCAAATAACTGAGGAAATTAATATTGTCTGCAATTTTCCATCTGTTGGAAATTAATTTTTGAGGAAGTTCTTTCCTCCTCCTCCAATTCTGAACATTATAATTTACATATGGGTTTTATTTTTCTGCTCTTAATTTTCTTAAAAGAGACTGCCATGTGGTAGAGTTAAACATCTTTTAAATGAACTTGGTTAGCATGTTACCACTTGTCTGATTTTAGGTCTGTGCAAAGTGAATGTAATGTGATGTGTAAGATGAGGAGATGATCTGGATGGTGCATTCTCTCATTTAAAAGCTTCCTTGCTTGTGCATATATTCTGAGTGTAGAGCTGACATCAGGTTGAGGAATAATATTTTATATTGCCATTTCTAAACCATTTTGTTAAAACTACAAACTGTTCAATTCCACAGTGCCAAATATTAAGTGCAGTCTAAGAAAAGAAAGTAATATT
Source organism: Bettongia penicillata ogilbyi (assembly GCA_023548195.1). Lineage (NCBI taxonomy): Eukaryota > Metazoa > Chordata > Mammalia > Diprotodontia > Potoroidae > Bettongia > Bettongia penicillata. Next base: position 888,231 of record JAJHZJ010000588.1, read on the forward strand.
TCACATTAATATGGTACTATACTTTATCGAGCACTTTCCTCACAATAATCTTTTAAGACTGCAAGCATTATTACACCCATTTGACGGATGCTATTTCTGACTCACAAAAAGGCTGAGTGATTTTATGAGGATCATATGGCTACTGGACTGAGTCCACTTTTCACTGTACCACTCCAACTCTCCACAGCTACAAAGGATACGAAGATAAGTGATTTCTGTGTGCTGAGCACTGGGTTACAAGGAAAATGCACTAGTATCCCTATCTACAAGGATCTTATGTTCTAATGGAACTCAAAAAACCTTTTAATGTCCATGACAGGAAGAAATGTCCTACAAATAGCGAATACCTGGAAACCAAGCAGGTGCTCAACAAGAGAGTGGCAACACATGAAAGGAATGGATTATTATTACGCTGCAATAAACAATGTATATGAGAAATTAAGAGAAAAATGAAAGGACCTGCATGAATTAGTGAAAAATATAGAAAGCAGAACCAGGGGAAAGATGTAAGCAATGAGTAAAACTGAATCACAAAGTTACTAAAAAGTAGTTTAACACAAGTGGACAGAAAAGGAGGAATACCTCCCTTTTCCTGGTGTGGATGCACACATGCTGTCAGACACAGGAACTGATGGGCTGGTTTTGTTTAAGTGTTTTTATTTTCTAGAAGAAGAGTTCTGACAGGGAGGAGAAGGGTGAGGTATATTGGGAAACAACTGGTATAACTAACAGAGAAGTATCAATAAAACTCTGACTTTTTAAACTGACTATATTGACCATCATTTAGCACTTTCTTGGTAACCAAGATCATTACTGAGAAGACTGACCATTACGTACTATCTGCACTAATACTGGGACATTTACAGCTCCTTGCCCTTCCAGAGAATGCATCTAGGTTTCTGTTCTGCTGTAGCTGCCTTCCCTCTCCCATCTGGAGGTAGGGTGCTCGGACACACTGTTCACCTTCATCCTTCTCCTCGTTTCTCCTTTCACTTTCTTTTCTCCTAAGCTTCCTGGCTTCGGCATTCAAAGCTATAACCAGTGATTGAGAATATTTCTTATCACTGTTCTGACTTTATCGCCTCTTTCAGTTGCACTCAATGACTTTTTCAGTTTGCCTAAGAAAAGCTGGAGACACTGAAAAACGTAAATTGCCACTCAATTTTCAACCTTTAGGAATAAGCAGTTGGTCATCTTTCATATCACGCCTTCAAGTATATGTCAACTGTAAGCTTCTTTTCCAAGGCTCTTTAATTTTAAATTTATTTATCCTCATCTTAATTGTCTGTGAGTGTTCTGTATCTTCTAAGTTGGGAACCAAAGTTAGATGCAATCAAAATTATGGCATAAAGTGAGAGGAATGCCTTGTTGATTCTACAATATACTTCTCAAAGCTACAGTGCAAAGGTTACGTGTGAATTCAGGTTGCAGTTAAGCTTTTTTTTAAACCTAAGAAAGAGTCTTTCAGGGAAGAAAAATAGAAATGAAGCTGTAAGTGAATACGATGGACATTTCTGAATGTATCTTTTACGGTTATAAATGTAGGAATTTTCTTTTGTTTAGATGAGTAAAAGCCAAGTTAAGCAACGGTAAATAGCATCAGTACATGGTCTAAACAGTGCAAACGTACTTCAAAAAGAAATGCACAAATTAGAGCAGTTAAGCATCATTTTCAATGAAACAATGTATTTTCTGTTTTTTGAGAAAAATAATCTAAATTTGTGAGCTCTGAAGATTCTCTTAAACCCCATTTAAGAAGCTAAAGAAAAGTCTCACCCAATGAGAGTCAATGAGAAATAGCTACTCTATGAAAACATGAGATTTAGGTGATCTACTACTGCATGTTTGCTACCTGTGCCCCATAATGTTCATCATGGAGTGATAGAAAACCAGTATTCCCTTACCATAACGTGAACATATGTAATTCAAAATAGTATGTAACATGAAATAAATTATAGAAAAATAATAAACTAGAAATTCCTGAATCTTGCTCTCACTAACTTCACAGTATGAGATAGCTGAGTTGGAAAAGATGAGGCCCACCAATTCGTTAATGAAATGTTATACAGTATTCTACACAGCACAGTTTTAAATGCCAATCAAGAAAGAATTTTATAGATATTCGCAAACTTCTACAGAAAAGCACTAAACTGGGAAGCCTGCACTTTTAAAGCTGATTCTTGTGTGTATATAATGTAAAAACGTTGATAAATAACCTCCAGCTGAAGGACTGGTGGGAAACAAGAGACACTTACCGATTCTGGCACACTTCCAAAATATACCCAACAGTCTGTATAGGATAAAAAGGGAAAAAAAAAGTGGCAAGTGAATACTGGTAATAGCAAACTATTCCCACAAGTTAGTTTTTCCATGTTGGTGTGATGAATTCATTAGGAGCTGGCCTTTCCCCTCTGGCTACTTCTTACATCTTTGAATCTTAAATTTACCAGTTCCCCACTTTCACATGAAGCCAGAACAGCACTTCATATAAATAATCCTAGTGCAAAGAGTCAACTTCAAGGTAAATTAATGTAGTCGAGGTTACCACACACAAAGACTGAGTCAATTTGCTTCAGATACCCTACACTTTGAAAGAGAAAATTTATACCCTAATTTAAATGAAAATCAATTGAGAAAGCCATAAATAATTCCTTAGATTTTAGATTATAAAAAAAATGGAAGTTGACATTTTAACAATTGGATAAGAAGTTAATTTTGTAGAATGAAGTGATATTTAATTCCTCTGTAAACATGAACTCTAATCCCAGTATTTGCATACCAAAGACACTTTTTTCTCCATTGTGGCTAATTGTCTCCTCATTCCTAAACCCATTAACAGATTTATATGCAGCACAACAGTTATTTACTAACACTTTCTTTTAATTTCTATGCAATCAGAAATTTTCAATCTGAGGGGAAAAGTTGCATGTGAATTAAGCGGTGGCATTTATTAAAATACACACAGAATTAAGTTACTTGGTCAGGACTTTTTGAAAATAATAGCAATAATGGTAGTGAAAAGCAGGTAACTCCCCTAAACCCTTCACATTTCTATAGTGCTTTACGCTTCTCAGGGACTTCAATACATTATTTTGGAATCTTGGAGAACTGCTGAAGGGTCTGACGTGCTAAGTGAATTGCCCAGGATCGCAGAGCTGGTTTATGTGTCAGAGGCAGTCCTTCCCACTCCAAACCTGGTCCTTTTGTCTGAAGACCATCTGTGCTTCCAGAAAATATAAAGCACTTTTGAAATATGAAAAATTAGGATGAGGATGTATTTTTATGTAAAAATAAACACCCAAATACATATTGGAGCAGGAGTTTTAGTGTTTTACTTTGGAACATGATTTGATTTTTTATTTTGTTAGGCACTTAAAAAAGTATATTAATCATTCCTTTGTATACAGATAGATGGTAAATGAATTACCACCTCTGAGCTGCCAAGAGAGAAGAATATTGGCTCAATAAAATCCTTTGCAATCCCCTCACCTTTTCCTGAAAATATAATAAATAACTTTAAAGACTTGTAACTTAGAGGAAACACACTGGGCACAAATGTAAGTGCAAACTGATACTGACTGGGCTGACACACTGACAGGGTAAGAACCAGTTTATTAGTGGGATAAAAAAGTATAAGTCCCATGGTACAGGAAAATCACTCAGAGATCCTGAACTTCATTCTTAGAGAACCTGGGTGAAATGTGTACATAAATGTATTCCCTGGTTTATTTTTGTAATCATCGATTTATTTAAACCAATAAATTAATGAGCAATTGCATGTAATGCAAAACGTGTAAAAACAAATTTAAACACACCTCCCCCAAAGAGTCGAGACATTTTGAGGAAATAGCCAGCTATGTAATTACTGACTTTACTAAATATAAAGTGTGGTTTTAAGTATAAAACTAAGGATAGATTTTTCTTTTTAATGGAGACTAGACAAGAGATGAAAGCAAAAGTGCTCTTGAAAGACAACATGCATATACTCATAACAAGCACAAAGTAATTTTTGGGAAAAGGCACTAGAATCTGAAGGTGGCAAAGGGAAGCCAGGAAATGTTTCATGTAGAAAGTGGTACTCGAATTTAACTTGTAAAGAAACTACAGATTCTCAGCAGTCCAAGTGAGACAAAAGAGCATTACAAAGAGAGAGGACTGCCAAAGTTTTCTCTTTTTTTCTTTCTTTTTTTAATTTTAAAATGTAGTAATTACTTTCCTTTATTTTGGTTAAAAAACATGGAGGGGGAAGATGGTGAGGATGGCTGGACCATAGTATACACATGAAGAAAAGGAATGTGTAACAAGTCTGGGAAAGCAGGCTGAGGCCAGGTTGTGATGGGTTTAAAAAGCTAAACTATCGTTCGTATTTAATCCCAGAGGTAACAATGAGACAAAAGAATTTACCAAGCAGAGCAGTGATGTGCCTTACCCTTCAAGAAAATAACGTTCTAAACAATTACACAGAATTGATATTCTAAGAGAGGGGTGATGAGAGGCTCAGTTGGGAAAGTGTGTGAACACAGAAAACGGGACTGATGCAAGAGAGGCTATGGAAACAACATTTGGCTTCTGAGTTAATACAGCAGGACCCCAAAGTGGACTGAAGTGATGCCCTTGGCAGAACACGGATGTCTGGAACAGGGGGTGGCTTTTGGGACATTCTGACACATCCAACTGTCAGTTGGTAATATGAGAGCAGTGACCAGGAGACACTGGACAGATAAAATGTAGCAGTCAGCAAAGAGATAGTAACTGAACCCATGAGAGCTCATGTGGTCCCTGAAAATACAAAAAAGAAATGAAGGAAAAAGCATTTATTAAGTGCCTATATACTATGTGTAAAGCACTGTTTTAAGCACTGGGATACAAACAGAAAAGGAGAATCAGTTCTTGTGTTAAGGAGCTCACATTCTAATGGAGGGAAACAGGTCATTTAGGAGGTTTTAGTGGCAAATCAGATGTAAAAGTCTCATGGTCTTTAGGGTACAAGAATCAAAGTATTTGGTAATACCTCTTGTTTAATGTCATTTCCACTGATAAACTCCCTTCCATCTCTGATGCTGAACTGCTTGGCAGCGCTAAGAATGATGTTCTCCCTAGGTCTTCAGTACCTCTAGTTGCTTCCCAAGATGATGGCTTTGGAGCCTGAGCTAGAATAAGGAACGTTGCTTTGGGGGTTGCCATCATCCTTAGTGTTTGTCTCCCCATTGTCTCCCACCGATGGCAAGTGGTCACCTGTTGTGAGCAAGGAAGGCGGTCCCTTGCAGCACAAAGGCTGTAGGGGTCAGGCTCAAGGCAGGGTTGATCTGGGAGACACTGCTATTCCAGTGCTTTTGGTTTCAGGATCTTGGGTTGCTCCCATTGGAGTCTGAGGGGTCAACGAGGTCAAAAAGAAACAGGACTAGACTCTGTAAGAGGATTCCTTTAGGTCACATATTAACTTAGAAAATCACACATAAACATTATTTAGATGCATTATATTTCTATTCTTTGCTAAGTATTTCCCAATTCCATTTTAATCCAGCTGGTGCAGCAGGGCTGCATGTTGGACACCTCTGGTGAAGGGGAGAGGAGCAGTCGGACCTGCTCTTGTTTCTCCCTCAGGGTACCTTGCAGTACAGCCACAGGGGTGTGTGACATGAACAGGGTCACAAGACCGAGGACCCAGACAGGACAGAATGTGCAGAAGAGGATGATCAACCGTGTCAAACGTGCAGTCAAGAAGGGTGAAGACTGAGAGAAAGCCATCAGACTTGGCGGTTCAGAAATCAGGCAACTTTGCTGAGAGCAGTTTCATCTGCGTGATTAAGATCAGAGGTCAGATTGCAAAGGGCTAAGAAAAGCCCGCGAGGACAGGAAGGGGAGGCAACGAGCAGAGATGGACTTTTCTAAGCCTGGCTGACAGATGGGGAAGTGGGAGGGAGCAGGCGCTGCTAAGAGCCTCTCCACGGCGGACCCTGTGCCAAGTGTTTTACGCTATTTCACAACAACCTCATTTGACCCTCTCATCATTACTCTCATTTTAGAGGTGAGGAAACCGAGGCAAAGAGAGGCTACACATCTTTCCCAGGGTCACTTAACAGGACAGCAGCTTGAGGGCTTGTAGGGAACAGGGAGATGGGCTGCTCTGGAGCCAGGAGGGAGGAAGAGGATGGATATCAGAGGAAGAAGAGATGACAAAGGGGGAAGTCTGATACAGAAAGTGGAAGGAGATGGCATCAAGGGTACGTTATGTGGAGAAAACTTGAAGAGAACAAGTGCCACCACTATTTCTGTTCATTATGCATGACATTTAATAGTGATCATCAGTTACTGAAAGCTGTACTTTCAAAAACAGTGTTAAGCCACAGCTTTACTTAACACACTTCATTTCAGCAAATACTAAGCACCCAATATCATCTCACTGTGCTTTACTTCCAAAGATCCATAATTTCACTGGCTAACCAACCAATGTGTCAATAAAGTTTGACACTATAAGCCTGTTTCATACTCATAATCCCCTCTCTATGCAAAGACATCTCACCTCATTTTTCTTCTTTGGAACCAGATTTGGTTGCTACAATTTCATAGCATTCTATTTCAATTCCTTTATTTTTGTTCTTTCCATTTAAATTTTTTTGAGTCATTGTGTATACAGCTTTCCTGCCTCTGTTTGATCTGTAATCACCATACAGTAATAACTAAAATTTATATAGTGCTTACTCTGTGCCAGGCACTGTGCTACATGCTTTACAATTATCATCATCACAACAAGTCTTGGAGGTGGGGGTTATTATCCCCATTTTACAGATGAAGAAACTGAGGCAGATGGTGGTTAAGTGACTTGCCCAGGGTCACACAGGTATTATGAGAAGTCAGGCTTCAACGCAAGTCTTCCTGACACTAGGTCTAGCGCTTTGGACACTATGGCAACACCTAGCCACCATACACATCAAATATCTTTTTCCATCATTTCTTACAGCAATAACCCATTACAATAATATAATACAACTGATTAATGTCCTAATTGACACAAATTTACTTTTTTTCAGCTCTTTGAAACTACAAAAAATACTGGTCTAAATGTTTCAGTATAAGTGAGGGCCTTTCTCTGTGTCACTGACTTCTGTTTCCTAGCCATTTCCAAAGCACACCTGCTGTGCTCTGATCATGCTGGGAAACCTCAACTGTATATTTGTGGCTGAACTCTGGCCTTCTCTTGCTCAGAGCAGGACACCAAATCCTTCCCATCTATTTCTTCTTCTGAGTTTGTTCCTATCCTTCGACAACTTATTGAATGACGATATATTTTGATCACATATTTCTTGGGTCTTGTATATCTTAGACAATGGAACCATAAAACAGATATTTGATATGAAATGTTTTCCCCAGTTAACAGTTTCTCTTCTTATCCTCTTTCCACTAATTCTGAATGTCATTTTCACTTCAGCCAAACTCCCCATTCCCTTTCCATTAGAACTTAGACTCTGTCTCAGGGTCCTGATTTAGCATTGTTCATCCAGGAACCAGGCCATTGCTGCCTTCCTCCTTCATTGTTGCTTTCCTGTATTAGATGACAAGTTTTTGGATTGTTCTCCTTGCTTATATTTGTATCCCAGTTCTTAGGACATTTTCTAGCACAGAGTGATTGTTTAATTCATGCTTTTTCATTCACTGGGTTCCAGCATTGGAATTTTTGCGCCAAATGGTACAGAACTTTTAGTCATTCTCCTTGCGCAATGCAAAACTGTTTTTCAGAATGGGTTGGACCAGTTCACAGCCCTACCAAGAGTGCACTAATGCGCTTGTCTTCACAACCCGTCCAATATCGACTATTCTCATTTTTTGTCACCTGTCAATTCTGCAGAAAGTGAGGTAAAAGTTCAATTTTTAAAAAATATACATTTCTTTTATTAGTGATTAGAGAGGGGCTTCTTTCATATAGCTGTTGAATAGTTTGCAACTCTTTTCTTGAGAATTGTTTTTCTTATCCTTTGATCACTTAATTGGGAAAATGTCTGTAGCCTTATATCTATATATAAAGTCACCAAAAAGTCTTAGTATTCTTAGTATTAGTACAGTTTTAAGCCTTAATAGCTTAAATTTTTAATAGTTTAATAGTTTAAATTTAAATCTTAAATAGTTTTAAGCCTTAATAGTTTAAATCTTTAATAGCTTAAAATACTTCACATTATTGTTATTTGTCTATGTATCTTGAATATTAGATCCTCAAAAGTTATTTGACATAAAATTTTCCCATAAGTCAAAAGCTTCCCTGGGTATTCTAACTCCATTAATATTGCTCATGCAAAAAGCTTTTCAAATTCTTGTAATCAAAATGATCTACTTTATCTTTTGTAATTACCTCTAGTCTTTGTTTTGTTAAGAATTCGCCCCACTGTTGGCTGTGGTGGTACATGCCTATCGTCCTTGCTACTCAGAAGGCTGAGTCTGGAAGAGCACTGGAGCCTGGAAGTTTTGAGTTGCAGCAGAGTAAGCTCATTGGATGTCTGTGCTAAACTGAGCATTAATATGGTGAGCCCCTAGAAGCAGAGAGGTTAGCAGGGTGCCTATGGAAGGGTGAGGGTGAAGTGGCCCAGGAAGGAAAGAGGTCAAAGCTCTCAAGCTGATTAGTAGTGAGAATGGACATGTGAGTGGACATCAGCTCCAAGCCAGGAGGAATAAAACACCCACCACACCACGTCTCCAGGTTCATGTCCTTATCACTAATCAATGAGGCTCCATCAGCACTGAGGAGGTGAGACTCTCCATGTATCTTTGGCATCGCAAAAGCTCTTTGCATTGCTCTATCTGCGTAAAATGGGATTTCATGTGCCTTCTTACGGAGCCGAGAATCCCGCATCTCTCTCATCTTCTCTTGTACTAGGAATAAACTATGTACAAGTGCTACATACAGGATGAGAGGAGGAATAATCGTAGAAAACTTTAAGGAGGAGAGGCTGTCCTCTTCAGGATGCTAAAATCCATAAGGTCACTTTTAGTACAGTCAACTGAAATTCTCAGTCCAACAAGAGCAATATGGTCTGCTGGTTAATTGTTTAAATAGCATGAAAATAATTTTAGCATGTAAAATTGTGTCTTAAGCTTTCTGCACATTATGGACAACTGTGACCACTGAAATGATGTCTTTAAGTCTTCCTTGTCCTACACAGGTCACTATAATTCTTCAATCTAATCTCTCGTGATTCTGGGCTCTCCTTTCCATTCCTATGGCTGCTTCCGTAGAAGGTCCTTCTCACTATCTTCGTGGACTACCGTCTGAGATGGAGAGGGAGTACCTTGTTTATGGAAAAGCCCGGAGGCTGGCCGAGTAGGTGTTGAAGAGTAAGGTGGAAGGAGGCCGGAAAGGCAGAAGAGGACCAGCCTCCAAACTGGCACTTTACAACAAACTCTTGCTTCAGCCCCAACGTTCTACTGTGGTTTTAATATTCCTTACACTCAGTTCTGTCCATGGTACTCCTCTGCTCAAGTCTTAAATGGCTTCTGTTCTCTATCAAATCAATGCTTAGAGGGCACTGTTCCAGCCCCATCCTGCGCTGCTCCTCTCCTTGTGTAGTACATGTAGTACATGCTACAGCTGTACTAACCACTCATCACCCTTAGCACAAACCAGGGCTGCTCCTACCTGCGTGCTCTTGATTGAATCTGCAGTGTCTTTTCAGTTCTCCTTTTTCGATATCCTGTTCAAAGTCCCAGTTAAAAACCACTTCTTTCAACAAGCCTTCCTGACACTCTGCAGTTAAAGATTATCTTTCCTTCACTGTATCATAGTTTTTATAAGGAGGAACCTTACAGACCTACCAGTCTAAGTCATTCGTTTTTCTGATACACAGGAAGTAGTAAGTAGAAAAGGCATGATCTGAACTTGGGTGCTCTAACGTTTTCAGACATCAGCACTTTAAGATTCTCAGACTGTTACTTAGTGTGTACTTTCTGTATTTAATAGTGGAGTTATTACACAACATTGACGTTTCTATTATTTCCTATGTCCTAGCCTCTTCTCCAGGGTCTAACACAGTGCTTTGCACATAGCAGGTTACTTTTTAAAATGGCCAAAAAATGAACAATGAAAGTGGATCTGGTAATGAACGCAATAAACGGTTTTTAGCATGCTGCTTTACTTTTTTCATATAGGATATAAAATTATAAATTAAAATGATACAGCATGTCCAATGGTTAATTTTCATTACAGTTTTAAGTAATACAAATAAAATTCTTAAAAATTAATAATTTTAGGGTGCAGACTTGGAGAAATTATGGTACAAAGAATGATCTTACAGTGACAAGATTTATTATATTTATTTATAGGCACTATAAATACACTCAGTAATGTACAATCTGTGAAATATGCTCCCCAAATGGAAATGATTTAAACCTTATTCATATTTTTGATGATTCCATAAGAGCTAATGCCAAAGAATATCTTTTGAAGTCATAAATTAAATCAGTAATCCAAAAGGAAAGATTTTAATAGGTTTCTTATAATATATACTTTAGTGTAACACTTCAAGGTCACCTGTCAAATCCATCTTTTAATTTCATAAAGTACTCATAAATGTAAAACTCTACTATATTTTTAAAGTGGAAGAAACTGCAAAGGAGAACAATTAAACCAATTTACACAGAGTAAGCAAATTTCATAGTATATATGAAATTTCAATTTACTAATTGCTAGATGATGTGCATGAAAGAATTAAACAGAACATTCAGATATTAGCGACATACCCAGTTTTATTTTTGTCCAAGACGCTAGGAGTCAAGGATCGGATATATGCACAGGTACATATAAGCAGCAAGATGACTGTCAGTAGGCTCTGGAAGTTGAAAATGGCAGACTAAAAAAAAAGAAAAAGGAAAAATTAGTTTCAATTTCAGAATAACAACATATTTTGATACCTTTAAGAATTTCTTCTTCTGAGGTGCTACATACCAAAGAATGCTGACCTTGCAGTCAGGAAGACCTGGGTTCCAATCCTGCCTCAGACACTCATCAGCTGTGTAATCTTGGGTAAGTCATTTAACCTCTGCAAGACTCAGTTTCCTTGTCTGTACAATTCGGGGGCTGCACTTCATGGCCTGCCAATTCTCTATTTATAATTCTAAGAAATAATGACATCTAGCATACTTAAATATTTCATCTATTTTTCCAGAAGACCAACTTAAGATAAGAGGAAGTTGGCTTGACTGCCAAATTTTGAAGTTATGGAATACAGAGATTTTAATATATTAATGGTAACAATGTTTCAAGGCTATGAGGCTTTATCTGAAGGTGGTTAAATTTGTGCGTAGAGGAGATATTTTCCTTCTGATTTTCAAAGGTGAAAAGATACTGAATGAACATTTTAGAAATTAGTGTGATAAGTGAACAGATTATGTCTTGTATGTCCTAACATACTGTATATTACGTTTCTTTTTTTTTTAAGAAAAAAAATTATTTAACTTTTTACATTCATTTTCACAAAATTTTGGGTTCCAAATTTTCTCCCCTTTTATCCCCTCCTCCCACCCCAATACACCGAGCAATCTACTTTTCCCTATCACCAATCTGCCCTCTCTTCTATCATCCCTTCCTTCTCTTGTCCCCATCTTCTCTTTTGTCCTGTAGGGCCAGATGACTTTCTATTCCCCATTAACTGCATTTCTTATTTCCTAGTAGCAAGAACAATACTAAACAGTTGTTCCTAAAACTTTGAGTTCCAAATTCTCCCCATCCCTCCCTCCCCACCCATTCCCTTTGGGAAGGCAGGCAATTCAATATAGGCCATATCTGTGTAGTTTTGCAAATGACTTCGATAATAATCGTGTTGTGTAAGACTAACTGTATTTCCCTCCACCCTATCCTGGCCCCCATTGTTTCTATTCTGTCTTTTGATCCTGTCCCTCCCCGAATGTTGACTTCAAATTGCTCCCCCATCCCACTGCCCTCTCTTCCATCATCCACCCCCCTCCCTGTTTATCTCCTTCTCCCCCATTTTCGTGTATTGTAAGATAGGTTTTCATACCAAAGTGAGTGTGCATTTTATTCCTTCCTTTAGTCAAATGTGATGAGGGTAAACTTCATGTTTTTTTTCTCAGCTCTCCTCTTTTTCCCTCCACTAAAAAGTCTCCTGCTTGCCTCTTGAATGAGATATAATTTACACCATTCCATTTCACCCTCTTTCCTCCCACTGCATTTCTCTCTCACCATTTACCTTAATTTCTTTTAAGATATGGTCCCATCCTATTCAATTCAATCTGTGCTCTCTGTCTCTGTATGTGCATGCATGTGTGTATGTGTATGCATGCGTGTACGTGTGTGTGTGTGTGTGTGTGTGTGTGTGTGTGTGGTCCCACCAACTACCCAGATACTGAAAAGTTTTAAGAGTTACAAATATTGTCTTTCCATGTAGGAATGTAAACAGTTCACTTTTGGTAAGTGCCTTCTAACCTCTCTTTGCTGTTTACTTTTTCATGCTTCTTCTCATTCTTGTGTTTGAAAGTCAAATTTTCTTTTCAGCTGTGGTCTTTTCATCAAGAATCCTTGAAAGTCCTCTGTTTCATTGAAAGACCATATTTTCCCCTGAAGTATTATACTCAATTTTGCTGGGTAGGTGATTCTTGGTTTGAGTCCTAGTTCCTTCGACTTCTGGAATATCCTATTCCACGCCCTTCGATCCCTTAATGTAGAAGCTGCTAGATCTTGAGTTATCCTGATTTTATTTCCACAATACTGGAATTGTTTCTTTCTAGCTGCTTGCAAGATTTTCTCCTTGACCTGGGAATTCTGGAATTTGGCCACAATGTTCCTAGGAGTTTCTCTTTTTGGATCTCTTTCAGGCGGTGATCGATGGATTCTTTCAATACTTATTTTGCCCTCTGGTTGTAGAATCTCAGGGCAGTTTTCCTTGATAATTTCATGGAAGATGATGTCTAGGCTCTTTTTTTGATCATGACTTTCAGGTAGACCCATGATTTTTAAATTGTCTTTCCTGGATCTATTTTCCAGGTCAGTTGTTTTTCCCATGAGATATTTCACATTCTCTTCCATTTTTTCATTCTTTTGGTTTTGTTTTGTGATTTCTTGGTTTCTCGTAAAGTCATTAGACTCCATCTGTTCCATTCAAACTTTGAGAGAACTATTCTCTTCAGTGAGCTTTTGAACCTCTTTTTCCATTTGGCTAATTCTGCTTTTGAAAGCATTCTTCTCCTCATTGGCTTTTTGAACCTCTTTTGCCAACTGAGAGAGCCTATTTTTCAAGGTGTTATTTTCTTCAGCATTGTTTTGGGTCTCTTTTAGCAAGGTATTGACCTGTTTCTCATGCTTTTCTTGCATCTCATTTCTCTTCCCAGTTTTCCCTCCACCTGTCTAACTCGATTTTCAAAACCTTTTTGAGCTCTTCCATGGCCTAAGCCCACCGGACATCCCCCTGGGATGTCTGGGATACAGAGGCCCGGTCCTCCATGTCTTTCCCTGATGGTAAGAATAGTTCCTCGTCATCAGAAATGAAAGGTGGGAACATCTGTACCCCATCAAAGTAGCTTTCTATAGTCTTATTTTTCTTCCCTTTTCTGGGCATTTTCCCAGCCAGTTACTTGACTTCTGAGATTCCTCTCCACCCCCGCCTAGATCCGCCCAGCTAGTGCTTGGGGTCTGAGATTCAAATGGACTTTCTGTGGCACGCGCCACTGCTATTCAATGTGAGCTTAAGTTCTGGTGCTCAGGTGGGGGCAGGGCCGCCTCCCAGGCTCAGTTCTCTCAGGGGCTTTATGCAGAGACCTTCAGTAACGGAGCAGGTGGGGGCAGGGCCATCTCCCAGGCTCAGTTCCCTCAGGGGGTTTATGGAGAGACCTTCGGTAATGGCCCTGAACTTCTGCCTGCTGCTCCGGGTGTCCCGGCTGCTGCTGCCGCCTCTGCCACTTCCTCCCGAGGGGGCCCGAGTCACGGAGACACCCCACTCCCCTCTTGGCCAGCCCAGACGTCTCTCTCACTGACCTGTAGTGTCTGTGGGCGGAGGGACCTTCCCGGCCACCGGAGGTTCCGTCCCTGAAACTTGCTCGGATCTGCTCCTCTGGGGCCGTGCAGCCAGGGCAGCTCAGGGGTGGGCTCTGCTGTCCGGAGCGCGACGGACCCCGGGGGACGGTTCTCCAAGGCTCTCTGGAACGGAAATCTTTTCCACTGTGTTTCTGTGCACCTTGCAGTGCTCCAGAATTTGTGGGGAGTTCTTCTTGCAGGAAATATATGGGCTGTGGGTTCGGAGCTAGCATACGTGAGTCTTTCTACTCCGCCATCTTGGCTCCACCACTGTATGTTACGTTTCTAAGAAAAACAGTATCTATTTTTAATCTTTATTTTCTCATAGTATAATACTCACTTCGAAGTGGTAAATGTAGAGTCAGATATCCACTGAAGAAATGTTTCTTCCTATTGATTCTTTATAAAAGACATGAGGACAAAGGAGGCATTTGTACATGCAACCTAATATACGCAGAGCGACAACAGGGCTGGTCTAAGAAGAAATTTCATAGATATTCAATATGTATGTAAATGTTCAGAATGATTTTTAAGGAATTTATTAGTCTTGATTAAAACATTTACATGTTTTACATTTTCCCGGGATCACAACAGAACATAGGATTTAGGAGATGGATGGTTTAGTCCAAACTTTCCATTTTATGGATAAGGAAACTGAGGTTCAGAGAGCTAAAGCGACTTGTCTAGTGACTCATTATTCAGTTGTCTTTATAGTGAAGTGTGTTAATACATATTTCATTGTTTAAGAAATTTAAACCCCTCAGTGTTTAGGACTACAAAGTTCTAAGTGTTAAGATATTTTGTGAGAGAGTTTGCTTTAATGAATAGCTAAGAATTGTATCCAGGAGGTCCAGGAGACAGGAAGATGTGCCATCATTGAGGACTGCCCTACCCCTTGTCCCCTCCAGTGGGTGGTCACAGGACCCGTTAGGGAGAGCAGAACTGGAGGAAGTGGGAAGAACTGCCACCCCTGAGGGGGCTCACCCATGCTGCCTGTTCCCTTTCTTCTCAGGGCTTAGATGAGATGAGAATCAACAACAGTTTTTTCTGATGAGGAGGCCCATTAGGTTTTACCATCTGCCATGTTACTGCCTGTCACTTCCAGGTCTTGTTATCTGGCCTGCCTCAGGGACCTGCAACCTTCCCTCCAGCTAGTTACCTATGAAACTTTAGGGACCAGTAGGCCTTGCCATTCTATTCTCCTCCAGCAGCACCATTAAGACCTTTCCATCTGCCCTGCATCTGAACTTTCCTTCTTGCTGTTTTCCTGAATTAAGCAAGAATTATGGAGATCTTGTATTTATATCTCCAGTGCCGAGCAGAGTGCCCAGTACAAAGTAAACTCTTAAGAAATCCTTTTTCATTCATTCCTTTGCATATAAATTTCAGGTAAAATGGCATTTCTAAAAAAAAGTATTTCTAAAGTACTTCCAAGAATCATTCCATTTTCTAGCAAACTCAGTGTAAAGGGAAATTTTGTATAGCTTGTTACAATTATTTTATTTTACAAATCTGAGGAAATTACTGAGCTTAAAAACATAAATATACTCCCCAAATAATGCTAATTATAATGGACTAAACCTCCAAATGCTATGTCATTTGGGACAACAGCAATGTTTAATCTACATGAATTGTGAGAGAATAGGGATAGGGACTGGATCTGTAACGTCAAAGCTTTGGGGAGCTTTTGGTGCAGAACCTCCTCTATCAGTGTAGGCTGGCACTTTCTCTGAAGTTTATTGGATTGTCTGGAGCTCTGGGAGGTGAAGGGATCTGCCCAGGATCAATATGTTTCAAAGGTGAGCTTTAAGGAGAGCTAATTATTAAGACATATTGTCTCCTTATGGACTCTTGGGCAGTATGTTATGGCATTTGATGTAAGTAACAGCTAGGTGGTACAGTGGATAGAGTGCTGGGCCTGGAGTCAGAAAGACTCATATTTCTGAGATAAAATCTAGCCTTAGACACATATTCTGTGTGACCCTGAATATGTCACTTAACCCTGTTTGCCTCAGTTTCCTCATCTGTAAAATGAGCTAGAGAAGGAAATGGCAAACCACTCCAGTACCTCTGCCACAAAAACCCAAAATGGGATCATGAAGGGTTGGACATAACTGAAAATAACTGAACAAAAATAAACAACATTTTTGAGCATCTTTTGACATCTTTTTCAACATTCAATCATTACCCCTGCAAAAGTAGAAAGTGGCTGTGTCAATCAATAAACATTTACCAAATGGCAACTAGGTGCCATGCATTGTGTTAAGTACTGGGAATATAAAACTAGGCAAACCCTGAAGGAGCTTACAATCTAATGGGGAGACAACAAATCTAAACAAAGCCAGCTATCTCTCTGTCTCTCAATATATATATCTACATATGATATATACAGATATAGATAGATATCTATATGTGATAAATAGGAAATTAGAGAGGAATTAAGGGAAATAAGCAAGGAAAGGCACTGGAATTAAGAGGGGTTGGACATGGTTTTCCGTAGAAGGTGGGATTCCTGTATAAGGCAGAACTTAAAAGTCAAGGACATCAGTAGTTGGAGCAGAGCAGAGCATTCCAGGCACGGGAGACAGCCAGAGAAAATGCCCAGAGCTGAGAAATGGAGCGTCTTGTCTATGGAAAAGGCCGGAGGCTGTACAGGTATTGAGAAGTAAGGGATGAAAGGCTGGAAAGGCAGAAGAGGACCAGGTTATGCCAAACAGGTCATTTTGTAACTGATTATGAAGGCAGTAAGAAGCCATTGGAATACATCTTGGGGGGGGGGGGGGCGGTGAGGAGCTTTGGCTCGACTGGATCTGTGCTTTGGGAAAATCACTTTAGTGGAAGGAGTTAGGGAAGACTTGACTGACAGACCCTCCAGCAGGCTATTGCAGTCATCAAGATGTGTGATGATGAGGGCCTGGAGTGGAGCGGAGACAGAGTAAGACAAGAAAAGAGGTGCATTTGAGAGATGCTGCAGTGGTGACATTGATAGGTCATGGCAACAACAGATTGCATGTGAGGGGTGAGACACAAGTGAGGAATCTGAGATGACTCTGAAATTGTGAGCCTGAGGAAGTAGGAGGATGGGGTTGTTTTCTATAGCAATAGGGAAAACGGGGTAGGAAGGGCTTAGAGGGAAAGATGATGAGTTCTGTGTGGGACATACGAAATTTAGAATGTCTGATGGACATCTAGTTTGAGAAGTCCAAAAGGCAGCTGGAGATGTGAATTGTAATGTAAAATATTAGTGCTTTTGGTCATCACTACTGATTTAGTCCTTTTAAGGGAAATTTTAGAAAAATAAGTCTAATAATTTGATCTCCATAGCACAGTTGTATTTGAAATTTTAAAATCTGAGTATAACTGATAATCTAGCTTTAGTACTAATAGGTTTAGTCAATGTTCTCTTATTCTCAACTGCTAATTAGTTTTTTAAAAACAGTATTAAACCTAACATAAAAAGCTACAGAGAATGTGAATTGATAATAAAATATCTAATCTATACAGAATGCTAATTGTAAGGGAAAAAACTCCATACAGAGAAGAATATTAGGGACAAATGTTTGGTTAACTAGGGCATTCCACTCTCAACAGCTGACATACTGATTTGCATCTATATTAACTATCTCATATTTAAAATCATAACATGTATTAACTTAGTGGTCCAGCAGGGAATAAAAACATGCAAATGAAAGTTATGAAAAGAACTTGAGATAACAAAGGGCAAAATATAATTAACTAGTAGATGTTATAAGCTTTCAGAGTAGAATGAAAAGACATGTTTAGTAAAGTTTTTAGTACAGGGAACTCATTTTTTTCAGTTTATGTATTATTCTCGACAGTTACTTTAAAAACTGCAACATGCAAGCCTGCTCTGGAAAAAAAAAAGGGGGTACACTGGACAGAAGACTGACGCCAGTCGAGAGATTGTGGGCAGCCCTACGCTTCCCTCCCAGCTGTCCTCAATTCTTTTTCTGAGGCTATAGTCTCTTCAAAACAATTAAGTAGCTGTTGAAATTAGCTGAAGGAAACTACTCTCTTACACTAAAACTAAAATGAATCATTTTTCTTAAAAAACAAAACTCACAAAAACAATCCCAAACCAAAAACTGAGTCAAACTAGATAACCACAGATAGGATTATAGATTTAGAGCTAGCAGGGTACATTTAGAGCTGAAAATTATAATAGAAAACATGGAGATCAAACCTCTCATTTTACAGATGAGAATACTGAAGCTAAGAGTTAAATATCTGAAGTAGAATTTGAATTCAGGTCTTCCTGATTCCAAAGCTCTGTCACTCCCATTATCAATACAAAAATTTCTTAAAAGGCTGATAAGACTACAAATATGATAAAAATATCATTCCCATAGAAATTCAGCAATAATGGATGTGGCAAAAATTTATTTCCCTTGATGTACTGATACTGAATCAAAATTAAGAGTTAAAGAGACCATTTTTATAAGAAAATAATGTGACAGACAAGCAATTTTCTAAAGTGTTGGTATTTCAAAGGGTGAATGCTGATACTTCCTGTTCTGGAATGATAAGCTGTTAGCCTGTACAAAAGACAATGGGTCTAACGTATGTCAACACTGAATTAATGAAAATATTCCTATGAATCAGCATGGAAAGAAGAAAAGGACAACTGCTTTCTTTGGACATGTATCCATATAAATGCAAGGCTAAAAATTAAATGAGAAAAAACACCAGCTAAATTTTGATATGTCAAATTTATTTTAAAAATTCCCTCACAATTTAATCTAAATTTAGACCACTTATTTTCCTCTCCTGTTGGTGTTATTGTGCAGTGGTTTTCAGTTGTGTCTGACTCTTGGGGATCCCATTTAGGGTTTTGTTGGTAAAGATACTGGAGTGGTTTGCCATTTCCTTCTCTAGCTCATTTTACAGATGTGGAACCGAGGCAATGAGGTACTGTAAACAATGAGGTACAAAAAAGTACTGTAAACACCCCATAAAAGAAAAAAAAAAATCAGACGTCTTCCCTGATATGGAGGGCCAAAGAATTTTGCCCAAATTTTCCAGATTGTGGGCATGCTGCCCCCTAACTCCCCCCTGCTTTGACGTAGAAGGGATGACTGTTCAGGCCCTGGACCATATAATATCTCTTAAATAATAAGCCTTATAATATATCTTATGCTTTGACGTAGAAGGGATGACTGTTCAGGCCCTGGACCATATAATATATCTTAAATAATAAGCCTTATAATATATCTTAAATAATAAGAAATAACAAGGTTGGTAAACTCCAATAAAAGAAGAAAAATAAATAAAAGCTAGCTAATAAATGCCATTATTATTTATTGATATTTCCTAGCTTTCAGATTTTTAAAAATATTAACTTCAAATGTAAGACAACCCATTGTTACTGAGGAATAAGTGAGTTCTTCACAAAATGTAACAGTGATATGTGGATTTAAAATATGCATACATGCATGCGTGTTAAAACACATACCAAAAAATCCTATTATAAATTACTTATTATGTTCAAAATTTCATTCACTTTCTCCCACAGCTCAACACTAAGAGAAAATATGCAATTAGCTCTGTATAGGTTACGGTTCTTATAACTCTTTTGGTCTCAATATGCATTATGAAGTTTCCAAGAGTTTAATTTGTTCATTTTCATATTACTCTCCTTTTGTATCTTCAGGGCATTGCCACAAAGCACTCTGATTTTCTGCAGCCCTCAGGCACCAATTAACAAGGATACCAGATTGAATGCAGTAATCCAAAGTCAAGTCAGACCCTTGGTCACATCACTAACATATTATATCTCTCATTATTTTGAGGAGGGGTAGGGGGCTTACATTTCCCTTCACAATAAATCTATCTTTAGATTTCATATTTATCAGAAGCATAAGTGGTATCTGATTTAACAGTATCTGCCTTCCTAGGATGCAAAATAATAAATATATAGGTGTTGTATGAGTTCTCTAATTTTGTAAATTTACATATATTTTGACCCTAAAGTACCAAGTAATTTAAGCTATCTATGTACAAGAAAGGAGTTTTGTTTTTTTTCTAAACAATAGCTCTTTTCTTTTTTTTGTTGAAAGGACAAGCTCTTGTATCCAGAGACAGAAACTAAAACATGGAATGTCATCATTTTGAGACTGCTGTAGTTTTTCTTGTTAACTGGATGCACTGCTACTCACTTCGCTAGTGTGCTGTAACTGGAATCAGAATGATATGAGTTCAAAATTCTCTTTCAGATATTTACTAGCTATAGGACCTTGGGCTAGTCAGTAATTTCTTTGAGTGTTTCCTCATGTAAAATGGAGAAAAAAACAGCATCTATTCCATGGTCACGGAGGGAGGTTCAAATGAGAGTGAATGAGGTAAAGTATATAATGCACTTTGCAATCTCTAAAGGATTATATACAGATAAAAGCTATTATTATTATTAGCATTCATATGTGTTTCATAAGTGGAAATGTTAAGCATGATTGAAAAAAATAGAAATTTCTACTACAATGACTTCAATTATCCTTCTCTAGGATAGTTCCCATTACTTAAACCATCAATGACTGATATTTATCCAACACTGGGCACCTGCAAGAGGAGCTCCTTATCTGAAGAATAAAAGAAGAACGCAAAGTATGTCAGAAAATCTTTAATGCGTTGCTCATTACGATGGAATACACATGGAAGCATATGAATACACACATGCCTATAAATCTGTATCTAACCCATAGAGATGGAACCTGATGCTTTCCCATAATGTGAAGATGATCCCGGGGCTTGGAAGGCTTTACGATGGAGAGAATCCTCTCCAGCTTGGAGAGGTTTGTTTTCTAAAGACCAGTCTACATAAACATGGCTACTGGAGGAGGAATTATCTGCCCACAGTAACCCACTAAATTACAAAACGGCCACGAGCCCCATGTGGGGCTATTTTCAATTCTGCAAAAGCAGAGAAGTTTAAAAAGGGACAGAAGGTATTGAGAATTTCAGTTCTTACACTGTTTACAAACATTAAGTTAGTCATTTGCATTTAACATTAAATCTCTCCTGGATCTCACACTTTACCTGGGGGCTGAGCATTTAGCCTCCCTGGGTAAGAATCCCTGAGTAACATGATGGGCCTGCACTAGATGGCCTCTAGGGTCCTTCCACTTCTAAGAACATGATTTTATGGTTCTATGAAACTGCAAAAGAGCAACCACAGAAAAGCTCAATGTTCCTTTGTTAGGACTAGATAATTTAGATAGGAAAAAAATACAACAAAAAAGGCAAAAAAAGAATAGAAATATTAAGAAAAATGTGTAACTTTAGAATCACAAAGTTTCTTATAAAATTATGGCACAAATGATACATAAATGCAAAAAAGATAGACATTATCATATATACCCTACATAGCCCATCATATAGTAAAAATAGCAACTAATACAAAAACCTAAATAGATGCATTTTAGAAGGGAGTACTAGCAAACTGTTAAAGAGCAAGCAATGCCTCTGCTTACAAATATTTAAATTTCCTTAAGTGGTATGAAGGGATTTAACTAAACTTTTTAAGACAAAGATGGTCCTGGTACCCAAACCAGGGAGGAATAAAATAGAAAAAGATAACTACAGACCAATTTTAACAACACAAAAATAAAAAAAAAATCTCAGCAGAGAATTTATAAGAAATACTTTAAAAAATCTATCCCATGTTTACAATCTGGTTTTATAACAAGGATATAAAAATGACTCAATAGTAGAAATCAATTAGCATAATAAATCAAATAAACAATCAAAACCCTACGCCAAGTGGTGAAGAAGCCTAACAAAACTTCTGACATGTTGAACAGTTACAAAAAGAACCCTCTTGGATGGAATCAAAATTATTCATATAAAATCAAACAATAGCATTATTTTTAAAGAAGAACAAGTTTTTCTACATAAATACATGGGTAAAAGATCTTTTTCTCCATAGTAGAGTACTAAGAGCATTAGCATTGCTTGCTATAGCAGTAAAAGAAAGAAAATATAACCCTGCTACAAGGGGCAAGAAGGGCTTTGCTTTGAGATGAGACTAGATGCTTGTGATTTCATTCTCAACAACGGAATTCCCTCTACCAACACAGATCTTCTGTGGCTTTTATGATCTTAGAGAGTCTTTCGTTGGGGGCTCATACAGGCGGTCATTTCCAAGGCAGAACTTGAATGCAGGTCGTTCTCTCTCTGAGGACAGCTTTCTATCCATTACTGCATGCTGCTTTTTGAAGGTTTGCTCTACATAAAATATAAACAATCCCCCAAACTGATAAGAATTATCCCTGTTTACAGATAACTTCATAGTGCAGAGCCTGGAATACCTTATGTACTTTATAACTGCTTACTGATTTGACTGATTTGCTTGAAAGATCCCAGAGATCCAACAAATTGGGGCAGTAAATAGCTTCAGTAAGATATTTGCATACACAGAAATTCTTCAAAATCTTTGAACAAATGATAGATATTTTACTACATAAATGGGAGGGATGCGTGACCTCTGTTAACTTTAGCTTTCAGATGAACAGCAACATACACAATAGGTGCTCAGTAAGTATTGTTTACTGAACTGCTGACTGAGAATTTCCTGGATTCACTGCACTGTCTCTGCTTCAGGGAAATAATGCTGCCTGCCTCCACATACCAAAGAAAACAAGCTCCTAAGGGTCTATTATAAATAAAAACATGCTAATTCTCCTTACTTAAGAAACTGAAGCTACAGATTTTTTTATCTAATTAGGTTGATAAGCTTATAAAACAGAAGATTAACTTTAAAATATCAGATAAGCCTATTTAGTGTATGTCCATGTGTGCACACACACATATGTATGTCCTTTTATCTAAAACATCATTTCCTTTTATATGAAACAAAAAAGAATTTTTCCCTTGTCTATAAAATAAGGAAATGTAGACAAATGAAACAAGGGAATGAAAACAAGAATGAAATTGCAAAAATGAGTCAATGCTCATGACCTAATTATTGTAAAAATCACTAAGTATTTAAGAAATGGGCCAACATTTTATCATATACAAAACTAGGTCAGTATTTTCAAAGTAGTTTCTACTTATGAATTCATTATGTATTATTACTATCTGATGTTAAAAAACAATTCAGAGAATAAGGAAATTATACAGAAAAAGCAATATATGCAAAAGTAGTTAAGTACTCACTTGCCCAAGCTAAATAACCAGTTATTATTGAAAAAATTTGTTCACAGGATCTGTGAGCAACATTTTCTTTGCGTCCCCTGCTAGGAAACTAGAATTTTGCTGTTTCCCCACAAAATTACAAAATTGTTTTTTAAATTACATTTATCTTACTTATAAATTAGCATTAAGAAATTAAGTTTTAACTGATCATGCTTGACATGCAAAAGAATCACAGTTGGAAGGGTTCCGCAGGTGCCATCTAGCTTAAAGAAGATGTGCACAAGAATCCTTTCTAGAACACTCAAGACAAGTGGTATCCCAGTCTTTTCTTCAATACTTCCAGTGAGGGGGAACCTACCAGCTCCTGAAGCAGTCCATTCCATTACAGAATAGCTCTAATTGCTGGGAATTCCTCCCTCCCCGCCAAATCAAGCTTAAATCTGCCTTGGTAACTTCCCTCAATTGCTCCCAGTTCTTCTCTCTAGGTCCAGGAAGGATAAATGTAATTTCCTTTTTTACATGACAATTGTCACGATCCCTACAGCACTCCTGCACTGTCACCCATAAATCTTCTCTTCCCCTGGGCTTAACATTCCCAGTTTCTTCAAGTAATACTCAGATTACATTACCTCCAGATCCTTTACCATCTTGTCTAGTGCTCCCGACACTCAGTCTAGCTTATAAATACTTCCTAGCATGTGGTATCCAGAACACAACACAATTTTGGATTTCATCTGATCAAGACAGAAAACTCCTATATTCTCACATCTTTAGTCCTGGACAATACCTTGATTTTCCTACAGCTTAAGCCTCTAGCACTTTTTGGGTTTCATAGCACATTGCTGACTCATGTTGAGCTCCAAGTTCACTAAAATTTGCAGATCCTTTTATCCCCCGCAGATGAACTGCTGTCTAGTTATGCCTCAAACCTCTTAAAATCCAAATGTAAGAGTTTAGACTTGGCCTTATTGCATTTCATCACATCTGTGTTGTGCCAGTTAAAGAGCTTTAATTGGCATTACATAGGTATATAATCTTGGCCAAGTCACCACAGCTCCATAGTTCTCAATATCCTCATCTATAAAGTGAGGCATCAAACGAATGCTAAGATTTCTTTCAGATCTGAAACTCTGTGAAATATAAACAGCAATGGAGAGACTCATGAAACTTAAATGTCTGTTGAAGAGGCTCTCTGCAAATGAAAATGGGAATAAGTGTTGTTGAGTCAAATCAGCAGAGTAGGAAGAAAGGAAAGAAATTTCTAAAGATTTAGGTCAAGATTGAGGCACATCCTGTTTTTGTTTTCTGAACTCCGGCAATTATTGATCTGTCCAATTATCCTTAAATAGTTATATATTTATGTAACTTTACATAATTTACATCTGTATGGTTCAGAGGTAAAAACGAAACAACTTTATGGGGCCATACTTACTATCAAGGATCAAATCTTGAAGTTTTTCTACTTTCATCACCAAATGAGTTTGGAAAAAAAAATCTGAGGAAATTTAATGTTTTTATATTAACGAATAGGCCATATGCAGGTAAGAATACAAGAAACCATCAGCTTATTTATGAATGAGCTGCATTCCAAAACCTTGTTCATAAGTTAGATATTTGTAAGTAGAACCCATTTCCTTTATATAAATGTTTCAAACAATGTTTTTATCTTCACTTACTATAGAGTATACACTTAATAAAAATGTGCTGTTGAATATACAAGAGTTAGTGCCTCAAACTCATGCATAAAAGTCTATTTAACCCAAATGTTCTGTAAAAAAACTTAGAAGTCGGGACACTAGGAAGACATTTCCCTGCACTTTTCACTTTATCTCCCTTTTTAAAAACTGTTTAACAGTCACTTGTTATTAAATCATAGGTTTATAGCTAGAAAGGAACTCAAAGAATACTTAGTCCAATCTGTTCATTTTAGAAATGATGAAACTGGGAAGGGTGGAGACAAGATGGTGGAGTAGAAAGACTCATGTATGCTAGCTGCGAACCCACAGCCCATATATTTCCTGCAGGAAGAACTCCCCACAAATTCTGGATCACTGCAGGGCACGCAGAAACACAGTGGAAAAGATTTCCATCCCAGAGAGCCCTGGAGAGCCGTCCCCAGGGTCCGTTGCGCCCCGGAAAGCGGAGTCCACCCCTGGAGATCCGAGCAGGCATGAGGGACGGAACCTCTGGCGGCCGGGAGGGTCCCTCTGCCCACAGACGCTACAGGTCAGTAAGAGAGACGTCTGGGCTGGGTGAGAGGGGAGCAGGGTGTCTCCGTGGCTCGGGCCCCCTCGGGAGGAAGCGGTGGAGGGAGCAGCAGAGGCAGCGGCAAAGGCAGCAGTGGCGGTCTGGGACAGCAGGCAGCAGCAGGCAGAAGTTCAGGTCTCTGCATAAACCCACTGAGGGAACTGAGCCCAGAAGATGGC
Organism: Bettongia penicillata ogilbyi; assembly: GCA_023548195.1. NCBI lineage: Eukaryota > Metazoa > Chordata > Mammalia > Diprotodontia > Potoroidae > Bettongia > Bettongia penicillata. Next base: position 913,815 of record JAJHZJ010000588.1, read on the forward strand.
CCTGCCCCCACCCACCCCATTACTGAAGGTCTCTGCATAAAGCCCCTGAGGGAACTGAGCCTGGGAGGCGGCCCTGCCCCCACCTGAGCACCAGAACTTACGCTCACATTGAACAGCAGTGGCGCCTGCCGTGGAAAGCCCATTTGAATCTCAGACTCCAAGCACTAGCTGGGCAGATGTAGGCGGGGGTGGACAGGAATCTCAGAAGTCAAGTAACTGGCTGGGAAAATGCCCAGAAAAGGGAAGAAAAATAAGACTATAGAAAGCTACTTTGATGGGGTACAGATGTTCCCACCTTTCAATTCTGATGACAAGGAAGGATTCTTACCATCAGGGAAAGATGTGGAGGTCAGGGCCTCTGTATCCCAGACATCCCAGGGGGATGTCCGGTGGGCTCAGGCCATGGAAGAGCTCAAAAAGGATTTTGAAAATCAAGTTAGACAAGAGGAGGAAAAACTGGGAAGAGAAATGAAAGAGATGCAAGAAAAGCATGAAAAACGGGTCAATACTTTGCTAAAGGAGACCCAAAAAATTGCTGAAGAAAATAACACCTTGAAAAATAGGCTCACTCAATTGGCAAAAGAGGTTCAAAAAGCCAATGAGGAGAAGAATGCTTTCAAAAGCAGAACTAGCCAAATGGAAAAAGAGGTTCAAAAGCTCACTGAAGAGAATAGTTCTCTCAAAATTAGAATGGAACAGATGGAGTCTAATGACTTTACGAGAAACCAAGAAATCACCAAACAAAACCAAAAGAATGAAAAAATGGAAGAGAATGTGAAATATCTCATGGGAAAAACAACTGACCTGGAAAATAGATCCAGGAAAGACAATTTAAAAATCATGGGACTACCTGAAAGTCATGATCAAAAAAAGAGCCTAGACATCATCTTCCATGAAATTATCAAGGAAAACTGCCCTGAGATTCTACAACCAGAGGGCAAAATAAGTATTGAAAGAATCCATCGATCACCGCCTGAAAGAGATCCAAAAAGAGAAACTCCTAGGAACATTGTGGCCAAATTCCAGAATGCCCAGGTCAAGGAGAAAATCTTGCAAGCAGCTAGAAAGAAACAATTCCAATATTGTGGAAATACAATCAAGATACCACAAGATCTAGCAGCTTCTACATTAAGGGATCGAAGGGCATGGAATAGGATATTCCAGAAGTCGAAGGAACTAGGACTCAAACCAAGAATCACCTACCCAGCAAAACTGAGTATAATACTTCAGGGGAAAATATGGTCTTTCAATGAAACAGAGGACTTTCAAGGATTCTTGATGAAAAGACCACAGCTGAAAAGAAAATTTGACTTTCAAACACAAGAATGAGAAGACGCATGAAAAGGTAAACAGCAAAGAGAAGTTAGAAGGGACTTACCAAAAGTGAACTGCTTACATTTCTACATGGAAAGACAGTATTTGTAACTCTTAAAATTTTTCAGTATCTGGGTAGTTGGTGGGACCACACACACACACATACACACACACACGTTCACGCGTGCACGCACACACACATACACACATGCATGCACATACAGAGACAGAGAACACAGAGTGAACTGAATAGGATGGGACCATATCTGAAAAGAAATAAAGGTAAATGGTGAGAGAGAAATGTACTGGGGGGAAAGAGGGTGAAATGGAATGGGGTAAATTATATCTCATTCAAGAGGCAAGCAGGAGACTTTTTAATGGAGGGAAAAAGAGGAGAGCTGAGAAAAAAACATGAAGTTTACCCTCATCACATTCGACTAAAGGAAGGAATAAAATGCACACTCATTTTGGTATGAAAACCTATCTTACAATACAGGAAAGTGGGGGAGAAGGAGATAAGCAGGGTGGGGGTATGATGGAAGGGAGGGCAATGGGAGGAGGGAGCAATTTGAAGTCAACATAGGGGAGGGACAGGATCAAAAGATAGAATAGAAACAGTGGGGAGCAGGATAGGATGGAGGGAAATATAGTTAGTCTTACACAACACGACTATTATCGAAGTCATTTGCAAAACTACACAGATAGGGCCTATATAGAATTGCCTGCCTTCCCAAAGGGAATGGGTGGGGAGGGAGGGATGGGGAGAATTTGGAACTCAAAGTTTTAGGAACAACTGTCGAGTATTGTTGTTGCTACTAGGAAATAAGAAATACAGTTAATGGGGAATAGAAAGTCATCTGGCCCTACAGGACAAAAGAGATCAAGATGGGGACAAGAGAAGGGAGGGAGGATAGAAGAGAGGGCAGATTGGTGACAGGGAAAATTAGATCGCTTGGTGTATTGGGGTAGGGGTAGGGGATAAAAGGGGAGAAAATTTGGAACCCAAAATTTTGTGAAAATGAATGTAGAAAGTTAAATAAGTAAATTAAAATTAAAAAAAAAAAAGAAATGATGAAACCGAGGCCTGGAGAAGTTAAGTGACTTCTTCCAGGTCACAGAGATAGTAAGTGGCAGGGTTTGGATTCAAAACAAGGTCTCTTCAGTCTCAACCTCTCTCATGACCTCCAGGATTACATCTATAAATGCCTCCTCTTGAACTAAATTATCTGCACTATTATTGGCTACTTATTGTCCCTTCCGGACTGCCATTTTCAATGGTTTTCTCTCATTCATGGAATTTCCTCTTACCACTTTCAGGCTTCCTTCAAATATCACCTAAAAAAAGTCCACCTTCTTCAAAACGTTTTTTCTGGCTCTCATTAGAAGTAGCTAAGGGGCACAGTGAATAAAGTAGGAGGCCTAGCCTCAGAAAGATCCGCATTCAAATCTGTATGTGAAATCAGGTAACCCTGGGCAAATCGTTCAACCTGTCAGCCATCCCAACAGTTTCCTCAGCTGTAAAATGGTGATCATGATAGCACCTACCTCCCAGGGCTGTTATGAAGATGAAATGAAATATCTGCGAAGTCCTTAAAACTGGTGGTTAGAACATAACATTCCTTAATAAATGCTTGTTTCCTTCCTGCCTCTGACATTATATTCATCTTATTCTGTCTATGGATGTGTCTCTATGTATGTTGTTTGCACATAGTTAATAATAGCATGTTGTCTCCTCCATTAGATTAAGCAGTCTTTGAGGACAGGATTATTTTTGCCTTTCTTTTTATCTCCAGAGCTCATCATAATGCCTGGAGAATAGCAGGTGCTTAATAAATGCACACTGACTTCACCTTTACCCACTACAACATGTTTACGTTTCTTATTCTCTCATTTTCACCCTTTACCACTTAATTGTTTCTTTCCTTTCTATAACAAAATATTCCTAGTTTTCTTCTACGATTAAAAATTCTTTATTTGACTATATATATATATATATATATATATATATATATATATATATATATATATATATATATATATATATATATATGTCTTCTCCCTCTCACAGCCCAACTTTTAGAAAGGAATATCTATACTACCTAGCCTTGATTATCTTCTCTAGGGCACTCAGGGAGGGGAAGCCTACCTACCACCCTACCTTTAACATACATGGATATTCATAAGATAGATGCAAAGTAAACCAGATAATCAGAGATTCCTTCTATTATGATTTTAGGTATTTATAGTTCATGCAGTAACTTCATAAATAATCTTCATAAGAATAGTCCTTAGATGTAGCTGAATCATATACTACCAGCAAGGTGCCCAAAACAGAGGCATACAAGTTACAAGTTTAGATCTGCTAAAAATTGCCACAAAAAGTCTATTAAATAATACGGAAGTATTTGATAATTTCAAGTTTACAGGTTACATGGATCTCAAGAGCAAAAGTACAAAGTATCAAATGTTTATTAGAAAATGAGTTGACATTTTAAATTACCCTCAAAAACATTTTTCTGGAATACTGCCATAATGCCATTTCTTTCTAACCTTTCATTTCATATTCCAATTATATTTATAAAAAAAACTTTATTCTTTTCAAAATGCCATCTTCAGATAATTAACAAGTAGAAGTAACATTCCTTAGTTTTGAGTCAGATGGAAAAATATTAATTACGTGGGTTTCTTTTGATGAAATTTTTTATGTACTAAAAACTTACAAAAATTAAGTATTATGCCATTTTCCTCTTCATTATTCTTTAGAAAATAATGCATTATAAAAATGAGATTTTGATGATTTAAAAGCTTTAGCTGGTGGCTCAGGAAGGCAGACATTCTTTATGAAAAAGAACTCAAATCTGGAATAGGAAATACTTTCACTAGTGTAACTATTTTTTAAAAATAAAAATACTATAGCTATTCATATGGTAAATTAGAGTAAAACCTTTTTAACTTTTCCAAAATGATCTGTATATCTTCAATTTTTGATTATATAATGATTGTATAAATAATAGAAGGGCAACATTTAACTTAATGCAATTGGTGGGGACAAAGGGTAAGCTCAGAAAAAAAGTGAAAAATAGTATAGGATTCTAAGTGGAATATTTCTTGATAAGAGAATACAAATGTTTTTGAATACATGAAACTATGATTTATATACAAAAACAGATTAAAGGTCAGTACTCTTTTAAGATGATCTTTGATACCAAATTATAAACTATTTTTATTGCCTTGATAAAACACAGTATATGGAAAGTCCTAATGAATGTTATCTAGAATAAGAGAAGTACATTCACATGCTTGGACTGGGAATAGGTAGCTGGGCTAGAATCCTGGCTCTGATACTTAACATTTTCCTGTAAAATAGTGAGGATTTATCTATCTATCTATCTATCTATCTATCTATCTATCTATCCATCTATCTATCTCACAGGGTGGTCCTGAGGGTCCAAGGAGATAATGTATATACAGTAACGTTGTAAACCTTAAAGATCTATACAAATGTCAGCTAATATAATTATTTTAGTGTTATAATTAAGACTTTTTACTAATTTAGGCATGCTGAATTAGTCAAGTTTTATGGTACTAGAAACCAACATTTATGATCTATTAGTTTTCAACTGCTTTTTAGTTTATAATCTATTTAGATTAGCACTAACTACAGGAAAGAGAGGATGTGCCTGGAGTTTGGATGCTGAGTCTTACAAATTATGTTGGGGAATTATATTCCACTCATCCTATGCTCCAAGTTTGGCTCTCCTCACCAATCTCCACTTTTCTTTCACTTGGAGCATCATCAACAAACACTGAGGACTGGTTACCTCTGGTCAAATGACACATTTTAGATGTGGAGTGTGCTTACGGGCAATTAAGCTGATGAGGCCAACTGAAGCCTAGAAAAATTAAGTGTTTTGCCCAAAGTTATACAAGAAGTAGGAGAGCCAAGATTTGAAATCAGGTCCTGTTACTCAAAAACTAATACTCTTTAAAACTACACACTGCACATATCAAGTCTCAAGTGCTTAATTCTTATATTTCATGTTATATTATACAATATGTATGCCATATAATTACTGATTTCTATGATTTTTCCAGGGTGGCACCTGAAGTTTTATTATCTTATTATTATTATTACAATGCTTGTTCAAGACTCAGGACAGATATTGTTTTTTGGACAAGCCAACTCAGGAATTTATTTTGCCTGACCAGACCCATGTGTTACAAGGGCTTTTATGTTTCTTTTTCAAGGATTTGGGGAAGGTGGGAGGGAGAGAAAGTAGATTTTTCAGTACTTAAAAAAAAACAAAAAAAAAAACTTGTTCAAATGTCTATCTAGGCTCAAATTAACCCACAGTATAAAGTCAAAGGGCTATAGACTTAAAGTTGTATAAATTAGAATCTAATTCTTAATTTACAATAATTCAGACATGTTAAAACATGATTCTTGAGTTGTAAATGACTTTAATATTGGTTTTAGTGACAGGTCACAGGCAACATGCTGCATGTATAACACACTATAGTGGGTACTGGGAGAAAAAATGGCCTGTGACAAAGCCATTACTGTTAAGCTTACAATGAGAAAGAATGAGGGCCTGCTTGTTAAGGTCTCTTTCTAGTTCTAAATCTATAACCCTACAAGTTTTACTGAATTTAGTTTTAGTACAGTAAGAGCAGGAGAATATAATCCTTGGCATTCCTTTATGTTATAGACAAAGTGCTACAAAGTCAGTGGTAGTTCATTTGACACTGCATATATAGTTCAGTAACCGTAGAGTCAGTCTTTATTGTAGCTATGTGTCGAACTATTAGGGATGGGGCGAACTTCAGGCTTGCATTCAACACTTCTATGTGAAAAATGGTCAGAAGCTAAAATGTGGGTCATCAAGGGGCATAGCTGATGAATTCTCCAGATTTACTGGTACTGACCTGTAACAGCTGTTACTGAAAGGGGCAGTTATATACTGTTAAATACATCTTGATCCTCAGTGAGCATGAAGGTGGAAAAATGATAGGATAAGGAGAAATATCTCTTTTGTAGGGCATATTTAAAAAAGATGTGTTTGCAAATTCAGAGATAATTCAGGGTTTTTTTTTTAAAGAAATACATAGAAGAACTATGAAGTATAGTCTGTAAAAGGATAGGCAGGTTATAAATTCTTAAAAAAAAAATGTAGTAAAATCCAGTGGTTCTTAACTCTGCTTTTCCAACAGTCCAGGATTATCTCCAAATTATTTGGGAAATCAAAATATGTACACATACAGTACAGTGTAAAAAGATACAGTTCTGGAGTAAGGAGAGACTTGGATAAGAATCCTACCTCTGATACTTATTAACTGTATGACACTGGGCTTTATGAAATAACCCTTCTCTGCCCTGGGCCTTAAGATTCATCGCAAAATAAAATGAGGGGGTCAGTGGTTCTTAGGTCCCCTTCACTTTTAAAGTTATGGTCCTATAAACCTCTCTGCACCTCAGTTTTGTCATCTGTAAAGTGAGGATAATAATTACAGATATTTCTTCATCTGAGGAAGACCTATGAAAAGTCTTCTGGTGCTATATAACGGTCACTGAACCCTTGAGAACAGGGATTCTCTTTATATCCCTGGAACAGAAAAAGAAAATGGGGATCTTTAAATAAAATCAAATGATTACACAATGGCAACTCAAATTGGGAATCATGGCTTTGGATCATACTGTTTCTCAAAATGTGGCCTGAAGGAATGAGCTACGTTGGCCCATGGTCTAGTCAGCCAATTAATCACGAAGTATTTAAGTTACTAGGAACCTCTTACGCGCTCAGCACTGTGGCAGGCAATGGGAAATCAAAACTAAAATCCAATATTCCCTGTCCTCCAGGAACTTACATTCTAACATTATTAACAAGTTTTAGTTTTGCTCTGAATACTTTTTCTTAGACTTTTTAATCATACTAATCAAAAGCAAGAAAGGTTATTAATTCTTCTGAAGTTTTTATTGTTGTGGCAAATGCATTAGCTGTATGTGGCTTCTTAAAGCTTAAAGAGTTTTAAGCTCCTTTAAGCCTATTGCTATTATTTATATTAGAACTGCCAAATACATAAAACTGTTTCTTTTCCTCTACATTAATGTATTTATGTCTTCTTATTAAGTGGGTATGTCCTCTGCTGTAACACAAACTTTTGTAGCTGAGACTCTCAGAAAAGAAATTCAACTTCACAGGATGTAGTATTCCATTTTTGACTCACTTCTAGAATTAAGCTCTTTTTTGAACTATTTCCTAAACTCATAACATTAATTATCTCTAGGTTACCTAAGGAATGTGTCTGGGTTAAACTCAAGAAGATGCCTAGACACTGATTCAATCTTGAGGAATGACTACATGAGCCCATTTGGAAACCTCCTTATTTGAACCTCTCCAAATACACTCCTACCTAATTTGGACAATCTCATGCTAATGGAAAAAAAAAGTAAAGACTAACAGCTTGATTGAAGTTTCCATTATCCACCTGGATCTTACTATTATATTTTTTATATGACAGCAAAATAAAAAAAATCACTAAGGCAAAATTATATTTCAACTGTAATCACATATTTTTATTAAGCACATGGCACATGGATCTTAAAAGTTGACAGGCAGAGAAGCAGCCTTATTTGATTTAAGTAACATTAAATTTAGACATAATTTACATAATTCTTTCAGATTATGACACTAAACTAATGTAACTAGAAGTACAACCTTTACCCACTATGAAAACAGCCAAAAGACAAAACTTCTACTTGTATATGAATGTGGAATTAAAGAGCAATTGTTTCCTAGTTAAAAAAGTATATATATATATATATATATATATATATACACATATATATTTGTAAGAAAATGAGTTAATAGAGGACTTCAAGATAAGATAGTATGAAAGATTGCAGAGGAGTCTAGCTCTTCCACATATATTCCAGCAATGACATAAAAAAAGGCAGCAGACTAAATGACATAAAAATTCAAAGAGAAACATCGGTAACCTCCTTCATCCAGCCTAAGACTGTACAAAAAGATAGTGGGATGTATGACTAAGAAAAACAGCATTAACTCAGAGATGAAAAGGCCTGCAACTTGGGACACAGAAGGTCTGAAGTGACTGGAACAAAAGAGATCTAAAATTTAAACGGATATAATGAAGAAAAATGGAAAGGAAGAAGCTTAACAGTACTAAGTCATTAAAATGACTTGGTAATGGTTAAAAACAACAAAAGCTGATCAGTAGGACAGACAGGAACACAAGACAAAAACAATCACAGTAGTTTACTGTTTAATAAACCCAAAGATTTCAACTCCTAAAGTGAGGATGCATTCATGAGCTGACAAAAATGGCTGGGAAAACTGGAGAGCAGTTTGGCAGAAATTAGGTTGAAAACAATATATGACACCAAACAATACATTAAACTCCAACTACTTATAAGACCTAGAAATACAAAGTCACATCATAAGCAAATTGGAGGCAAATGAAAGAAAATTCCATTCACAAACATGGAAAAGGAGAAGAGTTCTTGACTCAATGGACAGAGAAGATCACATGCAATAAAATGGACAATTCTGATTACACAGAATTAAAGTCTTTGTACAAAATTAATGCAGCAAAAATTAAGAGGGAAAGAATGGAAAAAAATCTCCAAGACGTTTCTCTGACAAAGGTGTAACATTCAAGATATACAAAGAATTGATTCTAGTATACAACAAAAAAATCCAATTCCCAACTGACATATTGTTAAAAGATATGAAAAGGCAATTCTCAAAACAAAAAAATCAAGTTATTAACTAACAACTATACAAAATATTCCGAATAATTAGAGAAAAGCAAATTAAAATAATTCTGAGGTGCCACCTCACAAACATCAGATTGACAAATGATGAGAAAATAGGGAAATGACATAGTTGAGGAGCCAGGAAGGATAGGAAAACTAACACACTGCTGACAGAGCTATGAATTGGTTGAATAATTCTAAAAGGCAGATTAAAATTACTCAAGCCACTAAAACTGGAATTCTAATACTAAACAAAATATATACAAAATATTTCTAGCAATGCTTCATTGTAGCAAAAAATGGAAACTAAGTTCCTGTACCCTGTGAAATGGTTGAACAAATTATGCTATATGTAATTAAACATTATATTTTCTGAAGAAATGATGAAAGGCATGGATTCAGAGAAACCTGAGAAAGTCATTATGAACTGACACAGAGCACAGTGAGCACTAGAACAATTTATACAATGACGACTACACCACTGTAAGCAAAACAGCTTTTAAAGCATTTATTAACTTTGTTCAATACCCATCTATGATTCCAGAAGGCAGATTTCCCATCTCTTCCCAGAACTGCCTAGAAGTGCATATTCAGGGATGACCAATGTGTGGATTTCTTTTTACCTATTTATGCTAACTTGTTATATAAGAAGATTTTTTTTTTATTCGTTTGCTCCGTGGGGGAGAGAAATGAGAATGGCAATAGCAATGTCAAAAAATACAAGAGAAACACTGAAAGAAAATGCAAAGAGGTTCAGAGGAACACAGAAGACAAGCAAAGCAGCTTTGGAACATGCTGAATTAAAGAAAATCAAACAAGTTGCTCAGAACGCTGTTCAAAGTTTCATATGCAATTCTATTTTTCTTAAACTGTGTCAAGTTCGGAATAGCAATTTTTTTTTAAAAAAAGTCAACCACTAGACAACTTCCCAGAGCTACCTTTAAATCTGTTAAAGGATCAAGTTTATTCACCATTACAGAGAATCTTAACCTACAATAGTGTATCTAGCAATGTAAAATCTGGGTAGAAAAAAAGTCAGGACTCACTATTTAGTTATTAAACTGGAAATATTAAACTTCTACCCAAGGTGTGGTACTGGCTGGAGTCAGGATAACTTTTCAGGCTAGAAGGATGGAAGCCTTCTTTTGTAAATAGGTTGGCTTTAAAAAACAAACAAACATTTCATTGGTTGAACAGGGAATTAATTTCTAGTAAGGAAACTCCCTCTGCCAATCTGAAATCCCAGTGCCAGCTATGTAATTCATGGTATTTTTCTGTTCCTTTGGAGACACCGAGGGTCACACATCCAGTGGGAGTCAGAGATGGGGCAAATACACAGCAAAATCTTTTGGTATTTAATATAACTGACAAATACTATGTATAAGAAGCTTCTTATTGGATCCTCCCACCCCTCAAATACTTGTCATGCCCTTATCATTTCAAGATTTATTCTCACTTCACTTCCAGATGAGGTATTCCTTAAGGACGCTTCACCTTTTACGTAGGTAGGTTTTGAGGGCAGGCAAGGTCATTTCAGTGATGGACACCTTGGGGATGCACCCTGCCCGTTGTGGGATGATACAAACAAGTAACTGTTGCAGCCTGATACAAACAAGTAACTGTTGTAGCCAGCGCTGGGGCCTGAAAACTTCCCTAGGCGGTGCCAGGTGATGACAGAAAAAGAAAACCGGCAGAGAAAACACTGGAACCTAAAGCCCCGAAGATGGGCAGAAACCCCGCCATGACCAGGCCTCTCCCACCGGACCGGGGGCGCGCTCAGCGGCTATTTTTTAAAAGCCTTCGCGGGCGGGAGGCACCCCACGCTCCGGAGGCAGCCGGGCACGGGTGGAGGGCGGGGGGGGGGGCTTCTCCTGGTCCTTCCCCTCCCCTCCCCTTTCTCTCGGCTCCCTCTTTTCTACCCTTTCCACAAACCCTTCGTTCGGGGGGTTCTGAGAAGGGCCCCTCGCTGCCTTCCCTCGCGGGTCTCCCCGTCCGCGCACCGGAGCCGCCCCGGGCCCGTCACCCCCGTACCTCAGGGCCACCCCTGCCCACCGCCCGCACCAAGTCAGCCCCGACCGCCGGCTCTTACCATAGTGAGACCTCCGCTACCCCCAGCCACATCACCCTTCCGGGGCAACGGGCGGAAGATGCTTTGGGTCCCGCCCCCTCCGTCTGGCCTCGGTCCCCACGCTTCCCGATGATTGGTCCGAGGTTCACGCGCGGCGAGGCTGCGGCGGCGCGGTTGGTCGGGAATGTAGGGAAGGGGCTGCTCCTCAGGCCCTGGGGAGTGACGCCATGGGAGAAGGGCCCTTCTGATTGGCCGCGGCTCTTCGTGCCTCGGGAGCGGGCCTTTTGGAGGAAGCCGGAAGTGGAGACTCTGAACGAGGTAGGGCCCGGAAGCGGGGGTGTCCCAGCGAGGCTGGTCCTTGCTGACTGCGGTCGGGTTTGGACTCCCGGGGGCTGCCCCAGGTTATTTCCACAGACCCTCCAGCTACTTCTCGAGCTGGCTTCCCATTCTAAGCCGCCCCTCCCTCTGCTTCGGAAAGCGTCAGCAGCCCCAGTCTTCTCCGGGCCTGGGCAGAGTCCCCTCCCATTATTACCCGGGAGGGGTGGGGGGAGGGCGGGAGGCCTGGCCTCGTTCTTCTCTCTGGGCTGCCGAATCCACGCCGGGGGAGGGGGGCGGAATTAGAGAGTTTAAGGAGAACTTGGATTTAATGGGTGGAGGTCCCGGTCAGGGGTTCACGAATTGTAGGGCAGAGGGATTAAGCAATTTTTTAAGCACTTGCTGTAGGCCGGTCGTTGTTGGTAAGACCCGAGATACACAGAATCCACCCCCAAGTTCTGTGGTTCTTGCCCTGAAATAGCTCAAGTGCGCGTGAAGAAACTATACTAGCTACATTTAAGAGCTCTATGCAGTAGTGCGCATGGAGAGAAGTGCCGGAGGCTTGGGGCTGATGGCCCCAGGGAATGGAGATCCTGCAGAAGGTTTGAGCTTCAGGGCAATCTAGGGATCGCAGGTGAGACAGCAGAATATTCCAAGCGTGGGGACCGCTCGGGGGGAGACACTGAGATGGAAGGTAGGGTGTTCCGTGGGAGGAACCCCAAGAAAGCCATGATGGCTGGATCATTCAGTTCCTGGACGGTAGTGAAGTAATAAATCAGGAAAGAACCGATTTATGAATTGCTTTGGTTGCCCAACAGAAGACTTTATTTGATCCTACGGGTAATAGGAAGTCGAGAGAAGGGGGTGACAGAAATAATATGGAAGAAGAAATGACAGGGTTTGGCAGTGGGGTGGGGACATGATGGAGAGGGATGAAGTCCAGAATGGCTTTGACCTTGCAAACTTGAGGGACTAGGAAGATAGTAGTGTCCTCAACAGTTATAAGGAATTTCAGAAGATGTGGATTTTAGGTGGAAAGATAACTTCGTTTTAGACATGTTGAGTTGAGACGCCTATAGCACACATCCAGTTCAAAATGTGCAAATGGAGCTATGGAGATAACTGAGGGCTGGATATATAGATCTGGGAATTGTCTGCAAGGCTGAAAATTGAACCCATGGATGCTGATGAAGATCAACAAGCGAGATTGTATAGAAGGGACACAAGAGAGTTCAGGACAGAGATGTGAGGGATACCCACCTTTAGTAGAAGTAAGGGACAGAAATCCAGCAAAGGAGGTTCAAGAGTGAAGGAAGGAGAAGAAACAGGAGGGAGCAATGTATGAAAACTTAGGAGAGTATCAAAGAGGGGGAGGTGACCAACAGTGTCACATGTTGTAGAGAGGTCAAGAAGGATGAAAACAGAAAAAGGGATTAGATTTGGTAATTAAGAAATCATTGGCAACTGGAGAACAGTTTTACTTGAATGATGTATTTGGAAGCCAGATTGCAGTGGGTTTAGAAGAGAGTAAGAATTACTTATTCAGTGCTCTGTTAATCAAACTGCCAAAAAATTATAAATAATTCATCTGGAAGAACAAAAGGTGACGAATATCAAAGGAATTAATGAAAAAAATGGAAAGGAAGGTGGCTTAGGAATACCAGATCTCACACCATATTACAAAGTGGTAATTATCAAAACATTTTGGCACTGGCTAAGAAATAAGAGTGGTGGATCAGTGGAATAGATTAGGTACACAGTAGTAAATGACTATAGTAATCTAGTGTTTGATAAACCCAAAGAACTAAGCTTTTGGGGGCAAGAACTCACTATTTAACAAAAAACTGCTGGGAAAATTGAAAAATGGTATGGTAGAAATTAAGTATACACCAACATCTTGTACCTTTTACTAAGATAAGGTTAAAATGAGTACATGATGTAGACGTAAAGAGTGATGCCATAAACAAATTAGAAGATGAAAGAATAATTTATCAGATCTAAGAAAAGGGGAAGAATTTATGTCCAGACATGGTAGAGAGTATTATGAGATGTAAAATGGATAATTTTGATTAGATTAAAAATATTTTTTTTTTGCACCAACGAAATCAGTGCAACCAAGATTAAAAGGAGTGCAGAATGATGGGAAAATTTTTTTATAGCAAGTATATCTGATAAAGGCCTGATTTCTTCAATGTTCTATACATTTTATGCAATATACAATGTTTTATACATTTTATACATTTATACATGTTTTATACTCAGTTTTTTATAAACTGAGTCAAAACATAAGTCATTCCCCAATTGATAAATGATCAAAGGATATGAACAAGAATTTTTCAGATGAAGAAATCAAAATTATCTACAGTCATATGAAAAAAGATGCTCTAAATCACTATAAATTAGAGAAGTGCAAATCAAAACAACTCTGAGGTATCATCTCATATGTATCAGACTGACTAACATGATAGAAAAATGAAATGATAAGTGTTGAAGGGAAAACCGGCACACTAATGCATTGGTAGAATTGTGAACTGCTGGTTCTGGAGAGCAACTGGGAAGTATGCCCAAAGGACAATCAAATTGTATATTCTCTTTGATCCAGCAATATCACTGTGCAGCCTCTATCCCAAAGAGATTTAAAGAAAGGGGGTGGAGGTGGGGGAGAAGGACTTATTTGTACAAAAATATTTATAGCAGCTCTTTTTGTGGTATCACAGAATTGGAGATTGAGGGGATGCCCATTAATTGGGGGATAGCTGAACAAGTTGTGGTATATAAATGTAATAGAATATTATTGTGCTATCAGAAATAACAAACAGGATGATTTCGGAAACCTGGAAAGACTTAACGTGAATTGATGCTGAATGAAGTGAGCAGAACCAGGAGAACATTGTACACAGTAACAGCTATATTGTACAGTGATCAACTGTGAATGACAGCTATTCTGAGCAATTTAATGATTCAAGACAGTCCCAAAGGACTCATGATGAAAAGTACTATCCACCTCCAGAGAAAGAACTGATGGAATCTGAATGTATATTGAGGCATGCTATTTTTTACTTTATATTTTTTATGTTTTTTATCTGTTTTCTTTCACAACATGTCTAAAATACAAATATGTTTTGCAGGATTGCACATGTGTAACCTGTACCAAATTGCTTGCCATCTCAGGGAGTGATGTGGGGAGGAAGGAAGGGAGAGAATCTGGAACTCATGATTAAAAAAAAAAATGAATGTTAAAAATTGTCTTTACATGTAATTGGGGAAAAAATAAAATATTAAAAAAAATTAAGAGGAAGTGGAGTCATTCAGTGTAGATGACTTTCTCAAGCCACAAAAGAATGGAGAGATATAGAATGATAGGTGTCCAGGATGGTTCTTTCATGTAAGAGTTTTCTTTTGTTTTAGGATGGGAAACACCTAGATGTATCTGTAAGTAGGTGTGAGAGGTTGAGAATCAGGATGGTAAAGGGATTAGTTCTTGGAGAAGATGAAGAGGATCAAGAGTCTACTTTGTGGAGGAAATGGCCATGTCAAGGTGAAGGGGCATCTTATCGTCGAAGACAATTAAAGTTGGAACTAGCAGGGAGAATGCTTGATTGATGTGAAATGAGAAAGGGAGAGGAAAGACCTGCCTCTTTCTGGATGCCCTCATTCTTTTCAGTGAGGTAGGATGCAAGGCCTTCAGCTGAGAGAATGAGGGGATTACTGTGGAGGCTTGAGGGAAGGCAAGAAGGTTTGGAGAAAGCTCATATGGAGAGGAGGCTAACTGATTGATTTTGGCAATGAGCAGAAATTTGGTGAGAGCCCAGCTGAAATTAGATAAGTTTGTGATGGATCTAAATGGCATGTTTTTGTGTTTTCCACCTGCTCTGTTTAGTAGCATGTGAATTGTTCTAAGGAAGTGGATAGTGGGAGTGATCCAGCATTGAGGTTTGGCAGTAGGACAAGGGAGCAAAGAATTTGAGAGTAGAGGGTAGTGTGGAGTCCAACTGACTGAGGTAGGGAAAGGAGGCAAATGTCATCAGTGCTTAGATGATGGCCTGCAAAAGAACTGAAAGGAAGAAGAAATCAAGCTCACGATGACCACAAAAAACCAGGTTAGGGTTTGTAAGGCATAAAGAGAAGTTTAATGATAAAAAAAAGTTTAGGGTCAGATAAAGAAATTTCTGCATTCATAAACATGGATGTGGAACTCTCATAAGTGATGGCAAGATCAAGGTTAAGATATCAGTGTGTGGTTAAGATGAAAATATAGTGAAATATAGTCTGTGGGAATTGAGTCGATTAAGGAATGGGGAAGTTAGGTTATTTGATGGAGTATGATTATGCATGTTGAAATCCCTTTTATGGGTTCAGAAGTTGGGGCTGAGAGAAAGATTATGAGCCAGGAACTGAACTTACTGAAGAAGGAAGAAAAATGTCCTGATGGACTTAATAGATAACAGCTGTCAGGATTTGAATTGGGAAATAAATTAGAGTAATGTGAACATCAAAGGAAGAGCGGTTACTGAATGGTAGTGGTAGAGTGAGAGTCTGAAAGTGGCAAGGCACAGCAAGAATTATTCTGTCTTCCTTGTAACAATTAGTGATATGGAGGTCATAGGGATAATATAGTCAATCAAGGGAAGCAGTGACATCAGGAGGGGGCCAGGTTTCAGTGAGTCCCAGAAGATGGAATATGAGGGGAAAAACAGTTTAAGATGAAAAAGGAATATATACGTCATAGAGTCAGAGTTGCAGAGGGCACAGTGGAAGAGGCAGGCAGATCTGGAGTAGCCCATGAAGGGAGTAGGTTTGAGGTTAATGGGAGTAAGGGATCATGCAGTTGGGGGTGGGGAATGAGTTTTGTACATTTGCAGTTTGGAATTCAGAATCACTGGATTGGGGAGAGGAATAGGGGATGGGAGTATGCTAATGGCTGAGGAATCCAGAGAGAGAGTAATAGTGGTTGAAGAGAGGTTTGTTGAGGTATTCAGGCTTATTCCATCCAGCCCTGTGTTTGATTTCAAGGCCTGAATTTCTGTGTCACAACAGTCAGGAGGAAGGTGAAGTGTTGCCTGGTGAGTCTGGAAGCAGGGTCAGGAGACAGGAAGTAGATACTTGGTAGGTCCAGTGGCTAGAGAAGGCCCAGGGAGCCTATAGGTGATGGGGCTTGCTTGGGCCATCAACCTGGTTCTCGTATATTAGAGAAGGTTGGGGACAGGGATTATGTAGAGAATGGATAAGTAAGGAGGAGGGTTTCAGTTTCTTGTCCTGGGACAGCTATAACTACATTAGGTGCTTCAGGTACAAATACAAAAAAATGAAACATTTTCTACTTTGAAGGATCTTACATTTTAAATGATAGGTTATATTTTTTTAGGCATAAAGTAAAATAATAAAATTGTGAAGTAATTAAAACTATACAGGATAGTAAGCATTTAATATGGACCTGAATCTTTCTAGGGAGTTATTTCTCTAAATTACTTGGATGTTGTCAGGAAAATGGTCTTGGGTTCTTTCATTGAGAGATCAAATGCCTTTAGATTGAGATGATTAATTTTTTCCTTGAGACTCTACATAAAGCAATTACTGCTGACCATGGTGCTGACCAATTATCTGATTACACAGTGCTTATACCAAGGTTTAAGAATCAAGTGAAGATGAAGTTGAATCTACTGGAAAAATTTGTGGACCTGGCACCAATTTACCTTTTGAGTGGTCTGAAAATACTCTAGATTTTTCTTGTCAGTGTGGACATTGATAAGGTACCTTTTTCTTCCTTTCCAGACGGTACATCCTTCGCTTAAATATAGCTTTGACTGCACACAACTTCTTTTTACCAGGTGGTATAGTTATTTTTTGCATTTTTTTTGCCAGATTATATAGTTATTTTTTGCTTTAGTTCACTTAAAAGAGAAGCATTGACAGGGCCGAGGCATAGAAGAATTCAATATGACAATTTCTATAGCTATGTATTGGATGCCTTGATCTCAGCAGCTAACTTTTTGTTTTTTGTTTTAATCAGCCAAAATTTGTCTTCTTGCTCTGACATCTAAACTCCCCACTCCCCATCCCAACCTGAGGACACGAGAAAAAGAAAACCTCACAAACATGTAAAGTCAGTAAAAACAAATTTCCATGTTTACTATTCTGAGTCTTTCATCTTTCTGTCACAAGGTGGGTAGCATGTTTCATTATTTGTCCTCTGGTGTCTTGGTTGGCCACCATGCTGACAAGAGTTCATCACAGTAGTATTCCATTACATTTATATATGTACTGTCACTTGTTCAGCCATTGCCCTGTTTGTGGGCACTCCTTCAGATTCTCATCCTTTGCTACCTCAAAAAGAGCTATAAATATTTTTGTACATCCTTAGAATTTGTTTTGTTTAAGATTAATTCCCCTTTAACCCTTACTCCCTCTAATTCCTCCATCATTCCTTTTTTCCCTATTGGATTTTTGTGTCCATTTAAATGGGATTTTTATGCCCAGTGTGTGTATGCATATTCTTCCTTCTTTTGACTAGTTCAGATCAGAGTAAGGTTCCCGTGTCAGTTACTCCACCCTTCACATCCTCCTTGTTTGTTTAGATGTCTACTTGTGAACCCTGTTTATATGAGGTGATTTTCCCTAACCCTTTTCCTTCTCAGCCCCTCTCCAGTGTATTCCTTTTCCTTTTTCAACTTTCTTTTTGTAATATCATCAAGACATAATAGAAGCACTCCAAGGCCTTGTCTATTAAACTCCCCCATGAACTTTGATAATGATAGGGTTCAGAGGGGACATAAGTGTCATCACCCTATGTTTAAATATAAGCGGTTTATTCTTGTTTTAGTCTTTTATCATTATTCATTCATGTTGACCTTTTTATACTTCTCTTCACTCCTGTGTTTGAACTTCCATGTTTCCCTGAAGTGCTTTGTCTATTAAAAGACAAAAAAAATTCTTTAAAGTCCTCTATTTCATTAAAGATTCATTTTTTTCCTCCTGTAAGGTGATATTAAGTTTTACTGGGTAAGAGTTTCTAAGTCCATATCCTTTGCCTTCTGGGATATTGTTTTCCAAGTTCTCTGCAGATTTATAAAGGTACCTGCTAAATTGTGTGTGATTCTGTGGTTCTTTGGTACTCAAATTTGTTCTTTTCATTTGTTTGCAGTATTTTTTTCTTTGACATGAAGGCTCTGGATTTTGGTTATAATCTTCCTGGGAATTTTTACTTTTGTATTTTGCAATTTTCCCTTTGTTTCTAAAAGATCTGAATAATTTTCTTTTAAAATTTCTTCAGCTAGGATATCTAGGCTCTTTTTTGGACATGATGCTCAGATAGTCCAATTTTTAATTTTTTTCCCTTGAACTTTTTTTCTAGGGCAGTTGTTTTTATAGTTGTTTTATAAGTTAGCTTACATTTTCTTATATTTTTTCAGTCTTTGACTTCTTTTTAATATTTCTTGTTTCCTCTTAATGTCATTGACTTCTATTTGGTTTATTTAAATTCAGGGAGTCTGTTGCTTGGACAAGGTTTTGTACTTCCTAACACAAGATAATAATTTCCTTTCCAATGTTTTCTTCCATAGCTCTTATTTCTTTTCCATTTTTTCCCTCAGGTGTTCTCATAGCATTTATAAAAACAAGCTGTATTTTAAACACCCTGCCCCTCACATTGCTCTTTGGTCTGGGTGTCCTGCCTTGATTATTCCACTGTGGATTTGGTTAGATGCTAGAAATCAGAACCTGCTTTGAGTTTGGGGCCTAAGCCACGCTGCTGCTGCTGTTGCTGCCTTCTGAACTTCTTCCTTTTTTTTAGTATACCAGTCAGGGCCTCTCTACCTGGACTGGACAAAGGACTCACTGTGGGTTTTTTGGAATTTTTCCAACAAGATTTCGTCTGGTGCATTTTATAGATCTGTTTGGGGGAGTTTTGGACAAGAGCTCAACTGTATTGCTTCCTTCTGTTTCATCATTTTGAATTTATTTCCAGAAACTAACTTTCTGTGGACTTACATATATTCAAATAGCAGCTTCATATTATACGAGGCCCTCTGCCTCTGGTGTCTACTGGAAAGCCCAAGAATACTTCAGCAGATTGGTGAAAGATTCTGTCAAAGTGGAGAACCTAGGCATAATATGACATCACTATTTTACCACTGAAGTTCTTCCATGGAGATTATATGTGCCTTCTTTTAAAAAAAGTTTATTATTTTGATTTTTTTCAATTAAATATTTTAAAGTTCATCTGTACAGTCCAGTACTACCTTTCCCTTCATACTGTTCCCTGAGAATACTATCTTCTCAAATTTGATGAGTCTTTTTTCCAGGTTAGGCACAGGAGGATAATTTAGACAACATTTATCTTTTAGGGAATAAATGAGGTAGCACTAAGATAAACTACCATATCTTGAAACTAATGTATTACTAAACCTCTTAAATTGTGAGGTTTTGCTACAACCCAAGCACATCACAAACTAATTTGTGTATCTTCTTCAGTGACCAAATCTATCAAGAGCAATTGTGATTATGTATTGTCTTCAAAGTCCAATTTCGTGACCATAACCATCCTTGTTTACTGGTTCATCATGTTGTTTATTAAGTACAAGGGACACTTGTGTATGTTGTTGATAATATTCAAGTCTCCATAGTTAACATAATTGAAAAAAAAAGGCATAGGTGGCCTGCCTATCACATTTATAGACGACATGAAATGGAGATGGATAGCCAATAGGTTCAGTGACAAAAAGCCACAAACAACCCCCACACCCAAGGCCAGGGAAAAACTAGATCAGAAATGTCTCCATGTTTGGAATGATGGACTAAATCTAATCATATGAATATGAATGTCTTTCATTTTCCAGGAGGACCGGTTACATCACAGGGTAATGTCTTGATTTGTGTGTGAATTAGATATAAGTAAGGCAGAACTGCAGAGAGTAATCAGTCTCACTCTCCCGGTCATCCAAGTCCAGTGCCAAGACAAGAGTCAGGATGACTGGCATGGCCTGGATACAGTGGATGACCTTGGCATCTTTGATATCTGACCAAGCTTTGAGCATTCCATAACACCTGCTTTAGTCGCCTTAATGGCCATCAGAACAAATTGTTCTCATCTGCTCATTCTGTTGGGGAAGTCTTCACATTCTTGGGGTAGACACCCCCCTAATTCACTCACAGGTTTGAGGCCTTTTGGTTACCGTGGCTTAGCCCATCTGCCAAGATGGTTTTACTCTGGTGTGGCTGCTGCAATGCTACAGTTTCGTGGAGCCACAGGTGAGAGTAGGGTTACCAGTTGTATGCCAAAGCTGGATAAGCAGCCTTGAAAAAGGCCTGGCAAACCCCCACACCGGAGGTGCTAGTCTTCCCTTAACATACACTCCATGAAACTGAATAGGGTAAATATAAAATCCTACACTGGCATTCGAAACGTTTTACCTTTGGTGTAGTTTATAGGAACCAATTAAATTGTAAGCTTGATGACTTCCTGTGTAAAGTGGAAAGGATACAATGTATGAACTTTTTGTAACTTAGCTATAATAAAGTGATTTTTGATGATTAACAATAATTCTATGTCTTGGGAGAAAAAAATTGAAGAAAAGAATGCCTAAAGTAGAGGTTTCAATTGGATCAGTAGGGACAACTGTTGTTGATACTCTTGTATTTTGTTAATTTTAGAAAAGGTTTTTTGGTACAAGATAGAGAAACACTGAAAACATTTTAAATCATGAAATTAAAACATTTAAATTATCCTACATACACTTCATCTACTTATAGATGGATTTGAACATACCATTGAATTTAAAATTTCAAAATATTCATTGATAAAAATAAAACCTAATCTAGACTTGTGTTCACAATGCCTTATTTTGTTTAATAAATTGACTACTTAATGTGTTAGTACAAAAATCCTAAATTTCATAATATGACCTATAGAGAAGAAATATTGAAAATGAACAATTGAGTTTTATATTGTTACATTATTTATTTGATTTTACAGAGAGAAAGATGAAATAGATCTTAGAGGACAGATTCAGAAAGGGATCTTACAAGCCACTCACCCTTTTTCATTGTTGTAACTAAGTGGGAGAAATACGATATTTGACACTTTTGATCACCTGTGTCTACTTACTAAATAAAACTTTGCAAAGTTCTGTGCATAGATATTTCTTGAATAATGGTGGGGGGGGAGTTTGCAGATTGTGACTTATTTTATATATTTGAATAATTTGTTTTGGCTAGAATTTGTATCATTTTGCTTCAAATGGGCATTCTCCCCCTTGCCCCCCCCAAAAAAAACTTTTGCACCACACACAACGTTTTCTCAAAGTGTCTTTGTGAAGTCTCTTTCTTGAGTTATGTCCTTCGCTGATAGCCAATCCGCTTCTCTTCAAAAGATTGTCATTGTTAGTCTAGGAGTTTGTGATGTTAAGTTGAGGGTGCATCACTTCTAGTTTTATGTAGAGAGCGCTCTTGTACGGGATGGCTGCTTGGGAAACATTAACACACTGTGGCCCTGAAGGTGAACAAGAATCAAATCTTATCCCTGATGCTAGCTTAAAAACTGAAGAGCGTGGCGCGTCGCTGTGTCTTTGGTCTTTTCCCGTCTTGTCCTTAAGTAGCCTGTCCTAAATGTGAGATTTGTTCTCTCATGATTTTTACTAATAGTTCTTGTTGCATTTAGTTGCTTCTCAATAAATTAGTTCTTCACTACTATCTATACAATAATTGATTTGGTCAGTAGAGGAACTTCAGGCTCTCTTTATCTGTAACCCCTATAATCCTATGAAGCCTCGGTTCTCCTTCCTATGACTCATAATGTGTTCAGAGATGATCAGCCTTGTTGGAGTCAAAGTACTGTGGCTTCTTTTTTTCGTCAGTCATTCACATGATTGATAATTGTGGATAAACTATGCTGGTTCCAGGATAAGCCATTGAGAGAGTATTTCAAAATGTCTAGATCCACTTTATAGCCAAATTAAGCTTCTTAAGAAATCATACTTTTGTTGATGTAATTGCAATGAAATATGTGTAGTTTCTGTTTTCTTCCATAGATTCTCCATTGGGGATCTATACAGTGTACTTGAAAGCCTTTCTCAAAGTCTTTTTTTTTTTCAGCGTGGCACCAATGGAGTCCCTCTGTTATCTCTTGCTGTTGCCACATAACTGGCCAGTTTGGTTTTTCCGTTGTGTATTTCCTCCCTGATATCAAGCCACTTTTTGAGCATAAGCCATTATTGAAGCCTGTTGACTACCATGCATCTTTCTGTCACCATTCAGCTCTTCTGCAACTTTCAGTTTTAAGAGATTGTGGTGTCCCAAGATTTATAACACTGTAGAATCAATGGGTAAACATTTGTCTTAAAAATGATTTTTTTTGGAAGGAGCATCTTGGGATAGTTAATAGAATTGTGCAATTTCCCAAATACAATCCAGCCTTTCTTCCTGCTATTCAATTCTGGTTCCAGTTCATTGTCCATCTATAATGCCTGACCCTGATATATATTCTGATGTACTAATTCAATGGACTGGCCACCCAACTAGTTATTAATATGTAGAATTGTGAAATAATAACTTGGGGTAATATATTCTGAAATAAAGATCTATTCACTATGAGTTTTCTTTCTACATGTTTTAGTATTCTAATGTTTTCTTAGAAATGTGTAAACGAATATCTTCAGAAGGTTACATCTTTCATAAGGTCTCAATTTTTGCTTGCTAGAGAATTTCTTGCTATGCAGCTAGAGATAGCTTAAGTTTTGTTTTTTTTAACCAACTAAAGTTTAACCACTTAAATTGAGTTGTCATCAACCAGTTCAGGTAATGAGGTATTTCCATTTCAACTGAACACACATCCATGAACCATGTACCATGTTCTAGGAAATGAAGGAAATTCAAAGTGTAGATAAGACAAGGTCTCTGCCTCTATAAATATTACAGTCTCTTAGGTTAGCATAACATGCATAAAGAATTATAATAAAAACACATAGGTGCATAAGAGAGGTGTAAGCTATGGGCTACATCAAGTAGAAGGGAGAAATTTTTATTGCCTGAGGGATCAAGGGAAGTTTAGGAGAAGCAGTATTTGAGAGAATTGTAATGGAAAGAAAAGATTGTAACAAGGGCATTCTAGGCATTGAAAACATGAGCAAATTCAAATGTAGGGTAAGTACGTCAGAGAGCTTTCTTTCTGTCTTCTTTCCAGTACCCTTTCTAAGTCAAAAACATCTAACTTCTTACTTCTAAAAACATCTAACAACTTACTTCTTATCCTTTTTATGTCCCATGGCTTTCTGCTTTTGTGACGTCTCTGGCTTCCTTCAGATCTCAGTCAAAATTTTACCTTCAACAAGCCTTTTCAAGTTCCCCCAACTTGTCAAAGCCTTCCTTCGGAGATTATCTCTTATTTACACTGTGAATATTTTTCTATGTGCATAATTGTTGACATTTTCTCTCCCCCTTTATAATGTGAGCTCCTTGACAGCAGGAGCAGTGATTTTTGCCCTTTCTGTATCCCCATTGTAGTCTGAGATATGAGCCACCCTCTCTTAAAGAGGAAGATCTTATAAAATTCTTTCTGTTTATATTTCTAGCCAAAGTACAGCACACACAGAGGTAGGATGGATTAAATAGTATGTTTTGTATCAGATTATAAAATGTAAATCCTTTGAGTTCGGAGGATTCATTTAATTTAGACAAATAGCTCATTGTGAATATTCAGTGTTATTGTCACTTCAGCTTCTTATTTGAGCATTTTTCTCCTTCAGCACTTTTCTCAGGCCTTTTTTTGATATTTTAGTTCCCAAATATCTTTTTTTAACACTTTTACCATTTTAACAAAAATGAAGTATAGTTATTTAATGTGCTTTTGGCCATATTTTTGAAATTACTTTTCTTCTCAGCATTTCATTAGGTACCTATGTTTACCTGTACCACTCCTGTAGTATTTGTGTACAGTCTTATACTATTGATATTTTTTTCATGTCATCTATCCTGTCTAATGAGCTACAGTATAAGTTCCTGAAGGCAAAGGACTGTACCTTCCAACCTTTTATGAAAATATTGTGCCCAGCTCATTGCTTAGCAATCAAAAAATAATAATATGCACTTTATCATCGTTTACACTTTGCATAATTCTTTCTTAAAAACAACCATTTGAGGAATTTAGTGTAGTTCTTAATCACCATTTTAAAATAAAGAAACTGAGCTTTAAAGAAGTTAAGGGACTTGTCTGTGCTCACATGTCTTTAGGACTTGAGTTCAAATTCCATCATTTGATTTGGTCTAGTTTTCTTTGCTCTGTGCTAGCCACCACTATTCAGTGGTTGTTGATTGACTGACGTGGTATTTTACCAACTGAAATCTCTCAGGTTGGTATCATTTATTTTCATTTCAGCTTGATAAATGAGTTTTGTTTTTTTCTGAGAAACAGTTGATCCTGAGATCAATTTCACTTTTATATATGTCAACTTTTTTATTTTTATTACTTAAACAGACTTGTTTATATCATAAAAGTAGCTTTATTTGTTTCAAGGGTGCTTTTTAATTTCCCATTAGTGTTTATCTGAAATGGGATGATAAGGATAAGGCCATTCCTTGGACTTTCTAAAGTGTTTCCAAATTTCCCGAAATGGGAGAATCATTCTTGATAATTTTATATTTGAGGACTGTTGATGACTTCATTATGATTTATAGTTTGCCAAGATCCCAGAGGACATTTGTAGATTTTTTTTTTCACTTTTCTGTGCTTGGCTTAGAAATTTAACTTCCAAGTTGTGGCCATAAAAACTTGATTAAACTGTCTTGTATAGTCATTCTTAGAACCGTAATTCTAAATCAATAATTTGTGCTTTTGACTGTACTTTTCATGAGTTTTGCTTTCACATGACTTTTATTATGCATAAAACTTAAATGTAGGAAGGATACATTAAGTAAAGAAATAAGAAAGACAGCAGAATGTGATAGGTGCAAAAGAGAGATCTGTAGTGCTGTAGGAAAATTTGAGATGATAGTAGATTATTATCACTTTCACTGGGGAGGATTAGAAAATACTCCCTAGAGGAGGTGGAACCTGAACTATGTCTTGATAGCTGAGATGGACTTTAACAGCTGAATTCCAGGTAGAAGTATGTTCCAAGGATGAAGGATGGCCTCTGCAAGTACACAGGGGAGGGAAAGAAAGGAAAAGATCTGTGTACAACAGGCATTGGACTTTGGCTGCATTGCAGAGAAGGGAGTTCTTTCAAATGAGATTGTAAATTTCAGTTGGAACCCAATCACAGAGGTCATTAAATGGCATGTTGGTCTTGTAAGCCACAAGTAGGAATGAGCAACTGAAAGCTTTTGAGCAGTGAAGTGGCAGACTTAGGTCTTTGCTAAACTGATAATTACGATGGTGATGGTAATACCTAACATTTATATAATGCTTCAAGGTTTACAAAGCCCGTCACACATATCATCTCATTTTATCATCACAGCAGTCCTATGAGGTAGATACTGTTATTACCTCCATTTTACAGATAAGATAGCTGAGGAAGACAGAGGTTAAATACCTTGCCCAGGGCAGACAACTAGTAAGTTTATGAAACTAGATTTGAACTTAGGGTTTCTGACTCAGGTGGTGGAACACTCTATCTACTGCACTGCCTGACTATATAGCTGACTGTATACATATACATAATTGTCCTGTGCTTTAGAAATGTAATTCTGAAGACAGCAGTAATGATTAAAATCATTTAACCTCCTTACGTCTCAGTTTCTTCATCTATAATATGAAGGAGTTAATTTGATAGATGACCTTCTCAAGTCTGTTATAGCTCTAAAAGTATACTTTTGTAACAAAATTGATTATGAAACTATTAAAATAGTCTAAGTGATCATTCCCCTATTGATAAATGGTCAAAGAATATGAACAGGGAGTTTTCAGACAGAAATCAAAGCTATCTATAGTCATATGAAAAAATGCTCTAAATCACCAGAGAGTAGAGAAATGTGAATCAAAATAACTCTCAGGTACCACCTCACACCTATCAGACTGGCTAACCTGACAGAAAAGGAAAATAATAAATGTTGGAGGGTTTATGGGAAAACTGGGACACTAATACACTGTTGGTGGAGTTGTGAGCTGATCCAACCATTCTGAAGATCAATTTGGAATTATGTCTACAGGGATATAAAACTGCATATTTTTTGATCCAGTAATACCACTAGTTGGGCTATACTGCAAATATTTTTTTTAAAGAGGAAAAGCACCTATTTGTACAAAAATATTTATAGTAGCTCTTTTTGTGGTGGCTAAAAATTGGAAATTGAGGGAATGTCCATCAACTGGAGAATGGCTGAATGAGTTGTGGTGTATGATCATAATAGTGCTATAAGAAATGACGAGCAGAATGATTTCAGAAAAAATCAGGAAACACATGAACTGATACAGTGAGGAGAGCAGAACAAGAATATTGTACGCAGTAAGAGCTATATTGTATGAGGAATAATTGTGAATGACTTAGACACAGTGAATGATCCACGACATTCCCGAAAAACTAATGATGAAAAATTATCCACCTGCAGAGAAAGAGCTGATAGAGTCTGAATGCAGATTAAAGGATACTATTTTTCTCCCTCTTTTTTCTTCCTTCCTTCCTTCCTTCCTTCCTTCAAAATGACTAGTACAGAAATATTTTACATGACCTACATGTACATAACCTTTGTCAGATTTCTTACAATTTCTGGCAGGGGGAGGGGAGGAAGGAAGGGATAGAATTTGGAACTTAGAACTTAAAAACAAAACAATGTTCAGAATTAGTTTTATATTAAAAACAAAAATAGTAAAATAATTAGGTGAGAGGTGGTGAGGGACTGAATTTGGGTTGTGGCAGTGAGTAGAGAGGAGGCGATGGATGTGTGTGTGAATGGTGAGGACTTGGTGACTGACTGAGCATAGAGTGCAAGAACAGTTGGAAGCCAGTTGAGCTTAGAAATGGTCATTTCATGTGTTGGCATCATGAATTATCATAAATATATTCTCTTCAGGGAAATTAGGGAAGTTGAGGAAAGAGGAAAAGGCTTCTGTCTAATGGTCATTGTTGCCACCCTTTGTTTACTAAGAGAAGAAGAATGAACATTTTGCAGCCTAGTATTTTATACTAAAAAGACTTGCTGCTACTGGTTGTTTATTGGGGTGAAAATTTGCACATACCCGATGGATTTGTCACTTGTCTCTTCACAGTTTTTGCAAAATCTTTTTCTCCTTTTCCAGTTTGTAACACAGGGTTGTGTAGTGGAAGTGCCACTAGATTTGGCATCATAGGGTCCGGGTTCAAGTCTCACCTCTGTTACTACCTTTGTGACCTTAGGTAAGTCCCCTTCACTTTCCTGGGTCTCAGGTTCCTCAACAACAAAATGGAGAGGTTGGAATGTGTGGTGTTTAAGGCCCCTTCTAGCCCTCCAGCCATATATTTCTCTTAAAGCAGTTTTGTCCCTTCTGTATTCCCCATCTCCAGCTCATCCTAGCTGGAGCCATGTTGCTGCCTCTTATATTTACCATTGCTATATCCTTTTGACTTTGTAACACCTTCCAATCACACTAAAACTTAAGACCAAGTTCCTCAGCCTTATACTTCAGAAACCCTTCATAGTAATACCGTGATGCTTCACATACTTTGTTTCTTTTTCACCTTCCCATGTTTTTTCCTCCTTTTTCCTTTCTGGAATCAGGCTTATTCAAATACTCTTAGTTTTTACACAATGGCCCCTTTATTCCCTCTACTATCTGTCTACTGAACTGTTTGTCAAATTGTACCATGTTCCCTGCTCAAGTTCGTTAAATCTTTCCTGTCTCATTATCTTAGCATTTGAAATCTTATTTCTTCCTGAATCCTTCCTGAATTTACTGGAAGAGTTTGGATCCCATTCTTCATTTCTTCTGGTTAATATGCTTGCTCTTTTTTCAAATATTATTTGATTTTTTATAATGATATTTTTGTTCAACCTGTGACTCACTGATAATGGAAACATATCAGTTCCTCCACTAATGCAAATACACAACTATTCTGTAGCTCATAATCTGGGGCCCTGTGAAGTCGTGTTACCTGCCTAGGATCACACAGGTAGTAAGTATCAGAGGCAGGCCTTTAACAAAGTCTTCCTGATTCTGAGGCCAGCTTTCTAGCCACAACACCATTCTGTCTTACTGTGTAACATCTTATCCTTCTGCCTTAGACCATAAGTTCCCATTGCAATATATAGTATAATTTTGTCTTATTGTAGTTGTCTTATGCCACATACAGATAGATAAATGCTTAATATTGAGGCTTCTGATGTTGAAACTGATTCTGGTTTCATTCTGATTTCTATATTTCAAGATATTAGGATCACAGAAGTAGAGCTGGAAAGGGCCTTAGAGGCCATCTGATCCAACCCTCTCAATTTATAGA